>CM035836.1:275543640-276190040 GCA_020510985.1 Pholidichthys leucotaenia | reverse complement strand
ATGATAAATTGTATATCAAGGATTCAGTGTACCCCGCCCGGTATGGGGTTACCGGGGCCCCACCCTGGAGCCAGGCCTGGGGGAGGGGCTCGAAGGCTAGCGTCTGGTGGCCAGGTTTCCACCCATGGGACCCGGCCGAGCTCAGCCCGAAGGAGTTACATGGGTCCGCCCTCCAGTAGGTTCACCACCTGCAGGAGGGATCATGGAAGTCCGGTGCTATGTGGATTAGGTGGCAGTCAAAGGCGGAGACCTTGGCGGACTGATCCCAAGCTTTCTAAACTGGCTTTTGGTACGTGGAATGTCACCTCTCTGGTGGGGAAGGAGCCTGAGCTGGTGTACGAGATTGAGCAATACCGGCTAGATATAGTCGGCCTCACCTCAACACACAGCTCCGGTTCCGGAACCAGTCTCCTGGAGAGGGGCTGGAGCTTGGCCTTTTCTGGAGTTGCCCCGGGCGAGAGGCGACGAGCAGGGGTAGGTATTCTTGTATCGCCCCACCTTGCTGCCTCTATATTGGAGTTTTCCCCGGTGGACGAAAGGGTTGCTTCCCTGCGCCTTCGGGTTGGGAAACGGGTCCTGACCATCATTTGTGCCTATGCACCAAATGATGTTTCAGAGTACCCATCCTTTTTGGAGTCTGTGACTGGGGTGCTGGAGGGTGCTCCTCCTGGAGACTCCATTGTCCTACTGGGGGACTTCAATGCGCACGTGGGCAACGACAGTGAAACCTGGAGGGGGGTGATTGGGAGGAACGGCCTGCCCGATCTGAACCCGAGTGGTGTTCAGTTATTGGACTTCTGTGCTAACCACAGTCTGTCCATAACGAACACCATGTTCAAGCATAAGGGTGTCCATATGTGCACCTGGCACCAGGACACCCTAGGCCGCAGGTCGATGATCGATTTTGTTATCGTATCATCAGACCTGCGACCGTATGTCTTGGACACCCGAGTAAAGAGAGGTGCAGAGCTGTCAACTGATCACCACCTGGTGGTGAGTTGGATCCGATGGCAGGGGAGGAAGCCATTCAGACCTGGTAGACCCAAACGTATAGTGAGGGTGTGCTGGGAGCGTCTGGCTGAGGCCCCTGTCCGGGAGGTCTTCAACTCCCACCTCCGGAAGGACTTCAACCACATTCCGAGGGAGTCTGGAGACATGGAGTCTGAATGGGCCATGTTCTCCACCTCTGTTGTTGAAGCGGCGGCCCAGAGCTGCGGCCGCAAGGTGGTCGGTGCATCTCGTGGTGGCAACCCCCGAACCAAGTGGTGGACACCAGTGGTGAGGGGGGCCATTAAGCTGAAGAAGGAGTCCTATCAAGCTTGGTTGGCTTGTGGGACTCCCGAAGCAGCTGAGGTGTACCGGCAGGCCAAGCGGAGTGCTGCTCGGGTGGTTGCTGAAGCAAAAACCCGGGTATGGGAGGAGTTCGGTGAGGCCATGGAACAAGACTTTCGGTCGGCTTCAAAGAGATTCTGGCAAACTGTTCGGCGGCTCAGGAGGGGAAAGCAGCTCCCCGTCCACACTGTGTATGGTGCGGATGGGACACTGTTGACTTCAACTGGGGATATCGTCGGGCGGTGGAAGGAATACTTCGAGGATCTCCTCAATCCCACTGATACGCCTTCCACAGAGGAAGCAGGGTTTGGGGACAAGGGGGATGACTCGCCTATCACAGGGGCTGAGGTCGCCAAGGTGGTTAAAAATCTCCTTGGTGGCCGGGCCCCGGGGGTGGACGAGATTCGCCCCGAGTACCTCAAGGCCCTGGATGTTGTTGGGCTGTCATGGTTGACACGCCTCTGCAACATTGCGTGGAGGTCGGGGGCAGTGCCTTTGGCATGGCAAACCGGGGTGGTGGTTCCTCTCTTCAAAAAAGGGGACCGGAGGGTGTGCTCCAACTTTAGAGGGATCACACTCCTCAGCCTCCCTGGGAAGGTCTATGCCAAGGTACTGGAGAGGAGAGTCCGGCCGTTGGTCGAACCTCGGATTCAGGAGGAGCAATGTGGTTTTCGTCCTGGCCGTGGCACATCGGACCAGCTCTTTACCCTCTCGAGAATTCTTGAGGGTTCGTGGGAGTTTGCCCAACAAGTTTACATGTGTTTTGTGGACTTGGAGAAGGCATTTGACCGCGTCCCTCGTGGATTTTTGTGGGGGGTGCTTCGGGAGTATGGGGTATCGGGCTTGTTGTTACGAGCTATTCGGTCTCTGTACGACCGTTGTGAGAGTTTAGTTCGTATTGCCAACACTCGGTCGGAGTCATTCCCAGTGAGAGTTGGACTCCGCCAGGGCTGCCCTTTGTCACCGGTCCTGTTCATAATTTTTATGGACAGGATTTCTAGGCGCAGCCAGGGAATGGAGGGTGTCATGCTTGGTGACCACAGGATCTCATCTCTGTTGTTTGCAGATGATGTTGTCCTGTTGGCTTCATCCAGCAATGACCTACAGCTCTTGCTGGGACGGTTTGCCGCTGAGTGTGAAGCGGCTGGGATGAGAATCAGCACCTCCAAGTCCGAGTCCATGGTCCTCAGCCGGAAAAAGGTGGATTGTCCTCTCCGGGTTGGGGACAGGCTCCTGCCCCAAGTGGAGGAGTTTAAGTATCTTGGGGTCTTGTTCACGAGTGAGGGGAAAATGGAGCGAGAGATCGACAGACGGATTGGAGCAGCATCTGCAGTGATGCGGACGTTGTACCGGTCTGTTGTGGTGAAGAGGGAGCTTAGTTCTAAGGCAAAGCTGTCGATTTACCAGTCAATCTACGTTCCTACTCTCACCTATGGTCACGAGCTTTGGGTAATGACCGAAAGAACGAGATTGCGGATACAAGCGGCTGAAATGAGCTTTCTCCGTAGGATTGCTGGACTCACCCTCAGAGATAGGGTGAGGAGCTCAGTCATCTGGGAGAGGCTCAGAGTAGAACCGCTGCTCCTCCACATTGAAAGGAGTCAGTTGAGGTGGTATGGGCATCTGATTAGGATGCCTCCTGGACGTCTCCCACTTGAGGTGTTTCAGGCACGTCCCACTGGGAGGAGACCCCGGGGCAGACCCAGGACTCGGTGGAGAGACTATGTCTCCCAGCTAGTCTGGGAACGCCTTGGTATCCCCTCTGAAGAGCTGGAGCAGGTGGCTGGGGAGAGGGAAGTCTGGGCTTCTCTGCTTGAACTGCTGCCTCCGCGACCCGGACCTCCGGAAAAGCGGTAGAAGATGGATGGATGGATGGATGGACCTTTAATACGAGTGCATGTCCTTTCACCACCTCTTCTACCTCATAAGAGACAGGCACACAACCCCTAGAGAAAAGTACAGCCACCCCCCCCCACTGCTATTGGATTTGTGGCTAAAAAAAAATGCAGCCATCCCACTCTTTTCTCCACTGGCTCTCAATGTCTACAGTGCTGTGAGTCTCCTGGAGCATCAGCACGTCAAGTTTCTTTATATTAAAAAGCTTGTATAAAGAGGCCCTTTTTACATCATCCCTGGCCCCATTAATATTAAGAGTGCCAGTTCTAAGGTGGGGCATTAAAAAGGATAAAAATAAGGTACAGTAAAAAAACACACACATAGCATAAAAGGGAAGAAACAAACTAAGAGTCAACATGACTGTTAGTAATTTGTGATTTCAGTTTAACAACCAGTTTCTTTAAACAATATATTTCCTGATCAGTGAAAGTCTCATTCCCATCATTCAGTTTCATAAACTTGCGAGCCGATGCCATGAATAACTCCAGATCTGGAAAGTAATTTTCCACTTTCACAGCTCTGCTCCCCTTAGTCACCTGAAGAAATTTCCTAATCTTGGTAAAACAATAGGAGCTTTGCTCCTCCTGCGTCTGCATCAGTTCAGACTCAGCTCCACTTTCCTCGGAACCGCTCTCGTCCAGTATTTCCAAATTCCCAACCCTACTAGATTTAGCAGAGCTCTGCAAGTTTTCAGCACTTTTTCTTTTTTGTGCAGCTTTAAAAGGATCCTCCTCAAAAAAACTACATTCCTGCATTTCTTCATCAACTGCAACGTTTGTCATGCAGTGTTTACTCTGAGTGTCCGCCCCAGCCTCAATCCGCTCCTCCCCCGCCTGCCAAGTCTGTTTATTCACGTTCTTTCGTTTAACTGCACTCATTTCGCCCTCCACCTCTTTACTCCGGGTGACAGGCTCGTCACAATGATCAGAGCTGCCGCCAGACAGAAATTCCCCACCATCATTGTTTGGAGGGGCAACTACCATGCCCGCCGCGGCCCCCCCAGCAGAAGCGGACATGGCCACGGCCCCGGCCGCCCCAGTGGAAGCGAACGCCGCAGCGGCATCCGCCGCACCACATGTAGCGCTACTCTCCGGACCACCAGAAACAGCAGCGTCACCTTTCTTACTGCCAGTGTTTTTCGTGTTCACCTTTTCAGGACATGAGCTAATGAGATGGCCCTCTGCACCACACGCAAAACACTTCATGGTTTCAGATGTTGCAAAGACTGAGTAGCTAAAGCTTCAATCCTGAAGTTAAAAGACACGTTCAGTTCTGCAGAGCTGTCTTTCAACACCATAAAACACTGCCTCCTGTGACACACGACATGCTTTAGCAGGGGTGATTTACTACCCAGAGAGACCATTCTGATAGGGGAAACAGCTTGGCCAAAACGGGACAACTCTCTTATCAGCTGATCATTTTTAATGAAAGGATGAGCGTTTGAGATGGTGATCCTCCTAGAAGGGTTCACCAGTGGTAGAACAGGAGTAAAAGTGTCATTTATGACAACTCCCCGTTCCACCACCTGATCAGCTTTTTCAGTGGAGTCCAGAAAGATGACAATTGCACTGTTCATCCTCGATGCTGATTTTATGCTGTCATGCCCAACCACCTGTACTACAGCGAGGCTGGCCTCCTCCACAGAACAGGGAACTGTCGGGAGGATTCTCACGCCATGCCGCCGGGTCAAGCGCTCAAACTCCACACCACCGTCAAACACTGGCATGATGCCGGCCGGGAAAAACGGGCAGCAGAAGCTACCGTTCCCTGACACACTCACACCAACACTCACACCCCAGCACACACACACTCAAACCGCTATATAATAAACACACACACCTCAACACACACGATAGAGAAAAGTTAGAAAAAACAAAGTTTAAAGTACTCACTCGACACTACTCGACACCCCTGCTCCCACAAATGCTCACGTATGCGCACGAGAGAGAGAGAGAGAGAGAGAGATTTTTGATTTTTAAAAGATCTTTAATAAACACACTTGTCCATCAGTCAATACAATTTCTATGTCATGCTATGTTACACAGAAAATTAATCCCCCAAAAAACGCCCAAAAAAAAGCTGTCCATCATGAACTGAACAGAGGACATTCTCCAGGGACCAGAGGGTCCTGAAACCTTCCACATCCCCATTCCCCATAAAAAACTGAAAGTCCAGCCTGATTCTGGCTTTAAGTAGCCTCACAAATAAAATTTTGACATCAACATCATTCTCAACATTCTCAAGTTTTCTTCTCCGGCTTACATAGATAGCCAACTTTGCCTGCCCTAAAACAAAGTTCAGTAGTTGACACTTCTGCTTAAAACGACGATTGTACATAAAACCACAAATGAAAACCTGCTTAGAGAAAACTTCCTTAAAAATATGAAAAAGTTTTGTGAGAAGTTCAAAGAGGCCACTCAGGCGCTGACATTCAATAAAACAATGAAAAACAGTCTCCCTAGAGGAACAAAAAACACACTGATCACTGACACTGCTGTTAATCACAGAAACAAAAGCACTGACTGCTATAATACCATGCAGGACCCTCCACTGTAAGTCTCCATGCCTCTTAGGGAGAGGGGCTTTATAAAGAGCCCTCCAGGCAGGCCGATGCCCTTTTCCTAGTTTAAAATAGGCTCTCCAAGGAGTGTCCACACAGGTGTTCAATCGGTCCTTGTTGAGTGCCATCACCACCAGTCTGTAGAGTGCCTTACCACTGGCTCCTCCAAAGTCCACACCAGTGGGAGCACAGAATGCCAGTAAGGAGCAAGGAGCGACGTCAAAGTCCATATAGAGCGTGAGAGAGGGAAAGGGGTCCGTGCTTTCCGGCTGCAGCGTGCCATTGCTAAAGTCCAAGAGTAGGGAGTGCTCAAGTCCATGAAGCTCCTGTTTCCAGTGTGCAAGAAGACCATCGATGAAACGATTCGACCTGACACCAAGATGAGCTGCTAAAGCTGAGGCGTTGTTGAGGCCAGGACCAGCCAGTTCCACCACTTGCTTCAGAGTGAGAACGTTCCTGGAACACAGCCTATCAAGGAAGGTCCTTCCAACTCCCGGCAGGACACCAAGGCGACCACCAAAAACCAGCGGCTCCCTCAACAACCAGTAGAGGGAATCGCATGGCCCTCTTTGTTTTTTAAAAAGAGTCGACACTGAAAAGAGACTGCGGTAAAAACTGGGTAAAGACAGTGCACTAGAGTTCTTAAAATCCATTAAAAACACAGGGAGGTCTAGCCCAAGCCCAAGGACTCTCTGTAAAATAACACAGGCCAAAGGCCTCCACACCAGGTCCTGGGGGCCCGTCAGCAGTCTCTGTATGAAAGTCAGTCTAAAAGCAGCACCTCTACTAGCTAAATGAATCACTCCTTGCCCCCCCTCCTCTTTGGGAAGAAATAACAGGGCTTGAGGAACCCAGTGGAGTCCACCCCCCCCAAAAAAGTCCACCAAAACAGACTGAATTTTGGACAACAAACCAGCAGGGGGGTCCATGCACATGAGGCGGTGCCACGGGGATGAGGAAACAAGATTATTTAAAATGAGCACTCTTCCTCTAAAAGATATTCTTGGCATTAGCCACTTCCACTTGTTTAGTCTCCCGTTAATTTTCTCTATGACCCCATCCCAATTTTTTTGCTCAAACTGCTGATTTCCCATAAAGACACCAAGATACTTAAAACCTCCTTTTTTCCAAATCAACCCACCAGTCAGCGTAAGCTGATTTTCTAGTTTCTCCCCCACCATCAGAGCCTCGCTTTTTCCCCAGTTTATTTTTGCAGAGGAAAGTTGGCCAAAAAGATTGACACTCCTAACCAGAACGTCAATGTCACTCTGCTTATTTAGCAGAATGACTACATCATCTGCATAGGCCGACAGCTTGAACGTGGTGTCACAGCCAGGAAAAGTAACTCCTGATAGATCCCTTCTCAGGCAGTGAAGCAAAGGCTCTATGGCGAGGGAGTACAGCATCCCTGAGAGAGGGCAGCCCTGCCGAACCCCCCTCTGGACTTTTAAAGGGGCAGACAGGCCCCCATTTATCTTCAGCACACTCTCAATGTCACTGTACAAGACCCGTATCCTGGCTATGAAGCCTGGGCTGAATCCAAAAGCTGTTAAAACTGTCCATAAATATTGGTGTTCAACCCGATCAAACGCCTTTTCCTGGTCAATTGAAATCAAACCAGTTTCTACCGCCAATGAACCAGAGACCTCCAAAATATCCCGAATTAAAGTGACGTTGTCACTAATCAGCCTGCCAGGCACACAGTAAGTCTGGTCTACATGAATGAGCTCGCTCATCACCTTTCTCAGTCTTCGGGCCAGAGCTTTTGAGAGAATCTTATAGTCTGTGCAGAGCAGAGAGACTGGCCTCCAGTTCTTTAGGCTCTGGAGGTCCCCCTTTTTCGGCAACAGTGTGATGATGGCCCTCCTGCAGGTCGTGGGTAGGGTCCCCCTTTCCAAGCTATCTTGGAGAACCTCCAGCAGGTCTGGACCAAGCAGGGGCCAGAATTCCTTAAAAAAGTCCACAGAGAGACCATCTATGCCTGGTGATTTTCCATTCTGGAGGCTCATTAGCGCCGTATGCAGCTCAGACAGAGACAGTGGAGCATCCAAGCTGGCAACAAGGGCCTCTGAGAGCACTGGAAGACCATCAAGGAAAACCTGGCCCAGTGACGTGTCCTCCCTCCACTCTGCTCTAAACAATTCACTGTAAAAGCTAGCAGCGTGTTTCCTGATCTCTGCTGCTGTGGAGATTGTTCTCCCGTCATCGCCCAACAAGGAGTGAATAAGCTTTCTCTGTCCATTTTTCCCCTCCAGTCCAAAAAAGTACTGGGAGGGTGAGTCCATCAGAGCTACATCCATGTAGCGTGAGCGGACCAGAGCACCCTGTGTGGTGACCCCTAGCAAGCTAGCCAAGGCTGACCTTTTTGACTTGAGAGCCTCTAAGTGCTCCTGTTTTCCTGTAGAACTGAGCAACTCCTCTAGTTCTACCACCTCAGTCTCCAGAACTTTCAAGGATTGGGTCAAGCTACGAGTGACATTTTGAGTGTACTGTTGGCAGAGTTGTTTTATCTGGGCCTTACCAAAATCCCACCACAATTGGAGAGAACTAAAAGAGGGTTTTTGTTCCCTGTGTAACTTCCATACATCATGAAAAACCTCTTTAAAAAACACATCATTTAAAAGTGTATTGTTAAAATGCCAAAAAGCACTCTTACACTTTACATTTTCAATAAACACAGAACAAAACAGCAGGCAGTGATCAGTGAAACCAACAGGACAGATACAACTATTTTTAAAAACACTCATTTGATGTTTAAAACCATAAAAACGGTCTAACCTAGCCATAGATAAAAGGTTATCTTTGACATGGCTCCAGGTGTACTGCCTCTGGTCCCCATGATGTGATCTCCACACATCGGCCATTTCATGTGTTTTCACCAGTTCTCTCAGCCTATTGGCAGAAGCAGGGTGAGGCTCCTGATGGTTCCTGTCTAGTCTGTGGTTTAATGTACAGTTAAAATCACCCCCCAGAAATAAAAAACTATTTGGATCACAGGACCTAACCGTATCCGAAAGCACGTCAAAGACCCTGATCCTCTCTGCTCTCTGTGTTGGCACATACACGTTTATAAAAACCAAGTTCACGTTTTCAAACTACCTTTAATAAGAGGAAATGACCTCTCGCCACCTCTTCTACCTCATAAGAGACAGGCACACAACCCCTAGAGAAAAGTACAGCCACCCCCCCCACTGCTACTGGATTTGTGGCTAAAAAAAATGCAGCCATCCCACTCTTTTCTCCAATGGCTCTCAATGTCTACAGTGCTGTGAGTCTCCTGGAGCATCAGCACGTCAAGTTTCTTTAAATTAAAAAGCTTGTATAAAGAGGCCCTTTTTACATCATCCCTGGCCCCATTAATATTGAGAGTGCCAATTCTAAGGTGGGGCATTAAAAAGGATAAAAATAAGGTACAGTAAAAAAACACACACATAGCATAAAAGGGAAGAAACAAACTAAGAGTCAACATGACTGTTAGTAATTTGCGATTTCAGTTTAGCAACCAGTTTCTTTAAACGATAAATTTCCTGATCAGTGAAAGTCTCATTCCCATCATTCAGTTTCATAAATTTGCGAGCTGATGCCACGAATAACTCCAGATCTGGAAAGTAATTTTCCACTTTCACAGCTCTGCTCCCCTTAGTCACCTGGAGAAATTGCCTAATTTTAGTAAAACAATAGGAGCTTTGCTCCTCCTGCGTCTGCGTCTGCATCAGTTCAGACTCATCTCCACTTTCGTCAGAAGCGCTCTCATTCAGTAAATCTAAATTCCCAACCCTACTAGATTTAGCAGAGCTCTGCAAGTTTTCAGCACTTTTCCTTTTTTGTGCAGCTTTAAAAGGATCCTCTTCAACAAAACTACATTCCTGCATTTCTTCATGAACTGCAACGTTTGTCATGCAGTGTTTGCTCTGTGTGTCCGCTACAGCCTCAAACCGCTCCTCCCCCGCCTGCAAAGTCTGTTCATTCACGTTCCTTCGTGTAACTGCACTTTTACTTACACCCTCCACCTCTTTACCCCGGGCGACAGGCTCGTCACAATGATCAGAGCTGCTGCCAGACAGAAATTCCCCACCATCACTGTTTGGGGGGGCAACTACCGCGCCCGCCGCGGCCACCCCAGCAGAGGCGGCCGCGGCCGCCCCAGCACAAGCGGACGCGGACGCGGATGCGGACGCGGATGCGGACGCGGACGCCCCCGCAGAAGTAGAAGCGGACCGCGGCCGCGCCCGCCCCAGCAGAAGCGGGCGCCGCACCACATGTAGCGCTACCCTCCGGACCACCAGAAACAGCGGCGTCACCTTTCTTACCGCCAGTGCTCTTTGTGTTCGCCTTTTCAGGACATGACCTAATAAGATGGCCTTCTGCGCCACACGCAAAACACTTCATGGTTTCAGATGTTGCAAACACCAAGTAGCTAAAGCCGTCAATCCTGAAATTAAAAGACGCGTTCAGTTCAGCAGAGCTGTCTTTCAACACCATGAAACACTGCCTCCTGTGACATACAACATGCTTCAGCAGGGGTGATTTACTACCCAGAGAGACCATTCTGATAGGGGACACAACCTGGCCAAAACGGGACAACTCTCTAATCAGCTGATCATTTTTAATGAAAGGAGGAGCGTTTGAGATGGTGATCCTCCTAGACGGGTTCGCCAGCGGTAAAACAGGAGTAAAAGTGTCACCTATGACCACTCCCTGTGCCACCACCTGATCAGCTTTTTCAGTCGAATCCAGAAAGATCACAATTGCGCTGTTCATCCTCGATGCTGATTTTATGCTGCCATGCCCAACCACCTGTCCTACAGCGAGGCTGGCCTCCTCCACAGAACAGGGAACTGTCGGGAGGATTGTCACGCCATGACGCCGGGTTAAGCGCTCAAACTCCACACCACCATCAATCACCGGCATGATGGCCGGCCGGGAAAAACAGGCAGCAGAAGCTACCGTTCCCCGACACACACACACCAACACTCACACCCCAGCACACACACACACTCAACCCACTATATTAAACACACACACCTCAAACACACACGATAGAGAAAAGTTAGAAAAAACAAAGTTTAAAGTACTCACTCGACACCACTCCACAACCCTGCTCCCACAAACGCTCACGCATGCGCACGAGAGAGAGAGAGAGAGAGAGAGAGAGAGAGAGAGAGAGAGAGAGAGAGACAGACACAGAGAGAGAGAGAGTTTGAGTTTTAAAAAATGCCTTTATTGCACAATTCAAGAAAATGTAAGAGCACCAATATCATTCCACCAAGAGTCTCACATTGGAAAAGTGCAAACATAAGTCATCCCCCTCCCCCACACAACACAAAGTATTCCTTGCAGTCCACCCATTCCACATCGCCAGTGGCAGTAATCCGAGTCTTCCTTGTAGTCCGTGCAAAGACAAGCCACAGGCCTCCAGTTCTTAAGCAAGGCCAAGTCCCCTTCCTCCGCCCCTTCGCCCGCAGCCAGTTCTGTTGTACGTCCCAGAGACATTTTCCTCATCTCAGATGGATTGTAGTCCTTAGACCATGCGGGATTTTTAAGCAAGTCACCTTTGCAGCAGGCTCGTCCAGATTGTAGAAAGAAAACGTTGGGGCATCCATGCCCTGCAGGTGAGTAAACCGTGACCTTGTAGTCTGTGCAAAGAAGAGCCACAGGCCTCCCGTTTTCAAGCCAGGCCAAGTCCCCGTCCTCGGGCAGCAAAGATAGTGCTGCGCGCCGGCAGGAGACTGGTAAAGATCCAGTTCCGTGACAGTCAATTACAGTCAATTAGAAACGTCATATAAAAGTCTGATCAAACAATATCCCAAAAATGTGTAAAACAGGCAGAGGAACGACCGCCATTTATCCCTTCTGTCGGGCGCGCTTGACCCCCGTTCCTCCTGCTGCTTTACGCAGGGCTGTCAGGTGTTTCTTGAGGCAAAAATGTTTCCTTTCATCCAGGAGGTCAAGACCAACCTGCCTTCTTAGCACATTAACAGACTTAATGAATTTATCAGTGTCACTGAAGTAGTCAGTGACTTTAATGGCCTTGTTATAGGTTTCATCCAGAAAAGCATTTATTTCTTCCAGTGAATACAAACTCGTGTCTGTACTGCATTTTGCCTCAATAGACTCAGTATTAGACACAGTGTCAGGATCAGATTCCATTTCCTCATCAGCACAACTCAGCTAACTGTTTGATTCATCTGGGCCAGTGGATTCATCATGGGCTACATTTTCCTGGACGCTACTCACAGCAGCTTACTGTCGCTGTTATGTCCCCTGCTGTGAAACGGTAGCAGCCTCCGGAAGCACAGCCACTGATGTCACACAGCGAGATTCTGACGGAGCATCAGTGACAGTTTGGGCGCCATCACCAGCAACGCTCCCGGCCGTAAGCTGGGCTGCGGGCGCCACAGCTGGGCTGTCCACAGACACAGCGGCAGGCTCCGGAGCAGGACCGGCGGAAGGCCCCGCAATCTCGTCCGTAGTAGCGGTGTGAGCGGAGGCCGCGCTGGCAGCCTCAGCTGCGGCGGAAGGACCCGCCACGCCGTCCGCAGCAGCAGCGTGAGCGGAGGGCGAACCGCCGGCACCAGCCCTGGCTCCATCAGGGCTACCTGCCCACTGCCTGTGCGGACAAGCGAACCGCTTATGGCCCACGTCCCCACATTCAAAACACTTCATCTGTCCTGAGCTCACATACACCATATAGGAGCCGTCCCCGTGTTTGACCCCGAAGGACACTTCCAGAGTCGCAGTTGGCGAGTCCAAAAACTTGAACACCTGTCGCCTGAGTGATTTCACATGTTTTAACTTGGTCTCCTTGCATCCCAAAGTCAGAGTTCTAAACGGGCCCGCAAACTTCCCAAATCTGCGGAGCTCCGTCGTCAACTGCTCGTCAGTGATGAAAGGTGGAACACCTGAGACGGTGATACGCGTCGATGGGACAGATAAGGGGGACACCTGTACATACGTATCCTCGATAACAACACCGCTTGCAATCAGGGTGTGGACATCGTCTTCAGCAGCCAGAAACACAACTACAGCTCTATTCATTCGGGACGCAAAGCAGATCGCATCATGGCCCACCTGCTCGGCCACAGCCAGAGGCACCTCCTCCACAGTAACAGTGCTGTCCGGGGGAACGAGCCGCACCCCCTGGTGGATAGACGGAGGTGGCTTTTCCAAGGTCGCCATCCTCCGCCCAAAAAAACAAAAACTGAAAATGCGGCCAGTAGTAGAAAATCGAAAAAAAACAAACCACAGAGTTCCCTATTTCCGCCCTCCTCCTTCGGCCGCCAGAAACAGAGAGAGAGAGAGGGAGAGAGAGAGAGAGATTTTGATTTTTAAAAGATCTTTAATAAACACACTTGTCCATCATTCACTACAATTTCTATGCCATGTTATATTACAAAGAAATTATTCCCCCCAAAAACGCCCTAACAAAAGCTGCCCATCACGAACTAAACAAAGGACATCCTCCAGGGACCAGAGGGTCCTAAAACCTTCCACATCCTCATTCCCCATAAAAAAAATAAATAAATAAAAAAAAAATCCTCAAAGTCCAGCCTGATTCTGGCTTTAAGTAGCCTCACAAATAAAATTTTGACATCAACATCATTCTCAACATTCTCAAGTTTTCTTCTCCGGCTTACATAGATAGCCAGCTTTGCCTGCCCTAAAACAAAGTTCAGTAGTTGACACTTCTGTTTAAAACGATGATTGTACATAAAGCCACAAATGAAAACCTGCTTGGAGAAAACTTCATTAAAGCTGTGAAAAAGTTCTGTGAATAGTTCAAAGAGACTATTCAGATGCTGACATTCAGTAAAACAATGAAAAACTGTCTCTCTAGAGGAACAGAAAACACACTGATCACTGACACTGCTGTTAATCACAGAGACAAAAGCATTGACAGCTATAATGCCATGCAGGACCCTCCACTGTAAGTCTCCATGCTTCTTAGGGAGAGGGGCTTTATAAAGAGCCTTCCAGGCAGGCTGATGCCCTTTTTCCAGTCTAAAGTAGGCTCTCCATGGAGTGTCCACACAGGTGTTCAATCTGTCCTTGTTGAGTGCCATCACCACAAGTCTGCAGAGTGCCTTCTTACCACTGGCTCCTCCAAAGTCCACACCAGTGGGAGCAGAGAAGGCCAGTAAGGAGCTAGGAGAAACGTCAAAGTCCATATGAAGTGTGAGGGAGGGAGAAGGGTCCGTGCTTTCTGGCTGCAGTGTGCCTTTGCTAAAATCCATGAGTAGGGAGAGCTCAAGTCCATGAAGCTCCTGTTTCCAGTGTGCAAGAAGACCACCAATGAAACAATTTGATCTAAAACTGAGATGTGTTGCTAAAGCTGAAGCGTTGTTGAGGCCAGGACCAGCCAGTTCCACCACTTAGTTCAAAGTGAGAACATTCCTGGAACATAGCCTATCAAAGAAGGTCCTTCCAACTCCCGGCAGGACACCAAGGCGAGTCCACACTGAAAACAGACTGCGGTGAAAGCTGGGTAAAGACAGTGCACTAGAGTTCTTAAAATCCATTAAAAACACAGGGAGGTCTAGCCCAAGCCCAAGGACTCTCTGTAAAATAACACCCGTCAGCAGTGTCTGTATGAAAGTCAGCCTAAAAGCATCACCTCTACTAGCTAAATGAATCACGCCTCCCCCCCCCCACCTCCTCGTTGGGAAGAAATAACAGGGCTTGTGGGACCCAGTGGAGTTCCCCCCCCCCAAAAAAAAATAAAGTCCACCACAACAGATTGAATTTTGGACAGCAAACCAGCAGGGGGATCCATGCACATGAGGCGGTGCCACAGGGATGAGGAAACAAGATTATTTAAAATGAGCACTCTTCCTCTAAAAGATATTTTTGGCATTAGCCACTTCCACTTATTTAGTCTCCCCTTGATTTTCTCGATGACCCGTCCCAGTTTTTTTGCTCACACTGTTGATTTCCAATAAAAACACTAAGAAATCTGTTCATTCACATTTTCTTTCTTTAACTACACTCTTTTTGCCCTTCACCTCTTTATTCTGGGTGACAGGCTCGTCACAATGATCAGAGCAGCTGCCAGACAGAAAATCCCCACCATCGCTGTTTGGAGGAGCAACCACCATGTCCGCCGCTGCCTCCCTTGCCGTGGCCGCGGCCACCCCGGCAGAAGCGGATGCCGCAGTGGAATCCACCGCATCACATGTAGCGCTACCCTCTGGACCACCAGAAACACCAGCATCACCTTTCTTACTCCCAGTATAATTCGCGTTAACTTTTTCAGGACATGATCTAATAAGATGGCCTTCTGCACCCCAGACAAAACACTTCATAGTTTCAGATGTTGCAAAAACTAAATAACTAAAGCCATCAGTCCTGAAGTTAAAAGACAGACAGTTCAGTTTTGCAGAGCTGTCTTTTAACACCATGAAACATTGTCTTCTGTGACACATGACACGCTTTAGCAGGGGGGATTTACTACCCAGAGAGACCATTCTTATGGTGGAAACAGTTTGGCCAAAATGGGATAACTCTCTTATCAGCTGATCATTTTTAATGAAAGGAGGAGCGTTAGAGATGGTGATCCTCCTAGAAGGGTTCACCAGTGGTAAAACAGGAGTAAGGCTGCGTGTCCACCAAACACGTTTTTTCAGCTCTGGGGGGCTATTTTCCATTGATTCTCTATGTAGTCCAGCGTTTACAGCACTGAACGCCAATGGCGCTGAAACGCTCTCGGCGGTGGCTGTTTTTTGTCGCAGCGCTCAGAGTTGAAAAAAGTTCAACTTTTCAGAGACTGCAGCTGAGCTCGTCAATGTCAGACCTAAAGCAGCCAATCAGAACTGTTGCTTGGGCGGGACATAGGACACCAGTACTAGTCTGTACTCAGACTCCTGCATTCCGTGTCGTCATATTTTACATCCAGAGCTGCTAGAAAGTGTTTCCAGTCCATTGTTATTTAGAGACTGCTATTAAAAAAATCTGTAAAGTCTGACAATAGGAAAAGCGAGAGTGATGAGCCGAGAGTGACAAGCTGTTGCAGGGATACAGGGCACAGACTTTTTTCCCCCAGAGCGCAGCATACAAACGCTGAAAAAAAAAAAGCTCAGGGCAGTTGGGCGACAAAAAACGCGTTTGGTGGACATGCAGCCTAAAAGTGTCATTTATAACAACTCCCTGTCCACCACCTGATCAGCTTTTTCAGTTCGATCCAAAAAAATGACAGTTGTGCTGTTCATCCTTGATGCTGACTTTATACTATCATGCCCAACCACCTATCCCACTGCCAGGCCGGCCTCCTCCACAGAACAGGAAACTGTCGGGAGGATTTTCACACCATGCCTCCGGGTTAAGCGCTCAAACTCCACGCCACCGTCAACTACCGGCATGATGTTGGCCCGGAAAAAACGGGCAGCAAAAGCTACCGTCCCCCGACACACTCACTCCAAAATTCACACACAAACACACACATACACTTAAACAACTAATAAACACACACACCTCAACACACAAAATAGAGAAAAGTTAGAAAAATAAAAGTTTAGAGTACTCACTTGACGCCACTCCACACACCTGCTCCCACAAACGCTCACGCATACGCACGAGAGAGAGACAGACAGACAGACAGACAGACAGACAGACAGAGACAAGGGTGAGAAAAGGGTGGGTGGATGGTGGAGCTCATTGGGTGCTCAGCACCCCTAAAGCTGGGTTCACACTATAATGTTTGGACCGACTTTTAATGAAGTTTTGAAAAATCACGGAAATAAGTCCAAACGTTGGTGAAATTACGTTTGTGAGCACACACAAACTTTTACAAACTTTTGCTAGCATTTGCCAGCGTTGCATTCAGCGTTGTCAAACTTTTGCCAACTTAGGCTAGCGTATGTGCAGCAGTTGACCAATTAGGTTTACTTAAGCAAAGGAATATTCAGTGCAGTTCAGCTCACATCAACGTCAGGCGATGCTCATATAAAGATCAGCATTTGTGGAGGCTTCCTGCCATTCTGGACCTGCTTTTTTGGGTGGATTCACAATACAACATTTGGACCAACTTTTACAGACATTTTGGCAAACATCTGGCTCTGCTGACAAAAGCTGATAAAAGTTAATGATAGTTGGCGTTTGCTGGCAAACGCTGGCGAAAGTTGTATTTGATGAGAATTTTAAGCATGCTGAAAATTTGCTGATGTTTGGAAATAAATGTTGGTGAAAGTTGTGCTCAATTTGTAATAGTTCCTGAGCGCTGGGCTAAATTATGCAGAGTTCACCAAAGTCAGCCTAAGTTAAGCTCCACTGGCAAACACTGACTGAAATGCGAGTGAAAACAGATGCTTTTAGATCAAAACTCATTTAAGACATGCAGGAAAGAAACATAAATAGAGAGAAGAGGGAGTTAAAAAAAAAAAAGAAATTATACACAGTGATGTGAAAAAAGTGTTTGCTCCCTTCCTAATTTCTCATTTTTTTGTATGTTTGTCACACTTAAATGTTTCAGATCATCAAGCAAATTTAAATATTAGACAAAGATAACACAAGTAAACACAAAATGCAGTTTTTAAATGAAGGTGATTATCATTAAGGGTAAAAAAAATCCAAACCTACATGGTTCTGTGTGAAAAAGTGATTGCCCCCTAAACCATATAACTGGTTGGGCCACCCTTAGCAACAACAACTGCAATCAAGCGTTTGCAAAAACTGGCAATGAGTTTTTTACAGCGCTGTGGAGGAATTCTGGCCCACTTATCTTTGCAGAAATGTTGTAATTTAGCCACATTGGAGGGTTTTCCAGAATGAACCACCTTTTTAAGGTCATGCCACAGCATCTCAATAGGATTCAGGTCAGGACTTTGACTAGGCCGCTCCAATGTCTTCATTTTGTTTTTCTTAAGCTATTCAGAGGTGGACTTGCTGGTGTGTTTTGGATCATTGTCCTGCTGTAGAACCCAAGTGTGCTTCAGCTTGAAGTAACTAACAGATGGCCAGACACTCTCCTTCAGGATTTTTTGGTAGACAGCAGAATTCATGGTTCCATTTACCACAGCAAGTCTTCCAGGTCCTAAAGGTGCAAAACAGCCCCAGACCATCACACTACCACCACCATATTTTACTGTTGGTATGATGTTCCTTTTCTGAAATGCTGTTTTAGTTTTACACCAGATGTACTGGGACACGAACCTTCCAAAAAGTTCAACTTTTGTCTCATCAGTCCACAGAGTATTTTCCCAAAAGTCTTTGAGATCATCAAGATGTTTTCTGGCAAAACTGAGATGAGTCTTTATCTTCTTTTATTCTTATGGTGGAGTCATGAACACTGACCTTGATTGAGGCAAGTGAGGCCTGCAGTTCGTTGGATGTTGTTGTGGGGTCTGTTGTGACCTCTTGGATGAGTCGTCGCTGTGCTCTTGAGGTAGTGCCAAGGAAGGGTAGTGTGTGAACTTGTTTACCTATTGTTCCCAGTCCCCCATGTTTCCATACCTATAGCCATTTTCCCTCGCGTGTGTTACACTTTACCATGATTGTCTCCCAGCTGTCTTGCATTAATGTACAGCAGTGTGCAAAAGTGTTTGCCCCCTTACTGATTTCTCAATTTTTTGTATGTTTGTCACACTTAAATGTTTCAGAGTATCAAAGAAATTTAAATAATAGACAAAGATAACTCAAGTAAGCACAAAATGCAGTTTTTAAATGAAGGTGTTTATTATTAAGGGTAAAAAAAATCCAAACCTACATGGCCCTATGAGAAAAGTGTCATGATTTGTAAGCCAGAGACAAGTGCAGAGCAAACAACACCGGAAGAACAACCAGACTCAGATGGAAATGTTTAACAGAATTTATTGAGCAACAAAAATAACGAACAACAACAAAAAGGCATGCTGGATGAGCACACAGCCTGTGAATGAAAGAGAGGGGAGAAATGATTAATAATGACTTTAACTGAGAAGGAAGAAGAAGAGGAAACGAGGAGGAGAGGAAAGCAGAGGGCCAGGCTGTGAATCCCAGCATGTAGTAAAGAGCTGGCGGGAATGAAACCAGCAAGTGACCAGGTGAAGGGGAAGAAGGCGGGATGGAGCCGGGAAGTTGGTTGAGTGGGTGGAGTGGTCCAGTTGAGATGAAGATTCAGGTGAGTGTGCACAGCCCTGGAGTAACACACCACTGAGACGGCAGCAACCTGGAGAGGAGAAGAGGAGAAGGTCAGACTACAGGTAAAAGAAAACACCATTCAACTTAACGTTAGCTGAAGGAAGCAATACCCAATGGTCCAGCGAAGAAGCATTCACAGACTGGCTCTTTTAAAGTTTGCAGATGAGACAGCAGCAGGGGTGTACAATCATGCAGGTGGACGTGATCAACTCTGAAGCCGGGAGACAAGCAGAAAGAAAAAAGACAGGAGGGGAGGGGGAGCAGGCTCACCTGATCACCACAGTCCCCCACCGCCAAGGGGCACCTCCTGACATCCCTCCAGGCTTGCTGGGATGCGCCCGGTGGAAAGCCCGAACCATACCCTTGTCATGAAAATATGATCCGGGATCTCTGCTCCGTTCCATAACCCTTCCAATGGACAAGGTACTGCAGGCCCCAGCTCCAACGACTGACGTCCAAGATCCTCTGGACAGTGTAGGTGGTATGGCCGTCGAGGACGCGGGGAGGGGGGGAATGCTTTGGGGAGGACAGAGAGGACTGGCAGAGAGGGGTTTAATCTGGGAGACGTGGAAGGTCAGATGGATGTGGAGTGATGGAGGCAGCTTGAGCCAAACTGTAACTTCATCATGATCCATGAGATGGGGAAAGGACCCAGACAACGTGGTGACAGTTTCCTCAACTTCATCTTCAGCGGAACTTATTCGGCTGACAACCACACCATCTGGCCAATGGTGTGTCTGGGTACTGACGCACATCTGCAGTTAGCGTAGAGACAGTTCCGCTCAGATGAGTGGAGAAGGGCAGCCCAAGTAGATCTCCACAGACTGTGTATATGGCGAGCGTGGGCCTCCACGGATGGCACAGCAAACTCCCTCTCCGCCATAGGTAACAGAGGTGGGGTGTATCCTATAGAGGCTTCAAAGAGCATCAGGCTGGTGGCGGAAGAGACAGCAGTGTTGTGAGCATACTCTACCCAGGTCAGATAGGAGCATCAGGTGGTAGGGTTACAGGAAGACCCACATCTCAGGGTGGTCTCCAGGGACTGGTTGGCACGCTCAACCTGACCATTTCTCTGAGGATGATATTCGGAAGCAAGGCTGATGGCGGTACCAAGGGTTTGACAGAAGGCCTTCCAGACTTGAGAGGTAAACTGTGGGCACCAGTCTGAAACTATGTCAATAGAGATACCATGCAGGCAGATGACATGGAGGGTAAGGAGGTTGGCGGTCTGAGCAGCAGAGGGCAACTTGGGCAAGGAAACCAGATGGATGGCCTTAGGGAATCGGTCTATGATTGTGTGGATGACAGTGTTGCCTTGCGATGGAGGGAGACCCGTAACAAAGTCCACAGCTATATGTAACCAGGGACGATTCAGGACAGATAGGGATGAAGGAGGCTGGCTGGAGGTGAGTGAGGAGTCCGATTTATTGGTGGTGCAGACCTGGCAGGCCTTATCAAAATCATGAACATCAATTCTGAGGCTCAGCCACCAATAAACTTGTTGCAGCAGTTCGACAATCCAAGAGATGCCAGGGTGACAGACAAAAAAACTAGTGTGCCCCCAGTGGATGACTTAACTACAGAGGGCACAAGGGACATACAATAGGTTAGCCGGGCCTCCCTCAGGAATGGGTTCAGAGGACTGGGCCTGCTGGATCCTCTGCTTGATTTCCCAAGAGAGGGCTCCTACTATGCAGGAGGAAGGAAGGATAGGTTCAGGGGAAGAAACAGCAGGAGGGAGAGAAGAAGGTGGAGGGTCAGAGGAGAACTGGAGAGAGAGAGTATTAGGTTTTAAATTGCAAGAACCAGGACGGTAAGTAATGGAGAGATTAAGGCTTTGAGTGTGACTGTTGCCAAATTGCGACATAACCCCTAGTGGTCAAGAGTGGTAAATATTTTTTGTCAATAAAATAGTTCAGATTTCCAAGGCTATAACTTTAAAGTGGTAAGAGATAATGGCTTACTGTCAATTAGAAAGATGTAAAATATGATCCAAAGTTTCAGATAGGAGTGATTTTACGCATCTAATTTGCATAATGCCACGGTAGCTATATTGAATTACATAACTCAGTCAAATGCAGAGTTTGGACATATTTACACAAAGAATGGTTCAGTCTTTTGACACCGTTTTTTGTACAGGGGTACGTTCTCATCTAATCTTCAAAGTATATGAACAAGAAATCAGTACAATGTAAAAAAAACAAAGAAATTTGTCACTTACCGGCGGCTAAGGGGACTCGCTCACTGCCGTGGTTGGTGCATTTTAGTCCATTGTGGTCGTTATTTTGCATTCTGTCGGTCATTTATGCTCTCTAACACATCTACAAAGTCTTATGATTATCCCACAAAAATTTCACTTGTATCCCGTGGCTATTTTCCGTGTATGAAGCTGTCTAAGTGACGGTGCACGACGATGGATGGCAGCCATATTAGCTTTCTGGGCTAAAAGGATGAAAACAAGAAAAGGAAATGAGGAGTTCTTTTTCTTTGGTGTATTATGTGTCATCTATTGAGTCCTCCAATGTGTGTCTGCCACCTTCTGAAACAGGCAGATCAGTACAAATCAGTACAAATCCTCAGTGCAGCCGGGGATGTCAGAGTGAGATGACAGGCGCAGCGCCACGCTCTGCCACTAAGGGCACACAAAATCTCATACTCAAAGGGTTAAACCTAAAGAAAAACAAAGCCAGTGGGCTTGGCTGGAATTTAATCTTCTGGCAGATTTAAGATATTCTAATTTTTAGTGATCTGTCCAGACAGTGACACGTTGGATCGCTCCCTCTAGCCAGTGCCTCCATTCTTCTAGTGCCAATTTAATGGCTAGCACCTCATGGTCCCCTACATCGTAATTCCTCTCGGCTGGGGTCAGCCGCCGAAAGAAATACGCACATGGATGTAACTTATGATCAGAGCCAGAGTGCTGGGAGAGGACAGCGCCCACCCCCGAATCAGATGCGTCAACTTCAACCACAAACTGTGATTGAGGGTCGACCTGAGCCAAGATGGGCGTCTCATAGAAAAGGCCTTTTAATTTGGAGAAGGCCTGTTCAGCCACTTCAGAACATTTAAATGGGGTTTTAGTTGACGTAAGCTGGGTTAGTGGCAGGGCTACCTTGTTGTTATCCCGAATAAAGCGGAGGCAGAAATCTGCAAAGCCCAGGGAAAGCTGGAGGTGTTTTCTGGACTGGGGGGTAGGCTAATCT
Source organism: Pholidichthys leucotaenia (assembly GCA_020510985.1). NCBI lineage: Eukaryota > Metazoa > Chordata > Actinopteri > Cichliformes > Pholidichthyidae > Pholidichthys > Pholidichthys leucotaenia. The sequence continues at coordinate 276,167,939 of CM035836.1, read as the reverse complement.
ACGACTGCCTTGACTTTAGCTGGGTTGGCCTTTAACTCACCCTCAGCTACTAGAAACCCCACAAAAGAAGTGGAGCGGGAGGAAAACTCACACTTTTCCGCCTTTACAAAAAGTTGACTTTCAAGTAGCCATGGCAAGACTGCCCGGACATGGACTGTGTGCTCCTCCAGCGTGTGGGAAAAAATGAGGATGTTGTCAAGAAATACAAAAATGAACTGGTTCACCATGTCCCAGAGAATGTCTTTTATCATCCACTGGAAGACGGCGGAGGCGTTGGTAAGCCCAAAGCTCATCACCAAGTATTCAAACTGACCCAGGTGTGTCTTAAAGTCCATCTTCCACTCATCATCTTCGCGTATACAAACTAAATGGTATGTATTCCGGAGATCAAGTTTAGTGAACACTTGCACATAATGAAGTAGCTCGAAAGATGAGTTAATGAGCTGTAACGAGTACTTATCTTTGACGGTGACAGCGTTCAGCTCATGATAATCAATGCACGGTCACAACAATCCATCTTTTTTTCCCCACGTAAAAGAACCCGGCGCTGAGAGGAGCTGATGAAGGACGAATGAGGCCGGCGCTCAGGGAGTCTTTGATGTAGCTCTACATCGCCTCCTTCTCCAGGCCAGACAAACTGTAGAGCCCACTGGAGAAGGTCTATAGTGCAGTCGTAGGACTGATGAGGTGGCAAGGAGAGGGCCGTAGACTTACAAAAGACCTCCCCAAGGTCAGGATAGACCTCAGGCATGAGACTGAGATCCGGCGGCTTGGCCGGAGGAGAGGAGTTCGGGAGAGTGGGCGAACACGCGGCTGAACGGAGGCACGACGTGAGGCAAAAAGGGCTCCAGGATGAAATAGAATTTTGGTCCCAATTAATTATGGGGTTATGCTGGCAGAGCCATGGATAGCCCACAATCATGGGGGTAGATGAATTGGGCAACACAAAAAACTGAATGTGTTCACGGTGGTTACCGGACAAAAGAACAGAAACAGGCTCGGTTTGATGTGTGACTGTGGCTAGTCTGCAGCCAGAAAGGGCTGAGACATTTAAATGGGACAGTAGCATCCTAGTTGGACTTTTCAGGTTTTGCACTAGCTCCAGTGAAATGAAATTTTGCTCAGCTCCGGGATCAATTAGGCCTGGAGCATAAAACTGTTGGGAGGATTTGTAGAAGATCCGCCCGCCAGACCCCCCCCCACGGCTACTGACAGACCAGATCTTTTGGCTGAAAGGGGCATTTCGGCAATTCATGTTCTGTAGAGCTGCAATACATGCAGGCCCCCGCCTTCTCTGGACACCGGCGTTCCACCAGAATCAAATGGGCCTGGCCAAGAACCATCGGCTCCTGAGGAGAAGCCGACCTGGCAGAGCGAGAAGACAGGGGTACGGCCGCGAAGCAGACGAAGAAGCAGAGACCTTTTGCTTCCATGCACACTCGCAGTATCAATTGTCCAGGCCAATGGCCTGCTCAATTAGCTCATCCAGAGAGGAGGGATTGCCGAGGATTGCCAGGTTGTAGCAGGGGTTGGAATTGAGACTCCGGAGGAAGGCACTGTGTAGAGCAACGTCATTCCATCCAGACTCTGCCACGATGGCCCGGAACTCAACCGAGAAATTGGCGAGCAACCGAGTTCCCTGCTGCCGAAGCACCAGCAGTTGGCTCGCGAGATTTCTCTCACTCTCTGTATGAACGAATGCAAAAGTGAATTCCTAAACACACTGATCATAGCAAAAATGGGAACCCTCTGGACTGCTTAATATGGACTGGGCCCACTTAAGTGCCTGGTCTCTGAGTAATAGAGTCATGAATTGGATTTTAGATGAATCATCCCGGTAATCCCCCACCGCCTGCTGAAAATAGAGCCGACAGTGAAGCAAAAACCCCTTACATCCCCCGACCTCTCGCACATACAGAGCAGGAGAGGGGATGGAAATGGTTTGGTAGATAGCAGGAGGAATGTATCAGATGGAGGAGGAGGCGCCGAAAAAGGAAGCCGACACAGATCGTCGGTAATGGTGGCTAATTGCTGAGTAATTGTTTGTAATTGCTCGGAGAGAAAAATGACTTGGCACTCCCTGGCATCCAAACAGGAGAGTGCTGACTGTCCCCCTGGTGAAGCGCTCACCGAGGTTCGATTCTGGCTCGACCGTTCTGTCATGATTTGTAAGCCAGATACTCAAGCGCAGCGTAAACAACACTGGAAGAACAATGAGACTTAGGAGGAAAAGTTTAACACAATTTATTGAACAACAAAAATAACAAGCAACAACAAAAAGGTACTGAAGAGCATGCTGGATGAGCACACAGCCTGTGAATGAGAGAGAGGGGAGAAATGATTAATAATGACTTTAACTGAGAAGGAAGAAGAAGAGGAAAAAGTGGAGGACTTACTATTGAAGCAGAAAGCCCAGCTGTGGACCCCAGCATGTAGTGGTAAAAAGCTGGCAGGAATGAAAACAACAAATGATCAGGTGAAGGGGGAGAAGGCAGGATGGAGTGGGAAGTTGGTTGACCAGGTGGAGTTGGAGTGGTCCAGTTGAGATGAAGGTTCAGCTGAGCGTGCACAGCCCCAGAGTAACACACTGCTGAGATGGCAGCAACCTGGAGAGGAGAAGGTCAGACTACAGGTAAAAGAAAACACCATTCAACTTAACGTTAGCTGAAGGCAGCAATACTCAGTGGTCCAGCAAAGAAGCATTCACAGACTGGCTCTTTTAAAGCTGACAGACGAGGCAGCAGCAGGTGTGCACAATCACACAGATGGGCATAATCAACTCCAGAGCCGGCAGACAAGCACAAGGAAAAAACACAGGAGGGGAGGGGGAGCACGCTCACCTCATCATCACAAAAAGTGATTGCCCCCTAACCCTAATAACTGGTTGGGCCACCCTTAGCAGCAACAACTGCAATCAAGCATTTTTGATAACTGGCAATGAGTCTTTTACAGCCCTGTAGAGGAATTCTGGCCCACTCATCTTTGCAGAATTGTTGTAATTCAGCCACATTGGAGAGTTTCTGAGCAGTAACCGCCTTTTTAAGTTCATGCCACAGCATCTCGATCGGATTCAGGTCAGGACTTTGACTAGGCCACTCCAAAGTCTTCATTTTGTTTTTCATAAGCCATTCAGAAGTAGACTTGCTGGTGTGTTTTGAATCAACGGCCTGCTGCATAACACAAGTGCGCTTCAGCTTGAGGTCATGAACAGATGGCCAGACATTCTCCGTCAGGAATTTTTGGTAGACAGCAGAATTCATGGTTCCATTTACCACAACAAGTCTTCCAGGTCCCGAAGCAGCAAAACAGCCCCAGACCATCACACCACCACCACCATATTTTACTGTTGGTATGATGTTCCTTTTCTGAAATGCTGTTACTTTTACGCCGGATGTACTGGGACACACATCTCCCAAAAAGTTCAACTTCTGTTTCATCAGTCCACAGAGTATTTTCCCAAAAGTCTTGGGGATCATGAAGATGTTTTCTGGCAAAACTGAGATGAGTCTTTATGTTCTTTTTGCTCAGCAGTGGTTTTCGTCTTGGAACTCTGCCAGGCAGGCCATTTTTGCCCAGTCTTTTTCTTTTGGTGGAGTCATGAACACTGACCTTAATTGAGGCAAGTGAGGCCTGCAGTTGTTTGGATGTTGTTGTGGGGTGTTTTGTGACCTCTTGGATGAGTTGTTGCTGCGCTCTTGAGGTAATTTTGGTCTGCCAGTCACTCCTGGGAAGGTTCACCATTGTTCCATGTTTTCTCCATTTGTGGATAATGGCTCTCACTGGAGTCCCAAAGCTTTAGAAATGGCTTTGTAACCTTTTCCAGACTGATAGATCTCAATTACTTTGTTTCTCATTTGTTCCTGAATTTCTTTGGATTGCAGCATGATGTCTAGCTGTTGAGGATCTTTTGGTCTACATTAATTTGTCAGGCAGGTCCTATTTAAGTGATTTCTTGATTGCGAAAAGGTGTGGCAGTAATCAGGCCCAGGTGTGACTAGAGAAATTGAACTCAGCTTTCCAAAGAAGTGATAAACCACAGTTTATTTATGTTTTAGCTGGAGGGGTTGGGGGGTGGGGGGAGACAGCAATCACTTTTTCACACAGGGCCATGTAGGTTTGGATTTTTTTACCCTTAATAATAAACACCTTCATTTAAAAACTGCATTTTGTGTTTACTTGGGTTATCTTTGTCTAATATTTAAGTTTGTTTGATGATCTGAAACATTTAAATGTGACAAACATACAAAAAAATGAGAAATCAGGAAGGGGGCAGACACTTTTTTCATACCACTGTAATTGTGAGTTCCCCCTATTTATGTCAGTTTGTGTTTGTGCCCTTGCTGGTGTCACAGTCATTTGTTCCTGTGATTCCCTTGCTCCCTCATTTAATCAATTGTTTGGCTGCATTTGTGGTAGCCATTGCTGGGACTAGTCATAATAAAGCTACAGTATATGTCATATTAAAATGATATGTTACATAGTTATGTTTCTAAATTATGTTATTTATATTTATTTGGACAAATGTTTTAGAAACATTAAAAATGCTTATACTGCTGTCTCCAAGTCACATTTTGAGATATGGGACCATCTTGATATTCTGCTCACTGTTCTGTTCACAGCAGAACCAGTCACTGTCAGGACTGTAAAAATGTGGACTGATAACGTCCTGGAAGAACTAGATAGATAGATAGATAGATAGATAGATAGATAGATAGATAGATAGATAGATAGATTCAGGTGCACAGTGCACTTTGAATGAATTTCCATTACATCTGTCCCGGATAAAGCAATAAGCCGCTGTAAATGCTATAAGTGCCTCAACAAAATTAAAAGCAGCAGTTATAATTTTAAAAATGATGGTTTAAGGAGTTCATTTTGGCTGCCATATGTATGAACATCAGGGCTGCAATCAATTAATCGATTAATTGGGTAAGGTTTTTTTGTCTTTTTTTCTTTTGATTGAAGACCTTTTGACCAATATCTTGCTGTTTATGTATTAAGCAAACTTGCACCGACCAATCTGTGCTGAACCTTCTATGTTAAAGACTGGAATTGTGTGGGGGGGTGGGGACCAGAGCCATCCCTGCGCCTTTTATGAACTATTTTGTATTTGGACACTGACACTAGTGTAATTATTTCAGCTGTTTAACAAAACACATTCAAGATACAGTTATGTAATCAATATGGGCTTAAAGTGCAGACTCACAGCTTTATTTTGAGGGTATTTACATCTAAACTGAAGTTACGATTTTTACACTTACAACAATTTTTATGCCGAATCTCCTCATTTCAGTAACAACAAAGTAATTGGACAGTGGGCTATGCCCCTGTTAATTCATCATCAGTCAAGCAGGTAATCCATCAGAGAGACAGTGGAAATGCTAGGAGGAGTCAAATCAACAGTTTGGTGCATACTGAGATAAAAAAAAAAAAGAGTGCATTGGTGAGTTCTGGGACTCAAAAAGACCTGGAAGTTCATGGAAGATAACAGTTGTGATCACAGAATCCTTTCCATGTTAAAGAAAAACCCTTTCACAACATCCTCCCAAGTGAAGAACACTCTCCAGAAAGTAGGTGTGTCTGTATCTACTGTAAGTCTACCATAAAGAGTAACATTAATGGGAGCAAATGCAGACAGTTAACTACAACGTGCAAACCATTAATCAGCTTCAAAAATAGAAAGGCCAGATTAGAATTTACCCCAAAAAATATCTAAAGAAGCCAGCCGAGTTCTGGAACAGCATTCTTTGGACAGATGATAATAATAGATTTTATTTATATTGTGCCTTTCAAGATATCCAAAGCACTTTACAATGAGTTCATTATTCATTCACTCCACAGACAGACAATGGTAAGCTACTTCTGTAGCCACAGCTGCCCAGGGGCAGACTGACAGAAACGTGGCTGCCAATCCACAACAACAGCCTCTCCCACCACTACTGAACATTTATACCCAGTGTAATGGACACGGGAGGCAAGGTGGGTAAAGTGTCTTGCCCAGAGACACAACAGCAGGATGACTGGTGAGAGTGGGATTCAAACCGCCAACCCTCTGGTTATTGGATGACCCCTCTACCTCCTGAGCCACTGCTGCCTGAGCCACAGATGACACAAAGATCAACCTGTACAAGAATGATGGGAAGAAGAAAGTATGGAGAAGGCTTGGAACAACTCACGATCCAAAGCGCACTACATCTTCTGTAAAATAATGGTGGAGGCAGTGTGATGCATGAACATACATATCTTCCAGTGGTACTGTTTGTTTATTGATGATGTTACAGAAAACAGAAACAGTTGGAAAAATTCTCAAGTGTATAGGGATATACTGTCTGCTCAGATTCAACCCAATGCAGCAAAGCTGATTTGATGGTGCTTCAGAGTACAGATGGACAATGACCCAAAACATACTGCCAAAGCAACCCAGGAGTTTTGTAAGACAAAGAAGTAGAATATTCTGCAATGGCCCAGTCATTCACCAGATCTCAACCCAATGGAGCATGCATTTCACTTGCTTAAGACAAAGCTAGAGGTAGAAAGACCCACAAATAAGCAACAACTGAAGACAGCTGCAGTAAAAGCCTGGCAAAGCATCACAAAGGAGGAAACCCAGCATTTGATTGAGAATCTTGCAAAGAATTCTCAACAAAGCATTAAAAATGAAAATTTTATTTATGGTAATGTTAGTTTGTCCAATTACTTTTGAGCCCCTAAAATGAGGAGATTTAGTATTAAAATGGCTGTAATTCATAAACCTTTACTCCAGTTTGGATGTGAATACCCCCAAATTAAAACTGAGAATGTGCACTTTAAGTCCATATTGATTATATAACTCTCTCTGTCAAAATTACAGACAACAGTAAATTCTAGCACAACCTCTGACATAGATATTTTTAACACCTCTCTCACAGAAAACATTCCCCCTGTATTTTTAAGCCCTCTGTTATAGTGCAGGTCCTGAAAAAAACAAACACAACCACAATGAATGACTTCAGACCCGTGGCAATCACACTGGTTGTCTTGGAGTGTATGGAGAGGCTGGTTCTATAATATATTATATAGCATCAACGTCTCCTCAGGCCAATCCAGACCATCACTTTTCTTCATTCTACAGGAATCTCACTTTTCTTCATATTAAAGCAACTCTCACTCAAGGCCTGGCCAAGAATGTGGTGTCCCCCACTGGACCCCAAATGTAAACAGTTGCCCTCTTGCAGAGATGGTAAGGATCAGAATTTGCTTTTAAAGGCTTAAGTGGACCATAAATTCTGAAGTCCAGATCTCAACGTGGACAGTTCATGTTGATAAGCATCCGCCCTACAGGAAACTAATGCTCTTTAAAAAGTTATAAACTTTCATATGGCCTCATTCCTTCCCCCTTTTACAGATCCCAGAGACCTAAAGAAATTATCTACAGCTCAACAGTACCTCCTAGTGGGCATCTATGGAATGTGCTTCCTTGTGTTAATTTGACTAATCATTAAGTTTTTCTAATTTACAGCTATCATCTCCCCAGGATATGAGAACACTGAAAATCATCCTTTTGATCACCAACCAGGGTTTGCAGTAATTCATTAATCCTTGATTTAAATGTGAGTGCACATATATTAGAAACATGTATTAGGAATGTTTATGTTTATGAGTGTTAGTCAAATGAATGTTAATATTATTAGTAATGGTATAAATGTATGATCACTGAATATTAGCCGAGTCACTTAATTTAGTTAAGATTTTATATTAAGTACATAATTTCATAAGAACTGAATGAGTATCAAACCCTGTACATAAACCATCCCTCTCTACCTTTCACGGGATAATGCCCTTTTCATTTGATTGGCTGTTCCCAAACAAAGAGATGTTTTCACATTGGACAAAGGTCCATTCAAACTCCTCTTTATGAAATATGATTGACGTGTCTGGCGACCCGCCCCAGTTTTATGACCAACAGTGCGCTTCAGTTAAAAAAGTGCAGGAGCCGCCCTGCATGTTAGAAGGAGAAGAAGAATGAACGATTAAGATTAAAGAAGCAGAAAAGAATAGAAGATGAAAGAAGATTAAAAGACAGAATAGAGATCTAGATCTAAGAGAAAAGTTTTTGTTTTCATTTCTTCAAAGTTCCTTGCAGTTTTCTTTTGTCTAAATTGTTCTGTGAATTTTAAGAAACCTTTTTGTGTGTGAAGTTTGTCAAATCCTGCATTAGTTTTTTCATTTTTCTGGTTATTGAGGAGAAACCATCTTTTTCTTACGAGCTCACCTTAAAGAGAGTCAAACTTTCAAAATCCTTTTTTTCTTCACCTCAGAAGCCATTCTTATCCTAGTTGGATGTTTTTCTTAGATTTTCTGACTTTTCATGCTGTTAAAGTGGACTTTTAATTTTCCTATTTTAAAGTGAACAGAGATTGTGTTTTGGACTTTTTTGGTCTCATCCACGCCTGACAGAGACGTCCTCCTTCAGTTTTTGTTCTATTTCGCGGCCAGAGACATCATCAATTCGGGCTGGTTGCCAAAAGGACTCTCCATGCCTGCTCCAAGACAGCCGTTAATGCTGCTGCCGCTGGCCTTCTGAGAGCCTCGGCCTAGTCTGCACTTCTGACGGTTGGTTGTGAACATCAAGAAGCTTTGCAGCAGTCGCTTCATCCCTGGGTCCCAGTGATCAAAACCCAGCTCGCACCGACCCGCTGAACACGTGGACCTACAGCTGTTCATAAGTGAGACTCCCATTTTCCTGTCTGCTGGGTTAAACGTGATGTCCTAAAAATTTAAATTACAATTGAACATAACCAGCATTTCATGGTACAATTAGTCTCTCAGCCATAAGATAAAGCCATAAACTGAAGGAAGATTCTTATTCATTTTTAAGTAACCTCCTTTCATTTTTGTAGATTAATTCATAAGTTCATTTTTAGGTAATCAGCTTATGAATTTTCCCCATAAAATTGTGTTACTGTTTTTGTTAGATATTTCAGCCTTTGTTTCCTTGTTTACCATTGAAACATAAAGTCTGGTTTCTCCTTGGTTCCACAAAGGTTTAATGCTAGATTTTATGTTCAGCAATCCACTGACAGTTGATGTGATATTAGACACCTGTTATCATTTGAATATGTTTCTCCATCATTTGAATGCCATATCATGTAACCTGAATGAGTTTAATAAAAGGATGAACGAGAGAAGTTGAAGCACTTTCCTTTCGCATATATGTTTCCTAGATCACGGCAGGAAAATAACTCCCTTAACTTTTGAGACTGATCCATTAAGTAATTGAAGGTACAGAAATTAATTAATTGAAATTAAGTTAATAATACAAGTTGTTCTTTTAGAACTGGTGCCCCATTTTTACGAGTGCTTTCCTATTTTATTTAGCAAGTGTAGAGGTGACGGTTTAACTCTGTCCCCTCACACACCCACTATTAAATAAAATAAATAATCCCTGTACCTTATTACACTATATTTTATTAAATATCACAACAATTAAGTCTGTGGTTCAAGACACAGTGGACCCCCTTCAGTTTGCCATTCGAATAGAGCGGTTGACGACACAGTGTTACTGACACTTCACTACATTCTGCAGCAGCTGGATACCCACAACACATATAATAGGCATGATTATGGCTCCACCTTTAAAATGATCAGGCCGATGAAGCTGACCACAAAGTTGTCAGACCTAGAAGTACCCACCCCTGGCCAGCAGCCTCTCAACATCAATTGGACTGAGGTGGAGCAGACTGGCATCTATATTTCCGTGCCTTCACATCTCAGAGAGCCTCTGCTGGGAAAAAAAAAAACAAAAAAACAAACCTGCAACCACAGTGAAAAGAGCTCAGCAGAGACTGCATTACATCAGACTGCTCAGGAAGCCCCTCACCCAATTCTCCAGAGGGCTTGTTGAGAGCATCCTTGCCAGCGGTATCCCAGTGTGGTATGGCAGCACCATCCTGGCTAAGAGAAATTACTCCAATGGGTCATTAAGACTGCAGAGAGGGTCATCAGCTCTGTCCTCCACTCCATGGACACCATATAGAGAGCTTAATTCATGTCCTCTCTACTTCTGCATATGGGACCTTACTTGAGAAAAAATCATTTTCCATTGGAGTGAATGGCGAAGAAATTATCTTTTGATCCTGATCGAATTTTGCCACAAGTTACACACATTATGTTTATCAATTTAAAATACAATATTCCACGTAATTAAAGTTGTCTTATAATAAAACAGCAATATTAACGTTTTTGAAGCTGCTTAGTGAACTACATTTCCTTGTATCGGACTATACATGTCACCAAACATGATTATAGTGGGTCCCTTCTCAAAGCTCAGCTCCTGTTTTTTAACCAATGAAAGAAGCATCCAAAGAGGAGAAAACCACAAATGTGTTATATTGTATTTTGACAGCTGCAGCAAATCCTGAGGACTGTTAGTTACTTCCCCCTGAGTGCATTTTGAAAATGATGACGAAACCTTTGTGAGTCTATGTTTGTATTCTTTCAGTTTATATATTTTTACAACCCTATAATTTAACCCTTATACTTTACACTTTAACCTTAATTATACTGTAAAATCAAGGGAACCAGCATAGTTTAGGGCAGGCCCAGTTAATCTATCGTAAGGCTTCTTTCTGGGGTGTCCTCCAATGTCAAAACACCATCCTAAAGAGGACAATCCCTTGGTTCTACGAAGACAAAAGCAGACCAAAGATACAGGCTCTAAGCTGGGTCCTCATCTCTGAGAAGGTTCCCAGCTCAAGACCCTGGGCCCAGAACAATAGAGAGGACCCCTGCTATCAAGGCCCTATCTTCAATCCAAGTCAGACCAGCCAGGCTGCCAGAAGCCTCAGTCATCCAGCGTGTAGGACCCAAAGAGTTAGTTAGTTAATTCCCTTCCACAGCATGTGGGACACCATGTGGTGTATAGGGGTGGTGCCTATCTCCGTTTCTCTTACCCTTTGGCCACACAGCTACTGTAAGATAAGATAAGATAAGATAAGATAAGCCTTTATTAGTCCCACAATGGGGAAATTCCAGGATTGCAACAGCACAGGGATAGCAACACTCAGAGCAATAATTAAGAAGATACGAAAAATATAAATAAGAGCAGTGGATATACATACGTACACATAAATATATAAATATATATACAAAGTGCGGAGCATTGTAGCAAGATGGAATAAACAGCATAACCGTCTTCTTAGTTATCCTACATATGCACCATACATATATCCTACATATGCACCAAATGATGTTTCAGAGTACCCACCCTTTTTGGAGTCTGTGACTGGGGTGCTGGATGGTGCTCCTCTTGGAGACTCCATTGTCCTACTGGGAGACTTCAATGCGCACGTGGGCAACGACAGCGAAACCTGGAGGGGGGTGATTGGGAGGAACGGCCTGCCCGATCTGAACCCGAGTGGTGTTCAGTTATTGGACTCCTGTGCTAACCGCAGTTTGTCCATAACGAACACCATGTTCAAGCATAAGGGTGTCCATATGTGCACCTGGCACCAGGACACCCTAGGCCGCAGGTCGATGATCGATTTTGTTATCGTATCATCAGACCTGCGACCGTATGTCTTGGACACTCGGTTAAAGAGAGGTGCAGAGCTGTCAACTGATCACCACCTGGTGGTGAGTTGGATCCGAGGGCAGGGGAGGAAGCCATTCAGACCTGGTAGACCCAAACATTGAGGGTGTGCTGGGAACGTCTGACTGAGGCCCCTGTCCATGAGGTTTTAAACTCCCACCTCCAGAAGAACTTCAACCACATTCCGAGGGAGTCTGGAGACATGGAGTCTGAATGGGCCATGTTCTCCACCTCTCGTTGTTGAAGCGGCGGCCCAGAGCTGCGGCCGCAAGGTGATCGGTGCATCTCGTCGTGGCAACCCCCGAACCAAGTGGTGGACACCAGTGGTGAGGGGGGCCATTAAGCTGAAAAAGGAGTCCTATCAAGCTTGGTTGGCTTGTGGGGCTCCCGAAGCAGCTGAGGTGTACCGGCAGGCCAAGTGGAGTGCAGCTCGGGTGGTTGCTGAAGCAAAAACCCGGGTATGGGAGGAGTTCGGTGAGGCCATGGAACAAGACTTTCGGTCGGCTTCGAAAAGAGATTCTGGCAAACTGTCAGGCAGCTCAGGAGGGGAAAGCAGCTCCCTGTCCACACTGTGTATGGTGTGGATGGGGCGCTGTTGACTTCGACTGGGGATATCGTTGGGTGGTGGAAGGAATACTTCGAGGATCTCCCCAATCCCCCTGATACGCCTTCCACAGAGGAAACAGGGTTTGTGGACGAGGGGGATGACTCGCCTATCACAGGGGCTGAGGTCGCCAAGGTGGTTAAAAATCTCCTTGGTGGCCAGGCCCCGGGGGTGGATGAGATTCGCCCTGAGTACCTCAAGGCCCTGGATGTTGTAGGGCTGTCATGGTTGACACCCCTCTGCAACATTGCGTGGAGGTCGGGGACAGTGCCTTTGGCATGGCAAACCGGGGTGGTGGTTCCTCTCTTCAAAAAAGAGGACCGGAGGGTGTGCTTCAACTTTAGAGGGATCGCACTACTCAGCCTCCCTGGGAAGGTCTATGCCAAGGTACTGGAGAGGAGACTCCAGCCTCTGGTTGAACCTCGGATTCAGGAGGAACAATGTGGTTTTCGTCCTGGTCGTGGCACATCGAACCAGCTCTTTGCCCTCTCGAGAATTCTTGAGGGTTTTTGGGAGTTTGGCTAACCAGTTTACATGTGTTTTGTGGACTTAGAGAAGGCATTTGACCGCGTCCCTCGTGGTTTTTTTGGGGGGGGGTGCTTCGGGAGTATGGGGTATCGGGCTTGTTGTTACGAGCTATTCGATCTCTGTACAACCGTTGTGAGAGTTTGGTTCGTATTGCCAACACTCGGTCGGACTCATTCCCAGTGAGAGTTGGACTCCGCCAGGGCTGCCCTTTGTCACCGATCCTGTTCATAATTTTTATGGACAGGATTTCTAGGCGCAGCCAGGGAATGGAGGGTGTCATGCTTGGTGACCGCAGGATCTCATCTCTGTTGTTTGCAGATGATGTTGTCCTGTTGGCTTCATCCAGCAATGACCTACAGCTCTTGCTGGGACAATTTGCTGCTGAGTGTGAAGAGGCTGGGATGAGAATCAGCACCTCCAAGTCCAAGTCCATGGTGCTCAGCCGGAAAAAAGTGGATTGTCCTCTGTGGGTTGGGGACAGGCGCCTGCCCCAAGTGGAGGAGTTTAAGTATCTTGGGGTCTTATTCACGAGTGAGGGAAAAATGGAGCGAGACATTGACAGACGGATCGGAGGAGCATCTGCAGTGATGCAGACGTTGTACAGGTCTGTTGTGGTAAAGAGGGAGCTTAGTTCTAAGGCAAAGCTTTACCAGTCAATCAACGTTCCTACTCTGACCTATGGTCACAAGCTTTGGGTAATGACTGAAAGAATGAGATTGCGGATACAAGCGGCTGAAATGAGCTTTCTCCGTAGGATTGCTGGACTCACCCTCAGAGATAGGGTGAGGAGCTCAGTCATCCGGGAGAGGCTCAGAGTAGAACCGCTACTCCTCCACATTGAAAGGAGTCAGTTGAGGTGGTATGGGCATCTGATTAGGATGCCTCCTGGACACCTCCCACTTGAGGTGTTTCAGGCACGTCCCACTGGGAGGAGACCCCGGAGCAGATCCAGGACTCGATGGAGAGACTATGTCTTCCAGCTGGTCTGGGAGCACCTTGGTGTCCTTTCTGGGGAGCTGGAACAGGTGGCTGGGGAGAGGGAAGTCTGGGCTTCTCTGCTTGAACTGCTGCCTCCGCGACCCAGACTTCCGGAAAAGCGGTAGAAGATGGATGGATGGATGGATGGATGGATGGTCAAAGAAATAACTTGAATCTGACAAAAGTGGTAATAAATAAAAATTTATGAAAATTAACCAATGAAAATCGGACAGTGCTTTTGAATTGTGGTTAAACTGAATTATTTAAAAAAAACAAACTCATGAAACAGGCCTGGACAAAAATGAAAAATGATGGTACCCTTAACTTAATATTTTGTTGAACAACCTTTTGAGGCAATCACTGCAATCAAACAATTTCTGTAACTGTCAGTGAGACTTCTGCACCTCTCAGCAGGTATTTTGGCCCACTCCTCATGAGCAAACTGCTCCAATTGTCTCAGGTTTGAAGGGTGCCTTCTCCAGACGGCATGTTTCAGTTCCTTCCATAGATGTTCAATAGAATTTAGATCAGGGCTCATAGAAGACCACTTTAGAATAGTCCAATGTTTCGCTTTTAGCCATTCTTGGGTGTTTTTAGCTGTGTGTTTTGGGTCATTATCCTGTTGCAAGACCCATGACCTGTGACTGAGACCAAGCTGTCTGACACTGGCCAGCACATTTCTCTCTAGAATACCTTGATAGTCTTGAAATTTCATTGTACCCTGCACAGATTCAAGACACCCTGTGCCAGATGCAGCAAAGCAGCCCCACAACATAACAGAACCTCCTCCATGTTTCACAGTAGGGACAGTGTTCTTTTCTTGGTATGCTTCATTTTTGTGTCTGTGAACATAGAGCTGATGTGCCTTGCCAAAAAAGTTCCAGTTTTGTCTTTTCTGTCCATAGGACATTCTCCCAGAAGCTTTGTGGCTTGTCAGCATGCAGTTTGGCAAATTCCAGTCTGGCTTTTTTATGATTTCTTTTCAACAGTGGTGTCCTCCTTGGTCGTCTCCCATGAAGTCCACGACGGATCGTGCGATCTGACACTGATGTACCTTGACCTTGGAGTTCACTATGAACGTGTTTAGAGGTTGTTCTGGGCTCTTTTGTTACCATTCGTATTATCTGTCTCCTCCTGCAGCCACGTCCAGGGAGGTTGGCTAAAGTCCCGTGGATCTTAAATTTCTGAATAATATGTGCAACTGTAGTCACAAGAACATCAAGCTGCTTGGAGATGGTCTTATAGCCTTTACTTTAACATGCTTGTCTATAATTTTCTTTCTAATTTCTGAGATAACTCTCTCCTTTGCTTCCTCTGGTCCATGTTTAGTGTGGTACACATCATGTCACCAAACAGCACAGTGACTACTTGTCACCCTTTAAATAGGCCGACTGACTGATTACAAGTTTGTAGACACCTGTAATGTTAATTAGAGGACACATCTTGGTTGAACATGTCCCTATGGTCACATTATTTTCAATCTTTTCTAGGGGTACCATCATTTTTGTCCAGGCCTGTTTCATGAGTTTGTTTTATAAAATAATCCTGTTGAACCACAATTCAAAAGCATTGTCTGATTTTCACTGGTTAATTTTCATAGAATTTTTATTTATTACCACTTTTGTCAGATTGAAGTTATTTCTGTGACCATTGTGGGTTTTTCTTTCATTAACAGGGGGGTACCAACAATTTTATCCACGTGTGTATGTCTGCAGCTCTCATACAGGCATTCATGTGTGACCTCCATTTGTCTGGTCAGCTGGTCTTGGTTCTCATGATTTGACAGTTCATAATTTTACATAACAAAGAAACAAAACAAAAATCAAGCGCTCCCTGAGAGGAAAATACTCTTCAACTAACAATGGCATCTCCCAGGTTCCATGACAAGTATCTTGCCTCATCTAAATCCGATCCCTCAATCGACTGAACTCTTTCTTGTCAGTGGCAAAGGAACCTTCCCCCATCCCCCACCTGCTTCAATAACTTTGTTCATACGATCTTCTGATCGCATCAGTGACTGCCACTATGTTGAAGAAGCATGTTCACCCAGCCTCCTCTCTTTCCCTCTGGCTCCCTGAGTTGGATTCCTGTCTGATCCTCTGGCCCCCTAAATTGGATTCCAGTCCAGTCCTCTGGCTCCTCAGACCCCACAAGTAAGATCTCTGATCATTATTTATTCAATAACCTCTGTGCTTCAGGATCTCCTCTTCCTCGTGATCCCTCTGAATCCTCCTTGCTGGACTTGTGGCCTCCTCATCAAACCCAAGTAAGAGCCTTATCTGGCACATTCTCCCCTTGATCTTCTCTCAAGTAAGAACTCTGAATTAAAAGTGAGTCATAACGTACTCTGGTCTCAGGTCCCCTACTGGCCCATGATCTATGGGTTGAAAACCCCTCACCTTCCAAAACTTTTCTCATTGCTCCCACACACTTCTCCCTAGTTACAGGTAAGCCTCTTATTAATTACTGCAAGCATTTTACTTCCCAATCATGCCTAGTAGCTCACCATGAAGCAAATACAAGAGATGACAGAAGTTATGGGTGGTACGTGGTTACCACTGGTGTTGCTCTGATTCTTAACACTGTGTTCTGAGCAGAATGTTAGTAGACATCTCTCATGTTGCATCTTGTGTCGTATCTTGAAGGTATTTACGCCTGGTTGAATAGTATGGCCAGCAAAAGCCCACAATAAACAGGTTCTGGGGCTTCAGGACAGTGGAGAAACTCGTGACATTTTATCAACTCCACCAAGGAGGTAATGCATTCATGTTTTTCTGTCAGCTGTTAGCAGGATTACTCAAAAACTGCTGGTTTCAGGGACCATCTGGCTTCAGGGCACAGAGACTGCCCTAGTGAATATTACCAACGATCTTCTCATCACTGCTGATTCCGGCCACATCATCATCCTTGTTAAAAAGTTGCAATCCAAAATTATTCAACCCCCACTGCAAAGGAGGTTTATTGGCAAAATGTACAAACTAGCAGCTGTTTGCAATAAAAAAAATCAAACAAGAATAATTTTAATAGCTCAACACAAATAATATTACAAAGTGTTGCCAAATTCAACACAAAATGTCACTTTTAATGACTACTGCAGTCTCAAAATTATTCAACCCCTTCATAACAAGCAACTTTAGTAATTAGAAGAGCACCCTTTTGCTGTTATGACCTGCTGCAAAAGTGATGCATAGCCAGACACCAGTTTCTGACAGCACTCTGAGGAATATTAGCTCTTGGGCAAAGGCTCCAACTCCTTAATATTCTTGGGTTTGTTTGCTGCAACCGGCTTTTTTTAAATCTCACAAGATATTTTCAATGGGGCTCAAGTCAGGTGACTGTGATGGCCACTCTAGTATGTTTCAGGACCTCTTCTGAAACCAAGCCTTGGTGGACTTTGAGGTATGCTTGGGATATTTGTCCTGTTGAAAGATCCAATGATCCCCAAGCTTCAGCTTCCTCACAGACTGCCTGATATTTTATCCAAGGTTTTCCTGATAATTGATTGAATCCATCTTGCCCTCCACATGCTGCAGGTTTCCAGTTCCAGAGGAAGAAAAGCAGCCCCAGAGCATCACTGGGCCACTGCCATGATTCACTGTAGGCATGGTCTTCTTTTCAGTGTATGCTTCATTAGTCATCCTCCAAACATACCGCTGATCCAAAAGCCCAGAAAGTTCCAGTTTCATTTCATTGCTCCACAGAACAGAATCCAAAAACCTCTTTGGCTTATTTATATAGTTTTGAGCAAATTGGAGCCAACTTTTCTTCTACTTTTGGGTCAGTAGTGGTGTATATTTTGAAGTTCGGGCATGGAGCCCTTCAGTGTTTAGTATGCGCCTTACTGTGGAAACAGAAACCTCGGTGCCTGCTGCCACCAAGGCTTGCTGCAGGTCTTTTGCAGTCACTTGAAGGTTTTTGACCACATGCCCCCTCAGACTTCTGGTGGCAGCTATTCATAGCTTCCTCTTTTTGACACATCAAGGTGGTGTAAGCACTGTTCCTTTAACTTTAAACTTGTGAACTATGCTACTGACTATATCTCTAGGTGCATTCAGTGCCTTTGCTATCTTATTGAATCCTTTTCCTTGTTTATGTAAGGAAATAATCTCTTCTCTGAACATTTTGGACAATTTTCTTGACTTAGCCATATTTCCAACATGTAATCACTGTCAACAGTCAAGGTATTTGAGGTGTTTTATCTCAAGCACACCTGATGCAACTAATGAAGTCCTTGATTTGTTACATTAGGTGTGCTTGCGAATAAACATGATTATGAGGCGGCATGAAAAAATAAGCAGCAGTGCTGTGGTTTTAAGCAGGTTTTATTATATCATGTCGCCTTCACGGGATCCCCTCTCCGGTACATAGTGGAGCAGCCCGGAGCGGGATCCCTAAGCTCTCAGAGAAGGAGAGGAGGACACGTGTGTGTCTACCAGTTGCAGGATCAGAGTGAGAGAAGAAGAGAGAGATTGCGTTACAGAGTTGCACCTTAAATACTTGATCATAACAATACATCAAAAAGACATACCCCACAGTCTAGAATGATCAAAGGGACAACAGAACAGGCAGGAGGTATTTGCATTTGTAAGCCATACATCACAATGGGCAGATTAGCTAGACCTCGCTCTAAGTGCAAGACAAAGAGGCTAACAAGCACATCTACATATTGATCTGAGTCTCTAGGTCACAGTAAGGACAGGATGCATGAGTACAAAGGATGAAAGGCATCGATTAACATCACATAGGTGAGACAGAAGAAACTCGTCTACCTGTAGACATTAATACACCAAAGCACATCTAAGATGCTCAGAAAAAGCATAGTAAGGACAAGCCATATGCACACTATACAGAATGGCGCATTACATCACAACACATGCATGTTTGCATCACAAATACATGAATGGCACATTGCTTCTCAGTAATGCAGCAGAAAAACAGAAAAGAGGGCTGAGTGTCCTTAGTCTGTTGTGGGGTTAAAACGAACCGCCACAATTAGCAAATATGTGTTCTTATAGTGAATTCTATTCAGGGGATTGAATAATTTTGATACTGCAGTAGGCATTGTAAGCAGGATTTAGTGTTGAATTTGGATAAATATTTTGTAATACTAGTTTTATTTAACTAATTAAATTGTTCTTGTGTAATCTGTTTGTTGTAAACACCTGAAAAAATGAAAAATTTTCCATTAAACCTAAAATGCAATCAGGCTTAAATAATTTTGATTACAACTGTAGCTTTCTCCTGGTTTCAGTCCTACCATCCAACCAACCACTGTTCGATCCACCTCCGACTCTGCCCCTGTGAACTATGGTGTGCCACAAGGCTCTCTCTCCATGGTCCCACTATCTATGTGCTTCCCCTTGGTTAGCTCATCCACTTCCATGGCCTGCAGTTCTACTGCTATGTCAACAACATCCAGCTGTACCTCAGCACATTACCAACCACACAGCTCTCTCCACAGTCCCTTGTCAACTGCCTACATAAACTAAAAATCTGGATGAACACCAACCTTCTCACATTAAATAGTAATAAAACAGAGTTAATGGCCGTGGCTTCCAAGACACTTCTCTGGATTGTTGGAGATCTTCTTTTACATGTGGATGGCTGCTCTAGCTCTCCTTCCTTGGAAGCAGACAGCCTGAATGTCATCCTGGACACTACCATGCCCGCTGAGTTACACATTAAATCTGTCACCAAATCTGCCTTTTATCACCTCAAAAATATCCCTAGACTCTGTCCCTCACTGTTAGACTCTGTGGTTGACACCTTTATCCATGTCTTCATCGCTTTTTGGTTGGACTACTGCAATGAAGTTCAACAAAGCCCTTGAAAGGCTTCAGTTTGTCCAAAACTCAGCTGCCAGGGTTTTAACTTGTATTAAGCCTTGGCAGCACATACTCCGGCCCTCACTCACCAACACTGGTTACCAGTCATGAATCACATCACCTTCAAACGCCTCCTGTGAGGCAGGCTGGGAACATAAAAAGTAAGCCAGCAAAAGCAGGTAACAAAGGCAGTGGTAATCCAAGAGAGAGAAACAAATACAGTAATTCCAATAAAGAGACAAGTATACATGTGAAGTTAACATAAGGACACCGTGGGGATTAATGCCCATGGCAAACATATATAGGGAAACAGTGATTGGCAAAACAAGGGGCAGCTGTGAATGATTAATAATGTAAGGATGAGACCAAACAGAAGATGCATAATGCTAACAGGAAGTAAACAAAGAGTACCGTCAAAATAATGGTCCATAACGAAACAATAATAATGAATGGCAATAATGATATTAATAATAATAATAATGAGTCCAAAAAGAACATATGGCATGGACAGGGATAATGATAATGGTAATGATAATAATAAGTCAAAAAGAGAACATAAAGCATGTTGTAGTGATATTTAATAAAATATAATGCAATAAGGTACAGGAAATATTTTATTTATTTAATAGTGGGTGTGCGAGGGGACAGAGTTAAACTGTCACCCCAACGCTCACTAAATAAAATAGAAAAGCACTCGTAAAAAGGGGGCACCAGTTCTAAAAGAACAACTTGTTAATGAATTAATTTCAATTAATTAATTGCCATACCTTCAATTACTTAAGGAATCAGTCTCAAAATTTAGTCAGTTCTTTTACTGCCGTGACCCAGAAAACGCATATGCAAAGGGAAAACACTTCAACTTCTCTCGTTTACAATTTTATTAAATGAAAGTCATTCAGGTTACATGACATGGCATTCAAATGATGAATAAACAGATTCAAATGATAAACAGGTGTTCAATATCACATCAACTGTTAGTGGATTCCTGAGCATAAAATCTATAGTTAAACCTTTATGGAACCAAGAGGAAACCAGATTTTATGTTTCAACTGTAATGCAATGGAAGGCTGAGGTATCTGACAACCAAAACACAATTTTATGGGGAAAAATTCCATAAGCTGATTATCTAAAAGGGAACTTCTGAATTAATCTACAAAAATGAAAGGAGGTTACTTAAAAAAGAATAAGAATATTCCTTCAGTTTATATCTTTGTCCTACTGCTGAGGGACTAATTGTACCATGAAATATTGGTTATGCTCAATTGGAAAATAGGAGTCTCACTTACGAACAGCTGTAGGTCTAGGCGTTTAGCAGTGGTCAGCGCCAGCTGGTGGTATAAGTTTGGGAAGGCTCAGCGGCTCTTCCAGACAGCATTCGGAACACCGGGGAAAAGTGACTGCTTGTCGGCTTTCAGATCATTCACAGCTGTGAGAAGCGTAGACTCAGCTGGGGGCTCCCACAGGGCAGGCAGCGAAGGCTGGTGACAGAGTGAGGGCTGGGAACAGGCAGCAGTGAAGGCTGGCCCCGGAGCAGGCATGGAGTCCTTTGGCAACCGGTCCAAATTTGGGATGTCTCCGGCCCGCAGAACAAAACCAAAGACTGAAGGAAGAATGTTTTAGTCAGTTTCACCCACGAGCTCCTAGTTTCTTTACGGGGTCAGACGTGGATGAGGCCGGAAAAGAAATGTCCAAAAATCTCTATCAGTTCACTTTAAAACAGGATTTTTTTTTTTTTAAAAGTCTACTTTAACTGCATGAAACGTCAAAAAGGTCCAAGAAAAAACATTTAAATAGAATAAGAATGGCTTCTGAGGTGAAGGAAAAAAAGAAAGATTTGAGAGTTTAACTCTCTTTAAAGACGAGCTCATAGAAAAAGATGATTTCTCCTCAGTTACCCAGAAAACAGGTAAAACTTATCAAAAGACGATTTAGGAAAGTTAAAACAGGAATTGACAAGGTTCACACACACAAAAGACTTCTTAAAACTCACAGAACAATTTAGATAAAAGAAAACTGCAAAGAAGTACAAAGAACGTAAAAACTCTCTTTCTCTCTATCTGAGTATGCAGGGCAGCTCTGAAGCATTTAACTGAAGCACACTGCTGGGTCATAAAACGGGACCGGCCACAAGGCGGACCAATCATCTTCCATAAAAAGGAGTTTGAATGGGCTTTTGTCCAATGAGGGAACATTCCTTTGTTTCTGAACAGCCAATCAAATGCCGGAATGTTATCCACCAGAGAGACAGTCTGATGACTGGTTATCACGAGACGGAAGATGGATAGAGATTCATAAAACATTCAGTTCTTATGGAATTATATACTCAATATAAAATCTAACTAATTTAAGTGACTCAAGGCTAATATTCAGTGACCGTGCATTTATACCATTACTACTAATTTTAACATTCCTTTGAATAACACTCATGAAAATAAAACATTCCTAAGACATGCACTCACATTTAAATCAAGGATTAATGAATCATGGCAAACCATTACTGGTGATTATCTTCACAATGACCTTAGCCCTTAGATGCATGATCAACCAATTCCAACACTCTTCCATGAGTGTGGTCAAAATGACCCCAGCTAGAATGTGTGTGTTTTATGCTGTAAACTTAAGAAATTTCTTTCATTTTGGTTAAAAATGATTATTTTTATTATATTTTGGGTGATTATTATTATTATTATTATTATTATTATTATTATTATTATTTTAAATTATATTTTGGTCAACAAAAGAAGGGGACAGCTTGGGGTCATTTTTGACCCCACATATGGAAAAGTGTGGTACTGATACAAAAAATGCAATTAAAAAATATAACAATTAGATACAAATCCAAATGGCCTCATGTCAAAGACAACCTATTTGAGGAATACATGGAAGATTAAATGATAAAAAAATTAAAATGACAAAGATATTGCAAAAAAAAACAACTGCTCAGGCATTTTTGACCCCTGCATCTAACAATACCTACATTATCCTCACTGTATACACTGTATAGTCCTCATCTGTTTACCCTCTCTGTTTACCCTGGGCATCCAGTCTGAGATGCTAATTGCAGCGTCTACAGTGTTACTGATAACCGTGGTGAGATTCAAAAGGGGATTGCTGGGGAAAAGCTTCTGGTCATTTTTGACTCCACATATGGAAAAGTGTGGTACTGATACAAAAAATGCAATTAAAAAATATAACAATTAGATACAAATCCAAATGGCCTCATGTCAAAGACAACCTATTTGAGGAATACATGGAAGATTAAATGATAAAAAAAATTAAAATGACAAAGAAATTGCAAAAAAAAAAAACAACCACTCAGGCATTTTTGACCCCTGCATCTAACAATACCTACATTATCCTCACTGTATACACTGTATTGTCCTCATCTGTTTACCCTCTCTGTTTACCCTGGGCATCCAGTCTGAGATGCTAATTGCAGCGTCTACAGTGTTACTGATAACCGTGGTGAGATTCAAAAGGGGATTGCTGGGGAAAAGCTTCTGGTCATTTTTGTCTCCACATATGGAAAAGTGTGGTACTGATACAAAAAATGCAATTACTTAAAAAATATAGCAATTAGATACAAATCCAAATGGCCTCATGTCAAACACAACCTATTTGAGGAATACATGGAAGATTAAATGATAAAAAATTTAAATTACAAAGATATTGCAAAAAAAAACAACCACTGGGGTAATTGTTACCCCGCTTATGCATCCAAGGGTTAGAATCCCAGGGAGATGATAGCTGAAAGAAAAGCTTAATGTTTAGTCAGAATTAACAGATTGCATAATGAAACATATTCCGTAGATGTCCACTAGGAGGTACTGTTGAGCTGTAGATAATTTTTTGGTCTTTGGAATGTGAGCCGGGGGGCCTAGAGGATTCTGGAATATGTGTAAAAAAAGAAAGGGGGCCATATATCTGCCAGCTTAAGAAGTTTCTGACTTTTTAAGAGTATCAGTTCCTGGTATGAACGGATACTATCAGCATGAACTGTCCAGTTGGGATTTGACTCCAAGAGTTTATGGTCCACTTAAGCCTTTAAAAGCAAATCCTTATCAGGTCTCTCTACAAAAGTGAAATTGTTTACAATGGGGTCCTGTTGAAAACACACAGCATTCTTGACCAGACCTTGAGTGAGAGTTGTTTTAAAATGAAGAAAAGTGAAATTTCTTTAAAATGAAGAAAAGTGATCTCCTGGATTGGCCTGAGGAGACGTTGATGCTACAACATCCAGACCATGGCAGTACCTCCCCTTTAAAGTGCTGATGACACGTTTTTGACATTTTTTAGCATGTTGTGTAAACCTAAAAGTCATTGTCTATGATCAATATTTACAACCACACCTGAATAAACTAGTTATCATCAAAAAACCGCAGCCAATGACTGGACTGTGGTGCCGCCCACCAAATTAACGGCAGCACCCCAATGACGTAATCGACAGAACGGACTTCGGTGTTGTTAACTAGAATGACAGCAGCTTTGTAGCTCACAGTTTCTCTGGTTTCTTGTTTTAATTTTACGACTATGCCTTCACGTTGTGTCGCAGGCT
This sequence comes from Pholidichthys leucotaenia, assembly GCA_020510985.1. NCBI lineage: Eukaryota > Metazoa > Chordata > Actinopteri > Cichliformes > Pholidichthyidae > Pholidichthys > Pholidichthys leucotaenia. The sequence goes on along the minus strand of CM035836.1, from coordinate 276,143,880 downwards.
TAGATAAACACAGGACCACATCACACGCTTCAGCTCCAACTGTCATAAGCCTCCTGGTGCGCTTCTCCTGCGCCTTTAGGCAGGAGGAGTGCACGGAGGAGGGGAAGGATTAATGGACAGCTTTGACCTACTTTCTGTGACCGCATGCTTACATCTCACTAGTCCAGACATGTCCCCTCTATCATTACCACTAGCTGATTCAAATTCCCGCTGATCACGTTTCCCGGTCCTCGCCCAGATGCTTCTCATCACACCATCACCAGCAGTGTGCGTACATATTGGCGGCCGTTTGCCATTAATGCACTGCTGGTCAATAATATTGTCATCTGTGCTGTTAGTCTGCCAGTATTTTCAGCACTCTCACAATGTGTTAGTCACTCCACGTTTGCCGTGGTTCTCGTGCGTCCTTGAAGCAATGCTGGCTCTGGAGCGCACCTGTGGTTAACACGTCTCCTCTCATTCATTCTCTGGGTGATGTCTGCCCCTGAACGTTATCAGTAAGTGTGTTTTTTGCACATCTTCACCTTTTTTGGGAATTGTCTGTCGTTCTATGTTAAATGTGCTGTGGTGAACCCTACACGTAAATCCTCGTTATTTCATGCGCCCTCTCCCTGCCCTGCGTAAGAGCGCACGGAGAGGGAGGATTTACGCGTAAATAATGAGCATTTACACGAGGATTTAAGCACAGGATTCACCACAGCACATGTATTGATCATAAAAACTGATCCCAAAAGGTGAGGACTTACAAAAATACACAGAAACACAAACAGTAGGCGTTTGGGGCCGACATCGCCCAGCGAACATGAAGAGGAGACGTGTTAACCACGGTTGCGCCCCAGAGCCAACATCACTACAAGGGGTGCAACAGAACCACGGCTGTGTGGAGTGGCTAACACGTTGTGATAGTGTTGGCAATATTGGCTGGCTGACAACATGGCAGATGATGCACACAAAACATGAACAGCTGACTGTCACTGAGTCTGACTCACTAGGCACAATACCCACTTGGCATGGCTCAAACCTATATGGTTTGATGCCCCCAGATTCTTCATTGCCATCCCATTCTTCGGAACTATAATCATCTGAAGACTGGACAACACAAACCAATTCCAGACTTCATGTGCTGGAACCATGGTCAATGTTTTTCAACCGCCTCCATCCTGTGTGTACAAAGGGCAGCCAAGCGCTGTGTTCCGTCAATGACGTTACAACATGGCCGGGGGGGGGGGGGGTTCGAGCCACTGACGCAATGGGTGATGTTGCGCTCATGAAAACGCCGGATGTTCGTGTGAAGAAAAGCCTGTTTGACTTAGAACTGCACAGACCAACCTATTTCGTCATATTGTATTATGTGTTGAAAAATTAGAGGAAGTCAAGAATGTGTCATCAGCACTTTAAGGGTTGGATGCCAGACGACCCTAGAAGAGAGAGAAAAAGGGGAGAAAAGAAAAGGAGTGGGGTCATGGATGGTGGCTAGAGCGTAGCTAAGCTCAACATGAACCCTCCGAATAGGGTGGGGGGAAGGAGGACATGGAGGGAGGCTAGCGCTTAGGTGCCATCACCATGTACCTCCCAACCACAGAAGGAAGGGGATAAAGGAGGACACGGAGGTGAGCTGGAATGCAGCCCATCTCAACATGAACCTCCCAACCACGAGTGAAAGAGGGATGGGGGGGGCAGGGAGGTGGGTGAGAACGCAGCCCATCTCAATGTGAAACTCCCAACCTGAGAAGAAAAGGGATAAAGGAGGGGGAAGAGAGGACACGGAGGTGGGTTGGAACATAGCCAATCTAAAAATTGACCAAACCCCAAATACAATAAGAGAGGCATAAGGGAGGGAGGAGAGAGGACATGGAGCTGGGTTGGAACACAACCCATCTCTACGTGAACCTCCTGACCACGGAAGGAAAGGGGGAAGACAGGGAAGTACAGCCCATCACATTGGAGTACAGCCCATCACAAGCAAAACCTCACAACCACGAGTGGGAAGGGAAATCAGGAAGGGGCGCAACAAAAATGACCCAGCACAAAACAACTAACCCCAAAAGAGTAACAACTAAAGTGAAACACAACAAAATACAACAAAACAATTATGAAGCTCATTTTTCTTTCTTTTTTTTCCACATTTCTTTTTCACAATAATATGCAGTCCAAGGCTGGATAATGGGGAACAAAGTTGGTCGTCAGTCCGTGGACCACTCGATGAAGGAAACAGTCTGTCGGGTGGTCTGCCCAAGTCCATGGGCCACCTGGTGAAGAAAGACAGTCCGTCGGGTGGTCTACCAAAGTCCATGGGCCACCTGGTGAAGGGAGACAGTCTGTTGGGTGGTCTGCCAGAGTCTCTAGACAACCCGGAGAAGGAATACAATTTGTCTGGTGACTGTCCAAGGCATGTAGGCCACCAGATTGAGGAATACCAGTCAGGAGGCCAGCCTGGAGCCACCGCGGGTGCAGCTCTGCTTCAGCCTGAAGCCACCATGGGTGCAGTTCTGCTTCAGCCCGAAGCCGCAGCAGGTGCAGCTATGTCCCAGTCCGGGACCCCCATGGGTGCAACCTTTCCCCAGACCACCGAGGGTGTCTGGTTCCCTTTCCTCCTCTTCCAGAAGCCTTCAGGGTTCCCCTTCCTCCTCTGTCTGACACTGTCATGGTCCCCCTTCCTAGGGCTGGAGGGAGGGAACCACGTCGTTGGAGGGAGGGAACCCAATGCCCCGTCATTGGGCTTTCCCATGGGGAGACCGCCTCCTGGGTCATCCCTCTGGTCCTGGTGGCTAAAGAACTCAGGCCACCCCCCCGACAGACTGAACCGCTAGGTCGGATGGTCCATACTCTCCGGCAGGCCACCTCATATCACTTTGCCGGCCGGCTGGCCTGGGACTTTGGCCGGGCACCTGAACAGCTGGGTTCTTTGGCCTAGGGGGCCTAGGGGGCCCAGGGGCCTGGTGTAGCGTGAGTGTGGGTCCTGAGCAGGTTTCTAATGTTTTCCATCCTAGCCTTTTTCCCCCACCTCCCACCCGGGGTGTTTTTTTTGCTGTACTTCTTCTTTTTTTTTGGGGGGGGGGGTCTTTTTGGTGTTGCCTTGGGGTTTCTGGGATCCACCCCTTGGGGGGGGGGGGCTCTGTCATGATTCTGAGCCCAGAGATAAAACTTCCTATGTATTTTGAAGTATTTTCTGTCTGTTATTATTTTCTTGTCGGTTTGTTATATTTTGGTTTGTGACACAAGCCTCTTTCCTCCTTTCCCAGACATACCCACCATCACTCAAAGTCTGTTCCAGCTCCCAGTTGTGAGGGATTGTCTAATGAGGTCACCTGCTTGCTCAGTTAGCCCACACCTGCTGCTCTCACACCTGCGTCCCATTTACTTCTGTGTATTTAAGGACTGCTGTTTTGTCTCTCAGTGAGTCAGCATTGTCTGTTCTGCATGGACTGCATCGTGTGATGTATTTGAAAGATTCACAGAGCGATGTCGGCTCTGAAACACCATTTGTAAGTTTTCCCTCATTTGTATTTTTGTATGTCATGCACAGTTTTTTGGACTTCTCTTCTCTTTTGTTAATAAATGTCACAAACAGTTCAGTGCATGAATCTGTCTCTCTCTGGCCCGAGGGGCGTTCATGACATTTGCGTGCTGCGACCACCTTTTTCAAATCCCACAAGAGATTTTCAATGGGGTTCAAGTCAGGCGGGTGTGATAATCACTATAGTATCTGCCAAGAATTCTTTTGAAACAAAGCCTTGGTGGACTTTGAGGTATGCTTGGGATCACTGCCCTGTTGGAAGGTCCAATGATGTCTAAGCTTCAGCTTCCTCCCAGATGTCATGACATTTTCTCCAAGGATTTCCTGATACTGTCATGTTCACCCTTCCAGGGCATATAAGAGAGCTCATTAGCAGGGCAACTTTTCGACATGATTTATTGACCAGAAAATAAAGCAGCTCATGGGCTGAAAACAAAGACACAAGCCATAATGGCAGACACAACTTACTAAATGCTTGAACGATGAATGGAGTGATGAGACAGGAATTGATGAAGACACCGTACTGAAGGTAAGGAGTGGTGTACATAAATAAGAGTGGGGATAATTAACCAAAATAGGAACAGCTGTAAACAATAATTAAAGAGGAGGGATGGCCTGGGATGAACTGAGAAGGTGATAATAATGACAATAGTGAAAACTAAGGTTGAACAAAACTGAGAGCGAGGACATGGGCACAGCTCCATGTCCTAGTCATGACAATACCCCCCCCCCCCCACACGGGGCAGAACCAGACAACCCTGAATAGATAGAAGGACCCCCCTACCCTGGGCGGATGGTGGGGGCCCAAGGATAGGAGGGCCAGAAACATCCCCCCAACACAGTCCAGGCCCAGATGGGAAACAGTTCATCAGGTGGCCTGCCCAAGTCCATGGACCACCAGACAGAGGAGCCCAACACGTTGGGTGGCCTACCAAAGTTCACGGGCTATGGGACAGAGAAGCACAGCATGTTAGTCAACCTACCAAAGTCTATGGGCCACCAGAAGGACAAGCAAGTCGGGTGGCCAACCAGAGTACCTGGGCCACCAGACTGGAGAACACAAAGCTGGAGCAAGTAGCTGTGGGTGTTGACCACAGCAAGTGACGACGGAGGAGCGCAGATCCCAGGCGACAGCAGCTGAGGGGCAGTAGCTGAGGAGCGGGCATGCTGAACTAAGAAGACAGCTACAGTGATGAATTGAGCTTAGGAGACCGCAGCTGTGGAGCGCCAAGTTCAGGGGACAGCAACTATGGAGAGCCAAGTTCAGCAGACAATGATTGGGTAACGCTGACCACAGAGGGCAACGGCTGGAGGGTGTCAACCTCCAACAGTGAAGGCTAGAGGATGTTGGCCTTAGATGGTGAAGTCTGGAGGGCATCGAGCCCAGACAGCGAAAACTGGCAAGCAGTGAGCCAGGACAATGATGGACGCTGACGAGCAGCAAGCTCAGGAGCCTGGAACTCCCTCCCCAAAGTGGCCACCTCAGACAGGGAAGAAAAGAGACAGGTAGGTGTTGGTCCCTAAAACTTGCTATAAAACCAGAGGTGACCTGTTGTTCCAGTCTGTTGGTCCCTGCTTGTGGAATGCTCCCCCTCTGTCTCTGTGTCTGACTGATTCGGTTGACTCTTAAAAGGCAAATTGACGAAGCTGTTATTTAGGCAAGCTTTTAATTGACTGGAGGCCTGGTTTTTATTTATTTTATTATTTTATCATTTTAATTGTATGTTTTAATGTTTCTTTTATGCTTAAATTGCTGTGTTATGCTTAAATTGCTTATCTTATTTCCTTGTTTTATATTACTCTGCATTTTTATTGTTAAAGCACTTTTATTGTTTAAAGCACTTTGTGATCTTTATCCATGAAAAGTGCTATATAAACTTCTTCTTCTTCTTCTTCTTCTTCTTCTTCTTCTTCTTCTTCTTCTTCTTCGTGAGAGGAGTGTGAGTGGAATAGAGAAAAAACAGAGTTTGTGCTATATTTTATTATTATATTATCTTTTCTGTTGTTTTGTCACAACTGGTGGTTAATATTAGTTAGGGTTTGTTAATTTAGTGGTGTTTGGCTGGTTTAGTTTTTTGTGTTTGGGGTTTTTTTTGTCGGCCAGGTTCTGTAGCGCTGGCCGGCGTCTCAGGTGCGATGGCTTTCTCCAGGCTGACGCGGAAGCACAGCATCAAAACTGGCTCTCTCACAGCTCTCTGCACAGCGTCGGCACTCTGCAAAGCGTGGAGGAGGTTGCACTTGCTGTTGCTGTTGGGGAGATTATTGGGTGCGGCCGGGATGACCGCCGACCGGCCCGCATGTGTGCTGGGGCAAGCCGCCACCGAGCAGCACGGCGTCTCTGTGCAGGCTGAAGATGCCAGCATTACAGCTGAGGAGCTGCCGGAGGTGAGACAGACTCCAGACCAGAACAGCACTGTGGTGAGTGATGATTTGATAAAGGTTTCAAAGAGGCTTTAAGATTTTTCTGGACTGCTTTTAGACAAAAGAAAAAAAGATTTTACGTGTCTTAGGCAATGGTTGGACTGTGGTAAGACTGAAATTAAACTATTGTATCACCAGTATGCATTCAATGTCACATGACACCTGTAGATCTATCAGAGACCTGGAGATAGATATTGTGGAGTTAGAGACCACTTGTGAGTCCACAGGAAATCGAGGATGTTTTGAAGTCATCAAATCCAAAAAAAAAGACCTTAGCCCAGCTGTTGGACAATAAAGTACAAGGCGCCCTAGTCCGGTCTCGAATTCAAAACATCACTGAGATGAATGCTCCCTCTAGCTTCTTCAGTCTGGAGAAGAAGAAAAAAGTAATCCACTCCCTGGTCTCCAACACAGGGCAGGAACTGATCAAGCCTCAACAAATCAGAAAGCATGCCATTGAGTTCTATTCCTCGTTGTACACCAGTGACTACAGGGAGGACAATGCCTGATGGAGGGGTTCTGTAGTGGACTACCTTAGGTCTCTGAGGAGACCAACTCACAGTTAGACCAGCCTCTTCAGTTACCTGAATTGTCGGCTGCCCTTCAGAGCACTAAGGGGAGGAAGGCTCCGGGAATAGATGGCCTCACTGTGGAGTTTTTTAAAGCTTTCTGGGACATTTTAGCACCTGACATTCAACAGGTTTTTTTAATGAAAGTTTGTGTTCAGGCTCTCTACTGACGTCCTGCAGCAGGGCTGTGGTCACCCTCCTGCCAAAAAAAGGAGACTTACAGGACATAAAAAACTGGTGGCCCACATCCCTCCTCTGCACGGATTACAAAATTTTGTCCAAGGCTTTGGCTAACAGGCTGAGGGAAGCTATGGAGCAGGTCATCCATCGGGACCAGACGTACTGTGTGCCAGCGAGGTCCATGGTAGACAATGTTTACCTAATTCAAGATGTTTTGGAAATCTCCAGCTCGTTGGGCATAAACACTGGTCTGATTTTTCTCGATCAGGAAAAGGCTTTTGACCACGTTGAGCATGACTTCCTATGGAAGGTGATGGAGAGGTGTGGGTTCAGCGCTGGTCTCATAGCCAAGAACCAGGTGTTATACGCTGGTGTTGAGAGTATACTGAAAATCAATGGCAGTTTGTGTGCTCCTTTCAGAGTGCATAGAGGCATCCGGCAGGGCTGTGCTTTGTCTGGGATGCTCTATGCACTCTCCCTAGATCCCCTCCTCCATAAAATATGCACAAGCATTGATGACCTCGCCTTACCTGGTTTTAATAGAAAGATTGTTTTATCCACCTATGCGGATGATGTCATTGTTTTTATTAAAAATCAGATTGACGTTAATGTTTTAATTGATTTAACTGGTGCCTTCACCCTTTTATCAGCAGCAAGGGTGAATCGGAGGAAAAGTGAAGCCCTTGCTGGTGGTGATTGGCTTGGTGGCCTCCCGGTTCTGCCACACGACATGGCATGGAAAAAAGATGGCATATAATACCTGGGTGTTTTTCTTGGAAATGATGTTATGGTCCGGAGGAACATAGGGAGCTTAGTTCTAAGGCAAAGCTGTCGATTTACCAGTCAATCTACGTTCCTACTCTCACCTATGGTCACGAGCTTTGGGTAATGACCGAAAGAACGAGATCGCGGATACAAGCGGCTGAAATGAGCTTTCTCCGTAGGATTGCTGGACTCACCCTCAGAGATAGGGTGAGGAGCTCAGTCATCCGGGAGAGGCTCAGAGTAGAACCGCTGCTCCTCCACATTGAAAGGAGTCAGTTGAGGTGGTATGGGCATCTGATTAGGATGCCTCCTGGACGCCTTCCACTTGAGGTGTTTCAGGCACGTCCCACTGGGAGGAGACCCCGGGGCAGACCCAGGACTCGGTGGAGAGACTATGTCTCCCAGCTGGTCTGGGAACGCCTTGGTATCCCCTCTGAAGAGCTGGAGCAGGTGGCTGGGGAGAGGGAAGTCTGGGCTTCTCTGCTTGAACTGCTGCCTCCGTGACCCGGACCTCCGGAAAAGCGGTAGAAGATGGATGGATGGATGGATGGTCCGGAGGAACTGGGAGAATGTTGGTGAAAAAATTGAAGGCAAAATGAATAAGTGGAGATGGCTGCTCCCTCAGATGTCCTACAGAGGGAGGGTGTTTGTGCTAAATAACCTTGTTGCTTCCCTGCTTTGGCACCAATTAACCTGCCTAGATCCCCCATCAGGTTTACTGTCCCAGATCCAGACAAAAATTGTGAACCTTTTCTGGGACAATTTGCACTGGGTGCCACAGGGGGTGCTGTTTTCACTCAGAGAGGAGGGGGGACAGGGCCTCATACACCTGGCCAGCAGAACTGCCGCCTTTAGGTTACAGTTTGTGCAGAGGTGTCTGATGGAGCCAGCAGAGCTAATGTGGAGAGATGTGGCCAGCTGCATCTTCAGGCGTATGAGTAATCTGGGACTGGATTACGCTCTGTTTTTAATTAATTCAAAAAGTTTAAATTTAAGTGGGATGCCTCCATTTTATCAAAGTGTTTTTAAGTCCTGGAACCTTTTTAATGCTAAACGTAAAAACTCTGACTCTCTTTTTTTGGCTCTTGAGAGAGCCATTGATTCATGGAGCAAGGTTGGACATCTGCACTGAGACCACTCCTGGGCTGATGGCAGCAGTCCTGACAACAAAGACTCTGACTCTTCAACAACTGGTGAATGCAGCAGGACCAATACTTACAGAGTCCCTGCCTGTAGCTGCCTTACTGGGTATCCGGTCTGCCAGAGTGGCTCAGCGGGTTTTGGAACTTTGGAGGCAGAGGCTCGATGGGAGGGAAAGACGGCTTCTGGTGGACCACAGTAGAGGAACCATTGAGCCCGACCACGGTGACCGTTTCCCAGAGATCTCCATGAGCCCTGATCTTGGTGACCTAACTGGACATTTGTTAAAAACACACAACCCCAGACAGCTGACCTTACACAATGCTGACAAAAAAACGCTATACATACAATTGTGTTAAGGTCATCAACAGAGCAGGATTGCTTAGCAGACCCCCCACTATGTGGACTGAGAAGCTGATCGGGGAAGGAGTGAGTCCACAGTGGAGAGTTCTGTACAAACCTCCAATTAAAAAAAGGAGAGCAGATCTCCAGTGGAGAATTTTACATGGAGCTACTGCCTCAAATGCTTTTATTTCTGTTCTTAATCCTGCTGTTTCAAGCCAGTGCCCTTTCTGCAGTCTTCGAGAGACGGTGTTTCATGTTTTTAGTGAGTGTAAGAGGCTTACCGTGCTCTTCACTCATTTAACAAAAGTTTTTAATTTATTTGGTGAAAAATTTTCTGTGGGTTATTTTATTTATGGTGCTGAATACCAAAAAATAAGTAAAGAAAACTGGCAACTGCTGAATTTTATTATTGGTGAAGCCAAGCGGGCGATAGATGTTAGCAGGAAAAATAAAGTCGAAGGCAAACCAGTTCAAGAACGGGCGTCTGTGTGGCGCTGCAACATCCGGTCCAGACTGAGACTGAAGTACAACTTTTTTAAGATGACTGGGAACATAGATGGTTTTAGGCAAACATGGTGTTATAGAGATATCCTTTGTAGTGTATGTGAAGATGAACGTGTTGCACATTTTTTAAGATAAGGTAAGATAAGATAAGCCTTTATTAGTCCCACAATGGGGAAATTCCAGCATTGCAACAGCACAGGGATAGCAACACTCAGAGCAACAATCAAGAAGACAAGAAAAACAAGAGCAGCGAATATACATATGTACATATAAATATATAAATATATAAACACACAGTGTGGAGCATTGTAGCTAGATGGAATAAACAGCATAACCATCTGCTTAGTTATCCTACATAGTATGAATATGTACCCATACATATTGTCACCCTCCGTAGCAACTGATATTGTCCTAGTTGTATACTGGAGGGGACCATTGTGTAAGTCTATTGCATCTTTTGCATTCAATACTATTAGGTTGTCACGTTTTTTTGCTATCTCTGCGAGCAGCCCTGCTTAGGTTATACAGTCTGACAGCCATAGGTAGGAAGGACCTGCGAAACCTCTCGGTTGCGCACCTAGGATGATGTAGTCTGCAGCTAAATGAGCTCCTCAGTGCGTTCAGTATGTCCTGCATAGGGTGGGACTTGCACTCCAGCAGAGATGACAGTTTAGCCACCGTCCTTCTCTCTCCTATCTCCTCCACTGGGTCAAGGCGCTGCCCCAGGACAGAGATAGCTTTCTTCATCAGTTTGTTCAGTCTCTTCCTATCGGCTGCTGTAATGCCACTGCCCCAGCAGACCACTCCAAAAGTGATGGCTGATGCCACCACCGTGTCGTAGAATGTCTTCAGCAACGCCCCTTGTACACCAAAAGACCTGAGTCTCCTCAGTAGGAACAACCTGCGCTGTCCCTTCTTGTAGAGTGCATCGGTACTGTGTGACCAGTCTAGTTTATTCTTCAGAGTTGGCTTATTCATGTGTTCAACATGTTTTAACATTTTTTATGCACTTTTTACTTTACTATTTGTCTTGATGTCCTTGTAAATATGTAAATAAAGTGTTTTTGTAAAAACCAAAAAATCTCCTTCTTCTTCTTCTTCTTCTTCTTCTTCTTCTTCTTCTTCTTCTTCTTCTTCTTCTTCTTCTTCTTCTTCTTCTTCTTCTTCTTCTTCTTCTTCTTCTTCTTCTTCTTCTTCTTCTTCACTGGGAAAACGAGAGCGGAGCGGCCCGCCACTCAGCTACCTAAACAGCTGTGCAGTAGCTGTTTAGTCAACATAAATTGTCTGGGATCATGGGTCCCAAGAAAGCTCAGCAGACTGAGGTGGACGATATTAAAAGATCGCTCGATTTCTTGGCTGAAGAGATTTCTGCTGTTAAGCTGCAGCAAAATAAATGGACCTGGTCGAGGAGGTGAAAGCGCTGCAGATCCAGAACGCCAAGAAGGACAAGAGGCTGGCGTATCTGGAAAGCAGAGTGGCGGACCTGGAACAATACACCCGGGTGAACGACGTGATCATCACAGGGCTCCACATTAAACCCCAATCACATGCTCGGGCGGACTCCGTGAGATGAAAGCCGAATCCACTGAGCAACAAGTGGCGGCCTTCCTGCAGTCCAAAGGAATACAGCTTTACTGTAACACCACTGAGGCCTGCCACCCTCTGCCCGGGAAAAACAGCAACAAACCAGCTGTCATCAAGAGATTTGTCAACAGAAGACACAAGACTGCGCTGTTAACACAAGGTAGGAAACTGAAAGGAACGAACATTTACATAAACAAGCACCTTACAAAAGAAAATGCAGAAATAGCCAGAAAAACAAGATACATGAGAAAGCAAAAAAAAGATTCAAAACACCTGGACAACAAACTGTAAAATATGCATCAAATTAAATGGATCACCTGAAGAAGCCAAGGTCATTAACGTCCAAAATATTATGGAACTGGACAAATACCAATGAACATTATGAACTGGAGTTGAAAGCAACAAGAGATAACTGTAGGACACTGAAGGATAATACTCATCTGCAACAGGACATATAACAACATGAAACAAAAGATCAGCAAACAGGAACAACAGGAACTGAAAATTTTTGAATATATGGATCACAACCCACAGGATGTGGAATATGACATAGACCCTGACCCCTGGCAATAATTTATTTACCTCCATCAATAATAACTGTAGTTACTACACGGATGAACAGTGTAACACAGTGGTCATATCTGATTTCAATATTTCAATGATCCACTTCATCAGCAGAAGTCTCTATGCCAACTTTAATAACATTAAAGATTATTTACATCAGTTTAAAGAGCCATTCAGTATAGTGGCAATATCAGAGACATGGCTCAGTGAAGAGAAAGGAGTGAACTTTACAATGGATGACTACCAATTAAATTATACAGTATGAATAGAAAAGTGAAAAAAGGAGGAGGAGTTGCAATTTATGTTGACAAGTGCTTGTAATACAAGGCTGTTGAAAATTTGACAGTGACTGTGGATGAGTTATTTGAATGTATTTCAATAGAAATCTGTTTGGACAATATGAAGAATAGAGAGAGATAGATAGATAGATAGATAGATAGATAGATAGATACTTTATTTCGAACAAAAAAGTATAACAAAAACAAAACAAATGACAAATGCAATAAAGTAACAGTATACAGTGTTCGACAGGGAGAAGGAAGAAGTGAACACTTATTAATTCCATCTCCTCTTTTCCATAAATACACCCATGTGAATTATATACAAATTACCACATTTAAGACCCCAAGTAAACAATTATCAACATTAACACCCATCCATCCTAGCATACATTGATGTCCATACATCAAAACCAGCCTCAAACAACACAGATATACACAGTGCTGTCCCACCCACCATTCCATAGTGTCCCATAGTGTCCCAGAGTGAGCATAGCGAATCGTACATATAAATACTACCCTTCTAACATATATCCTTTCAGCAAATAATGTTTGTACCTCTTTTTGAATTGATTTCTGTTTGTACATAGTTTCAGTTCCGGCTCCAGACTGTTCCACAAATCCACCCCACAGACAGATATGCACATACTTTTCTTGGAAAAAGAAAAGAAAAGAAAAGAAAAGAAAAGAATATAGTAGTGAGCTGTGTATATAGAACACCTGGATCAGATATTGATTTATTGAAGGACTGGATGGAAAAAAATGTATGCAAAACTAACTCATAAAGTTATGTTCATCTGTGGGGATTTCAATATAGATCTTATGAATTCAAAACAACATAGTTTGACAGAAAATTTATCAACACAATGTACAGTATGGGCTTTAATCCAACGATCACAAGACCTAGCAGAATTACTTCACACAGTGCCACACTAATAGATAACATATTCACAAATATTATGGAAAATAATCTCGTGAGTGGGCTTTTATTGAATAATATCAGTGACCACCTGTTTATTTTTGTTGTCTATCAATGTGATTATAGGAAGAAAAAGTATGCCAAAAATATTAAATATAAAAGAATAAGAACTGAAGAATCTATGTATTTACTGGCAAAGGAATTATTAATGCAAGACTGGAAGATAGTTTGTAAAGTAAAAGATATAAATAAAGCATATGATGAATTTTTACAAGTATTTCAATCATTGTACAATAAAAACTGTCCTATAAAACAATACAGTGACAGACAACAAAACAAAACTGTTCCATGGGTCACCAAGGGGCTATTAAATGCATGTAAAAAGAAGAACACATTATATAAACAATTCATTAAGTGTAGAACAGTAGAGGCTGAGATCAAATATAAAAGATATAAAAACAAGCTAACTAATATAATGAGGACTTGTAAGAATGAATGAATGAATGAATGAATCTTTATTTTGGATAGATTAAAAGTAAAGATTAAAAAGAAACAGAATAATATAACAAAGGGGGAAAAATCCAACAAGGTCAAATTAAACAATAATTCCTCTGATTATACAGTTCAACATAAGTTATCCGAAATGGGTGATGGCTAAAGCCGCAGCTTATATTGCCCACCCATATTCCATCCAAGGATTCAAAAGAAAAAACAAAACAAGGACTTGTAAGAAAGAATACTACAACAGAATATTAGAAGATAATAACAATAACTTAAGAGGAATATAGCAAGTGCTAAATGGGATTATTAGTAACCGATCAAAGAATGCAAATTATCCAGAATATTTTATTGAAAATGACAATGTGATAAATAACATGGCAGATGTGGTTAGTGCTTTCAATATTTTTTTTTTTTTGTAAAAATTGGTCCAGATTAGCAAAAACAATAGTGACACCAGAAACAAAAATAAATAAATAAATAAATAAATAAATGAAATAGAAGACAGAAATCCAAACATAATCTTTTTGGGTGCATAACTGAAAAGGAAATTATCGAAACTGTGAGTAAATTTAAGAACAAAAAATCAACTGACTGGAATGAAATTGACATGACAATAGTGAAAAAAGTAATTGAAGGAATTGTTAAACCACTCACCCACATCTGTAACTTGTCATATCAAACTGGTAAATTTCCAAACAAAATGAAAATAGCAAAAGTAATACCACAATACAAAACAGGAGACATTTCATAATTTCATTATTTCACAAACTACAGGCCAGTCTCTTTACTCTCACAATTCTCCAAAATACTTGAAAAAATCTTCACTACGAGACGATGATTTCATTGAAAAACACAACCTTCTTACAGACCGTCAGTATGGTTTTAGAGCAGACAAATCTACATCCTTGGCACTGATTGAACTCATAGAAGAAATTACTAGTTGCATAGATAAAAAAAAAAAGTTTGCTGTAGGAGTATTTATACAGTAGATTAACCTGTTGAACTCTGGTCAATTTCCCTAAAAACGCCTAAAAATAACATACCCAAAGTAAATCAAAAGCTGTTCTTCAACCCTTTGCAGCATCTTCATGGGGTTGGTCTCATTTAAAAGAAAACACTCTGAATTTTTTGGCAAAACAGTCATAATCTCTCTAAGTGCCCCGGCCACTGAGAAAGAAAATAAAGTTCGCCTGGGTGTTTTTTTAGATACAAATGCTTGCAAATAACACACAGCTGTCAGATACTGGCTGGAAAATGCAACAGAAATGTAGAACCAAGTGTTATCAAGCTGAGGTCAAAATTTTGTGACAATACCACAAAAAATGAATATATTACACAGCTTTTTTTGTCAGGTTGTTCCCAGGCATTTTTGAACTGTGCCAAACTGTGCCAAATGGCACAGTTTGGAAAAACGTCTATAACATTTGAATGCTTCAACATAGAAGCTTCATCTTGGGCTCTAATGAAAGGTGACACTCAGGGCTGTGTGGGGGGGGAGGGGGGGTTGTTTGTTCATTCATGAATGAATTAATGAACAAACAAGCCCCCCACACACAAAGAAACATACCACGGAAAAAAATTATGTGGCCTTTTTTTACAAGAAAAAATAACCTGCAGTGCAATAAAAATTATACTCAAATATCTGCAATGTAGAGGATAACAACTCCCCCCCCCCCCCCCCGCTACAGAGGAGCTCAGCGCACAAAAAAACTTGTGGCCATGACGGACCATTGTAATTACCGATCGGTCAAAAGTCATTTTTATTACTATTTTCATTGATAAAGGTTCAGGTTCAGGTTCAGGTTCAGGTTACTTTATTTGTACCCGTAGGTAGATTTGTTTTGCAGTTGGTGACATCCATATTTACAAGCCACTAATTACATTCAACATAGACACAAACACAGGCACACATCTTACAAAATAGGTAAATATAAAATATGTACAATATAATTGTACAAATATAAAGAATAATTTAGCTTATAACACTTACCTGTCCACAACAGCAGTGTCGTTGGTGAACATCTGTTCCTCATTGTCAGACGAACATGAAGCTGGTCCGGTTGTTACGGACTCATGGTTCTGGTCCCCGGTCAAACCATCTCCGCTTCCATGATTGCGGTTTTTGCAAACCATTTTTCAAAACAAATAAGAACAGTAGTAATAAGAAAAGACTGGCTAATGGCTGAGAGTGGCTAATGCTACCGTTACACACAGGTCTCAATGTGAGTCACCCAGTGGCTTAGGCAAAAAAGATTTTACGCACGGGGACGCACGCGTTGCAATCGTCGAACTTCTCTGCTTCAATTGGCTCGTATTCGCGGTCGTTGGTAGGCAGGTCCTTCTTGCTAGGTTTTCAGTCATTGGTTCTTCAAAGTTTCAGAAACCCAATTCAAGTCTCTTATTAGTTGAATGAGAGGTCAATCAAATCTAAACCAGTCAAACACTTCTTTGGCTTTCTGTTTGCAGCTGTGTCTCTGTACTGGAAGAACGGAAATGCAGCTTTTTTTTTTTTTTCAGTGCGCACTGAGACGCATTATGACACAGAGACGTGACCGCCCGCGGAATCCCGGAGTTCAGCAGGTTAAAAGAAAGCTTTTGACACCATGGATCACAGAATTTTACTGAGGAAATTGGAAAGGTATGGGATAAGAGGGGCCGGACTGAGTTGAGTGGAAAGTTATTTAAGTAACAGACAACAATTTGTACAAATAGGTGAGCACAAATCACCCTTCATGAACATCTCTTGTGGTGTGCCCCAGGGATCTGTTTTGGGACCCAAACTCTTTATCTTATATATACAGTAAATGACATATGCCAAGTATCAAAAATTCTGAAATTGGTTTTGTTTGTGGATGACACAAATATCCTTTGCACTGGTGAGAATTTGCAGCAGGTTTTAGAGGTGGTCACAACAGAAATGAAAAGGTTAACGCAGTGGTTCAACAAAAATAAATTATCTCTAAATCTGAAAAACACAAAGATTATGTTGTTTGGAAATAATAAAATAAATCATGAAATAATGATAACGATAGATGATACCAGAATTGAAACAGTACAGGAAAATAAGTTTCTGGGGGTGATGCTAGACAATAAAATCTGCTGGAAACCTCACATCAGTCACATCCAGGCCAAGTTGGCAAAATGTAAGTCTCTTGTGTCTTGTATTTTCTATTGACAAACCTCATGATGACAGCTGGTTTGTCGCTGTATTTCCTGGGCAGAGGGTGGCAGGCCTCAATGGTGTTACAGTCCAGCTGGATTCCTTTAGACTGCAGGCAGACCGCCACTTGTTGCTCTGTGGATTTGCCTTCCAGTGCATCGACCCTCCCTCCGCTGTCCGCGGCCACCGCTCGAGCATATGATCAGGGTTTAATGGAGCCCTGTGATGATCATGTCATTCACCCGGGTGTACTGCTCTGCTCTCCAGATACACCAGCCTCTTGTCCTTCTCGGCATTCTAGATCAGCAGCGCTTTCACCTCTTCGAGCAGGCCAAGGATGTTTTTTTGCTGCAGCTTAACAGCAGAAATCTCTTCAGCCAAGAAGTTAAGCGATCTTTTAATATCGTCCATCTCCTCAGTCTTCTGAGCTTTCTTAGGACCCATGATCCCGGACGATGTATGTTGACTAAACAGCTAATGAACAGCTGTTTAGCTAGCTGAATGGCGGGCCGCTCTTGTTTCCCAGTCCATAGATGCCGCTATTGGCGTCTTAAATCAGGCAGGGGTCAAAACTAGGATGTCCAGTTCATAATCCAAATTCAGTTCTCAGAAGTTCTCAGAAGCCAAAAAAAGTAGTCAAAAACCAAGCACCAAAACACAGAAATCCACCGAAATCCACCTACTGACAGGATCTGACAGCAGGTTGACAGCAGGTTGACTGGTTGACCGTCTTGTAAATCTTCCCTTTCACTCTTGCTGCTACGCTTCTGTAACAAATCACCTCTGACACTCATCTCCACTCTGCCTGCACTCTCTTCTTCACTTCTCTTCTGCATTTTCCATTACTTTGGATGGTTGATCCCAGGTATTTAAACTCATCTGCTTTCACTATCTCTACTCCTTCCATCTTCACCGTTAAACCTGCCTCCCTCTCATTCACACTCATGTATTCTGTCTTGCTTCTACTGACTTTCATTCCTCTTCTCTCCAGAGCATACCTCCACCCCTCCAGGTTCTCTTCCACCTGTTCCTTATTCTCACTAGAGATCACAATGTTGTCTGCAAATATGATGGTCCACGGAGACTCCTGCCTGACCTCATCTGTCAGCCTGTCCATCACCATGGCCAACAAGAAGGGGTTCAGAGCTGATCCCTAGTGTAACCTCACCCCCACCTTGAACCCATCTGTCACTCTTACAGCACACCTCACCACCGTCTTACTGTCCTCATACATGTCCTGCACCACCCTCACATACTTCTCTGCCACTCCTGACTTTCTTAGAGAGTACCACACTTCCTCTCTTGGCACCCTATCATATGCTTTCTCTAGATAATCAAAGACACAGTGCGACTCCTTCTGACCTTCTCTATACTTCTCCATCAGCACTCTAATAGCAAACATTGCATCTGTAGTACTCTTTCTTGGCATGAAACTGCTGCTCACTGATTGTCACCTCTCCTCTTAACCTGGCTTCAACAACTCTTTCCTATATCTTCATAGTGGGGCTGATCAACTTTATGCCTCTGTAGGTACAACAGCTTTAAGCATCACCATTGTTTTTGAATAATGGTGCCAAAAGACTTCTTCTCCACTCCTCAGGCATGCTCTCACTCTCCAAGATTGTGTTAAACAATCTGGTTTAAAAGTCCACTGTCGTCTCTCCTAAACATCTCCATACCTCCACAGGTACTGTATGTCATCTGGACCAATCACCTCTCCATTCTTCATCCTCTCCAAAGCTGCTCTCACTTCTGCCTTGCTAATCTTCAGGACTTCCTTGTTCACCATCTTTCTTTCATCCATCCTCCTCTCTCTCTTGTTTTCTTTATCCATCAGCTCTTCAAAATACTCCTTCCACCTTCTCAACACGCTCTCATCATTTGTTAGTACATTGCCATTTCTGTCCTTAATCAGCCTAACCTGGTGCACATCTTTTCCACCTCAATCTCTCTGTCTAGCCAATCGATACACCTCCTTTTGTCCTTCCTTAGCGTCCAGTCTCTCATACAATTCACTATATGCCTTTCCTTTGGCTTTCCCACCTCTCTCTTTGCCATGCGCCTAAATTTCACATACTCCTGTCTACTTTCTTCATCTCCCTGACTATCCCACTTTTTCTTTGCTCATCCCATCCTTTGAATGCTTTCCTGTACCTCCTCATTCCACGACCAAATCTTCTTGTCTTCCTTCCTCTGTTCACTGGATACACCACATACCTTTCTTCCCATTTCCCTCAATTCTTCCCTACCACCCAGAGCCCATATCAACTCCTTCCTGAAATCTGTGCAACCTTCTTCCTTCTGTAACTTACCCCACTTAATCTTTGGCTCTGCCTTCACTCTCTTCCTCTTCTTGCTTTCCAAAGTCATCCGACAGACTACCATCCAATGCTGTCTAGCGACATTGTCCCCTGCCACCACCTTGCAGTCTCTCATCTCTTTCAAATTTCTCCTTCTGCATAAGATGCAGTCCACCTGTATTGCACCTTCCTCCACTCTTGTAAGTCACCCTATGTCCCTCTCTCTTTAAAGTACAGTATGTTTTTACCACAGCCATTTCCATCCTTTTAGCAAAATCCACAACCATCTGTCCTTCCACATTTCTCTCCTTAAGATCATACCTACCCAGAATCTCCTCATCACCTCTGTTCCCTTCACCTACATGTCCATTAAGTCCACTCCAATCACCAGTCTCTCTCCCCCCGGGAACACTCTCTTCCACTTTATCCAACTTACTCCAGAATTCCTCTTTCTATTCTACGTGACATCCAACTTGAGGAGCATACGTGCTGACAACATTCAACATCAAACCTTTTACTTCTAGCTTCAAACTCATGATTCTGTCTGACTCCCTCTTTACCTCCTGAACAGTCTTCACATACTTTTCCTCCAAGATTAGTCCTACTCAATTTCTCTTCCTCTGTACACCATGGTAGAAGAGTTTAAAACCATCTCCAATGCTTCTAGCCTTGCTTCCCTTCCATCTGGTTTCTTGAACACACAGTATATCTACCTTTCTTCTCTCCATCATATCAGCCAACTCTGCCTTTACCAGTCATAGTCCCTACATTTAACATCCTTATTCTGACCTCCACACTTCTACCTTTCCTTTTCTCTCTCTCCCTCTTAACATACCTTTGCCCTCTCCTCCTCCTTGATCTTTGACCAACAGTAGCCCAATTTCCACCAGCACCCTGCTGGTTAACAGCACTGGTGGTGGTCGTTGTTAACCTGGGCCTCAACTGATCTGGTATGAAAGTGTCACCATGGGATGAGACGCCGTCTCGGCACTCAGCCCATGTTTCTCCTCATCCCTGCTTCTCATTGAGCAGCGTCTCAGCAGGCTCCCAGCTGGCAGCATTACGGGACGGCTGGGGCCAGTTAATCCTCATTAGCTGGGGCGCTGCCAATGAGAATAAATAGGAGCAGCCTCGATCACTCGGGGCTGCGACATAAGCACTGCTAGGCTGAAGCCCCTACGTCTGGTGTCAGTCTTCTACTCCTTAGAGCCCCGCGTGACAGTATGTCGCAGCCAGACGAGTTACCGGCGGCCGTGAGTCGCTGTGGAATTGTACCTTTCTGTCCGGGTGTCAGCGCTGCTAGCATGCCGTTTCCCAGGAGTCACGTCCGACGACAAGGCGACGAGCTGTGGTCCATCCCGAGGGCTGTCGACAGGTCGCTCTTCACCGTGTACGACGCCTCCAACTTCAGACGCTGGCATCCGGGCCGTGCTGAGGATTCCCTGGACTGTCACCCTCGTTCCTTGTTCCATCTCGAGGTCAGTGCCAGGGTTGACGCCATGGTCACACAGCGAGAGAAGCTCCGCGGGTTGGATGGAACCCCCGGCAGAACGCCGAAGTGGATGACGTTGCCCCCCGCTTCGGGATCCCGTTCCTGCTGCCATTCCAGCCCGGGAGTTCGCGCCAACCAGAGGGCTTCCCCCGTTCTGCACCACGTCACTCGGGATTCCCCCCATGGAGCCGCAGCTGACAGCAGTCTGGGACCGAGCGGCTGACGCGATTCCCGCTGTGCATCCATTCACCATCTGCAGGCACGTGGCGGCGGCAGTGAGATTGGTGGAGAGGACTCCAGAGCAATGAAGCCTTCCCAAGCTCAATGCCTTCCTCGCCTCGGTCTCTGATCAGGAGCAGCGATTCCTGGGTTCCCCCCTTGCTTCGTCCCCTGGGAGAAGTCGTCGTCACAACGCCAAGTCACCTCTGCACGACCCCCTTCCGGATCCAGTTCTGGGCTGCCTCCAGGACCATTCCCCCTACGCAGCTGTCACCTCTTCGTCTCGTCAGCGTGGAGTTTTCACAGCCTCGTTCCCTGAGCCTCGTTCCCCCGCTGTCACTCCTGGACATTCGGGCTGGTTCACCCCGGCTGTTTCCCCCTCCTCCTCGACGCGCTTCCTGACTGCTGTGTGTGCCTGGAATCTCGGCCTGGTGAGCTCTCTGCTGGAGACTACGTGAGCGATCCTCAGATGGTTTCCCAGGGGGTCCTCCGTTATTGCCGGGCGGGGAGAGGAAGAAGCAGTGTCCACCACAGCAGGCGATATCCAACCTCCAGGAGACAGGCAAGTCATAGTTTATTCACATCAGCTTAATGATTTGCTCTGTCACATTCCTGGAGGAGGAGTTCAGGGTTCGCAGCTCCCTGAACTCCCCCCACCTGCTGTAACCTGTGTTCCTAATCCTGCATCCTCTGTGTCTCTCTCCGCCGAGCGATCCCCGGCTCCGGGTCAACGTGGTGGGATAAGGAGAGAGCCTGCGGTTCCGCAGCTACATTGTGGACGGAGGAGGAGGACTGACTGCTGCATGGAGCCTGCGCCGACGATTAAGCTTTCCCGGGTCTCCACGGAGGAGCGGTTCGGTCCAGCGGGACAAGACTCTTCTGGCTTCATGCTGTGTAGATCATCGGCGGGGTTACCGGAGCTGGAGGAGCCTCAAGCTGTGCTGACCATTGTGCTGGCTGCGGGGCCCGACGCAGCCGAGTGGGAGCCTGACAACGACCTCCGGACGATGGATGCTGGATCTTCGCAGTCCTGGAAGGCGTCGGGACCCGAGATCAGGCGAGTGCTCTCCTCTCTTTTCTCCCTCTATTTCTCTGAGCACTTTAGCCTGTCTCTAGGGGGGATGAGCCGGGTGCAGCCGCCCACTGCATCCAAGCTCGTTTCGCCGGGTTCTGGCGCTGCCAGTGATCCTGATCCCGGTTCTGTTCTTTCTCCTGAGCCTTCTTCCAGGGTCACCGGTGAGGAGTTGCCATTCCTTGTGATGCTGGAGGGTCCAGGTTCAACGTTGGAGGTCGGTTCTGGTGCGGTGCTGACCCAGTCGGGGTCCATCGTGGGTGCTGCTCCAGCGGTGTCCGACGTGGGTTTGCCCGAGACCCAATCGGGGTCCGACGTGGGTGCAGCTCCAGCGGTGTTCGACGTGGGTTCTCCTAAGGCCCAATCGGGGTCCGACGTGGGTGCTGCTCCGGTATTGTCCAGGTCCGGTGAGGAGGTGGCTGTTTCCCTGCGGCCTGACGCTCGTCGCCCTCGTCATCGGCTCTCCCCTGAACCTCTTCCACCGGGGCCCGCTTTGACCCTTCGTCCGTCTCAACGGTCCTGGTGGTTGAGTGATGCGGGTCGACGGCCCGACCCGCAAGACTTTCGGTTCGGCGATCTGGTCCAACCCCCCGACAAGCTGTGTTTGCTTCTGGGTAGCCTGGCTCGGCTGCCGGTGGACTGGTTTCCTGGGATCTGGGTTTGGAGTTCGCTGTCCGAACATTTCCCTTTCCCCGGTTCGCCAACTGGACACTGGGCGGGGAGATCTCCGGAGCCATCTCGGCCATTCTTGGACTCTGCCTGTCATATTCCTCGGGTGTCGCTTATTTTTGTTATGGTCACTCGGGTGTAATATTCTGTCCTTTTGGTGAATATATATTCATAGTGCTGTGTATAGTTTTCTATTGTCCGTACTCAGCATTTCCCTTTTTGCGTCTGTTCGTAGCCTTCTCTGTGCGTTATAGAGTTATGTGTTTTTGTTTCCCACTTAACCATACTCTGTAATGATCCGTTTGTCCCTGTCACCTTCACTCCTCTAGGTGACTATGTGTGGGTATATGTATTTAGTGCTGGATATTGCGTTCTCCCCTTATTGACCATACTCAGCATTTTCCCTCTTGTTATCCTGTTCCTACCCTGTCACCGTTATTTCCCTAGGTGCCCCTTTTGTATATAGCGCTGTGTATCGTTTTCCCATCACCTGTACTCAGCATTTTGGGTTTTTTTGTCCTATTCCTGGTCTTGTTTTTTGCATTATGGAGTAGTATGTCTGTTCATTTTTACCCATACTCTGTAATTGCTTTATTCATTTTTGTCACCCTTTTGGTGGGTTTTGTCTCTTTTCCTTTACCCTGTTCTACACGTCATTTGTGTGTTTTGAGCAGTGGTCTTTGTCTGGCACCATCCTTAGTATTTTTTCCCCATCTGCGCCCTGGTTTTTTTGTGCGATGTAGAGTATTTGGGTTTTTTTCTTCTCTTTTATCTGCCCTGTTACTCTACATTGGTCCATTGGTGTTGTCCTTCCCTTTGCTTCTCCCCCTCCAGTCCTGCCTCCCTTCCACCCACCCTAGGTGGGGGGGAGGGGGGAACTGGGATGTTCCTGGTCGTTCAGTAGCCTGACCTTGAGGGGGAGGCTCTGTCACCATGGGATGAGACGCCGTCTTGGCGCTCAGCCCATGTTTCTCCTCATCCCTGCTTCTCATTGAGCAGCGTCTCAGCAGGCTCCCAGCTGGCAGCATTACGGGACTGCTGGGGCCAATTAATCCTCATCAGCTGGGGCGCTGCCAATGAGAATAAATAGGAGCAGCCTCGATCACTCGGGGCTGCGACATAAGCACTGCTAGGCTGAAGCCCCTACGTCTGGTGTCAGTCTTCTACTCCTAGTACAGCATTCCTACGAGTGTTACCCGCTGTGAGTATGTATGCCTTGTTACCCTTACGTCCGGTGTGAGCTCCCTGCCCCTGTGTTGTGCAACTCAAGAGTGTTCCTCTGTACGAGTACCTGTGCTTTCCTCATCCCTCACCCCTTTCCTTTAATAAAACATCACGACTCACTGGCTCGCCCTTGGCTCTCATTGCGTGGCTCCCTAGAGCCCCGCATGACAGAAAGTTTCATTTGTCCTGATCCACATGTTTGATTTGGCCAGTGTCCTTCCTGACACAACCCTCCCTATTTACCCAGGCTTGGGACCGGCACTAGGAGTACATTGATTTGTGTTCCCCCTGTGGCTGGGTTGCTGGGCAGGTGATCTGCTGCATCTGGGTTTAAAAAAAAAATGCTCCAGATTAGCAAGAGAAATTTGGAATAGCACAGAAGATGTCGGGAAATTATTTTATTTTGCCCTGTGCATTTCTACACATTATTGAGAGATGCCAGAGAGCCACAACTGAGCTGAGCCAATGTGCACAGCACACATCAGACAGCTGAACAGGGGAGGTCTTTCTTCACTTCTATATAGTCAGTAATAAATTCTCATGTTTGACAAGTAATGAGAAAATGGACAACATTCTAGCCAAGCAACCAAGCCAGCAAAGGCTCTTATCTTCTCACAGTGTGCTAGCAACAATACCCCAAAAGTAATGGACTTTAATTCAGTTAACTTTAATTCAGTTTTCACCAGAGGTGAAATTCAGTTTTCACCAAACTTTACTTCAGTTTTCATCAAACTTTAATTCAGTTTTCACCAGAGGTGGCTCTAGGCCTACACATAAACATTACACATTACATTTTGGAGGCAGTCCATGAGGGACAGAAGGCACCTTGGCAGAGGTATGCGCTCTCTGAGCGGTTTTCTAGTCTGTCATGCTATTATTATTGTCTTGGTTTTAAATGTGTGCTTGGCACATGACAAAGGCACATCAAACGTGCATAAAAACACAATAACAGTGCTTGTCATGAACTGAGCTTGGATGCTCTCCCAAGCGCAGTTTCATGGCTTTTCTCAGTTTTCATATTTATCTGTCGTATAGTTATGCCTTTTGAGTTATCACACGGTCTTCCATTTTTTCTTGTTTTTGTTCAGTCTGTTTTTGCCATGTCTTGTTTTATTTGCAATTTCTTTCTGGTCTGTATCTGAGTTTGATTATTTCTCATATTGGTTCTCTGACTGACAGTTGTCAGGCAACACTTCCAGGTCTGCACTATGTGAGGGTGTTGCCTGTCAAACTGCCAGCCCGACTACTCCTCTCTCATTATCTCTAGCTGATCCCAATCACCATCCACAACATAACAAAAATAATTTTTTTGTAAGTTGTCTGTGTTTTTTCAACTGATTTAAGACAATTTTGCACCGCTGAATCCAAAAATGACATCCATTTCTCTTGATCAGGTCAGGTTTTTATGTTAAGTTATAAGCAGTTGTACAGCAGATGTACAGTTGTACTGTAAATTGAAGAGTAGACATTGATAAAGGTAAGTACATGTAAATTGAATGTTACATCATCATTGTTCAAAATTCAGAGAATTTCAAGAAATAAAAAAGAATTTTGCATGATATAAAGCGAAAATTCTCATACATGTAAACAAAAACGTAAGAAAACATGTGGCTATAGTTCAAAAAGTTGACCTGATTGAGCAAAACCAATGTGATTTTTGGATTCAGCACATCAAAATTGTCCTAAATCAGATAAAAAACACTTAGACAATAAATTTGGTGTTGACCAGTGTTATCATCCCCTCTTTCCCTGCTCATGTGCACTCACACCTGTCACTCATCTTTGTAATAGGTTTGATCCCTATTTATGGGAGATTGTTTTCCATTTTGATTGTCGCTGCTTTGATTGTCATTTCTTGTCTCCACCAGAGCAATGCAGAGCTCTGGTGAGTTACCTTTGTAAGTAATCTCCCTCTTATTGTTATCTTTGTTTTTTGGGCACCGTGTTTGTACTTTTGTGTTGCTCTTTGAGTTAATAAACCACACTAATTCACAGTTCAGCACATGAGTCTTGTACATTCCTGCCATAGTGCGAAACATGACAGAAAGCAGCGACCAGTTGAGACTCAGCTGCTGTAATTAGTGCATTTTCCTTTTTTGTGTTTTTCACTCACCTGTCGCTGGAACTGATCATGAACACAGCAGGTTCACGGGGCTACCCGATGCATCTGGGGTGGGAATGTTGCCGTGCGCTTATGGAGATTGACGGGCTAATCTCCACGGTGCACACATATTCCACCCCGGAGGATGTGTTGTGGTATCCGGGGCTCGCAGAGGCAGCAGCTTGCCGGTGCCCTCAGCTGAAAGAACACGCTGATGGTAGGGAGAGGATTACCCTAATGGCTGTGCTGCAACCCGAGAATAGTGGGAGGATGAAGAATTCCCCGGAGAAGACTTGCCTCGCACCAAAGGGGAGGCGCTCCCAGGGCTCCGTAGCTTCTACCCCTTGTCAATCTCCGGTGCCCTTTCCTGTTCCACCAGCTCCTCGGCGACAGCGTCATTCAGCCACAGACCGCCAGAGGAATCCTCCCGCCTCTTTGCCAGCTTCTTCCCAGACACTGAGACTGACAACTCCAGCAGCAGAGCCTCATTATCTCCCCTTTTTGTCGGCTGTCTCGCCAGCCCAATCTTCTCTCGACGCCTCTGCAACCGCCATCACCTCGGCGTGCCCTCCTGCTGACAAGAGGTCCTCCTTTATTCCACCAGCTATGCATTCCTCCGTGAAAACAGAGGCAGCTCCTCCACAGTCCTCAGAGGGGTCAACACTCGCCATGGACACAGAGAGGGATGATGCAATTTCAGCCGCAGCAAGCAACATCGTCTACAAGGAGAACAGGCAAATAACATTTCATTCAATTTCAATTTCTGATGACGTGTCTTGCCTGACCCCTGGTAGGGAGGTTCTGGGTGTACAGTCCCCCGAGCTCCCTCCACTTGCTGCAATCCATCAGTTTTTATCTGTCCTCTCCGTGTCTCCTCTGGTTGTCCCTGAGTATCCGCCAGCCCCAGAACCTAGCCGCCAGATGATGGAGGAGCCCGTGGCCCTGGAGGATCCTTGTTCAGTGCCAGCACAGAGCCGACCCCCAGCTGCCACGCCGGAGGAGCCACCAGCGTGGGTTATGTTGCCTGGGGGCACCATGACTGCGATGACCATCAATGCCTGCTGCGCAGGCCACCGCAGCAGAGTCGGCAACTGAGCTGGACCTCCTGAGGGCTGAGCCCAAAGCGTCACCTTCATCTGGATCATCAGAGTTCTGGACAGCGGTGGAGCTCGAGCTCAGGCAAGTGCCCTCTTTTGTCTTTCTTCTCTCTTTTTTAGAGCAATCTTGCCTGGCTCTTGGTGAGGAGAGCCAGATGCAACCGCCCACTGCATCTGAGCTTGCCTTGCCAGGCTCCGCCTCTGCTGGTGACCCAGAATCCCCTTTTCTCTTTGTGTCTGAGCTCTTTCCCAGGGTCAACAGAGATGCACCAACACAGCCAGAGGTCTCCATGGGTCCTGGCTCACCACTGGAGGTCATCAGAGGTCCAGCTTTCCCCACTGTGGAAGTCACTGTAGGTGCCACTTAAGCCCAGGATGGGTCTGCCGTGGGTGCAGCTCCCCTTGCCAAGGCCGTCGTGGACCAACCCCCGTCATCCTCGCCCGGTCTCAAACTGGTGGACCACCTCCTCGGCCTGGTGTTCTCGCGGATCGGCCTGTTTGCCGTGGGTGCAGCGTTGGCCTAGTCTGGGCCTATCAAGGGTGCAGTGTTGGCCCAGCCAGGGCCCACTGAGGGTGCAGCATTGGCCCCAGCCCAGAGCCACCGCTAGTGGTGTTAACCTCCAGCCCGGAGCCACCGCGGGTGCTGCTAAGCTCCAGCCCGGAGCCATTGTGGTACAACTTTTCCCCAGTCCGAGACCACTGAGGACATCAGGGTACCCCTTCTCCCTCTGCCAGACACCATCGAGGTCCCCCTTCTTCCTCTGCCAGATGCCGTTGGGGTCCCTCTTCCCGCTCTGCCTGACATCATGGTTCCCCCTCCTTGGCTCTCCTCTTTTCCAGTGGGTCTCCCGGTGGGGGAGCCGCCTCCCAGGCCGCCTCTTCTGTTCAGGTGTCTTAAGAACTCGGGCCGGCTGCCAGAGAGACTGAGCCGCCGGGTCGGGAGGTCCATGTTCTCTGGCAGGCCACCTGAATCGTACCACCTGGCCATCCAGCTGGCCTGGGACTTCGGCAGGCCACCTGACTTGATTTACCTTGCCGTCCGCCGAGCCTGGGACTTTAGGCGGCCCCCTGAACTTTTAAGCTTGTGGGCCGGGGGGCCTTAATTCTGTTTTTTGGTGTGGGTCCTGAGCGGGGTTGTTTTGTTCCCTCCTGACCTGTTCCCCCCACTACCTGCCCTGGGTAGATTGTTGTGGTTCTTGTGTGTGGGGGGAACACACAAGAACACATTTACACTGTTATACAAGCTGTACATTGACTACTTTACATTGTATCAAAATGTCATATCTTCAGTGTTGTTCCATGAAAAGATATAATAAAATATTTACAACAACGTGAGGGGTGTACTCACTTTTGTGAGATACTGTAACTCTGATTTCAAAGAAAAAATATTAAAGTTGTAATTAATGAAATAAATTAACTTAAATTACCAAAGATGCAGTTATTTCTGTTAAAATATTTCTATATTTTTACAGTTTTTTTAGAACTTTTCTCACCTACCAGACAGCAGGAAAAACCTCCCTTATTTTGATATCCAAATGTTGGCAAGTTTAATTTGTCTGAAGGCTGTTGACGGACTAAAGTCATTGACTTCATGAATTTCGCTCATCTTAACTTGCCAGGTACATAATAGTGAACATAAGGCAGGCGTCGGGACCGGACGGCATCAGTGCAAAGCTCCTCAAGTCCTGTGCAGACCAGCTGTGTGGGATTGTGACGTATATCTTCAACATGAGCCTGAAACTGGGGAGGGTACCACAGCTGTGGAAAACATCTTGTGTGGTACCTGTACCAAAAACTTCCCACCCCAAAGACCTGAACAGCTACAGACCGGTGGCCTTGACGTCCCACTTGATGAAGACCCTGGAGAGACTGCTCCTTGCTCATCTCCGCCCCCTGGTGGAACCAGAGATGGATCCACTCCAGTTCGCCTACCAGCATGACATTGGGGTGGAGGATGCGGTGATCTTCCTCCTTCACCGTTCTCTGTCCCACCTGGAGAAGCCCGGGAATATGGTGAGGATCATGTTCTTTGACTTCTCCAGTGCTTTCAACACCATCCAACCGATGATCCTGAAGGACAAGCTGCTGCGCGCAGGGGTGGACCAGCACCTGTCATCATGGATCCTGGACTACCTCACGAACCGGCCTCAGTTTGTGAGAACCTGGGACTGTGTTTCCGACACGATCATCAGTAGCACGGGGGCCCCCCAGGGAACGGTGCTGGCTCCCTTCCTGTTCACTCTTTATACTGCGGACTTCTCACACAACACAACACACTGCCATCTACAGAAGTTCTCTGATGACTCTGCGATCGTTGGTCTCATCTCCAACGGAGATGAAGCTGAGTACAGAGGGCTTATCCAGGACTTCGTGGACTGGTGCCATCGGAACTGCCTCCAGATCAACACGAGGAAAACTAAGGAGCTGGTGGTGGACTGCCGCAGGCATGGGCAGCCCCTCACAGCACCAGTAAATATACAGGGAACAGACATCGAGATGGTGACATCCTATAAGTACCTGGGTGTTCATCTGAACAATAAACTAGACTGGTCACACAATACTGACGCACTCTACAAGAAGGGACAGCGCAGGCTGTTCCTGCTGAGGAGACTCAGGTCTTTTGGTGTACAAGGGGCGCTGCTGAAGTCATTCTATGACACGGTGGTGGCATCAGCCATCACTTTTGGAGTGGTCTGCTGGGGCAGTGGCATTACTGCAGCCGATAGGAAGAGACTGAACAAACTGATTAAGAAAGCTAGCTCTGTCCTGGGGCAGCGCCTTGATCCGGTGGAGGAGATAGGAGAGAGAAGGACGGTGGCTAAACTGTCATCTCTGCTGGAGTCCGAGTTCCACCCTATGCAGGACATACTGGATGCACTGAGGAGCTCATTTAGCAGCAGACTACATCATCCCAGGTGCACAACCGAGAGGTTTCGTAGGTCCTTCCTACCAACGGCTGTCAGACTGTACAACCTAAGCAGGGCTGCTCGCAGAGATAGCAAAAAGACGTAACAAACTAATAGTTTTTTGAATGCAAAAGATGCAATAGACTTACACAATGGTCCTCTCCGGCATACAACTAGGAACATACCGGTCGCTATGGAGGGTGAGAATATGTATGGGCACATAATCATACCATGTAGGATAACTAAGTAGTCGGTTATGCTGTTTCATCCCATCTAGCAACAGTGCTCTGCACTGTGTGTGTTTATATATTTACATATTTATTCCATCTAGCTACAATGCTCAGCACTGGGTGTGTTTATATTTATATATCTATATATTTATTCCATCTAGCTACAATGCTCCGCACTGTGTTTTTATATATCTACATATTATTCCATCTAGCTACATTGCTCCGCACTGTGTGTGTTTATATACTTGCATATTTATTCCACCTAGCTGCAATGCTCCGTAGTGTGGGTGTTTATATATTTACATATTTATTCCATCTAGCTACAATGCTCTGCACTGTGTGTTCATATATTCATATATTTATTCCATCCAGCTACAATGCTTTGCACTGTGTGTCTGTGTGTGTGTGTGTATATATATATCTTATAGTAATATGTACATATGTATATTAGCTGCTCTTGCTTGCTTGTTTTTTTTCTTGCCTTCTGATTGTTGCTCTGAGTGTTGCTATCCCTGTGCTGTTGCAATCCTGGAATTTCCCCGTTGTGGGACTAATAAAGGCTTATCTTATCTTATCTTATCTTATCTTATAAATTATTAGCTAGTATTGTAGTAGCTGGTGAAGTAAATCCTCAGCGATTCATCGGTCTCTCTTGCCTTTCCCTGCATATGAAGCCTAACTACACCTGTTAGCTAAGCGACTCTTCATTATTGTTCCCGTTACCAGTGGATTAAAACCACCATAAATGCCTCCACTGCATACATACCTCTTCTGCTTTTTTTCTGTGTTTAAAGTACTTTAATAAGCTAATGCTTTTCTTGGACAGTGACCCTAGAGAGACACTTTGCCTGCCGACTGGAGCGGTCACACAGGCGGGGCGCTTCTGAACTTCGCACAGATGATGGTCATGCATGTTGTTCATGTGTGCACTTGCGAACCATCATTCCTTCATTTGTTCTTCTTAAATTTATACTTCCATGGCGTGGCCTGGGCCTGGGCCACTTGGAAGTATGTTCTGGGCCACATGTGGCCTGCGGGCAGCTAATTGAATGGGCCTGCCTTAAATGATTGACTAGGCTGCTGCACTGCAAGTGTGATGGAGCTATTGCCCCATGAGTGAGAGGAGAAGACGATGAAACTGAATGTCATGTTCAAGTTCAGAACGTGAACATGAATGCAAATCATTTTATTTTATATGGCTTATTCTTAAGAATTCTAAACACATTATTATTTCAAATTAACAGATATTATATAATTAAAAAAGAAATAAGAAAGGGAAACTTTAAGTTAGGGTCGGCGGCGCCCTTATACCCTCTATGGGCCCACCACCACTGTTTATAATTCACAAAATATTGGTGAAATGGACAGCTTACTACTTCTATCAATGTGGTCTTTGTCACTGTTGATGCTGCACTGATGGGGGGGGGGGCTTCTCGGCTGTTCTGGGGGTATGGAAGTGTTGGTGGTAGTGTCAGAGAAGGTAGTAGAAGTATGTGTTCATCTATTTACTTACTAATTTTAGTTATTTATTGCGGATTGGTGAGTTACACTTGAGATTATTTTATCAAAGAAAACTATTACTGTGCTAAAACCCAGAAACTGAACAGAGGATAAGATCTTAGTGTATCTGGGTAAAAAAAAAAAGTCAGCTACCACAACAAGGTCTTTAAGGCATGCCTTTGTTGATGGGGATAATTCTCTTAAAAGGCAAAGTTTGAGGGACATTTTTTTTTCCTTTTCAATTAAAAAAATACACAGAAATGAGAACTAGTGCAACTCAGTAAATTAAATCAACATGATTTGTAATTCATTTAAAAAAACTGTAACCATGATCATCAACATTAAATCAAAAGGTCATGAAATTTCACTGTGTGTAGTAAATACTGAATATATTCTTTATTTATTTTAATTAGATTGGGAAAAAAAAACATTTTCACAGTATTCTAATTTACTGAGATGCATTTGCAGCAGATATCCTTCATCTTGACCAGCAGAGAAAAAAAATTACACACTAAGTTATACATTGCACACATTATATTCATATTGCTTTCTCTTTTGTGTTTCTTCTTTAATGAATTATTTCATTTTTTATGTTATATTTTTTTCTTTAAAATAGATACAGCTGCAGCAGCACAACGCATTACTGTGTGCCCTCTTCTTTTTACTTTCTCTCCACGTTCAAGTTCTTATATCTTCACTCCTAATCTTTTTTTCTCCCATCAGCCTCTTATCCATCGTGCTCTACATGCGGTCCCTCATCTTAACCTCTGCTCCTCTCCTGTCATCCTCTCACTCCCGTCACTCTCTCTCTCTCCCCTCCCTGTCCCTCCCCTTGGGGGTCAGCCCATACTGGATCGATTAGGATCATTTATCTTCCAGTACCTCACTGGGTGTGCCTTTTATTTCAGGCCTGACAATTAACCATCGTTAATCAAACCACGAACCAATCATTTGTTGACGTCGTGTACTGAGGCTGCTGAATGGCTTAATGTTGTCCTCTGGCATGGGTCATCCCAGAAACGGGAGACTCGGTTACATTTTTGCCTTTCTGCAAATATATCATCTTTAGACTTTGTTAAAGGTACATGTGACGCAAATTTATGATGCACTGGAAAAGACGTTAGAGGGGAAAATATTGATAAAAAGTCACAAAGTTCGAAGAAAAAAGAAGTGAATTCATGAAAAAAGTAAATTCATGAGTAAAGAAAAACCCTTAAATGATCACTAAGTCATCTTTAGACTTTGTTAAAGGTACATGTGATGCAAATTTATGATGCACTGGAAAAGACGTAAGAGGGGAAAATATTGACAAAAAGTCACAAAGTTCGAAGAAAAAAGAAGTGAATTCATGAAAAAAGTAAATTCATGAGTAAAGAAAAACCCTTAAATGATCACTAAGTCACAAACTTTTGTGGAAAAATCCAAATTTTTACTGTGGGGGGCAGTTCAAACAAAGACAGCAAATGGCTTGTTGCCCAGGCAACAATAGCCCATACCTGTGCACATCTTTATTCTGTGTACATTCACCAGACACCCTGGTTCATTTGACAACACTTGTCCATTTTTAGACATTTTTGCTTATTTTACTATAGTTTACTATACTCTCACTGGAATCAAAGGTGGTTAGCTGCCGTTAGCAGTTGACTAGTCACTCATTTGGGGCTGTTTCTGTGCTTTTTGTACTCCATCGACTGAGCACACCTTATCGACCACTGTAACCACACACCCCTGTCCAACAGTGATGCTTTATTCCTTTCATTCATTCAGACAATTTTACATCAGTTAGCTCAGGCTGTGCTTCCTAGGAGCTGTTCACGGAACCTCCGGTTCCGGTTCCGCCGGACCGGTGGCACCACACGAGTCGGCTGCCCGTTGCAACAGCCTTTTTTTTATCTTCCTTCTTCTTTCTACACCTTTCACTCTGTATATATATCACGGATGCACGGATCGCCCCGGGGGTCTCCCGGGTCGGCGGACGGAGCCACTGTTTGCAGCGGGAGACGTTACAGCGGGGAGGAGCTAGTGCTAGCTAGCACTTGGCCGCCGCCCGGTGCTAATGGGAAACTCGACATACCGGGAGCTGTAGCGAAAACGACGCGGGTGCCGGGCTGGATTTTAGGCGGCGTGCAAGAAATATAAGACAGAATAATAAAGAGCGATGGCAAGAACCAAGCAGACCGCCCGTAAAATCCACTGGAGGAAGAAGCCCCCCAGGAGACAGCTAGCCACCAGGGCTGCTCGAAGAGGCGCTCCGGCCACCGGCAGAGTGAGGAGGCCTCGCCGTCACAGGCCCGTGGCTCTGAGAGAGATCCGTTGCTACCAGAAATCCACGGAGCTGCTCATCCGTAAGCTGCCCGTCCAGCGCCTGGTGAGGGAGATCGCTCAGGACTTCAAGACCGTCCTGCGCTTCCTGAGCTTCGCCGTCACGGCTCTGCAGGAGACCAACGAGGCCCACCTGGTGGGTCTCTTCTTCGCCAAGAGGGTCACCATCATGCCCAAAGACTTCCAGCTGGCCCGCCGCATCCGCGGAGAGAGAACTTAGACTTTCTGCTGCACATTCACCAACCAACCATAATGCTCCGCACTGTGTGTCTATATATATACATTTATAGTAATATGTACATATGTTTACTAGATGTTCTTGTTTTTTCTTGCCTTCTGATTGTTGCTCTGAGTGTTGCTATCCCTGTGCTGTTGCAATCCTGGAATTTCCCCATTGTGGGACTAATAAAGGCTTATCTTATCTTATCTTATCTTATCTTAACATTAGCAACCTGGTAACAGATGTCATCAATGGGGTGAACTGGGGCTCATGAG
Source organism: Pholidichthys leucotaenia (assembly GCA_020510985.1). Lineage (NCBI taxonomy): Eukaryota > Metazoa > Chordata > Actinopteri > Cichliformes > Pholidichthyidae > Pholidichthys > Pholidichthys leucotaenia. The sequence continues at coordinate 276,109,806 of CM035836.1, read as the reverse complement.
CATTTAAAAAGACATATACCAAATGAGCCGTTCTGAAGAAGTTTGCATAAGATGGGCCAAAATGGTGCTGCAATAACTGAACCCTGAGGTGTTTTAACCAAAGCAAGTCATTGACATTTCATTAAGACCTGTGGGAACTGTGTCAGTATGTGGAAAAAAATATATATTATATCCCATTTAAATGCAGCAGGTGCTCATTTTCCTAAACTAGCAAACATATAGCACATATAGTACAACGTCACATACAGTGGTGTGAAAAAGTGTTTGCCCCCTTCTTGATTTCTCATTTTTTTTGTATGTTTGTCACATTTAAATGTTTCAGATCATCAAACAAATTTAACTATGAGACAAAGATAACACAAGTAAACACAAAATGCAGTTTTTAAATGAAGGCGTTTATTATTAAGGGGAAAAATATCCAAACCTACATGGCCCTGTGTGAAAAAGTGATTGCCCCCTAAACCTAATAACTGGTTGGGCCACCCTTAGCAGCAGCAACTGCAATCAAGCGTTTGCGATAACTGGCAATGGTTCTTTTACGGTGCAGTGGAGGAATTTTGGCCCACTCATCTTTGCAGAATTGTTGTAATTCAGCCACACTGGAGGGTTTTCGAGCATGAACCGCCTTTTTAAGGTCATGCCATAGCATCTCAGTTGGATTCAGATCAGGACTTTGACTAGGCCACTCTAAATTCTTCATTTTGTTTTTCTTAAGCCATTCAGAGGTGGACTTGCTGGTGTGTTTTTGATCATTGTCCTGCTGCAAAACCCAAGCGCACTTCAGCTTGAGGTCACAAACAAATGGTCGGACATTCTCCTTCGGGATTTTTTTGGTAGACAGCAGAATTCATGGTTCCATTTACCACAGCAAGTCTTTCAGGTCCTGAAGCAGCAAAACAACCAAAGACCATCACACTACCACCACCATATTTTACTGTTGGTATGATGTTCCTTTTCTGAAATGTTGTGTTACTTTTTTGTTGGATGTAATGGGACACACACCTTCCAGAAAGTTCAACTTTTGTTTCATCAGTCCACAGAGTTTTTTCCCAAAAGTCTTGGGATCATGAAGATGTTTTCTGGCAAAACTGAGATGAGCCTTTATGTTCTTTTGACTCAGCAGTGGTTTTTGTCTTAGAACTCTGCTATGCAGGCCATTTTTGCCTAGTCTCTTTCTTATGGTGGAGTCATGAACACTGACCTTAACTGAGGCAAGTGAGGCCTGCAGTTCTTTGGATGTTGTTGTGGGGTCTTTTGTGACCTCTTGGATGAGTCGTCGCTGCGCTCTTGGGGTAATTTTGGTCGGCCGGCCACTTTTGGGAAGGTTCACCACTGTTCCATATTTTCGCCATTTGTGGATAATGGCTCTCACTGTGGTTCACTGGAGTCCCAAAGCTTTAGAAATGGCTTTATAACCTTTTCCAGACTGATAGCTCTCAATTACTTTTTCTTATTTGTAGCTGAATTTCTTTGGATCACAACATGATGTCTACCTTTTGAGGATTGTTTGGTCTACTTCACTTTGTCAGGCAGGTCCTATTTAAGTGATTTCTTGATTGAGAACAGGTGTTGCAGTAATCAGGCCTGGGTGTGGCTAGAGAAATTGAACTCAGCTTTCCAAAGATGTGATAAACCACAGTTAATTTGTGTTTTAATGGGGGGGGGGGGGGTGACTTTTTCACACATGGCCATGTAGGTTTGGATTTTTCCCCCTTATTAAGAAACAACTTTATTCAAAAACTGCATTTTGTGTTTACTTGTGTTACCTTTGTCTAATATTTAAATTTGTTTGATGATCTGAAATATTTAAATGTGACAAACATACAAAAAAATGATAAATCAAGAAGGGGGCAAACACTTTTTCACATCACTGTATCTTTTTATATTTTGTTCCCAAATATCAATTCATGTTTAAACTGAAAAGAAAAAGATGCATTTTGGAGCTGTGCCGACATGTTGGTGGTTGCTGAAGCAAAAAGTGAGGTTTGGAAGGAGTTTGGTGAGGTCATGGAACAAGACTTTCGGTCGGCCTCAAAGAGTATCTGGCAAACTGTCCGGCAGGTGGCTCAGGAGGAGGAAACAGCTCCCTGTCCACACTGTGTATGGTGTGGATGGGGAGCTGCTGACTTCAACTGGGGACATTGTTGGACGGTGGAAGAAATACGTCAAAGATGTCCTCATTCCCCTGATACACCTTCCACAGACGAAACAGAGCCTGAGGATGATCGGGGTTACTCATCCATCACAGGGACTGAGGTTGTCAAAGTAGTTAAAAAAAAAAAAGCTCTCCAGTGGCCGGACCCCGGGAGTGAATGAGAGTCACCCCGAGGACCTCAAAGCTCTGGATGTTGTAGGTATTTCATTGTTGACATGCCTCTGCAACATTGAGTGGAGGCCAGGGACAGTGCCTTTGGCATGGCAAACTGGAGTGGTTGTTATAGTTTTTTTGTTTTTCTTATTTCAGACCTCTCTGGGTCAGGGACAAGCTCCTATCTTGGGGTCTCATTCACAAGGGAGGAGAGAATGGAGCAAAAGATTGAAAGACTGGTTGGAGCAACATCTGCAGTGATGGGGACGTTGTCTCAGTCTGTCGTGGTGAAGAGGGAGCTGAGCTCTAAGACAAAGCTGTCGATTTACAGGTCAATCAACATTCCTACCCTCACCTATAGTCATGAGCTTTGAGTAATGAGCGAAACTATGAGATGGTGGATTCAACCATCTAAAATGAGCTTTCTCCATAGGATTGCCGGACTCACCATTAGAGATAGGGTGAGGAGCTCAGTGATCCGGGAGAGATTCAGAGTAGAATTGCTGCTCCTCCACATCAGAAGGAGCCAGCTGAGGTGGTTTGGGATTCTGATCAGGATGCCTCCTGGATGCCTCCCACTTGAGGTGTTTCAGGCACATCCCACTGGAAGGAGACCCCAGGGCAGACCCAGGACATGCTGGAGAAACTGCATCTCCCAGCTGGCCTGGGAACGTCTTGATATCCTCTCTGAAGAGCTGGAGGTGGCCGGGGAGAGGGAAGTCTGGGCTTCTCTGCTTGAGCTGCCTCCTCCATTACCTGGACCTCTAAAAATGCAGTAGAAGATGGATGGATGGATGGATGGATGGATGGATGGATAGGTGGGTGGGTGGACTTGTTCTATGTACAGTGGATATAAAATGTCTACACACCCCTGTTCAAATGCCAGGTTTTTGTGATGTAAAAAAATGAGACCAAGATAAATCATTTCAAAACATTTTCCACCATTAATGTGACCTATAACCTGGAAAAATAAAAAATACAAAAATTACAATAACCTGTTTGCATAAATATGCACACCCTGTTATAAATGGGGATGTGGCTGTGTTCAGAATTAACCAATCACATTCAAACTCATGTTTAATGGAAGTCAGCACACACCTTCCACCATTTAAAGTGCTTCTTATTAACTCCAAATAAAGTTCAACTATTCTCATAGGCTTTTCCTGACATTTTTGTAGTCACATCTTACAGCACAAGCAATGGTCTGCAGAGTACTTCCAAAACATCAGAGGGATTTCATTCTTCAAAGGTATCAGTCAGGAGAAGGGTACAAAAGAATTTCCAAGGCATTAAATATACCATGGAACACAGTGAAGACAGTCATCATTGAGTGGAGAAAATATTGCACAACAGTGACATTGCCAAGAACTGGACGTAACTCCAAAATTGATGAAAAGACAAGAAGAAAACTGGTCAGGGAGGCTGCCAAGAGGCCAACAGCAACACTGAAAGAACTTCAGGAATTTCAGGCAAATACTGGCTGTTTAGTCCATGTGACAACAATCTCCCGTCTAGGGTAGCAAGACAGAAGCCTTATCTTACAAAGAAAAGCATCCAAGCCTGGCTACATTTTGCAAAAATGCATTTGAAATCTCCCAAACGCATGTGGGAAAATGTATTATGGTCCAACAAAACCAAGGTTGAACTTTTAGGCCATAATTCCAAAAGGTATAGTTGGCGCAAACACAACACTGCTCATCACCAAAAAAAACACCATACCTGCAGTGAAGCATGGTGGTGGAGCCACCATGCTTTGGGGTTATTTTTCTTCAGCTAGAACTGGGGCTTTAGTCAAGGTGTAAGGAATTATGGTCAGTTCCAAATACCAGTCAGTGTTGGCACAAACCCTTCAGGCTTCTGCTAGAAAGCTGAAGATGAAGAAGAACTTCATCTTTCAGCACGACAATGACCCAACGCACACATCAAAATCAGCAAAAGAATGGCTTCACCAGAAGAAGATTAAGGTTTTGAAATGGCCCAGCCAGAGTCCAGACCTGAATCCCATCAAACATCTGTGGGGTGATCTGAAGAGGTCTGTGCACAAGAGATGTCCTTGCAATTTAACAGATTTGGAGTGTTTTTGCAAAGAAGAGAGGAGAAATATTGACACATCAAGATGTGCCACACTGATAGACTCCTATCCAAAAAGACTGTGTGCTGTAATAAAAGCCAAAGCTGCTGCAACAAAGTATTAGTTTAAGGGTGTACATATTTATACAACCATGTTACTGCAAGTTTTTTATTTTTTATTTTTCCCCTTTAAAGATTTTAGCTTGTTTTTAAAATGGGTTGTACAGGTTATAGGTCACATTAATGGTGGAAAAAGTTTTGAAATGATTTATCTTGGTCTCATTTTTTTACATCACAAAAACCTGGCATTTGAAAAGGGGTGTGTAGACTTTTATATCCACTGTGCATATTAACAGATGCACAAAAAATTCAGAGCTGTTTCATAAATTTACAATGCTTATTTTTCAAATTTGTAACTTATTAAAAACTTGCAACTTTTTCTCTTGAATCTGCAACACTTTCCTTGTAAATTTGCAATTCTGCTCGTGTATTTTTCACACCTTTATCATGCAATATGTGATTTGTTCTGTTAGTATTAATGAACCAGTCCAGATTCAACAAACTGTCCTACAAAGGTGTGTAAACAGCATGCGTAAAGCTGCTCTGTGTAAATGTGTGTGTTTATGTGAACTGAAGATTTGCATAATTGACGCCCCCAAAACTGCCATATAACGCAATGTTTCCCCTGCAACCAGAAGTTCCCTGGAGTTTCATTCACAAAAACATCTTCAAAGTCTAAGAAAAACAATTTTTCCAGTTAAACTGAAGTTCTTCCATCTGACATCCAAAAACTAAAAAAAAAAATAAAAATAAATAAATAAAAGCATCAGCAGCAGAATTAAAGGACTGTCAGAAAAAAAAAAAGAAATTAAATTTGCTGCTGCAGCAGATGTTTCTCCTGCTATGACCAACATGAAGACATGGCAAACGTAAGCTTGAACGTAATGCTGTGTTGTATAATTTTAAGCATCCATCCATCCATCTATCCTTCCATCTGTGCTCCACTGGCACTGTGATCCACACTCAAATCCACACATGTCCATGTTGTGCTGGGTGAGGACGGTGATGGCACACTGGACCGTGTGCTATGCTCAGGAGTGCACGGTCCAGTGTGCCATCCATGCGCAACATACTGAAAGTGTCATGATTAATAAAGCTTGACAGCACACATGCACGATGCCAACACACAGGAGGAACCACACGGAGGGGCACGTTTGAAAGTTTTATTAAATCTCAAAAAATCAAAGTGCACAGCTGCAGAAACAGTCATTTGCCAGAGGAATGCCCCTGTGGAGAGAAGACATGAGCTGTGAGCAGAGGAATGGAGTAAGGGGAAATGGATGAGCCAAATTGCCACTTACTTAGGAAATCCAGGGATGACTGGCAGGACCCAGCGAGGAAGAGATGAACCAGTAGGGTAAGGGGGGGAAGATGAGCTGATGGTGCCTGACTGTCTGGAGCAGGAGCTGAGGACGGTGAGATGTGGCAGGAGAGTGCGCGCAGTCCAAGAGACACACCTACACGGTGGCAGCAGACTGAGGAAAAGGAGCAATAAGGTGAGAAAATATTTTCACACTTATTGCTTAGACTTGCTTGCCTATTGCGGGCAATATACCCAGACGAGCCAGCGCTGACTGCGTGGAGAGAGCCTCCTTAAGTATGCTGGCTGATGAGCGGGTGCAGGTGTGTCTTCTGCCTCAGGTGTCGTGATGAGTTAGTGAATGTGAGGCAGGATGGGAGGGGCGCGCTCCCGCTGCCCATGACGCCCCCCCCCCCAGGAGCGCCTCCTGCCGGTCCGGAGGGCTTCTTCGGGTGAGCCCAATGATAGGCCCGGAGCATTTCCTTGTCCAGCACTCGCGACGAGGGAGTCCAGGATCGTTCCTCTGAGCCGTAGCCCTCCCAGTCCACCAAATACTGCAGTCCATGGCCCCAATGGCGAACATCCAATATGCGCCGTACAGTGTAGGTGGGGTGGCCGTCGATGATCCGAGGAGGGGGAGGCAGCTTCGGGGGTGGGGGGGGCAGAGAGGACTGACCGAGAGGGGCTTGATGTGAGCAACTTGGAAAGTGGGGTTCCCCCATAGGGTCGGGGGCAGCGTCAGTTGGACTGACGCATCGTTGATCACCTGGGAGATGGTGTAAGGTCCCAAGAAGCAGGCAGACAGCTTCTTCAATTTCTCTTTAAGGGGAATCTGACTAGCCGCCAGCAAAACCTGCTGTCCCACAATGTACTTAGGGGCTGGAACCCGCCTCCTATCAGCAGTGGCCCGGGTGCGTTCTGTGGTGCGAGCCAGGGCGGCCCGAGTCAACCTCCAGATGCGTCGGCAGCGACGAGCATGGGCCCCCACAGATGGAACTGAAACCTCCCTCTCGGCCATGAGTAGGAGAGGCGGTGTGTACCCCAACAACGCCTCAAACGGGGTGAGTCCGGTTGCTGATGAAATCGCAGAGTTCATGGAGTACTCCACCCAGGTCAGATGTGCGTTCCAGGATGATGGGTTGTCGGCTGCTACACACCGCAAGGCAGCCTCCAAGGACTGATTGGGCGTTCCGCCTGCCCATTGCTCTGAGGATAATACCAGAAGGGAGACTCACAGTGGTTCCCAGGGTCCGGCAGAAGGCTCTCCAGACCTGGGATGTGAATTGTGGAACCCGGTCAGACACAATGTAAATAGGGATGCCGTGGACCCAGATGACTTGATCAGTGAGGAGGACCGCTGTCTCCAAGGCCGATGTAAGTTTAGGGAGGGCCACCAGGTGGACCACCTTAGAGAAGCGATCCACGATGGTCAGTATCACAGTCTTGCCGTGGGAGGAGGGCAGTCCGATCACGAAATCCACAACAATATGGGACCACGGACGACCAGGGATAGGGAGGGGGTGGAGGAGACCCGATGGGGGGGACGAGTCTGATTTCCCCCAGACGCAGGTCTGACAGGCCTTCACATATTCTTGTACATCCTGCCGCAGCGTGGGCTACCAGAACGCTTGCCAGATGAAGTTCACAGTTTAAGCAATGCCCGGATGGCACGCGAAGCGACTGGTGTGACCCCACTGGATGACATCGCTGCGGAGGGTGGTCGGGACATACAGGCGGTTCTGGGGGCACCCTACTGGGACAGGCTCCTGGGACTGGGCCTGACGGACCCTCCGCTCGATATCCCAAGTAAGGGGTCCAAAGACGCACGAAGGCAGTATGTTGGTTTGGGGGGGCTACCTCCCCGGAATTAAACTGGCGCGATAGTGTGTCTAGTTTGGTGTTCCGGCCGCCAGGCCGGTAAGTGATGGTAACATTAAATCGCTGGAAAAATAGTGCCCAGCGAGTCCGTCTGGTGTTCAGTCGGCGGGCCCACCACAAGTACTCAAGGTTCTTGTGGTCGGTCCACACGACGATGGAGTGAATGGCCCCCTCTAACCAGTGCCTCCACTCCTCTAATGCCAACTTAATGGCCAGCAGATATCTGTCCTTACGTCATAGTTTCTCTCGGCCGACGTAAGGCGATGACAGAAATATGTGCATGGGCGAAGCCTCTGATCGGAGGGCGTGTGCTGCAACAGCACAGCGTCAACCCCCGAATCGGACGCATCCACCTTGAGGACGAATTGGAGCTGCGTGTCGACCTGGGCCAAGATAGGTGTTTCTGTGAACCAGCACTTTAATTTGGCAAACGTTTGTTCAGCTGCCTCAGTCCACCGAAAGAGGACTTTAACGGAGGTCATCTACGTCAAGGGCAGTGCCACCTCACTATAGTTCCTGATGAACCTGCGGTCAAAGTTTGTGAACCCGAGGAAGCGTTGAAGCTCCTTACAGGAGTGGGGAGTTGGCCAATCTAGCACTGCCCTCACCTTGGCCGGGTCGGCAATCAGCTCCCCATCAGCCATGATGAAGCCCAAGAAGGTGGTAGATGTTGTGGAGAACTCACACTTCTCAGCCTTAACGTAAAGCTGGTTCTCCAAGAGCTGTTGTAAGACGGCTCTGACGTGGACCTCATGTTAAGCTGGCGAGCGGGAGAAAATGAGAATACCATCAAGGTAGACAAAGACGAATTGGTAAAGCATATCGCGGAGGACGTCATTTATTAACTGCTGGAAGATGGCGGGGGCGTTAGTGAGCCCGAATGGCATCACTAAGTACTCGAATTGCCCCTGGTGTGTTTTAAAAGATGTCTTCCATTCATTGCCCTCGTGAATGCGGACCAGATGATTCTTGTTTCAGAGGTCTAACTTGGTGAAAACCCGTGAGTGCTGAAGAAGCTCGAACACTGAATTAATCAAAGGCAAAGGGTACTTATCCTTGATGGTAATAGTGTTGAGCTCCCGGTAGTTGATGCATGGGCGCAGTAAGCCATCCTTCTTCCCAATGAAGAAGAATCCGGCTCCGAGCGGAGCTGAAGATGGCTGAATAAGGCCTGCGTTCAGCGATTCCTTTATATACTGCTCCATCGCTTCCCTCTCTGGGCCAGAAATACTATACAGCCGGCTGGACAGCAGCCTTGCCCCCGGGATGAGGTCGATAGCACAATCATAAGAGCGGTGAGGCGGCAGCGACAACGCTCTTGATTTGCTAAAGACCTCAGCTAAATCGTGATATGCCCGGGGAACGAGGCTGAGGTCCGGTGGCTCGGCCGGGGCGAGGGAAACAGACAGAGAAGGGGAACACTCCACTGAACGCATACAGTGGGCCAAACAAAACGGGCTCCAGGCAGAGATGGTGTTTTTGTCCCAATTGATCATGGGGTTATGCCTGTGGAGCCACGGGTAGCCAAGAACCAATGGGGAAGATGATACGGGGAGAACCAGGAATGACAGTTCCTCCCAGTGGTTCCCAGAAAGGAGGATGGATATAGGCAACGTGCTGCGAGGGACCACCGCAACCTCACGGCCAGATATAGTTCTGATCCTCTGACCACGAGGTAATTTATGTGTGGGAATGCCCACCTGCTTAACAAACTCAGCAGACATGAAATTACCCTCTGACCCTGAGTCAACCAGCACCATAGTCCTCCTGTCAACCCCCGGCAATTGCACAAGGGCCAAAACAGAAAAATTACAGAGGGGGAAGATTTGGTCCCGCCCGCTAGGCCCCCCATGGTTACTGACAGGCCGCATCTTTTTAGCCGCTGGCGACAAACCACAGTACATGCACGTGCCAGCCCTTCGCCTTCACCGGCACTCATCATCGGTCAAGTGCCGAGAGAGCTCCATCCATTCGGGTGAAGAGCTGGTGCCGCCAGTGCCAGTAAACATGGTGGACACACGCTCGGCACACGGGCGAGGGAAGGACTCACGCTACTTTGCGCACTCATTTTATTGGTTATCCAATCCAACTACCTGATCTATGAGACCACTGAGAGTCTCCAGGACAGGGTGAACCGCCAGATCGTCCCGGAGTTGATCGTTCAACCCGTGGAGGAACGCACTGCATAATGCAATATCGTTCTACCCCGAATCAGACACAACAACCTGGAACTCCACCGAGTACTCGGCCAAAGACCGGGTGCCCTGGGGGAGCGTCATCAAGCAGCTCATTACATTGCCCTGACTCTCGGTCCGGCCAAACATGCTGGAGAATGCGGCACAAATTGCTCAAACATATACTGATGCCCCTCGAGGTTGTCCAATGTGAACCGTGCCCAATCGAGGGCTCGATCCCTGAGCAACAGAGTAAAGAATTGGGTCTTGGCCACATCATCCGGGAACTCCTCCCCGACCTGCTCCAGGTACATTTGAACTTGGACTAAAAAAGCCTTACATTTCCCCACCTCCCCCGCGTACGGGGAAGGTGTGGGAACGGAGGTGGTTTGGCGCACTGTGGTGTGCGGAGCAGGCTGGGGGGAAGTGACCGGAGGAGGTGCTGCAGCCCAAAGTGTCATCATGTTCAATACCTGTTGTGTCAACACAGTGAGTTGGTGCTCGGTTGCCGCTAGGCGACCCATAGTTGGCAGCTCCTGTGGCTGCGCTAGCTTCCTGGTTGGCTCGTCTGTCATGATTAATAAAGCTTGACAGCACATGTGCACGATGCCAATGCACAGGAAGAACCACACAGAGGGGCACGTTTGAAAGTTGTATTAAATCTCAAAAAAACCAAAGCGCACAGCTGCAGAAACAGTCACTCACCAGAGGAATGGCCCTGTGGAGAGAAGACACGAGCTGTGAGCATAGGAATGGAGTAAGGGGAAATGGGCGAGCCAAATTGCCACTTACTTGGGAAATCCAGGGATGACCGGCAGGACCCAGCGAGGAAGAAACGAACCAGTAGGGTAAGGGGGGGGGGGGGGATGAGCTAATGGTGCCTGACCGGGTGGAGCAGGAGCTCAGGACAGTGAGATGTGGCAGGAGAGTGCGCGCAGTCCAAGAGACACACCTACATGGTGGCAGCAGCCTGAGAAAAAGGAGAAATAAGATGAGATAATGTTTTCACACTTATTGCTTAGACTTGCTTGCCTATTGCGGGCAGCATACCCAGACGAACCAGCGTTGACTGTGCGGAGAGAGCCTCCTTAAGTATGCTGGCTTATAAGTGGGTGCAGGTGTGTCTTCTGCCTCAGGTGTCGTGATGAGTTTGTGAATGTGAGGCAGGATGGGAGGGACACGCTCCCGCTGCCCATGACAGAAAATCTCCCACTTTGCAGAACATTGTGACACATTTCCAAGAACCTGGGCTTAAAAAAATTGACTTTTGTTAAATTTCACAGTTTAATGTGGAAATACAGCCTATTTTTGCTGTATTCATTTTCCTGAGCTCTGCACCCTAACCCAAAGTAAACCTAAACACTTCAAGTCAAAGCAGTAAAAAATCAGAATTATAACAATCTGATCCTGTGTGCTTTGCATTGTGATAGTTGATCATGTTGTGAAAGAGACGCTCTCTTACTGCATTGTTAACTGAGTCATGCACTCTTACAAGGCCCTTAAGAATTTCATATTTTCCATCTGATATGATTTGGACATTGATGGATTGATACTGTTTTAAATTATTTTTAATTCTTTTCAATGTAATTATAACTTGAATCAAAGTATAAAATCCTGTCAACTAATTATTGAGTTTATAGTATTTACACTCTTATACAGCGAAGAAAATAAGTATTGAACATGTCAACATTTTTCTCATTAAACATATTTCTGATGGAGCCATTGACCTGGGATTTTCACCAGATATCAGGAACAACCCAAGTCATCCATACATACAAAGAAATCAAGGCAACTGTGTTCACAAAACAAGTTACATTTAATAAAGTGGAATGACACAGGGAATAAGTATTGAACATGCTTGGTGAAATTCATTTAATATTTCAGTCCCTCCAGGATGATTGTTGCGGCCCAAAAAGCCTGAATTTGTGGGAGCTTTTTTAAAAAGTTGTGATAAAAGTTGCAATGTTTTGAGAGGGTTTTTTGCACTGAAAGTTGTGGAAAGAATTACAAATTTTAAAGCAGATTTTTTTTCCAGTTTACTGCAGTGATATTCTATATAACAATACAAGAAAAGCACAGGATTGTCAAAAATTTCCTATTACAGTCATTTGTAAATTAAGCAGAGACTTCTGCTATACAGAAAAACTCTTGTGCAACAGCAAATACAGACTTTAACACAATATCCATTGCAACAGCTAAATTGCACTGAATGCATGTTAAAGAGTTTAAATTTGGAAATTATTTGCAGCACCTTCACTTGAATACTCTCTATGGTCCTCAACCACTTGGTACTGAGCGTAGAGGAAAAAATAAATAATTTATTCTGTTGCTCTGTATTGGGCTCTGTACATTGGAATCTGTGTTTTTCTGAAAAAAATTACAGACAATAATATCTCTTTCTGCGCCTAACTCCAACCTGTCTAGCTGCTGCACATCGGTCTTGACACACACACACTCGTCTCTTCACACACATCTTTCATTTACGGGGAAAGGCGGGGGTGCGGGGGCGGGTCCCATGTCCAGACCGGAGATTCACAGCTTAAAAGCTCATTGGCAACATGTAGTCATGATTTTACCTCTAAAGATGTATAAAATGTTCAAACACTGGCTGTAGTATTAGATTTTCTCTTTTGTTTGTGGTTTTATGGCGTCTCTACTCAAACGCACTCCCACAACAGGGTGCTTTTGGGGCAGGCAGACATTTTTCAACACAAACCTAGCGCTTCATGCACGTGGTCAGGTTGGAGATGTGGTGAGACGTCCACCGGCAGGCTGGGGGAGACGAAGGAAGGGAGGGTGTTGGAAACCCTGGGGTGAGTGTTTTTTTAAGTCACACACTGTTTTTGCTGATGTGTTCTGTTAATACTCACTGTAAACATGGAAGTGAACGGATGCAGCAATGTATTTGACTGGTTAGACTAAGCATTTGGGTGCTAGTGAGAGACAAATTTGATTGGTGAAATTGGTTAAAGTTGACGAGGATTGGCCAAAATTAACAGAAAGTTGCGATGATTGGACAAAGTTGCAAGGTCGTGCAATAGTTGTGCTGATTGGCTGATTTCATGTGAATTGGCACTATCGCAACATCACAAAATCCTGGAGGGACTGATATTTAGTAGAAAAGTTCTGCTGCAATGTGAGACAGAGAGCCTCCCTGGTCATCCTCCAGATACGCCAGCACCGACAAATGAGGTAATGAATGAAAGGAACGGCGATCTCACATTCGTTGAGGGGAAGGAGGGGAGGGTTGTACCCGAGGGAAGCTTCAAAAAGTGATTTGCCCATGGCAATAGATGTCGCGGAGTTGTGGGCATACTCCACCTACACAGAAGATAGGAGCTCCAGGATGATGGATTGAGAGATGCCATACAGCGAAAAAGAGCTTTCAGCTCCTGAATAGTACACTCACATTGGCCGCTGGATTGAGGATGACTCACAGAGGACAGGCTCACCAAGGTGCCCATGGCCTTACAGAAGGCCCTCCAAACACAGACTAAAAACTGGGTTCCCCTGCCAGACACAGCGTCAGCAGGAATGCCATGAAGACGGATGACATGCTGGGTGAGTAAATGGGCAGTCTGTTTGGCTGAAGGCAACTTCGGGAGTGGGATGAAATGGGCTGCTTTGGAAAAGTGGTCGACAACTGTGAGGATGGCTGTGTAGCCATTGGAAAGTGGAAGACCAGAAACAAAGTCCAGAGCTATGCAGGCCTATGGGCAATTCGCAATGGGTAGTGGATAGAGTAACCTTGCAGGTGCTGAGGTGGAGGATTTGTTGGCCGAACACAAACTGCATGCCCAAACGTATTCCCTGACATCTCTGCACAGCGAGGGCCACCAGAAGGTGTGCCTGGTGTGGAAAATGGTGCAGACCACTCCAGGATGACAAGTTAGTTTGGAAGAGTGCATCTAATGCAACACTTCACCTCTGACTGCTGATGGTTCATGTAGCCGATCTGGAGAACCCTTCCCCCAGGGTCCAGCTCCTGCTCCTGTGCCTCCCTGACTCTAGCCTCAATTTACCAGGAAAGGGCTCCTAGGACACAGGATGAAGAGATGATGTGGTGGTCAGCTGGTGGGGAAAGATCTTGACAGAATTGTCTAGAAAGAGCATCTGGTTTTGTGTTTTTGGAATCAAGTCTATAGATAAGGGTGAACTGGAAACAGTCAAAGAATAGTGTCCAATGTGCCTGGTGTGGGTTAAGCCCTTTGATGGACCGAAGATATTCCAAATTCTTGTGGTTGGTCCATACCAGAAACGGTTGGGCAGCCCCCTCCAGCCAGTGACGTCACTCCTTCAGAGCAAACTTCACCGCTAGTAATTCTCAGTCACGACACAATAATTTCTCTCTGTAGGGGACAAGTGCTGAGAGAAAAAGGCATAGGGGTGTACTTTGCTGTCGATGGCCGAGCGCTGAGAGAGGACTGCCACAACTCAGGAATCTGAGGCATCTACCTCCACAATGAACTGAAGAGAGGGGTCAGATTAGATCAGGATGGGTGCCTGGGAAAGCAGATCTTTCAGGGAGCTGAATGCTGCCTCAATCTGTTTGGACCAGGAAAAGGGGAGCTTCACAGAGGTGAGTTTAGTTAGGGGGGAGACAATGATAGATAGGTGATAGATGTTAGCAAACCCCAAAAACCTCTGCAGCTGTTTCCTTGTAGTGGGGGTGGGCCAATCAATGACGCCTTTGATTTTGGATGGTTCAGGTTGGATATGTCCCTTGGAAATAATAAACCCCAGATATGTGGTGGTGGTAGTGTGGAACTCACATTTCTCAGCTTTAACAAAGAGCTGGTTCTCCAACAGCCTTTGGAACACTGTGCAGACATGGACGTTATGTTCTTCTGATGAGTGGGAAAAGATCAGATGTCATCTAAGTAGACGAAAACAAAGACACGAAGCACATCATTGACCAGATGTTGGAATACAGCCGGGGCATTAGTGAGTCCAAAAGCCATTACTAGGTGTTCAAAGTGTTTGACTGGTGTATTGAACCCTGTTTTCCATTTGTCATTTTTGCGTATTCGGATGAGATAGCATGTGTTCTGAAGATCTAACATGGTGAGAAGGTTAAAAGCGGAGTTGATGAGGGGGAGTGGATAGTTATCATTTACTGTGATTTTATTGAGGCTGCGGTAGTCAATGCAGGACCGAAGGTAACCATCTTTCTTACCAACGAAGAAAAACCCGGCACTGACTGGAGAGGAGGAAGGTCGTATCATTCCAGCACTCAGTGATTCGTTAATATATTTTTCCATGGCCTCCCGATCAGGCCCAGATAAACTATACAATCAGCCAGTGAGGAGAATTGCACCCGGGAAGCAGCTCGATTGCGCAATCATATGGGCGGTGCAGAGGGAGAGATTGAGCTCTTTGCTGAACACAGTGGCTAGACTGTGGTACTCCACTGGCACACCGGCCAGATCGGTAATTTCAGTAGGAGGAGCTAACAGAGGGAGAGAAGGAGAGCAGGTGGAGGACTGAAAGCATGAAGCCAGGCAAAAGGTACTCCATGACTTAATGCGGTTTTGGGACCAATCTATTGTCGGACTGTGAAGCTTTAGCCAAGGGTAACCCAAAGCAATCTCAGAAGATGTGGAAGGGAGAATGAGGAATTGGATTTTCTCCCAATGGTTGCCTGACACAAGGAGAGTAATGGATGCCATCTATTGACTAATTGTGAAGAGAGAGCTGCCAGTGAGTGATACGAGGTTTATAGTGGAAGGGAGTTGCTGAGTGGGTACTCAGTGGTGGAGGAGTGAATGTGGATAGGGAGAGTGAGAGAGGAATTATTTGGCTTAGTATCTGCCTGCCACCCAACCGAGACAGACGAGCTCGCCCATCCAGGGCTCACCAGAAAATCAACTAAGATATGACCCACCCCCACACAATATATGCATAACCCCAAGTCTAAACGGCACTAATCTTCTGAATTGGACAGGCGAGCCCACTTGAATTGCATGGGTGCCGCAGGAGACTGAGAGCAAGGAGGCGGAGGAGTAGAGGAATGATGAGCAAGGGGGGAGGTATGGCGGCCGTAGTCCCACGGTGATCGGATGCATTTATGGAAGTGCTCGCAGGAATGCTCTTGGAGACGACAGTCAGTGCAGATGGCTAAGGAAATCAGGGCGTCGAGTGTAGCCGGTTCATCACAGATTTTTTAATTATCACAATAACACAAATGTCGTTGCACTCCGCACTTTCATAAACATTGAGTCATCAGTGAAACTACTACAGTGTATATTTTCCATAATCCCTGGGACATTTTACTCAGCTGTGTGTTCTATTGTGTGTTCTGCACTCTGCACTCTTATATACATAGTTCCAGCCGTAAAGCCACTACCATACCTGTGTATAGTTCCAGAATCGTGGGCTATTTTTATTTCAGTCGTGTGTTTAATTGTGTGCTCCGTATCTGCGTTTTTATCTAATCCTCTGTCTTACTTTATTGTGCAATAGCCTGGTGGTGCACCCACAATTTCGTTTTACTGTAGAGCTGTACAATGACAATAAAGCCTATTCTGTATTCAGTTCTGTAAGCTAACTCGTCTTGGAGAGAGGGATTGAGACTGTGAGAAAAAACGCCCCTAAGTGCGGCATTGTTCCAGCCTGACTCGGCTGCTACATCCTGGAAATACGCCACTACCGACTGTGTACCCTGACGTAAAATTAGCAGCCTATTTGTAACGTTCCCCTCAGCATCCGAATGGTCAAAAACTGATTGAAATTCATGTACAAAATGGCTAAAAGTGTAGGAATTGTCCTCAGGACCGTCAACAATTGCCTGAGGCCATGCCAGGGCAGTACCCTTGAGAATACCGACCACATAGCTAATACGGCTGTGGTCCGTGGGAAAGTCTTCAAGCCCGCGTTGAAACACGAGTCGGCACTGGAGGAGAAATCCCTTACAAGCACCTAGCTGACCCCATAATGAACAGATGTAGAACCTACAAGACACTGAGGAGCTGTAGGAGCTAATGGAGAATGGGCTGGGACATGGCTATTCTCTGGAGTAGTGGGGGACTGATTGAGCTGCTTGGAAAGAAGGTTAACCTGGGACAAAAAGACTGATAACTGATAAGCTAATTGCTCTATTCTCACCTCAGCAGTCTGTAGGCGAAGGACCACTGAGGCTGTGGCTGTGTCTGTTAGGTCTTGATGGAGGGGACGTATACTGACATGGTCTAGCGTAGTTGACCCAGAAGTGACACGAGCAGACTCAGAGACCCAAAGTAAGTTACAATAATAGTTTATTGATAATAATGGTAGTGGTGTGTGAACGCTGGCAGCCCTGTGGGGAGAAAAGGGGACAATATAAGTAGGGGCACCAGTCAGGAATATAACATACAGCAGACAGGAATATAAAAAAATATTATATTAGATTAATGATCAGCACTCTTACACGGGCTGTCATCTCAGATGGGGAGGGGATAACCACTAATGACTGCAGGCTGCTGAAGAAAGAGGAAGGTTGGTGAGGATGGATGACAGATGGTAGTAGACAGAACACAGCAGGAAGGTCTGCTGGAGGAGAGGTCGAGGTCTGCCAGAAGGATCCAAGGAGTCGATCAGTGCACAGGTAAGTTTTGACAGGGGTTAGTGGTTGTGCATTCCTTACGTGTTCCTTGGGAGAGAAGCAGAGGCAGAGGCCAGCACGGGAAAACTGAGCCAGAGTAGAGCTTCTTCTGGGATCAGGAGACCGGTAGACAGCATGAAGGCGTCTGATGTTCCCTCAGTTAGAGGCAGCTTCTCCAGGTCTTAAACAGGCTGCTCAGTGATTAGCTGCAGGTGAGGCAATCAGGACGGCTGCACTTAATTAGGGAGAGGAGAGAGAGAAGCTGCAGGGGGGAAAACAGCAGTAAGTGCTACCCGAGACCATGACAGTATCATTCCACTTTATTAAATATTTTTGTGAACTTTGTATATTCTTCCGGTTCCGGCGCCACACGTGTTGGCTGCCTTTTGCAACTGCCTTTTTTTTTTTTTTTAATCTTCCTTCTTCTTTCTACACCTTTCACTCTATATATATCACGGACACACAGATCGCCCCAAAGATCTCCCGAGTCGGCGGACGGAGCCACTGTTTACAGCAGGAGACGATACAGCAGGGAAGAGCTAGCTAGCACTCAACCGCCACCCGGTGCTAACGGAGAAACTCGACATACCGAGGAACTGAAGCGAAAACGACGCGGGTGCCGGGCTGGAGTTTAGGCGGCGTGCAAGAAATATAAGACAGAATAATAAAGAGCGATGGCAAGAACCAAGCAGACTACCCGTAAATCTACTGAAGGAAAAGCCCCCAGGAAGCAGTTGGCCACCAAGGCTGCTCGGAAAAGTGCTCCGGCCAGCGGCGGAGTGAAGAAGCCTCACCATTACAGGCCCGGTACCGTGGCTCTGAGAGAGATCCGTCGCTACCAGAAATCCACGGAGCTGCTCATCCGTAAGCTGCCCTTCCAGCGCCTGGTGAGGGAGATCGCTCAGGACTTCAAGACCGATCTGCGCTTCCAGAGCTCCGCCATCACGGCTCTGCAGGAGGCCAGCGAGGCCTACCTGGTGGGTCTCTTCGAGGACACCAACCTGTGCGCCATCCACGCCAAGAGGGTCACCATCATGCCCAAAGACATCGAGCTGGCCCGCCGCATCCATGGAGAGAGAGCTTAGACTTTCTGCTGCACATCCACCAACCACAATGCTCCGCACTGTGTGTCTATATATATATATATATATATATATATATATATATATATATATATATATACATATACTGTATATATATATACAGTATATATATATATATACAGTGATCCCCTCACTTATCGCGGTTAATGGGTTCCAGAACCGACCGCGAAAAGTGAAAAACCGCGAAGTAGCGTCACCCCTAATGACGTCACCCATAAATAATACGTAGGTTCATTCTCTCACTCTCTCTCTCATATGATACGTGTGTGTGTGTGTGTGTGTGTGTGTAAGTATACATGCATACGTAGATGTAAATAAAGTGTACATAAATATGTTTTTAGAACTCTTTTATTCTTATAACAAGATACGTAACTCAAGATGAAGATGATTTACTGCACAGGTTAATGAGAGCTTTACTGCTCCTCAGGTGACGCCTCATCGTCAGGTGCTAGAGGCGCAGGATCGTCGAGGGCAGCTTCCGATAGAGCTGGAGAAGCTGCAGGAGGCGGCATAGTGGCTCGACGGGAAGATCTTTTTGCACAAAAAGGCACAAGAGAACAGCGAACAATGAATGCGGTCTTCCTTCGCTGGGTATGGGCGCTCAGCAGGGAGAGAAGCTGGGTAAAACGTCTCGGCCAATCAGCTTGCGAGATTCCCGAGCGGTGAAGAGGTGGGCGGAGAGGAGTGGAGCGGTGGTCAGAGAGTTGGATTTTGAGTTGTGCGGCTCTCCGTGTTGATACCTGATGTTCTAATGTAGTCTCCCTGCCTTCTGCTAGCGCCTGCCCATTTTTTCTCAATTTTGAATTTTTGATGAATATTTTTGAAAAATCCGCGATGCACTGAGGGCGCGAAAGGTGAAGCGCGAAGTAGCGAGGGATCACTGTATATATATATTTATAGTAATATGTACATATGTATACTAGCTGCTCTTGTTTTTTCTTGCCTTCTGATTGTTGCTCTGAGTGTTGCTATCCCTGTGCTGTTGCAATCCTGGAATTTCCCCATTGTGGGACTAATAAAGGCTTATCTTATATATGGGTTACTTGGGTTGTTATTGATATCTGGTGAAAATTTCAGGCCAGTGGTTCCATCAGAAATATGTTCAATGAGAAAAAATGTTGATGTGTTCAATACTTATTTTCCCTGCCCTGCTGTACTTGATTCAGACAAATAGAGCCATTTAGTGAAAACAAAGGTTAGAATAACAGCAAGCTACTTACACAAAATTCTTACTGGATCACTCGTAAAGTTAGTAAATGTTGTAAATTTCAAGATACTAACAGAGTAGTGAAACCAAAAAGTTCACGTACACTGATTGTACATCGGGTTTAAAAGAGCAAACCTGTTGGTACTAATGGTTGTTGCATGAAGCCCAATGTGTCACTTTGTAACATTTTTGTAACATTTTTGATTGGTGGTGTGCTGCTGGATTTTTTCAAAGTGAAAAAAACCCCAAAAACATTTAAACATTTTTCTAGGGAAAAAAATGCTGCATATGTTGCACTTATTTATATTTATTGTCATTTTTCTATTTTTTTTTAAGGAAAACTTTCTCATTATTGGCATCTGCGGGAGCTGAACCACAAAGCTACCCGTGCTTGGCTCGTGAGCCGCAGGTTGGAGGTCCTGCCTGGCCCTGAGCAGAACACATCAGCTATGAAGTGGTGGGGAAAAAAAATGTGCTTATATGGAACATACATCTTCCACCTTGGCGAGTAACGGGGGTGGGCTGGAGTGGGTGAACTTCTCGCGGGGAGGGGGGGTAGATTTTCTCGGAACGTGCGCAGGAGGACTGCGCCTCGCGCCGGCTCGCCAGTGCAGCTGTTGATCCGAGCCGCGCGGCGCTGGGATCAAGTGTCCACCAAAGAGGAACAGTTTTGTTCACTGTTATCTGGTGTCTGGAAGCGTCCTTCAGCCCTGGCACTTCACCGTGGATGAGGCTGGGATGATCTTCCTCACGTTCTCCCCACTGCTGGGTCTCTCTGTTTTGGAACCTTTCACGCGCATTATTAACCTCTACCGACCTCGGCTGGGCTCGCCTTCCTCCTTCCCCCCCACCGCGGGAGCGTGTGGACTTCTTTCACTCCGTGCCCCCGTTTAGGAACCAACAGGCTTCTGGAACGATGCAAACCTTCTGAGATGAGAAGCAGCACTTTTGGGAAACACTTTTGGCTTGTGCGCGTCTCTTGCCTAAAATCGCGCCTCGGCGGCGGCCACCCGTGTCCCCTGCGCGAGGAAGA
This sequence comes from Pholidichthys leucotaenia, assembly GCA_020510985.1. NCBI lineage: Eukaryota > Metazoa > Chordata > Actinopteri > Cichliformes > Pholidichthyidae > Pholidichthys > Pholidichthys leucotaenia. The sequence continues at coordinate 276,089,094 of CM035836.1, read as the reverse complement.
ACGCGCCACTTTGCCACGAGCTGGAGCCGGGGGAGCTGTAGCGGGGGCTGCGGCTGCTGTGCGCGGCACGCCAGGGCCCCGGGCGCGGGGCCAGGAGCGGGCTCGGCGGACCGGCCCCGGAGTTCCGCTCCTTCCGGCGCGGCCGCGGCGCGTGGATGATTCTGACGACGGCGATGATGACAGGCGCGGTGGCGACGAGGACGGTGAACGGCCCGGCAGCGCGATGGAGCGCCGGGATCTCCCCGCCGACGCGTCTGCTGCTGTGCGCTCTCGCCCTTCTCCCGCTGCGCGCACACTCGCACCCGCAGCCGTGCCAAGTGCTGAGGCGGATCGGCCACACGGTTCGGATAGGAGCGCTCAACATTCAGCCTCGCTTGCTTTCCCCTAAGGTGGCGGCTGGCGTCGAGGACTGGGACGGCGAGAGGATGCTGGCAGAAGACCTGCAGCTGGAGCTGGACAAGCGCGTGAGAACCGGCGCCGGCGCGCCTGGACACAGCGGCGTCAGGACTAAAGCCGGCGCCAACAGCCAGCGGAGCGCAAACAGGAGTAAAAACCAGGCGCGGCAGCGGGAGGAGAACGCACCGAAGGACGCTCGTGTGTTCGCACCCCGGGACTCGGCGCTGCTCGCCGCGGAGACGCTGAACCGCGCCGGGCTGCTGCCCTACAACTTAACCCTGGAGCTGGTCATGGCGGTGGGGTCCACGCTGGGAGAGCTGCCGCCCGCCTTCTCCTTCTCGCCCACGGGCGTCCCCGACGGCGAGGACCCGCTGTCCTTCGTGGAGAGCGTGTGCCACACGGTGGTGGTGCAGGGGGTGTCGGCCGTGGTCGCCTTTCCCCGGAACCGGGACGAGCTGGTGCAGCTGGAGTTCGTGTCGCTGGCGCTGCAGGTGCCCGTGGTGAGCGTGGTGCAGAGGGAGCTGCGCCGCCACAGCAGGGTGAGAACGGTTCTCCTTCCACGGCTGTGGAGCCCACGCCCGGCCGTGGGGCCTGCCAGCACACACTAAAGCAGCCTTATGTTAATCATTAATATCAGAGTAGCCTCCAAAACAAAGTGTCTATAACAGCTGCTCTTTGGTAACGTCTATGACGACAGCTGGCAGGTTTAAAGTATAACTTTTTTCTGGCTATTTTGGAAGGTTTTTCTCTTATATTCACAATTTTATCTTGTAAATTTCCCATGCACATTCAAGATGTTTGCATAAATGTTCTCTGCACCCATTTGTGAAATGTTGGGGCTGATACCGGCACCGATGTTGGAAATGATAAGGAGGCTCATGGCCAGCACAGCTTTTTCACTGCCAGCTCAAACTGAAATGCTTTTAAAATGTTCCATGCTGGGTGATTTTTTTTTTTTAAATTTGCACCTGTTTTCTGCATGAGACAAACATCGGTCGTGGCCATTATTTTATTTTGACCACAGTCGATAAGGTGAATATCAGCCGATACGGATGTTAAGATGATCTAGGTGAGCAACTCAACCACTTAAACTGGGCATCGACGTTGTTAAGAGATGCAGGTGTGTTAAGGCGAGCCCGTCACAGCTGACTGACGCTCTGGGAAGTGTCTGGTTTAATTCGACCTGTTTTTGTTAGGGCTGTCCCCAGTTTTGGCACTGCAAAATTCAGGAGTAATCAAGAGTAAATACCTGAATATTTTGTCTTTTTGTTCCTCAGTAAACGGTGTTTGCATTGATGTTTTTCATACATGGGACATTTGATAGTTTTTTTGTTTTTTTTTTACTTTTTCATGTAAATTTTCAACTTTTTGGTCACAATTTTTCAGCAGTTCTTGTTATTACATTTTTCCATAGAGTAATGTGTTATAATTATTTTCTAAATGTGTAACTTTTCTGATAAATGTTGCATTTTTTGCATAATTTTGCTGCTTTTGTCATGTAAATTTAAGTTTTTGTTGCATATTTGCAAATTTATTCATGTAAATTTCATGACTTTTTAGTAAATTTTGTGACTGTCATCAATTGTCGGTTTTTCTTATGAAAGTCAGATTTTTTCTTAAATTTGCTTTGTTTAAATTTGGTAAAGTTAATTTTTATTTATTAAAATTAAGCAGTTGGGGGAAAGCACATATCTGAATACTAAATTTGAACACTGAATACTGAAATAATAAGTAGATATCAAAACAAATATTTGCATACACTCATTACTTACTAATGTAATTAATGCAGTAAAATTTCAAATAATTTCTGAGTTTCATATTGAGAATCCACATCTTTTAGCAGTATGCTTTGGCAGAGATTTATAAATACAATGTTCCGTGACAGTTTATGGACCAGCATGAATATCAAAGATGAGCATCGCTGTAGAAGGCGGTGAGGTGGACACAGGGCCTCTGTCCAGCTGCCTGACATCCTCATTACCCGAAGGACAGAGCAGTTTGTTCAGTGTGTATGACATTCAGTTTGATCAAAATATTCAAAGTTAGCTTTAATAGGAGCACAGATTTCCTCTGGTTCTCTTATTATTTTTATCATGAAGCAGAAAATTGAGGCGTGTGAGAAGAGTGTTAAATGGAGGACACGTCTAGTGTGCTCTGTCCGTCGTGCTGAAATGTGACTCACAGGATGTCTGTGCAGGAAACGAACGTTTTAGACTTTTTTCTGTAGTCATTCAATCAATCAGTCAGTAAATAAGAATTCAAGTAAAGATAAAAAAGAAATCTTACAAGTCTGAATGTGTGCAGTCGGTAGCACATGCTCTGAGGTGGAACCGACAAGCCCATCCCATGATCATATTCTTTGACTCAGTGTGCACATGAAGCACAGCAAGGCTTCAGCAGGTTCTCGGTTTAGGACAGTAGAATTATGTTTTAAAGTCTTAACCTGCTAGTATTGAATACGCATTTTAACCCAGACAAATTAAGCTCAAATTGTGCTGATGTGCACAGTACTGTCTTTGACCCCAACGCCTTTCCTTTAGGCCCCGGTCACGCCGACCTGCATCTCTGTACATCAGTGGCCCTGTTTACATGGCCGTGAGTAAACCGATTGCAGTCAGCTTTCTGGAGTTACCTGATTATTCAAACTGTCATGTAAACAGAGTAATCCGATTACCTTTACCGGTTTACTCCAGTAATCAGTTTACTCGTGACAATGGAAACAGGGTCAGTGTACCTGCAATGCATGCAAACAAAGGTGGAAAAATTCACTTTGGGGTCAGGTGTGTGGTTCCTGCTGACTGGAGTTTACAGTATGTGTGAATGCGTCCGAACCATGTCAGTTCCTGTGTCTTTGTTCTGTGTATAAATGATCTGCATCAAAGGACACCGCTTGAACTTAAAATAGGCTGTAGTTAATCATAACAGTCAAATATCTGATATAATAAATAATTTCATCAATGTACAGGGGGTAGCTTCAGTCTTTAAAAGAGCCAACTCAGTTCAGGGTCAGCGTATGTTTCTCAATGCTACTTCAAGAAGGCTACGGGCGTACGAGTGTAGACATGGTGTCCAGTTGTGTTTACAGCTGGGCAGCTGTGCTCAGAGGAGCGAGCAGGGGCCTGTAATGATCACAGATGTTGATGGATGATAAATTTTCCCCACAATGATCACAATAAACGATATGATCATTGATGTCATGAAGACCATTTTATGCCCAGGATATAGCAGGGGTGGGGATCTTTAGGCACCCAACGAGTCGAGCCAGTTACGATTCTCGATGCAACTTTTTTTTTCCCTATTCAGGATTTTTTTTTCTCCCACTGTGTGACAACTTCTTACTTTTAAAGCATTTGCAATGGCCCATGAATATGCTTCCAGTATCTTTTAATGTTTCAAAAAAAACAACATGAAAAGTGCAACCGTAGCAGCACATTTGCTGCTGTAACACTTCAGAGTATCCTGAATTTTAACAAATAAGACATAACAAACATTCTGTTATGTGCAACAAGTAACTGATCCTTCAGTCCAAAATACTCAGGGTTTCTGTCATGGGTGGCCCTCGCGGGACACCGTTGAGACACTATAGGCCGACCAGTGAGTTTGCATGTTTTATTAACACAAGATAAAATGACAAAATAAACAGCCACGTGGGGCAAAAACACGGACTATGACTATGGTAAAGACTAAGGCCACAAGATAACAGACTCTGAACAACACACTTACTGAGACTGAGAATCACAGGGTGACTGGAGCTGGGGTTTAGGGACTCCAGCCGAACGTTGTACGGATGCAGCGTTGTGCGAGGTCGCAGCCAGGAGTAACCTCAGCTGCTCCCTTAAATAGGGCTAGAGGACTAATCAGGCAATGAGAAACTAATCGGTGGAATGTTGAACAGCTGTCACGATGCAGCTCGGCTCTGACAGCCGGAAGTCCCGCCGTGACGCTGTCATAATAAAAGCCCTGGATGTCATAGGAAACACAACACAGGAGAACGGGGAAAATACTGGATGATCCGAGCGCGGACAATATCAGTGCTCAGACCATGACAGTTTCTAACAGAAACGTTAAACTTCTAATGAAAGTTCTGCTGTTTGGTGCAACAAGTAACCGAGTCCTTCATTCTAAAAACCCAGAACATGTTGCTGTATCAAAATCACATTTACCTTTTACTCATATATAAAAATGTGCCGTTAACATTATAAATGATTTGGTGGCAATGGATGTCCACGCGGCGCACGTGATGGCCATCCTACCCGCTGTCTTCAGTGATTGCGTGACTCCGGGTTTGGTCTCGTTGTAGAGAGTGGGGATGGCTGTGTCAGTAAAACATCTCCATGATGGGATGTTGTACCTCGGCTCTACACTGCACATCATAGCTAGGAAGCCCTGGTTCTCGACGACGGAAGACGGGCGTAAATCCTTGGCAATAAAAGCGGCAATAGATTTTGTAATTGGCTTTGGCCTTTCTGAGTTGTGTGGAAGTTTTGACATTGCTTACTCAGCGGTCCTCTGGTTGATGGTGGCAGCCACAGCTGTTGTTTTTTTCTCTGTCTGCTGGGTGGAAATGTGCGATATGGTTTCGCATTTTTGTTGTGTTTCCAAAATATTTTAGTTTATTCTGACAGAGCTTACATATGGTGTGGGTCTTGTCCAAGTCTTCTTTTTTCTTTTGTGTCACGCCATAAAGAGTCCGGGCGCCGACTTTCTCATTCCGGCCAAATCAGTTACATCATTGATAATATTTAGTAATCGAAATCTTGACATTTGTGCATCGATTCAGAATCGTTCACGTCTGCATCGAGATGCACTGGAAAAATGATTATTTCAACCACCCCTAGATATAGTGATGGTAACAGTCTATGTACAACTTTTCAAAGACCTTTGAACATTTATTTATGAACAATATTAAACTCTGAATAGAAATGTGGCAAAATATGTAAAATATCCTAAATGAATAAAACATAAATAAAATAAATAAACACCGTTGCCACGGATGACTGAGACACATGGCTTTATGTTATTGTAATGCGCCATTTGTTTGTTCGTTTACAATATGCACGGTCTTAGAGATGGCACAGTAGAGAACTACATCATGAACATTTCAACTTCATGGGCCTTGCCGTCTATTTTAAGTTGTTTTTTTTCTCCTGGTAGCGCTGTTTAATACAGCAGTAATGATGGTAAAAACCGCCTCACCAATCACACAAACGCAGCGTTAGCATGGCTGTTACACGAGTAACTGAGCCAGCGTTGAAGCCGGCGTCTTCAGTCGGGTGAAAACTGAGGGCGTCGCTGTGTGACTCAATCACACAGGTAAAAAGGAGCAGACTTTTAGGCTCAGTTGAGACAAACTTTAAATTGTGAGCGAACTCTTCAGCCCACCGGCTCACTTGTTCCAGCTGTCCCCATGGTGAACGTGAGCTTCACCTCCTGAGGGGAGCATGTGGAGGGAGAGAACAGCACAACCAGTTGGAATGGCGGTTATGAAAAGAAACGCACAGATGTGAACAGCGACTTATTGTGGCCAGAAAACTTATTGTGGTCATTTTTTCTTATTGTGCGACTGATCGTTTTATCTGTTATCATTGCAGGCCTAGAGCAGAGATGAGAGGAGGAGGATGTGTTCAGCCACGGATATAAATGATTTTTCATGGCCTGTGTCTGGACTAAGGAGTTTTTTGCACACTGTAAACTTTTCCCTTCATTTTGGATGCTGTTCTTTGAACGGTTAGCTAACCCGTCTACAGGATCAACATGCTGTCTTGACAGACTGGACTGGACTGATGACAGGAGTAAAAACATTTTATTCATCTTTCCAAAAGGCCCATGGCATGCTTTTCCTCTTTTTTTCTGACTTACCTACAACATTACAATGATGAATTATCTTTAAAGTGCCCAAAAGTTGTACATGAGGTGTACATATTCTGTAGTTATTCTCATTTAAAACAAACTCATTTTGACCAAGTCTCATATACTCACAAGACTTTTCTTGCATCACTTGCGTCTCTGAGGTCCTTGTTTCTGAGTTATGTTACTGCTCACATTTTCCAGGAAGCACATGTCTGTGAGACAGTGGGAATATCCCTTTGCAAGCAGCAGAACTCACCTACCAGCGGTTCTATTATCAAGTTTTGCTGCTTGCAAAGGGATATTCCCACTGTAGAAATTGACTCAAATTGACAATTGACTCAAAAGCTATTTCATGTGCTGCATGGGCTATTCCCTCATTAATCCATCATCAGTCAAGCAGATAAAAGGTCAGGAGTTGATTCCAGTTGTGGCATTTGCATTTGGAAGCTGTTGCTGTGAACCCACAATATGTGGTCAAAAGAGCTCTCAGTGGAAGTGAAACAGACCATCCTTAGGCTGAAAAAAGAAGAAATCCATTAGAGAGATGCTGGAAATGTTAGGAGGGGCCAAATCAGCAGTTTGGTATATTCTGAGAAAAAAAGAGCCCCCTGGTGAGCTCAGGAATTCAAAAAGAGCTGGATGTCCAGAGAAAACAACAGTGGTGGATGATCACAGGATTCTTTCCATGATGAAGAAAAACCCTTTCACAACGTCCACCCAAGTGAAGAACGCTCTCCATGAAGTAGGGGTATCAATATCTAAGTCGACTATAAAGAGAAGACTTCATGAGAGAAAACACAGAGACTTCACCATAAGGTGCAAACCATTAATAAGCCTCAAAATAGAAAGGCCAGATTAGACCGTGCCATAAAACATCTAAAGAAGCCAGCCCAGTTCTGGAACAGCATTCTTTGTACAGATGACGCAAAGATCCACCTGTACCAGAATGATGGGAAGGAAGCATGGAGAAGTCTTGGAACAGCTCATGATCCAAAGCACACATCTTCTGTAAAACATGGTGGAGGCAGCATGATGCATGGCCATGCATGGCTTCCAATGGCACTGGGTCACTAGTGTTTATTGGTGATGTGACAGAAGCAGCTGGATGAATTCTGAAGTGTAAAGGCATATACTGTCTGCTCAGATTCAGCCAAATTGATTGGACAGTGTTTCACAGCACAGATGATGGACAATGGCCTAAAACATATTGCAACAGCAACACAGGAGTTTTGTAAGGCAAAACAGTGGAATAGTTGGCAACTGCCGAGTCAATCACCATATCTCAACCCAATTAATCATGGTAGCTCAAGTAGGTTCATTTTGTCTTCTTTTAATTATTTACCATCCATCCATCCATCTTATTCTGCTTAATCCTTTTCGGGTCGCGGGGGGGCTGGAGCCTATCCCAGCATCTTTGGGCGAGAGGCAGGGTACACCCTGGACAGATCGCCAGTCCATCGCAGGGCCAACACAGAGAGACAGACAACCATTCACTCTCACAGTCATACCTAAGGACAATTTAGAATCCCCAGTTTGATGCCAATTAACCTAACTTGCATGTTTTTGGCATGTGGGAAGAAACCGGAGAAATCCTGGAGTAAACCCACGCAGACACGGGGAGAACATGCAAACTCCACACAGATTGCTGTTGGTCAGGGGCTGGAATTGAACCCAGGATCCCCTGGCCAAGGGTGAGTTGCTGTGCTGCCGCAGTGCTAACCACTCCACCACCGCGCTGCCCCTTCGTCGACAAAGGCTGCAGTGAACAGTCGAAACATTTAAAGAAGGTAAAAACATCTCCTTTCTATTTTTGTCTTTAATAAGACCAAAAGGTAAATAAACAGATTAATTATGCATTTTCAATTCAATTCAATTCAACTTTATTTGTATAGTGCCTAGTCACAACAAAAGTCATCTCAAGGTACTAGATCAGGGGTGTCCAATCATGTGCCATGGAGGGCCAAGACCCTGCAGGCTTTACGTCCAAACAGTGTCTTCAACAGCAGATTCCACTGAATTTCTTCCCACTGATTGCTGATAAGTGAAAACACCTGCTGAAGAGACTAGGTAGAAGAGAAAACCTGCAGAGAAAACAGTGCTTTAACAGGGCAGTCCATGGAGGGTGACAATCCAATAATCTGACGAGAGCAGAGTGAGGAAACTGAGCTTAAGTACCAAGTGAGGAAACAACAGAAGTGAACACAGGTGTGTGAGTGTGGGCTGAGCTGAGTGAGCACAGGTGTGAGTGTGTGTGTGTGTGTGTGTGTGTGTGTGAGAGAGAGAGTGTGGGCACAGGTAGGTGTGTGTGTGTGTGTGTGTGTGTGGGTTGAGCTAAGCAGGAGAGGCAATCAGAGGAATCAGCTGTACATGCAATGACAGGAGAGGGAGGTGTGGCTGTCAGCAGACAGGAGGCTCGACAAGACCAAACCCCCTGACCTCTGGTGGTTACAAAATAAATATACACTATACAAAAGCAGACTAAGGAAAAACTTCAAAAGATGATCAAATAATACCAGAACATACACAGACAAATAAAAGGCACCAGTCTACAACAGAACATAGCAAAACAATGAATCACAATACGGAACTCAAAAGGTATCATAAAACACAGATAAGTAAGAAACAGGAAAAAGCCATGAAGCCGAGCTTGTGAGAATCCCAAGCCTGGTTCATGACATTAAACCACTGCAATGGTGATCCTTTAAGCCGTACAGAATGCTCCAGTCTATGAAATAGAATGTTATGGTCAATAGTGTCAAAAGCTTCACTGAGATCTAAGAGCACAAGTATAGAAACAAGTCCAGTATCAAATGCTATCAGCAAATCATTACTGACTTTCACTAGAGCAGTTTCAGTACTATGATGAGCTCTAAATCCAGATTGGAACTCTTCAAATAAATTATTACTTCGTACATGGGTCCGTCCTCCAGTGGGCTCACTACCTGCAGGAGAGACCATTGGGGTCCGGTGCTATGTGGATCAGGTTGCGATCAAAGGCAGAGACCATGGCGATCTGATCACAGGCTTCCTAAACCGGCTTTTGGAACATGGAATGTCACCTCTCTGGTGAGGAAGGAGCCTGAGCTGGTGCATGAGGTTGAGAGATACTAGCTAGATTTAGTCGGCCTCATCTCAACACACAGCTCTGGTTCCGGAACCAGTCTCCTGGAGAGGGGCTGGAGCTTGGCCTACTTTGGAGTTTCCCCGGATGAGAGGTGATGAGCAGGGGTGGGTATGCTTGTATCCCGCCATCTTGCTACCTCTATATTGGAGTTTTTCCCGGTGGACGAAAGGGTTGTTTTCCCGCACCTTCGGATTTGGAAATGGGTCCTTACCATCATTTGTGCCTATGCACCAAATTATGGTTCAGAGTACTCATCCTTTTTGGAGTCTCTGACTGGGGTGCTGGGGAGTGCTCCTCTTGGAGACTTCAGTGTCCTACTGGAGGAATTCAATGCGCATGTGGGCAATGACAGTGAAACCTGGAGGGGGGTGATTGGAAGATATGGACTTCCCGATCTGAACCCGAGTGGTGTTCAGTTATTGGACTTCTGTGCTAACCACAGTTTGTCCATAATGAACACCATGTTTAAGCATAAGGTTGTCCATATGTGCACCTGGCACCAGGACACCCTAGGTTGCAGGTTGATGATTGATTTTATTTTCATGTCATCAGACCTGCGACCATATGTCTTGGACACTCGGGTAAAGGGAGGTGTAGAGTATCAACTGATCACCACCTGGTGGTGAGTTGTATCCGATAGTGGGGGAGGATTCCGATCAGACCTGGTAGACCAAACGTATAGTGAGGATGTGCTGGGAACGTCTGGCTGAGGCCTCTATGTGGGAGGTCTTCAACTCCCACCTCCGGAAGAACTTCAACCACATTCTGAGGGAGTCTGGAGACATAGAATCTGAATGGGTCATATTCTCCACCTCCATTGTTGAAGCGGCTACCCAGAGCTGTGGCCGCAAGGTTGTCGGTGCATCTCATGGTGGCAACCCCCGCACCAAGTGGTGGACACCAGTGGTGAGGGGGACCATTAAGCTGAAGGAGGAGTCCTATCAAGCTTGGTTGGCTTGTGGGACTTCCAAAATAGCTGAGGTGTACCGGCAGGCCAAGCGGAGTGCAGCTCGGGTGGTTGCTGAAGAAAAAACTCAATTGTGGGAGGAGTTTGGTGAGACCATGTATCAAGACTTTCGGGCGGCTTCAAAGAGATTCTGGCAAACTGTCCAGCAGCTCAAGAGGGGGAAGCAGCTCCCTGTCCACACTGTGTATGGTGCGGATGGGGCACTGCTGACTTCGACTGGAGATATCATCAGATGGTGGAAGGAATACTTTGAGGATCTCCTCAATCCCACTGGCATGCCTTCCACAGAGGAAGCAGGGCTTGTGGACGAGGGGGACAACTCACCCATCACAGGGGCTGAGGTTACCAAGGTGGTTAAAAAAACTTCTTGGTGGCCAGGCCCTGGGGGTGGACGAGATTCGCCCTGAGTACCTCAAGGCCCTAGATGTTGTAGGGCTGTCATGGTTGACACATATCTGCAACATTGCGTGGCAGTCAGGGGCAGTGCCTTTGGCATTGCAAACCGGGGTGGTGGTTCCATTCTTCAAGAAAGGGGACCAGAGGGTGTGCTCCAACATTAGAGGGATCACACTCCTCAGCCTCCCTGGGAAGGTCTATGCCAAGGTATTGGAGAGGAGAGTCCGGCCGTTGGTCAAACCTCGGATTCAGGAGGAACAATGTGGTTTTCATCCTGGCCATGGCACATTGAACCAACTCTACCCTCTCGAGAATCCTCGAAGGTTTGTGGGAATTTGCCCAACCAGTTTACATGTGTTTTGTGGACTTGGAGAAGGCATTCGGCCGCATCCCTCATGTTGTTTTGTGGGGGGTGCTTCAGGAGTACAGGGTATCGGCCTTGTTGTTATGAGCTAGCCGGTCTCTGTATGACCGTTGTGAGAGTTTGTTTCGTATTGCCAACACTCGGTCGGACTCATTCCCAGTGAAAGTTGGACTCCACCAGGGCTGCCCTTTGTCACCTTTATCCTGTTCATAATTTTTATGCCTCCTGGACACCTCCTACTCGAGGTGTTTAGGGCACGTCCCACTGGAAGGAGACCCCGGGGCAAACCCAGAACTTGCTGGAGAGATTATATCTCCCAGTTGGTCTGGTGTCTGAAGAGCTGGAGCAGGTGGCTGGGGAGAGGGAGGTCTGGGCTTCTCTGTTTGAACTGCTGCCTGTGCAACCCGGACCTCCAGAGGAGCGGTAGAGGATGGATGGATGGATGGATAATAATTTCATCAGAGTTGAGAGATCAATTGGTGTAAAAAATTTTTAAACTAAAGTCATTTAAAGCAGTTGTATTGGGTTTGTAGTATGCGATGTCTGTAGGAAGATTGCTATGAATTTGGTCTCCTATAGCTGAAATTTTATTGGTAAAGAAACCATAAAATCATCACTGTTAAGCTCAGGATGGATTCTGGGTTTGACTGAATCTTGACTCCTAGTCAGTCTGGCCTTCGTACTGAATAGAAATTTGGGATTATTTATGCTATATTTAATTAATGATAAATAGTAAGATATTCTAGCCTTCTTTATTCTATGATTAGATTTTTTTCCTTTTTATAGGGGCTGTGGAGTCTAATGCTGACTGCTGTGCATCTGTGACATGATCAGTGATATGATGTAGTATAAGCAAATTAAAGTATTGATCGGACTCTGTTTTAGTGGCGCATGGCATAAATGACTGTGAGGAAATTATTTCTTTAAATTTAACTTCAGCATCATCAGAGAGACACCTACTATAATAGTACTTGTGTTTGGGCATTGAATAATCAACAATGGTGAATTCAAACATTCGTAGAAAGTGAGTGGACAGACACTTTGGTTACAGGACTGTTTGGTGGCAATCAGCATGAATGACAATTGGTACGGGACTGTAGTGTAAGACTAATATTGGTAGGCAGAATAAATGAACCATTGTGATTGTGGTGTAAACAATCTGGTTTAAAAAGGTAAAGATGGTTATGAAAAGATGATAAATTATCTACATAAGGAATTCTTCTGACCCTACATAGGTCCATCAGCCAGGTGTGCAGCTGGCACAGCCGGCTGAACTTAACATCTCCGAAACAAGGTGATGGCAGATGACTGGAGATAATCAGTCTTTTATTGGTGTCCATAAGTGAGTCAGTGAGTGTGGTGAAGTTCTGTTTTAACAGTTCAAATTATTTTTTGTGGATATCATTAGTGCCACAGTGGATGATGATGTTCTGAATATGAGGATGTTGTGGGAGGAGATCTGGAATCTGTTATAGCACATCAGCGACTTTAGCTCCGGGAAGACAGTGAGTCACAGATGATTTTGTTTTAACATGCCGGACAATTGAGTTGCCAACAATCAAGGAGGAGATGACGTTATCATTCTCAGTTTGGGCAAGGGAACGGCATGGTGGAACAAGGACAGCCGCCACGTCAGCAGCCCCAACCGGCTCCTGGGGTGGCGGCCGCACAGAGCGCCGACGGATGGGCTCCTTCAGGAGCTTGCGTCTGGTAGATGAAGTCGTGGACCTGGGAGGATGATGCTGGGGCTCAGATGTGGGATGGTCACTTACCTTGTGGCCACCTACCGAGGCCGCAGCTGTCGGCTGGGGAATAATTGTGGGGGCAGAATTTGTTGGGAGTGCTGGATTTTCTGTATCCAGTGGAGAGAAGCGTTTAGAGAAAGTCGGGTCGGCAGCTTAAGGAGGCTCAGCAGGTAGAGTCCTTCAGCCACAGACCACCACCTGGACCCACGTCAACTCATGGTTTGCCGTGGAGCAGGAGGGATGCCAGGGACAAGTGGCGGGGTCCCAGAGAATGGTGTCAGCGGTGTTGGAGACCGGTTTCTTTGCTTGTTGTGCCACTAAGGTGCTCGTCAGGAGGGGAAGGCATGTGGCAAAGCTGAAGAGGAGTGCGTTTTTATCTTCAAGTTCACAGTGGAGAAGACGGATATCTTCCTTAAGGTCATCAATTACTTTATATGCTTCCTGTAGTTCCTGTAGTTTGTTGTTGTCAGTTAAAGCTGCTGGGGTCATCCTGTAGTTAATATATTCCGTATGTCGACGGTTGCAAACTAGACTATAAAGTAGGTCTACTGTACTACTACACTACACAGAATCAGTAGAAAAATCAACCAAAAATAGCCAAAAGAGTGTAAAATATCAAAACATCTTCTCAGAGCACCAAAACAAGTCAAACACATGCAGAGGCATGCACAGATTTCATGTGCTTTAGACGAACCTTAAGGCAGAAAGACCAACAGACAAGCAACAACTGAAGACAGCTGCAGTAAATGACATGTTTGGTAGACCCAGGGAACAGACACAGGCTCAAGAGTGGATTCAATTATCTTTATTTATAGAAAGTGAGGTGTGTGAGTGCGTGTGTGTGTGTAGTGTATGTGGATGTGACTGTATATGTCAGCAGTGACGTCATAGCTGGGGGTGAGCAGAGTGCTGTTCGACCTGGCAACCCTATGAACAAAGCAGAGGCACAGATGTTAGCACTGCCCTACTGAAGGAGTGTATAGGGAACGACTGAGGCTTACTTTTACAGACGGGGAGACGCTCTCAGGTCAGCCCGGAGGCTACAGCCAGGAAGACAGCGTCTGCTGTCACGACGCCGCTGGTGAAGAGATAGACCGCTGGGACGAGGGAGGCTTGGACCGCCGCCAGGAGGAACGATTCCGCCGCCACGGAATTCTGCCTGTGCACAGGGGATAAACATTGGAACAGGTGAGTAGGAATTGGCTTACTTGGTAGACGAGGCTGAATTCTTCCAAAAGATGAAATAGAGACGAGGGCTTAGGCAGGAACAATGAAGACAGGATAATGGGCTTTGAAGACGAGAGTCAAGCTTCTTCAGCCAGGGAAACAGATGGCTCCGTGCCGGTCTGAAGGCAGTGCTCGCAGCTGTGGGAGATAATGATACAGAGCGAGCCATCACATTAAAGGACTGTCAAAGCATTGCAAAGGAGGAAACCCAGTGTTTGGTGATGTTCGGGCAGTCGTCTTCAAAGGATTCTCAAAGTATTAAAAATTAACATTTTATATCTGGTAATGTTAAATTGTACAATTACTTTGGAGCCCCTGAAATGAGGAGATTTTGTATAAAAGTGGTTGTAAATCCAAAACCATAACTCTAATTTGTGTGAATACCCTCAAATTAAAGCTTAGCATCTGCACTTTAAGGACATATTGTCACGAGCTGAGCCGGCGTGGCTTTCCCCGGCTCGGCCTCAATCTCTCTGGGGGTTTTAGTTTTTCTGGTTATGTGCATTTTGGTGTATTATTGTACTAACTTCCATATCCTTTGCCACTGCCTGACCGGCAGCTGTTAGTCTGCGTCTGTGACCTACTTTCTCTCATGCTGCTGACAGTCTGTCGGTCCAGCCACCCCCCACCCGCTCTCCCTCTGACTCCATCAGCTGTTTCCAGTCCCGTTAATCATCCCTTCTGCGCCCCGCTCAGGTGTTCCCTATTTGCCACACCAGCGGCGTTTGTTCATAAGCAGCCCTTTCCTGGACAAACGTCGCTGGATCATTGTACGCGTTAGATGGCTGTGCTTCGCCGTCTAACCGTCATGTCACTGAAGGATTTTTGCTCGCCGATCTACTGGAGGACCTGGACCGCTTAGGCTGTGAGTAATTCTAGTGTTTGTCTGTTCAGTTGTGCCGCTGCGCTGGTAGCGTTTCCGTGTGTGGCACAACTGCTACGCTTTCCCCTATACAGTCTAGCTTCTCAAGTGGACTCTTTGTTAGCCCGAGCAGCCTAGCCATTTGTATGGTTTGCCCTGAACTGTGTTCAATAAATGTGTGTGTGGTAATCCCTGCACTTAAATCCTCGTTTCTCCTTCTCTCCTCCGTGCGCAAAGATAAGGCGCACCGAGGATTTATGACACATTGATTATACAGTTGCAATCAAAATTATTCAACCCTCATTGCATTTTAGGTGTATTGCCAAAATTAAAAAAAAAAAAATCAGGTGTTTGCAGTAAACAAGACCATTTTTAAATAGTTAAATAAAACAAATATAACAAGGATTTTATCCAAATTCAACATGAAATCCTACTTTCACTGACTACTGCAGTCTCAAAATTTTTCAACTCCCAAAAAGAATTCCTCCTAAAAGCACATATTTGCAAATCAGGTGTGATCTCAAGCACTCCTGATGCAACCAATCAAGGGCTTCATTAGTTGCATCAGGTGTGCCTGAGATAGAACAAGTCAAAAGAATAGTCCAAAAAGTTCAGAGAAGAGATCATTGCCTCGCACAAAAAAGGGAAAGGATACAGAAAGATAGCAAAGGCACTGAATGTTCTGAGAGACACAGTTAAAAGCATAGTTTGCAAGTTTAAAATTGAGAACAGTGGCTACACCACCTGCATTTATCAGAAAGAGGAAGCTATCAATGGCTGCCACCAGAGTCCTGAGGAGGCAGGTGGTCAAAAACCCTCGACTTTACTGTGGCAGCAGGCACTGAGGTTTCAGTTTCTACAGTAAGGTGCATACTAAACACTAAAGGGCTTCATGCCGAAACTCCAAGATGTACACCACTACTGACCCCAAAACAACAGAAAAGTTGGCTACAATTTTCTCTAAACTATATAAATAAGTCAAAGAGGTTTTGGGATTCTATTCTGTGGAGCAATTAAACAAAACTGGAACTGGAGGAGGAATAATGAAGCATGCACTGAAAAGAACACCCTGCCTACAGTGAAGCATGGTGGTGGCGAAGTGATGCTCTGGGGCTCCTTTGCTTCCTCTGGCACTGGAAACCTGCAGTGTGTGGAGGCCAAGATGGAGTCAATCAAGTATCAGGAAATTTTGGAAGAAAATGTCATGATGTCTGTGATGAAGCTGAAGCTTGAGCATCATTGGACCTTCCAACACGACAGTGATCCCAAGCATACCTCAAAGTCCACCAAGGCTTGGATTCAGAAGAAGTCCTGGAAGATATTAGAGTGGCCAATACAGTCACCTGACTTGAACCTCATTGAAAATCTCTTGTGGGATTTGAAAAAGGTGGTTGCACCACACAAACCCAAGAATATTAGTGAACTGGAGGCCTTTGTTCATGAGGAATGGGCTAAGATTCCTCAGGAATGCTGCCAGAAGCTGCTGTCTGGCTATGTGTCATGTTTGCAGCAGGTCATAACAGCAAAAAGGTGCTCTGCTAAGTACTACAGATGGTCATCGTGAAGGGGCTGAATAATTTTGAGACTGCAATAGTCATTAAAAGTGGCATTTTGTGTTAAATTTGGAGAAGCCACTTGTAATATTAGTTGTGTTGAGCAGTTTGAATTGTTCTGGTTTGATTTGTTCATTGCAAAGAGCTGCTAGTTTGTACATTTTGCCAATAAATCTAATTTGCAGTGGGGTTGAATAATTTTGATCACAACTGTGCAGCATATATCAAATATGAGCAGAGCTCCTTTTGCAAAAGTAAATGTGTTTGGCAGAGTTAGGCAAGCATATGTTTCTTCTGCTTTTCAAGCTGCTGGACAAGACAAAAAGATTGTGGCTTTTTTTCTATACATTTGAAAAAAAAAATGTCATTTTTTCATATACATCGAAGGCTGTTTCACAAAAATTTTTTGACCTTTTTCTCATGAATTTGAGACTTTTTCTTGTAAATTTAGTATTTTTTTACAACTAAATCGACTTTTTTTTTTAAACTGCAAATTATTTTTTTCCTTTGTAAAATTGTGCCTCTTTCTCATAGCTTAAACTTGCCTTTTTTTCTTATAAATTTACTTCTTCTTCCATAAGCTCACCAGCTGTAGGAGGGATCATTGGGATCGTGGTGCTATGTGAACCGGGTGCCAGTCTGGGCTACTTGGACTGCTGCCCCCTGCAACACAGATCCCCAGATAAGTGGTAGAGGATAGATGGATAGATTTACAACTTCTTTTTCATAATTTTTTTTCATTGAACTTTGTTCCATTTTTCATGGAATTATCTATGACAAGAAAAGGAGCAGTTTGTTTTTATTTTAAATACTATCCAATAAATGTTTAAGTTAAATACTTTCGTGAATCATTTCTTATTGCCAAACAATTTTATCTGATGCAAGAGGAAAAAAATCAACCAAACATTCTGTGCCTCAAAAGCTGCATGCTATATTGGCCATTGCCTTTTCAAATATTGACATTGGCCAAAGAAAACACGTATCAGGTCGACCTCTACATCAGATGTCATCGTCTTGCTTTTTGAAGAGCATTTTCTAAATTTACATACCGGTTTTTCAAAGTATGTGAAGACAACAGTACAGTATCTTCTTCTTCCTTTTTCAGATGGTCTCTTTAAGGGTCTCCACAGCATATCATTTGCCTCCATCTCACCCTGTCCCTTGCACCCGCTTCTCTCACACCAACCCTCTCCTCTTTCACTACATCCATGAATCTTCTCTGCGGTCTTCCTCTTTTCCTCCTGCCTACCAGCTCCAGCTTAAACATCCTTTGTCCAATATATCCACTGTCCCTCCTCTGCACATGTCCAGACCATCTCAGCCATGCCTCTTTTACTTTGTCTCCAAACCGCTCAACCTCAGCTGTCCTTCTGATATACTCCTTTCTAATCCTGTCCCTCCTAGTCACTCCTAATGAGAATCTTAGCATCTTCAACTCTGCCACCTCCAGCTTCATCTCCTATCTTTTTGTCAGTGCCACTGTCTCCAAACCATACATCATCACAGGTCTCACTGCCATCTGTCAATCTCCCGACTCTCTCTACAGACTACAGTGTTGTCTGCAAACATCATGGTCCATGGAGACTCCTGCCTGGTCTCATCTGTCAGCCTGTCCATCACTATGGCAAACAAGAAGGGGCTCAGAGCTGATCCCTCATGCAATCCCACCCCCACCTTGATTCCATCTGAAACTCCTAAAGCACGCCTCACCACTGTCTCACTGTCCTCATACATGTCCTGCACCACCCTCATATACTTCTCTGCCACTCCTCACTTTCTCATATAGTACCACCTTTTTTGGTACCCTATCATACACTACTCACAAAAAGTTAGGGATTTTTGGCTTTCGGGTGAAATTTATGGAGAATGTAAAAAGTCTATGCTACAGTGATATTATATCATGAAAGTAGGGCATTTAAGTAGAAACATGCAATGGTAATTTCCTCATCTCAAACAATTTATTGAAACAAAAGCCAACAACAGTGGTGGGTATACGACAGCAAAAAATGTCATTGTCTCAATAATTTGTCTTGTGCCCTTGAGCATCAATTACAGCTTGACAAAGACATCTCATGCTGTTCACAAGTCAACTTATTGTCTGCTGAGGCATGGTATTCCACTCTTCATGAAGGGTGGCCCTCAGGTCATTGAGGTTGTGGGGTGCAGGGTTACGAGCCTCTACACAGTGACTCAGCTGATCCCATAGGTTTTCTATGGGATTCAAGTCTGGAGAAAGTGCAGGCCACTCCAGTTGAGGTACCCAGCCTCCAGCAGCCATTACCAAATGGTGCGACCTTGATGAGCTAGAGCATTGTCAGCCATGAAGATGAAATTAGGCCTGTGTTGTTCATGCAGGGGCACAATGACTGGATTAATGATGTTATTCAGGTAGTATTAGCTTGTCACTTTACCATTCACAAGGTGTAGGGCCGTTCTGTATTGACTAGATACACCTGGCCAGACTGTAAAGGTGCGTTCACACCAAATGTGAATGGGCGGCACGAATCCATACAAAGTGAAAGGGAAGACGCGAGTACACACGAATTTGCGCAGTTGTGCATTCGCATCCCAGGCTAGCTAGCTAGCTAGCTGCTAGCTTTGAGATTCTGTCATCACCGGAGTAAAGGTATCACCATTGCAGAGTAAACTAGTTTGAAAATTTGACTCACTCACCTGGAGACTCAGGAGGACTGGGAGCCCTTCAGCTGAATCGGGATGTCGTTGTTATTTACCCACGGTTTCCTGTCACGGACAAGCTAGCAAGCTAGCAATGTAAACACCCCTCATCTTGTGAACTTTTGGAGCCTTGAGACAACATTTTCAGGTGAGCCCCCGGTTGGATAATGTAAACATAAGCATGACATTATTTTGGGAATTTCCACAGCAGGTTAAACACAACTGCAGAAGTTTTAAAGGCAACTTTACCTGTCTGCATCTCACTCAGAAGGGGGATTTATGTCTGTTTGCCTGTTTACATTGAGTTATAATGTAATCGTGCCATGTGAAAAATTTGCCAGTTTACATTTGGTGTGAACGCACCTTTACACCACCATCACCAAAGGCTCATCTGATGACAACAGTGGCTGATGCATAGCACTCTCCTTGATGTCTCCAACATCGTTGGCGGCCATCATTTCTTCTCAGCGCGAATCGACTTTCATCAGAGAACAGCACTGAGGCACTGGTCCCTTGTCCAGCATAAATGCTCCCTGGCCCATGCAAATGATGATGCATGTGCCTGGTGGTGTGGTCAGGTACTCTTGCAGGTCATCTAGTACGAAGACCAAGCTGATGTAAACATTTTAAATGGTCTGATGTGACACTTGGGTGCCTCTCACCTCCCTTAAATGTGCCTGGAGTTGACTGGCATTTATCATTCAGTTCCGCAGGGCACTGTTCACAATAAAGCGGTCATCAGCGTCGGATGTAGGCAAAGGACATCCACTTCTATGCCTTTCTGTGACTCTTCGGTCTCTCTGTATCTCTGTTGCAACCTGCTGATGACACTCTGTTGACACTCTAAGCTCAGTGGCCACTTCCCTCTGAGAACATCCTGTTTGAAGCCTTGCAGTGGCGAGGTACTGTTGATCAATTGTTAGGTGTCGTCTTGGTCTCATGATGTCAAAATGTGAACAGCATGATAAAGAGGACTGTTTAAATACCAATTCTAATTGAACCAGAGAATTTATTGGTTGATTCATGGATCAAACACCTGTTGTGAATTTTGCCGTTAAGCACATTGTTAGACAACAGCAAGTTATGCAAAAAGTACTGAAACACTGAACAGTTGGAATTGTGCATTCAAAAGGTCATAGAAGGTCAAATTAAGTTCACCTGTAAAGATCATAGTGCATTTTAAGTGCATCCTGAAATTTCACCCAAAAGCCAAATATCCCTAACTTTTTGTGGGCAGTGTATGCTTTCTGTACATCCACAAAGACACAGTGCAACTACTTCTGACCTTTGCTATACTTTATTTATTTAGCGAATGCAAAGTCCTCAAGCCAAGCAGTTGCCTCCTGGTTTGCTGTATGGAGGGTGTGTAATCCTCCTTCCAGTCTTTGGAGCGGGCAAGCCTCTATGATGTGTTCCATTGTTTGCTCCTCTCCACATGCGCACAGTGGGCAAGGGCTACTGCCCCATCTGTGAAGGCTGGCCAAGCAGGGGCCATGTCCAGTCCTGAAGCGGCTGAGTGTAGACCACTGTCTCCTTGGGAGGTTGGTGCTCGGGACCTGTTGGTTGGGGTTTGTCACCAGGTGTTTGTTTGGGACCGCCTTGGTCTCCCATTCCTCTTGCCAAGCTGTCTGGACGGTGAAATCAGCTGGAGGAGGGTTTTTCCAAATCGGCCGTCTGGATAGAAGTCGGGCAGTGGGTGGGGTGTAGATATCTGCATGGATTGGTAAGTGAGGAGAGTCTTTGGCTTTTTGAAGCATCCTTTGAGTTAGTGCTGCTCGCCGGATGTGTGTGGGGGGGCTATGTTTGACAGTACAGGGAGCCAGGGGAGTGGTGTTGAGCGGATTATCCCAGTTATGGTTCTCATGGTTGTGTTGAGCTGGGTGTCTACGTGGTGTGTGTAGGATGACCTGGACCAGACAGGGGCACAATATTCTGCTACAGAGTATGAAAGGGCCAGTGCTGAGGTGCGCATGGTGGAGGCTGCCGCCCCCCATTTTGCACCAGCGAGCTTGCAGAGCAGGTTGTTTGCTATACTTCTCTATCAACACTGTTAGAGCAAACATTGCATCTGTACAGTATACTAACTACAATGTAATTAGTTAATGTTAATGTAAAGTTCATTTTGAAAAAAATGCCTTTGTCATTTACTGTCTGAGGATTTGAATTTGGATTAAAGGAAGAGAATGTGAATTAACAGCTCCAACATGTGATTGTTATGTGTCCTTCTGTGGTGAAAACACCTTCTTACTGTGTGGGGATGTGCATGCCTGTTTGTGTATTCAGATAAAAAATCTCTCTTTCTCTTTCTCTTTCTCTTTTTAAAACTCAAAACTCTCTCTCTCTCTCTCTCTCTCTCTCTCTCTCTCTCTCTCTCTCTCTCTCTCTCTCTCTCTCTCTCGTGCACATGCGTGAGCGTTTGTGGGAGCAGGTGTGTGGAGTGGCGTTGAGTGAGTACTCTAAACTTTGTTTCTCTAACTTTTCTCTACCTTGTGTGTTGAGGTGTGTGTGTTTAGTATATAGCGGTTTGAGTGTGTGTGTGCTGGGGTGTGAGTTTTGGAGTGAGTGTGTCGGAGAACGGTAGCGTCTGCTGCCCGTTTTTTCCCGGCCGGCATCATGCCGGTAGTTGACGGTGGCGTGGAGTTCGAGCGCTTGACCCGGAGGCATGGCGTGAGAATCCTCCCGACAGTTTCCTGTTCTGTGGAGGAGGCCGGCCTCAATGTAGGACAGGTGGTTGGGCATGATAGCATAAAGTCAGCATGAAGGATGAACAGCACAATTGTCATTTTTCTGGATTCAACTGAAAAAGCTGATCAGGTGGTGGAACAGGGAGTTGTCATAAATGACACTTTTTACTCCTGTTTTACCGCTGGTGAACCCTTCTAGGAGGATCACCATCTCTAACGCTCCTCCTTTCATTAAAAATGATCAGCTGATAAGAGAGTATGTCGTTTTGGCAAAGTTGTTTCCACCATAAGAATGGTCTCTCTGGGTAGTAAATCACCCCTGCTAAAGCATGTCATGTGTCACAGGAGGCAGTGTTTCATGGTGTTAAAAGACAGCTCTGCAGAACTGAACGTGTCTTTTAACTTCAGGATTGACAGCTTTAGTTATTTAATTTTTGCAACATCTGAAACCATGAAATGTTTTGCGTGTGGTGCAGAAGGCCATCTTATTAGATCATGTCCTGAAAAAGTGAACACGAATAATACTGGGAGTAAGAAAGGTAACGCTGGTGTTTCTGGTGGTCCAAAGGGTAGCGTTGCATGTGATGCGGCAGGTGCCGCCGCGGTGTCCGCTTCCGCCGGGGTGGCGGCGGGCACAGTGGTTGCTCCTCCAAACAGTGATGGCGGGGAGTTTCTGTCTGGTGGCAGCTCTGATCTTTGTAATGAGCCTGTCGCCCAGAGTAAAAAGGTGAAGGACAAAAAGAGTGTAGTTCAATGAACAGATTTCGCAGGCGGAGGAGGAGCAGACCGGGGCTGTGACGGACACACAGAGTGAACACTGCATGACAAACGCTGCAGTTGATGAAGAAATGTAGGAATATAATTTTGTTGAGGAAGATCCCTTTAAAGCTGCAAAAAAAAAAAAAGTGCTGAAAACTTGCAGAGCTCTACTAAGTCTAGTAGTGTGGGGAGTTTGGAAGTGCTGGATGAGTCTTCTGATGACAGTGACGCTGAGTCTGAGCTGATGCAGACGCAGGAGGAGCAAAGCTCCTACTCCTTTACAGAGATCAGGAAGTTTCTTCAAGTGACTAAGGGGAGCAGAGCTGTGAAAGTCGAAAATTACTTTTCAGATCTGGAAGTATTCGTGGCATCAGCTCACAAGTTTATGAAACTGAATGATGGGAATGAGACTTTCACTGATCAGGAAATATATCGTTGAAGGAAACTTGTTCTTAAACTGAAATCACAAATCACTAACAGTCATGTTGACTCTTAGTTTGTTTCTTCCCTTTTATGCTATGTGTGTGTTTTTTTACTGTACCCTATTTTTATCCTTTTTAATGCCCCACCTTAGAATTGGCACTCTCAATATTAATGGGGCCAGGGATGATGTAAAAAGGGCCTCTTTATACAAGCTTTTTAATTTAAAGAAACTTGACGTGCTGATGGTCCAGGAGACTCACAGCACTGTGGACATTGAGAGCCATTGGAGAAAAGAGTGGGATGGCTGCATTTTTTTTAGCCACAAATCCAGTAGCAGTGGGGGGGTGGCTGTACTTTTCTCTAGGGGTTGTGTGCCTGTCTCTTATGAGGTTGAAGAGGTGGTGAGAGGTCATTTCCTCTTATTAAAGGTACAGTTTGAAAACGTGAACTTCGTTTTTATAAACGTGTATGTGCCAACACAGAGAGCAGAGAGGATCAGGGTCTTTGACGTGCTTTCGGATACGGTTAAGTCCTGTGATCCAAATAGTTTTTTATTTCTGGGGGGTGATTTTAACTGTACATTAAACCACAGACTAGACAGGAACCATCAGGAGCCTCACCCTGCTTCTGCCAATAGGCTGAGAGAACTGGTGAAAACACATGAAATGGCCGATGTGTGGAGATCACATCATGGGGACCAGAGGCAGTACACCTGGAGCCATGTCAAAGATAACCTTTTATCTATGGCTAGGTTAGACCGTTTTTATGGTTTTAAACATCAAATGAGTGTTTTTAAAAATAGTTGTATCTGTCCTGTTGGTTTCACTGATCACTGCCTACTGTTTTGTTCTGTGTTTATTGAAAATGTAAAGTGTAAGAGTGCTTTTTGGCATTTTAACAATACACTTTTAAATGATGTTTTTTAAAGAGGTTTTTCATGATGTTTGGAAGTCACACAGGGAACAAAAACCCTCTTTTAGTTCTCTCCAATTGTGGTGGGATTTTGGTAAGGCCCAGATAAAACAACTCTGCCAACAGTACACTCAAAATGTCACTCGTAGCTTGACCCAATCCTTGAAAGTTCTGGAGACTGAGGTGGTAGAACTAGAGGAGTTGCTCAGTTCTACAGGAAAACAGGAGCACTTAGAGGCTCTCAAGTCAAAAAGGTCAGCCTTGGCTAGCTTGCTAGGGGTCACCGCACAGGGTGCTCTGGTCCGCTCACGCTACATGGATGTAGCTCTGATGGACTCGCCCTCCCAGTACTTTTTTGGACTGGAGGGGAAAAATGGACAGAGAAAGCTCATTCACTCCTTGTTGGGCGATGACGGGAGAACAATCTCCACAGCAGCAGAGATCAGGAAACACGCTGCTAGCTTTTACAGTGAATTGTTTAGAGCAGAGTGGAGGGAGGACACGTCACTGGGCCAGGTTTTCCTTGATGGTCTTCCAGTGCTCTCAGAGGACCTTGTTGCCGGCTTGGATGCTCCACTGTCTCTGTCTGAGCTGCATACGGCGCTAATGAGCCTCCAGAATGGAAAATCACCAGGCATAGATGGTCTCTCTGTGGACTTTTTTAAGGAATTCTGGCCCCTGCTTGGTCCAGACCTGCTGGAGGTTCTCCAAGATAGCTTGGAAAGGGGGACCCTACCCACGACCTGCAGGAGGGCCATCATCACACTGTTGCCGAAAAAGGGGGACCTCCAGAGCCTAAAGAACTGGAGGCCAGTCTCTCTGCTCTGCACAGACTACAAGATTCTCTCAAAAGCTCTGGCCCGAAGACTGAGAAAGGTGATGCGCGAGCTCATTCATGTAGACCAGACTTACTGTGTGCCTGGCAGGCTGATTAGTGACAACGTCACTTTAATTCGGGATATTTTGGAGGTCTCTGGTTCATTGGCGGTAGAAACTGGTTTGATTTCAATTGACCAGGAAAAGGCGTTTGATCGGGTTGAACACCAATATTTATGGACAGTTTTAACAGCTTTTGGGTTCAGCCCAGGCTTCATAGCCAGGATACGGGTCTTGTACAGTGACATTGAGAGTGTGCTGAAGATAAATGGGGGCCTGTCTGCCCCTTTAAAAGTCCAGAGGGGGGTTCGGCAGGGCTGCCCTCTCTCAGGGATGCTGTACTCCCTCGCCATAGAGCCTTTGCTTCACTGCCTGAGAAGGGATCTATCAGGAGTTACTTTTCCTGGCTGTGACACCACGTTCAAGCTGTCGGCCTATGCAGATGATGTAGTCATTCTGCTAAACAAGCAGAGTGACATTGACGTTCTGGTTAGGAGTGTCAATCTTTTTGGCCAACTTTCCTCTGCAAAGATAAACTGGGGAAAAAGCGAGGCTCTGATGGTGGGGGAGAAACTAGAAAATCAGCTTACGCTGCCGGGTGGGTTGATTTGGAAAAAAGGAGGTTTTAAGTATCTTGGCGTCTTTATTGGAAATCAGCAGTTTGAGCAAAAAAATTGGGATGGGGTCATAGAGAAGATTAACGGGAGACTAAACAAGTGGAAGTGGCTAATGCCAAGAATATCTTTTAGAGGAAGAGTGCTCATTTTAAATAATCTTGTTTCCTCATCCCTGTGGCACCGCCTCATGTGCATGGACCCCCCTGCTGGTTTGTTGTCCAAAATTCAGTCTGTTTTGGTGGACTTTTTTGGGGGGGGTGGACTCCACTGGGTTCCTCAAGCCCTGTTATTTCTTCCCAAAGAGGAGGGGGGGCAAGGAGTGGTTCATTTAGCTAGTAGAGGTGCTGCTTTTAGACTGACTTTCATACAGAGACTGCTGACGGGCCCCCAGGACCTGGTATGGAGGCCTTTGGCCTGTGTTATTTTACAGAGAGTCCTTGGGCTTGGGCTAGACCTCCCTGTGTTTTTAATGGATTTTAAGAACTCTAATGCACTCTCTTTACCCAGTTTTTACCGCAGTCTCTTTTCAGTGTGGACTCTTTTTAAAAAACAAAGAGGGCCATGCGATTCCCTCTACTGGTTGTTGAGGGAGCCGCTGGTTTTTGGTGGTCGCCTTGGTGTCCTGCCGGGAGTTGGAAGGACCTTCCTTGATAGGCTGTGTTCCAGGAACATTCTCACTCTGAAGCAAGTGGTGGAACTGGCTGGTCCTGGCCTCAACAACGCCTCAGCTTTAGCAGCTCATCTTGGTGTCAGGTCGATTCGTTTCATCGATGGTCTTCTTGCACACTGGAAACAGGAGCTTCATGGACTTGAGCACTCCCTACTCTTGGACTTTAGCAATGGCACGCTGCAGCCAGAAAGCACTGACCCCTTTCCCTCTCTCACGCTCTATATGGACTTTGACGTCGCTCCTTGCTCCTTACTGGCATTCTGTGCTCCCACTGGTGTGGACTTTGGAGGAGCCAGTGGTAAGGCACTCTACAGACTGGTGGTGATGGCACTCAACAAGGACCGATTGAACACCTGTGTGGACACTCCTTGGAGAGCCTATTTTAAACTAGGAAAAGGGCATCGGCCTGCCTGGAGGGCTCTTTACAAAGCCCCTCTCCCTAAGAGACATGGAGACTTACAGTGGAGGGTCCTGCATGGTATTATAGCTGTCAATGCTTTTGTTTCTGTGATTAACAGCAGTGTCAGTGATCAGTGTGTTTTTTGTTCCTCTAGGGAGACTGTTTTTCATTGTTTTATTGAATGTCAGCGCCTGAGTGGCCTCTTTGAACTTCTCACAAAACTTTTTCATATTTTTAAGGAAGTTTTCTCTAAGCAGGTTTTCATTTGTGGTTTTATGTACAATCGTCGTTTTAAGCAGAAGTGTCAACTACTGAACTTTGTTTTAGGACAGGCAAAGTTGGCTATCTATGTAAGCCGGAGAAGAAAACTTGAAAATGTTGAGAATGATGTTGATGTCAAAATTTTATTTGTGAGGCTACTTAAAGCCAGAATCAGGCTGGACTTTCAGTTTTTTATGGGGAATGAGGATGTGGAAGGTTTCAGGACCCTCTGGTCCCTGGAGAATGTCCTCTGTTCAGTTCATGATGGACAGCTTTTTTTTGGGCGTTTTTTGGGGGATTAATTTTCTGTGTAACATAGCATGATATAGAAATTGTATTGACTGATGGACAAGTGTGTTTATTAAAGATCCTTTAAAAATCAAAAATCTCTCTCTCTCTCTCTCTCGTGCACATGCGTGAGCGTTTGTGGGAGCAGGTGTGTGGAGTGGCGTTGAGTGAGTACTCTAAACTTTGTTTCTCTAACTTTTCTCTACCTTGTGTGTTGAGGTGTGTGTGTTTAGTATATAGCGGTTTGAGTGTGTGTGTGCTGGGGTGTGAGTTTTGGAGTGAGTGTGTCGGAGAACGGTAGCGTCTGCTGCCCGTTTTTTCCCGGCCGGCATCATGCCGGTAGTTGACGGTGGCGTGGAGTTCGAGCGCTTGACCCGGAGGCATGGCGTGAGAATCCTCCCGACAGTTTCCTGTTCTGTGGAGGAGGCCGGCCTCAATGTAGGACAGGTGGTTGGGCATGATAGCATAAAGTCAGCATGAAGGATGAACAGCACAATTGTCATTTTTCTGGATTCAACTGAAAAAGCTGATCAGGTGGTGGAACAGGGAGTTGTCATAAATGACACTTTTTACTCCTGTTTTACCGCTGGTGAACCCTTCTAGGAGGATCACCATCTCTAACGCTCCTCCTTTCATTAAAAATGATCAGCTGATAAGAGAGTATGTCGTTTTGGCAAAGTTGTTTCCACCATAAGAATGGTCTCTCTGGGTAGTAAATCACCCCTGCTAAAGCATGTCATGTGTCACAGGAGGCAGTGTTTCATGGTGTTAAAAGACAGCTCTGCAGAACTGAACGTGTCTTTTAACTTCAGGATTGACAGCTTTAGTTATTTAATTTTTGCAACATCTGAAACCATGAAATGTTTTGCGTGTGGTGCAGAAGGCCATCTTATTAGATCATGTCCTGAAAAAGTGAACACGAATAATACTGGGAGTAAGAAAGGTAACGCTGGTGTTTCTGGTGGTCCAAAGGGTAGCGTTGCATGTGATGCGGCAGGTGCCGCCGCGGTGTCCGCTTCCGCCGGGGTGGCGGCGGGCACAGTGGTTGCTCCTCCAAACAGTGATGGCGGGGAGTTTCTGTCTGGTGGCAGCTCTGATCTTTGTAATGAGCCTGTCGCCCAGAGTAAAAAGGTGAAGGACAAAAAGAGTGTAGTTCAATGAACAGATTTCGCAGGCGGAGGAGGAGCAGACCGGGGCTGTGACGGACACACAGAGTGAACACTGCATGACAAACGCTGCAGTTGATGAAGAAATGTAGGAATATAATTTTGTTGAGGAAGATCCCTTTAAAGCTGCAAAAAAAAAAAAAGTGCTGAAAACTTGCAGAGCTCTACTAAGTCTAGTAGTGTGGGGAGTTTGGAAGTGCTGGATGAGTCTTCTGATGACAGTGACGCTGAGTCTGAGCTGATGCAGACGCAGGAGGAGCAAAGCTCCTACTCCTTTACAGAGATCAGGAAGTTTCTTCAAGTGACTAAGGGGAGCAGAGCTGTGAAAGTCGAAAATTACTTTTCAGATCTGGAAGTATTCGTGGCATCAGCTCACAAGTTTATGAAACTGAATGATGGGAATGAGACTTTCACTGATCAGGAAATATATCGTTGAAGGAAACTTGTTCTTAAACTGAAATCACAAATCACTAACAGTCATGTTGACTCTTAGTTTGTCTTTTCCTTTTTCTGCTACCTGTATGTTTTTTTTACTGTACCTTATTTTTATCATTTTTAATGCCTCACCTTAGAATTGGCACTCTTAATATTAATGAGGCCAGGAATGACGTAAAAAGGGCCTCTTTATACAAGCTTTTTAATTTAAAGAAGCTTGATGTGCTGATGTTACAGGAGACTCACAGCACTGTAGACATTGAGAGCCAGTGGAGAAAAAAGTGGGATGGCTGCATTTTTTTTAATTTTTTTTTTTTTTTTTTGCCACAAATCAAATTTGTGGGTTGCTGTACTTTTCTCTATGGGTTGTGTGCCTGTCTGTCATGAGGTAGAAGAGGTGGTGAAAGGCCATTTACTCTTATTAAAGGTACAGTTTGAAAACGTGAACTTGGCTTTTATAAACATGTATGTGCCAACACAGAGAGCAGAGAAGATCAGGTTCTTTGATGTGTTATCGGATACGGTTAGATCCTGTAATTTGAATAGTTTTTTTTATTTCTGGGGGGTGATTTTAATTGTACATTAAACCACAGACTAGACAGGAACCATTAGGAGCCTTATCCTGCTTCTGCCAATAGGCTGAGGGAACTGGTGAAGGCACACGAAATGGCCAATGTATGGAGATCACACCATGGGGACCAGAGGCAGTACACCTGGAACCATGTTAAAGATAACCTTTTATCTATGGCTAGGTTAGACCGTTTTTATGGTTTTAAACATCAAATGAGTATTTTAAAAATAGTTGTATCTGTCCTGTTGGTTTCACTGATCACTGCCTGCTGTTTTGTTCTGTTTTTACTGAAAATGTAAAGTGTAAGAGTGCTTTTTGGCATTTTAATAATACACTTTTAAATGTTGTGTCTTTTAAAGGAGTTTTTCATGGTGTATGGAAGTCACACAGGGAACAAAAAAACTCTTAAATCTCTCCAGATGTGGTGGGATTTTGGTAAGGTACAAATAAAACAACTCTGGCAACAGTACACTCGAAATGTCACTCGTAGCTTGACCAAATACTTGAAAGCTCTGGAGATTGAGGTGGTAGAGCTAGAGGAGTTACTCAGTTCTACGGGAAAACAAGAGCACTTTGAGGCTCTTAAATCAAAAAGATCAGCCTTGGCTAGCTTGCTAGGGGTCACCGCACAAGGTGCTCTGGTCCGCTCACGCTACATGGACGTAGCTCTGATGGACTCTCCTTCCCAGTACTTTTTCGGACTGGAGTGGAAAAATGACCAGAGAAAGCTTATTCATTCCTTGTTGGACGATGATGGGAGAACAATCTCCACAGCAGCAGAGATCAGGAAATATGCTGCTAGTTTCTACAGTGAGCTGTATAAAGCAGAGTGGAAGGAAGACACATCACTGGGCCAGAGTTTCCTTGATGGACTTCCAGTGCTCTCAGAGGACCTTGTTGCCGGCTTGGATGCTCCACTGTCTCTGTCTGAGCTGCATACAGTGCTAATGAGCCTCCAGAATGGAAAGTCACCAGGCATAGATGGTCTCTGTGGACTTTTTTAAGGAATTCTGGCCCCTGCTTGGTCCAGACCTGCTGGAGGTTCTCCAAGACATGGACAAAATTGTTGGTACCCCTCTGTTAATGAAAGAAAAACCCACAATGGTCACAGAAATAACTTGAATCTGACAAAAGTGGTAATAAATAAAAATTCTATGAAAATTAACCAATGAAAATCAGACAATGCTTTTGAATTGTGGTTCAACAGAATTATTTTAAAAAACAAACTCAAGAAACAGGCCTGGACAAAAATGATGGTACCCCTAGAAAAAATTGAAAATAATGTGACCATAGGGACATGTTCAACCAAGATGTGTCCTCTAATTAACATCACAGGTGTCTACAAATTTGTAATCAGTCAGTCGGCCTATTTAAAGGGTGACAAGTGACATAGTGCACGGCTCAGGAGACACACACGCAGACTCAGAGTAGACCTAATAGCTTTATTAACAACAAGTGTGTATGAATGTGTGTCTGCGAGATGTGAATGTATTGGTGGTGGCGTCTGCGTCGGGCACGGAGGCAGGAGACCGTACAGCCGGACAACCCTATGGGAGAAGCAAAGGGAGAAGGGTGATGGGCACCACACCAACGCAGGAGATATGAAAATGGTGACAAGCTTACTTGGAATTAGCAGGTGGCTGGCACAGCAAGGATGAGGTCCGGTAGACAGCGACCTGGAGCGCCCGGTGCAGCAGCGAGGGAATGGAGGCGGAGAGGAGTGGTCTGCCGCCGGGAAATCCACCTGTGCACAGGGGAGCAGACTGGGAGAAGAATGAGGTAAGAGCTTCTTACCAGAATGTTTGCTGAGTAGGTAGAGATTCCTTGCAGCAATCGTAGCGAGTGAAGACTGACGGCTTCAGGCCGAAGCCCAGGGCGAGGCGGCTTAAATCCCTCGCCGCTGATGAGGTGCAGGTGTGCGTGCAGCTGGCGCCGCAGATGAGCGGCGAGGCGTGACAGTACTCCCCCCTCTAGCAGCGTCTCCTGGCGATGGTTTCTCCGGGTGCGCTCGGTGGAACTCAGTTATGAGGGACGGGTCCAACACAAATGACGAGGGTACTCATTGCCGATGTTCAGGCCCATATCCCTCCCAGTCCACCAAGTACTGCAACCCGCGACCCCGGCGCCGGGAGTCCAGGATAGAAGAGACAGGCCAGGCCGGATGACCATCAATCATCCGGGGCGCGGGCTGCGCAGCAGGAGGAGGGCAAAGGGGGTCGGAGACTGCCAGCTTCACCTTGGATACGTGGAAGGTGGGATGGATGCGGAGGGAGGGGGGAATGGCTACACGCACAGCCACCGGGTTGATAATCCTGGTGATGGGGTATGGGCCCATAAAACGCTGTGCCAGCTTCCTCCTCTCACCCTTTAAAATGACGTCCTGGGTTGACACATAGACACGCTGGCCCACCTGGTACACTGGGGCAGGTCTTCTGTGCCGGTCCGCTGTGGTTCTGTTGCGCTCCACCGTGCGTAAAAGCGCATTGCGCGCTGACGCCCAGATGGAGCGGAACTGCCTGAGGTGCGCCCGAACTGAGGGAACAGTTACCTCACTCTCCTGCGCTGGGAAAAGAGGGGGGTCGTAGCCCAGGGACGCCTTAAAGGGAGACATCCCTGTGGCAGAAGAGCGGGCGGTGTTGTGGGCGTACTCAACCCAGGCGAGATGGTTACTCCAGGACGCAGGCTTGGACGCAGTGACGCAGCGGAGCGCAGCCTCCAGCTCCTGGTTGGTCCGCTCACACTGCCCGTTGGTTTGGGGGTGATGGCCGGAGGAGAGGCTCACCTTGGCTCCCAGGGCGTTGCAAAATGACCTCCAAACCTCTGAGGAAAATTGGGGCCCCCGGTCCGAGACCACGTCCACTGGAATCCCGTGCAGCCTGACCACGTGCTGGACTAGGAGGTCCGCCGTCTCCAGGGCAGATGGAAGACCTCGTAGCGGGATGAAGTGCGCTGCCTTGGAGAAACGGTCTACGATGGTCAGGACGGTGTCGAAGGTGTTTGAGACTGGGAGTCCGGTGACGAAATCCAGGGCGATATGCGACCAGGGCCTGCCAGGGACGGGCAGAGGCTGGAGCAAACCCGCTGGAGGGGCATTACCTGACTTACTGGTGGCACATACAGGGCAGGCCCGGGCGTAGCAGGCAGCGTCCTTCCGCAGGCCCGGCCACCAGAAGGACCGTTGAAGGAGGTCGATCATCCGGGAGGAACCAGGGTGGCAGGTGAGCTTGGATGTATGTAGCCAGTGGATGACCTCCCCCCGAACCGTGGATGGCACGAACCGCCTCCCCTCCGGTCCGCCGCCAGGGTCAGGTTCCACTTCCTGCGCCTTCCGGATCTTGCTTTCTATGTCCCAAGTGATGGCTCCCACGATGCACGACCTGGGCAGGATGGTGTGGACCATGTCCTCAGACTCCTCAGGGGCAAATTGCCTAGAGAGGGCGTCGGGCAGGCCGTTCTTGGAGCCAGGCCTGAAGGTGATGTTAAAGCAGAACCTGGCAAAGAACAAGGACCAGCGCGCCTGGCGGGCGTTCAGACGCTTGGCAGATCTCAAGTATTCCAAGTTCTTGTGGTCAGTCAGGACCACGAACGGCAGGTCCGCCCCCTCTAGCCAGTGACGCCACTCCTGCAGCACGAGCTTGATGGCGAGGAGCTCTCTGTCACCCACGTCGTAATTCCGTTCTGCCGGGGACAAGCGCCGAGAGAAGAAGGCGCAGGGCCGTTTGACTCCGTCATCTGGCAACCGCTGAGATAGAACTGCCCCCACTCTTGTGTCCGAAGCATCCACTTCCACGATGCATTGCAGCGACGGGTCGACTTGGCTAAGGACCCGGGAGGAGGAGAACTCCGCCTTCAGCGCCTGAAAAGCAGCCGCGGCCTCTTCGGTCCACCGGAACGGGACCTTAGGGGACGTGAGGCGGGTCAGAGGGCCGACGATGGTGCCAAAATTCGGGACGAAGCGGCGGTAGAAATTTGCAAACCCAATGAATTGTTGCACCTGTTTTCTCGATGCAGGTGTAGGCCATTCCACCACCGCCTTCACCTTCACTGGGTCCGGAAGCACCTGGTCGTGGGAGATGATGAACCCGAGGAAGGACGTTGTCTTAGCGTAGAATTCACATTTTTCTGCCTTCACATACAACCGGTTCTCCAGCAGCCTTTGGAGGACCCGCCTTACATGGACCCGGTGCTCGTCCCTGGATTTGGAGAAGATGAGGATGTCATCCAGGTAGACGAACACAAATAGGCCGATGAAATCCTGGAGGACGTCATTAATTAGGCGATGAAAGACGGCTGGAGCATTGGTCAACCCGAACGGCATCACCAGGTACTCGAAGTGGCCGTTCGGGGTACGGAAGGCTGTCTTCCACTCATCTCCCTCCCGGATCCGGATGAGGTGGTATGCGCTGCGTAGATCCAGCTTGGTGAACCAAGTCGCCCCCTGGAGGGAGTGGAAGGCGGTGTCCATGAGTGGCAGGGTGTAGCGATCCTTCTCCGTGATATCATTTAGGGCGCGATAGTCGATACAAGGACGGAGGGAACCGTCCTTCTTGCCCACGAAGAAGAATCCTTCCCCCAGTGGTGATGACGAGGGACGGATAATTCCAGCACTCAGCGATTCCTTGAGGTAGGAATTCATGGTCTCCTTCTCCGGCGCCGACAGGCTGTAGAGTCGCCCAGAGGGTAAGGGTGCCCCCTGGCGGATGTTTATCGCACAGTCGTAGGGCCTGTGTGGAGGAAGAGACATCGCCTTGGACTTGCTGAAAACCATACCCAGGTCGTGAAATTCTGATGGCACCAGGGAGAGATCCGGGGGCGCAGCGTCCATAGGAGTTGGAGAAGAGGACGGAGAGCAGGCAGCGGATTGCAAGCAGGTGCTCATGCAGAAGGTACTCCATGCCGACACCCTGGCGGACTTCCAATCCAAGATGGGGTTATGGAGGCGAAGCCAGGGGTACCCCAGAATGACGGGCGACACAGAGTTGGGGAGGACGTAGAAGGCTATTTCCTCCCGGTGGTTCCCAGAGATGATCACAGGAACAGGGACGGTCTGATGTGTTACTCTCCCCAGGGAGACATGGGAGAGGTTGACCAGGGCGAGAGGAGATTTGAGGGCTTGGCAACGGATGCCCAATCGGGTTGCCAGGCTTTGTGAAATAAAGCTGCCCTCCGCGCCCGAATCCACCAGTGCGTGAGTGAGGTGCCCAGTGCAGTTGTGACAAAATTGGACGGGCAGCTTCAATTGGGAGAGGGGATTTAACCGATTGATGTCCGCGAGGCCCCCTACAGTGACTCGCGGACCCCGCCGTTTGGCTTCTGTGGGCAAAGCTCCACCGTGTGTTGACTGTCTCCGCAATACATGCAGAGACCCAACTCACGGCGGTGTTGTCTCTCCGCAGGAGGGAGCTTTGTCCAGCCCGTCACCATTGGCTCCGACTCCTCGGAGCGCGATGGTGGCGGCGACGCCAGGGGGCGAGCTTGGGACAGGCGCGACGAGACACCACGAGAGCGAGAAGAAGACGACTTCCGCTCCGAGATGCGCTCGCGCAGCCTGTTATCCAAGCTGATGGCTAGGGACGTTAGCTCCGCTAGAGTCTCCGGGATGTCCCGCCCAGCCAGTTCGTCCCTCAGACCATCATTGAGACTGCGGAGGAAGAGGCCGCAGAATGAACGTTCATCCCAGCCTAACTCCTCCGCCGCTACCCGGAAGTCGATCGCGTAGTCCGCTGCCGACCGGCTTCCCTGCTGGAGGCTGAGAAGCCGATCGACCTGGACGCTCTTGGTACGAGAATGATCAAAGACTTCCAGGAATTGTCTCACGAATTGGCCATAGGTGAGGGTGGCGTAACTGGGCCTCGCCATTACGGCGTAAGCCCAAGTTAGCGCTCGCCCCTCCAGGAGATTCCCTATGTAGCCAATTCGGCTATGGTCTGAGGGAAAATCTCTGGGCACACGGTGGAACACGGACTCAGACTGCATTATAAACCCCCGTGCTCTGCCGAGCTTACCGCTAAAGCGGGCGGGGGTCGGAATGGGTGTGAGCCGAACCGGTGCTACCGGAGCAGGCTGGACGGCCGCTGGAGCAGCAGGAGCCGCGCCGCCCTGACGAGCCGGGGGGAGCGGCTGTTGGGGGTCCAAGTGGTCCAATCGGTTAGTGATGATGGTTAATTGATTTAAAATCACCTGTTGCTGGTGAGCTATTAGGTCCACTCGAGCCTCGAGAGTGGAAAGTCGGCGTGTGAGCCCGTTGTCTGCCGAGCCGCTCTGCTGAAGCCGTACTGACATAGTGCACGGCTCAGGAGACACACACGCAGACTCAGAGTAGATCTAATAGCTTTATTAACAACAAGTGTGTATGAATGTGTGTCTGCGAGATGTGAATGTATTGGTGGTGGCGTCTGCGTCGGGCACGGAGGCAGGAGACCGTACAGCCGGACAACCCTATGGGAGAAGCAAAGGGAGAAGGGTGACGGGCACCACACCAACACAGGAGATATGAAAATGGTGACAAGCTTACTTGGAATTAGCAGGTGGCTGGCACAGCAAGGATGAGGTCCGGTAGACAGTGACCTGGAGCGCCCGGTGCAGCAGCGAGGGAATGGAGGCGGAGAGGAGTGGTCTGCCGCCGGGAAATCCACCTGTGCACAGGGGAGCAGACTGGGAGAAGAATGAGGTAAGAGCTTCTTACCAGAATGTTTGCTGAGTAGGTAGAGATTCCTTGCAGCAATCGTAGCGAGTGAAGACTGACGGCTTCAGGCCGAAGTCCAGGGCGAGGCGGCTTAAATCCTTAGCCGCTGATGAGGTGCAGGTGTGCGTGCAGCTGGTGCCGCAGATGAGCGGCGAGGCGTGACAACAAGTAGTCACTGTGCTGTTTGGTGACATGGTGTGTACCACACTAAACATGGACCAGAGGAAGCAAAGGAGAGAGTTGTCTCAGGAGATTAGAAAGAAAATTATAGACAAGCATGTTAAAGGTAAAGGCTATAAGACCATCTCCAAGCAGCTTGATGTTCCTGTGACTACAGTTGCACATATTATTCAGAAATTTAAGATCCACGGGACTGTAGCCAACCTCCCTGGACGTGGCTGCAGGAGGAGACAGATAATACCTGTAACAAAAGAGCCCAGAAAAACCTCTAAACACGTTCATAGTGAACTCCAAGGTCAAGGTACATCAGTGTCAGATCGCACCATCCGTCGTGGACTTCATGGGAGACGACCAAGAAGGACAGCACTGTTGAAAACAAATTATAAAAAAGCCAGACTGGAATTTGCCAAACTGCATGTTGACAAGCCACAAAGCTTCTGGGAGAATGTCCTATGGACAGATGAGACAAAACTGGAACTTTTTGGCAAGGCACATCTGCTCTATGTGCACAGATGCAAAAATGAAGCATACCTAGAAAAGAACACTGTCCCTACTGTGAAACATGGAGGAGGGTCTGTTATGTTGTGGGGCTGCTTTGCTGCATCTGGCACAGGGTGTTTTGAATCTGTGCAGGGTACAATGAAATCTCAAGACTATCAAGGTATTCTAGAGAGAAATGTGCTGCCCAGTGTCAGACACCTTGGTCTCAGTCGCAGGTCATGGGTCTTGCAACAGGATAATGGCCCAAAACATACAGCTAAAAACACCCAAGAATGGCTAAGAGCGAAACATTGGACTATTCTAAAGTGGCCTTCTATGAGCCCTGATCTAAATCCTATTGAACATCTGTGGAAGGAGCTGAAACATGCCGTCTGGAGAAGGCACCCTTCAAACCTGAGACAACTGGAGAAGTTTGCTCATGAGGAGTGGGCCAAAATACCTGCTGAGAGGTGCAGAAGTCTCATTGGCAGTTACAGAAATCGTTTGATTGCAGTGATTGCCTCAAAAGGTTGTGCAACAAAATATTAAGTTAAGGGTACCATCATTTTTGTCCAGGCCTGTTTCATAAGTTTGTTTTTAAAAATAATTCTGTTGAACCACAATTCAAAAGCATTGTCTGATTTTCATTGGTTAATTTTCATAGAATTTTTATTTATTACCACTTTTGTCAGATTCAAGTTATTTCTGTGACCATTGTGGGTTTTTCTTTCATTAACAGGGGGGTACCAACAATTTTGTCCACGTCTGTAGTTTGAAAAGGGGGACCCTACCCACGACCTGCAGGAAGGCCATCATCACACTTTTGCCAAAAAAAGGGGACCTACAGAGCCTTAAGAACTGGAGGCCAGTCTCTCTGCTCTGCACAGACTACAAAATTCTTTCAAAAGCTCTGGCCTGAAGACTGAAAAAGGTGATGAGCGAGCTCATTCATGTAGACCAGACTTACTGTGTGCCTGGCAGGCTGATTAGTGATGTCACTTTAATTCGTGATGTTTTGGAGGTCTCTGGTTCATTGGCTGTGGAAACTGGTTTGATTTCAATAGATCAGGAAAAGGCTTTTGACCGGGTTGAACACCAGTATTTATGGACAGTTTTAGCTGCTTTTGGGTTCAGCCCATGCTTCATAGCCAGGATACGGGTCTTGTACAGTGACATTGAGAGTGTACTGAAGATAAATGGGTGCCTGTCTGCACTTTAAAAGTCCAGAGGGGGGTTCGGCAGGGCTGCCCTCTCTCAGGGATGCTGTACTCCCTCGCCATAGAGCCTTTGCTTCACCGTTTGAGAAGGAACCTATCAGGAGTCATGTTTCCTGGCTGTGAAACCACATTTAGGCTGTCGGCCTATGCAGATGATGTAGTCATTCTGCTAAACAAGCAGAATGACATTGACGTTTTGGTTAAGAGTGTGAATCTTTTTGGCCAACTTTCTTCTGCAAAAATAAACTGGGGAAAAGCGAGGCTCTGATGGTGGGAGAAAAACTAGAAAATCAGCTTACGCTGACTGGTGGGCTGAATTGGGAAAAAAAAGAGGATTCAGGTATCTTGGTGTTTTTATTGGAAATCAACAATTTGAGCAAAAAAATTGGGATGGGGTCATTGAGAAAATCAAGGGGAGACTAAATAAGTGGAAGTGGCTAATGCCATAAATATCTTTTAGAGGAAGAGTGCTCATTTTAAATAATCTTGTTTCCTCATCCCTGTGGCACCGCCTCATGTGCATGGACCCCCTGCTGGTTTGTTGTCCAAAATTCAGTCTGTTATGGTGAACTTTTTTGTGGGGGGGGGGGGGGACTCCACTGGATCCCTCAAGCCCTGTTATTTCTTCCCAAAGAGGAAGGGGGGCAAGGAGTGATTCATTTAGCCAGTAGAGGTGCTGCTTTTAGACTGACTTTCATACAGAGACTGCTGACGGGCCCCCAGGACCTGGTGTGGAGGCCTTTGGCCTGTGTTATTTTACAGAGAGTCCTTGGGCTTGGGCTAGACCTCCCTGTGTTTTTAATGGATTTTAAGAACTCTAGTGCACTGTCTTTACCCAGTTTTCACTGCAGTCTGTTTTCAGAGTGGACTCTTTTTAAAAAACAAAGAGGGCCATGCAACTCCTTCCACTGGTTGTTGAGGGAGCCGCTGGGTTTTGGTGGTCGTCTTGGTGTCCTGCTGGGAGTTGGAAGGACCTTCTTTGATAGGCTATGTTTGTAGCCTATGTAGGCTATGTTTGTAGCCTATGTAGGCTATGTTTGTAGACTATGGGAATGTGCTTTTGTCTCTGTGATTAACAGCAGTGTCAGTGATCAGTGTGTTTTCTGTGCCTCTAGAGAGACAGTTTTTCATTGTTTTACTGAATGTCAGCGTGTAAATGGTCTCTTTGAACTACTCACATAACTTTTTCACAACTTTAAGGAAGTTTTCTCCAAGCAGGTTTTCATTTGTGGCTTTATGTACAATCATCATTTTAAACAGAAGTGTCAACTACTGAACTTTGTTTTAGGGCAGGCAAAGTTGGCTATCTACGTAAGCTGGAGAAGAAAACTTGAGATTGTTGAGAATGATGTTGATGTCAAAATTTTATTTGTGAGGCTACTTAAAGCCAGAATCAGGCTGGATTTTGAGTTTTTTATGGGGAATGGGGATGTGGAAAGTTTTAGGACCCTGTGGTCCCTTGAAGATGTCCTTTGCTTAGTCTGTGATGGGCAGCTTTTGTTCGGGCATTTTTGGGGGAGTTATTCTTTGTAATATGGTATGGTATAGTAATTGTACTGAATGGCGGAAAAATGTGTTTATTAAAGTACCTTTTAAAAATCAAAAATCTCTCTCTCTCTCTCTCTCTCTCTCTCACACACACATACACACACACACACACACACACTTCTGTAAACTTCTTTAATTGGGTGGCACTAACAGGGAACTTACTGCATACCAATGAGTGCGTGTTTGTGTGTATTAGACTCTGCACACAGCCATTCAGCAAGGGGCAGAAGCCATTGTGTTTTTTTGTTTTTTTTGTTTTTTTCCCTCCAACACACTTGTGCACAGACACACAAACACATCCGAACCCCATTAGTTGAGCTGAAGGGTTCTGGGACATTTGTCACCTACTATGCTGTCTATATGTAAGTGTTGGGGGGGGGGGCGTTAGAGTAATATCAATTTTCCTACTCCACACACAAGGACACATTTCTCTTTAAGGAGTCAGTATGTGTTCTAAAGTCAAAATTTATTCCTAGCAGAGCACCTGTTTTGCCTTTTGGGAGTTTTTTTCTTTATTTCAGTGAATTACTGAGGAGTATTGTGATATTACAGGGTCTGTGAAGTCAAACAACCCAAAGTCCACCTGGATAGGAGTGCTCCTCTCCCACAGAAACGTAGGATTACAAATCTCCTCTGAAACACCTTGTTTGGATTTGTTGTTCTTTTCTTTGAGGCTGTCACATCCTGACTTGATACAGACCTGCCCCCTGGCTTGTGTGAGACACTCTCTCCTCTCAGGAGAAGAGAAGGTTTACCACTGAGCCTGGGAGCTCACATAGCTACAGTGAAGCTACTGAACTAGCGAGCAGCCTGACTGCTGCTTTAGAGCTCTTGTCTGTAAATTCTAGTCAACCCACCAAACACCCATGGCTGCTGCACTTTCATGAATCCTAAGGGTAGCAATGTTCAGACCTTTTATGATTTAATTTGATTACAATTCAGGGGCCTCTGATGTGATTCTAAAGCAGTTCTTGATACATTTTTTTTTCTATTTAGGATTTTTTTTAGTCCCACCAGCAAAGTTTTTGTAATTACCCATGAATTTACTTCCAGTATCGTTTAATAAAACCAATGGAAGAGAAATGTGGCAAGTCAAGGAATGGTACATGTGCAAGCATATGTTTTATTTCACAAAACCAATGTGAAAGTTTACCTGTAGCAGCATATTTGTTGTAACACAGACTTCAGAGTACCCCGATTTTCAATAAATAATAGACTTCTAATCAACATTTTCCTCTTATGGAGAACAAGTAACACAGTCCTTCAGTAAAAAATACTCAGAATTTCTAACATATAAATGTTAGACTTCTAATGAAAATTAGGAGCAATTCTACCAGCTATTTTTGGTGGTTCCATGACTTAAGCGGTTTGATTCCCGTTCTGTCTGCAGTCTGCATGTCGAAGTGTCCTTGAGCAAGACACTGAACCCCCAGTTGCTCCTGGTGGGCCAGGCCAGCGCCTCTGCATGGCAGCTCCACTGCCTTCAGTGTGTGAATGGGTGGATAGCAGGATCTGTAAAGCACTTTGGCCATCCAGGGATTAGTAAAAAGTGCTACGTAAGTGAACACCACTTACCATTTCAGTCTCATTGTAGAGTGGGGATCAATGTGATGGGACATTGTAACACAAGTCGGCAAGTTGGGTGGAAGCTTTGTCATTGCTTGCTCATTTCCCTTCAGCTTCATAGAAGCTGAAGTGTTGGCAGATGCTTTCTATTAATGAAGAGGGTGTGGCTGAATATCCCCCTTCACCGTTAGGTGTCTTTGTTTTGTGTCACACCATAAACTGTCCAGAAGCTATAGTTCTGTGTTTCTGCTTTCATTCCTTCAAAATTAATGACATTACTAATTAATATTTAAGAATCAAATTCTTGACCTTTGTGCATCAATTCAGATTCATCCACATCCACATTCAACACATCAGGAAAATTATTGTGTCACATCATTCTAGTCTGTTTATCTTGTGTCGTCCAGCTTATTTTGTCATATTTTGGCTGTGATAGCCAAGTTTAATGGACTACTAATATTAATTGCTATAAGCAGCCACAGCTGAAATTTCTGACCATCTTCAAGATCGACCTCCCAGGTACAAACAGTGAGGACTCCACTGACCTAGCTGCTAAATGTCTATTTGTGTCCATTTTCAAAATTTCATTAATTGCCCGCTAGGCACCACTTTACACAATAGGTCATCTACCAACCGTTGTCCATATATTTCATTCATAGAATTTAGTTTATGTTGTCATAGTTTATTGTATTCTGGACTGGACACGTCCTTCATCAGCAGTGGTTGGCTTTCATTAGCTGTTGTTAGACATTTAGTCAATCAGCTTTGTTTCCGTGTCTGTTACACCCCAGGGACATAGCTATCGACCAATCAAACCATAGGCTTTTAGGCTTTTAAACGCCAACATTTCGCCAGTATTTGTTAGTATGTTATTTACTCCAGCATCCAAAACTAAAAGCTAACATTAGCCTCAAACATGGCACCACTGGCATGCCAAAAATCCCAGAGAAATGACAAAAGGAAGGGATGGTGGGGTGATCTGGGCGTCATTAGCATTTAAAGTGTTGTACACTACAGAGTAGCACATTTTGAGGAGAGGTCCTTACACA
This sequence comes from Pholidichthys leucotaenia, assembly GCA_020510985.1. NCBI lineage: Eukaryota > Metazoa > Chordata > Actinopteri > Cichliformes > Pholidichthyidae > Pholidichthys > Pholidichthys leucotaenia. The sequence goes on along the minus strand of CM035836.1, from coordinate 276,047,147 downwards.
TCTGTAAAATGGTATGCAATCACCAAACTGTGAGTTGTTTCAACTAATGTATGTCACAGATGTTACATTAAGACCTCGGGGGGAGGGGGGTTGTCAACATGTGAAGAGGGTGCATAATAGGGGAGTTTAAGTATGAGGATGAGGACTGAGTGATGTATAAGAGCAGATGGAGAGACAGTGGGCAAGATGGAAATATAAGGTGGCAGAAAACCTGACCATGAAACAGACCACTCTAAAGTGTCTGAAGTGTTGGTGTGAGGCTTTTAGAGAAATAGCTTAACTCCCCTCTCACTCAATCTCATTTCACAACCAAATCCCAAATGAAGGCTGACAGTGTTTTCTCCAAAAGTTTCCAAAGTGCAAAAATCATTTTGAATGTTGTGAAATTGCATTGGTGTTTGCTTCCTGACTTTTTGACCTTGGTCTTATTTCATTCTGTCAGACAAATTCGCCCCGTTGATATTATAATAATGAGTCACGGAGAAGCCTTTGGTTACACAGTCTGGCCACAGTTTGTTCTTTAAGTGCATAAATGATGAGGCTGAATGTGAATATGGAGATTATAGAGGAATGAATGAAGTGACCCCATCGTAAAGGAGCTGGGCTGAGTGTTGGTGGTGTGGGGTTTTAACAGCAGGGAAGGGATGAAAATTTTGCATATACAGGTGCATCTCAAAAAATAGAATATCATCAAAAAGTCAACTCATTTCAGTAATTCAATTGAAAAATTAAAGTGGTATAACCCTCTATTCTAAGGGCCTAGGGACAATTTAGAGTGCCCAGTTAAACTAAATTAACCCTCAAGCGACCAAGCTATTTTATGGACTGATATGACCAAGTGGGGTCATTTATGACCCCATTGTGCTCTGTACAGGGATTCTTATTATAAATGGCTGGTTGGAGGTTTATCATACCAAAACTACTCCCTGTATTTAAGACAGGTATTTTATAATGATCTAATGTAAAATGTGTTTGCTAATAATACTTTTATTGCAAGAAATAACCAAAACGCAGACTGTAAGAACAACATTACATTTATTTAGACAGTCCTTGTCAGTTCACTCTTGGAACATCATCATCATCATCATCATCATAGTTATTATCATCATAGTTACAATAATATGTATCTTCATCATCATCATCATCATCATCATCGTTACAACAATAATAGGTATCATGATCATCATCATAGTTACAACAATAATAGGTATCATCATCATCGTAGTAACAATAATAGGTATCATCATCATCATCATAGTCATCATAGTCATCATATCATCATCACGATGATGATGATACCTATTATTGTAGTTACGATGATCATGATACCTATTATGGCATTTTGCGTAATGGCGGTTTTCTTGTGGACGGTGATCCGGATCACCACCAAAATCTAATCATCTGTAGGATACCCCATTTCTGACAATCTGTGAAAATTTCATGAAAATCCGTCCATAACTTGTTGAGTTATCTTGCTAACAAACAAACAAACAGACAAACAGACAAATTGCATTGAGTTGCTAGCTGTTAGCATGCGGCCTACATATCTCCCGAGAGAACACTCACACGTGATCTGCATTGTTGTTTATGCAAATCCGACGGCGAACGCTGGGACAGCGCGTGACGTCATCCATTCAGTAACCAGCAGGCTGCAGACAGAACACCCAGATGCTCTTCTCCTCATCTCAGGCGATTTCAACCATGTTTCACTGTCTCCCATTCTACCCACGTTCACCCAGTATGTCACATGCCACACTAGAGACAATAAAACACTGGACTTATTCTACGCAAACACTAAGGAGGTGTACACCTCATCACAACTCCCCCCACTCGGGAGATCGGATCACAACTTGGTTCATCTCCGGCCGGTGTACAAACCCCTAGTGCACAGACAACCTCCGGCCATGCGCACAGTGGAGTTATGGTCTGAGGAGACAATGGACACTCTAAAAGGCTGTTTTGAAGCCACCGCCTGGAAGCAGCTCTGCGATCCACATGGTGAGGACATCGATGGCCTCACTCACACCTTCACAGACTACCTCAGCTTCTGTGTGGACAAATCCGTTCCCACCAAGACCATACGGTGTTGCTCAAATAACAAACCCTGGATCAACCAAAAACATGTAGGTTTAGGGCGCTCGCGCACGCAGCGACCAGCAGCCGGTGGCTTGTCACCAAACTGCAAACCAAGTCTACCTACGGGTACAAATAAGTAACAAAAAAAAAAACAAAAAAAAAAAACAAAAAAAAAAAACCCTGAGATTAAAACACTTCTGAGAGAGAAGAAGAGGATCTTCAGGTCGGGGAACAGGGAGATGTTGAAGTCCGTACAGAGGGAGCTGAGGAGAAAGATCAGAGAAGGCAAGGACAGCTTCAGGAAGAAGATGGAGGACAAGTTGCAACAGAGCGACATCAGCGGGGTCTGGAGAAACCTCAAAACCATCTCTGGGCTCCAGAATACCTCCCCCCAGGCCACGGGGGGCAGGGAGTGGGCAAACAACCTGAATCTGTTTTTCAATAGGTTTGACCAACCGCCCTCCCCACTGACTGCACAACAACCACTGCTGCCTCTAAAGAAATCAAGTCCTGCTGCCCACTCCCCACTCCACCAACACCCCCCCACTCCCAACACACAGCCCCCCATCCTGACCCTGACCAGGACCCAGGTGAGGACGGAGCTGAGGAAGATCAAGGCGAGGAAGGCATCGGGACAGGACGGCATCAGCGCAAAGCTCCTCAAGTCCTGTGCAGACCAGCTGTGTGGGATTGTGACGTACATCTTCAACATGAGCCTGAAGCTGGGGAGGGTACCACAGCTGTGGAAAACATCTTGTGTGGTACCTGTACCAAAAACTTCCCACCCCAAAGACCTGAACAGCTACAGACCGGTGGCCTTGACGTCCCACTTGATGAAGACCCTGGAGAGACTGCTCCTTGCTCACCTCCGCCCCCTGGTGGAACCAGCGATGGATCCACTCCAGTTCGCCTACCAGCATGGCATTGGGGTGGAGGATGCAGTGATCTTCCTCCTTCACCGTTCTCTGTCCCACCTGGAGAAGCCCGGGAATATGGTGAGGATCATGTTCTTTGACTTCTCCAGTGCTTTCAACACCATCCAACCGATGATCCTGAAGGACAAGCTGCTGCGCGCAGGGGTGGACCAGCACCTGTCATCATGGATCCTGGACTACCTCACGAACCGGCCTCAGTTTGTGAGAACCCGGGACTGTGTGTCCGACACGATCATCAGTAGCACGGGGGCCCCCCCAGGGAACGGTGCTGGCTCCCTTCCTGTTCACTCTTTATACTGCGGACTTCTCACACAACACAACACACTGCCATCTACAGAAGTTCTCTGATGACTCTGCGATCGTTGGCCTCATCTCCAATGGAGATGAAGCTGAATACAGAGGGCTTATCCAGGACTTCGTGGACTGGTGCCATCGGAACTGCCTCCAGATCAATGCGAGGAAAACTAAGGAGCTGGTGGTGGACTGCCGCAGGCATGGGCAGCCCCTCACAGCACCAGTAAATATACAGGGAACAGACATCGAGATGGTGACATCCTATAAGTACCTGGGTGTTCATCTGAACAATAAACTAGACTGGTCACACAATACTGACGCACTCTACAAGAAGGGACAGCGCAGGCTGTTCCTGCTGAGGAGACTCAGGTCTTTTGGTGTACAAGGGGCGCTGCTGAAGACATTCTATGACACGGTGGTGGCATCAGCCATCACTTTTGGAGTGGTCTGCTGGGGCAGTGGCATTACTGCAGCCGATAGGAAGAGACTGAACAAACTGATTAAGAAAGCTAGCTCTGTCCTGGGGCAGCGCCTTGATCCGGTGGAGGAGATAGGAGAGAGAAGGACGGTGGCTAAACTGTCATCTCTGCTGGAGTCCGAGTTCCACCCTATGCAGGACATACTGAATGCACTGAGGAGCTCATTTAGCAGCAGACTACATCATCCCAGGTGCACAACCGAGAGGTTTCGTAGGTCCTTCCTACCAACGGCTGTCAGACTGTACAACCTAAGCAGGGCTGCTCGCAGAGATAGCAAAAAGACGTAACAAACTAATAGTTTTTTGAATGCAAAAGATGCAATAGACTTTACACAATGGTCCCCTCCGGCATACAACTAGGAAAATACCGGTCACTATGGAGGGTGAGAATATGTATGGGCACATAATCATACCATGTAGGATAACTAAGTAGACGGTTATGCTGTTTCATCCCATCTAGCAACAATGCTCTGCACTGTGTGTGTTTATATATTTACATATTTATTCCATCTAGCTACAATGCTCCGCACTGGGTGTGTTTATATTTATATATCTATATATTTATTCCATCTAGCTACAATGCTCCGCACTGTGTTTTTATATATCTACATATTATTCCATCTAGCTACATTGCTCCGCACTGTGTGTGTTTATATACTTACATATTTATTCCACCTAGCTGCAATGCTCCGTACTGTGGGTGTTTATATATTTACATATTTATTCCATCTAGCTACAATGCTCTGCACTGTGTGTTTATATATTCATATATTTATTCCATCCAGCTACAATGCTCTGCACTGTGTGTCTGTGTGTGTGTATATATATACTGTATATTTTATTGTAATATGTACATATGTATATTAGCTGCTCTTGCTTGCTTGTTTTTTTCCTGCCTTCTGATTGTTGCTCTGAGTGTTGCTATCCCTGTGCTGTTGCAATCCTGGAATTTCCCTGTTGTGGGACTAATAAAGGCTTATCTTATCTTATCTTATCTTAAATCCAGACAAACAGACAAATGTAAATCTTGCTATCCTAGGTCTGTTAGCCATGGTTCATTGCAATACAATATAAAGTACTGATTAGAAGTGGAAACCGGAGTGGTGGCTCAGTTGGTAGAGCATCCGCCCCACACCCAGGAGGCAGGGGTTCAAATCCAGGCCGGGTCATACCAAAGACCATATAAAAATGGTGCTTTCTGCCTTCTAGCGTGGTGCTCCGCATAATGGAATGGGGAAAGTAAAGTTACACACAGAGCTACCAGAGGACTGACCCCCCGCTGTAGCTTTCACTACTTACAGTAGCTGTGTGGCCTAGGGTCAGAGAAACGGAGATAGGCGCCGCCCATATACACCTTCAGGTGTGAAGGGATTAACTAACTAACTATTAGAAGTGGAACATTTGAATAAAATTTATAAAACCAATGTTTAAAAACCAGTGCTTCTCTTCGGGGTCATAAATGACCCCACAAGAGTTTGCGATGTCTACGCCACACCAATTGGTTGATCCCTGCAAAAAACTATGAAAGTGTGTAGGATTAGTAGACTGACAAATTCATGCTAGGAAAGAAAATTTGGATAAAAAATAAAGAGACGGCACATTAAATTATATGGCTGGGGTCGTAAATGACCCCACTCGGTCGCTTGAGGGTTAAATGAAAATAAGAACAATATAAAAGTATTTTTACTTTTATATTTATATTTTTTAGTCCCAGACTAAAAGTAGTCTGGGACCTACTAAATAAATTAAGGAAAAATGGAACTAAGAAAACAATATATCCAGAGTATTTTGCTGATAATTGTGATGATAATTATGATAAGAACATGGTAGTAAATAGAATGAATAATTTTTTTTGTAAATGTTGGACCAGAGTTGGCAGCAAAAATTCCAAACCAAGGAAGAGACACTGTGAGTGCAACATTGATTGGAAATAACCCTCGGTCAATCTTTCTCTCAGCGGTGGATGAACTAGAGGTAAAATCTGTTGCTGAAAAGTGTAAAAATAGATATGGCGCTAGTACAAAGAACTGTTGATGGCATATTAAAACCATTTACATACGGTATATCTGTAATCTATCATTTCAAACTGGCTCATTTCCGCAGAAAATGAAACTAGCAAGAGTAATACCATTATTCAAGCAAGGAAATAAACACCACTACACAAACTACAGACCAATATCGCTCCTCCCACAATTTTCAAAGATTCTGGAAAAACTTTTCAACAACAGATTAGAAAACTTTTTAAATAAACATGATCTGTTTAATCAGAATCAATATGGATTTAGAGCAAAGAGTACAACATCATTGGCAATAATGAAAGCAACAGAGGAAATAATAAATGCATTAGATCAAGGAAAATATGCAATTGGTATATTTATAGATTTTAGAAAAGCATCTGATACAATAAATCATTCAGTACTTCTTGATAAACTGCAATTGTATGGTATTAGGGGAGTGGCACTGAATTGGGTTACAAGTTATTTATCTGAGAGACAACAGCTTGTGAAGATGGGAGAATATCTGTCTGGGTGTACGGGAATTGCCTGTGGGGGTCCCCAGGGGTCAGTATTGGGCCCCAAATTATTTAACATATATATAAATGATATATTTCAAGTTTCTAAATTATTAAAAATAATATTATTTGCTTATGATACTAATATATTTTATTCTGGAAATAATTATAAGGAACTAACCCATGCTCTAAATAATGAATTAAATAAGCTTTAAAAATGGATGGATAGTAATAAATTATCACTAAATATAGATAAAAGTAAGGTAATGATATTTGGTAATTGTAAAAACAAAGAAGATATACAGTACATATTCATATAGATAATGTAATTATTGAAAATGTTAAGGAGATCAAATTTTTGGGTGTAATACAAGATGTTAGTTGGAAATCACACATCAGATACATATAAAACAAAGTGGCAAAAAATATTGCAATTATAAATAAAATTAAGCAAGTCCTAGATTACAAATCGTTTCATATCTTGTATTGCTCATTAGTACTTCCATACTTGACCTATTGTATAGAGGTCTGGGGTAACAATTATAAAAGTACACTAAATTCATTGGTAATATTACAAAAAAAACGGCAGTCCATGTTATACACAAAGTGGGGTATCTTGAACATACTAATTTATTGTTTTTACATTCAAAGTTATTGAAATTACAGGATCTGGCTGATTATTATACAGTACAGTTAATGTTTAACGTCAGTAAAAACATTTTGCCACATAAAATACAAAATCTTTTTAGTCAGAGAGAAGGGAAATACATTTTATGGGGGAATACAAAATTTAAAATGCACCTAGTAAGATCTACTAGGAAAAGTTTTTGTGTGTCTGTATGTGGGGTAAAATTGTGGAATGGGTTGGAGGAGAAACACAGGCAATGCCCAAACATCCATATATTTAAATCAACATAAAAAGAAATTATTTTTGAACAATATAAAAATAAAGGACAGTAATACTACAATGTGTCTTCAATGAAGAAAGGTTGTTATTGTTGTTCTTGTTATATTGTGGTGACCCAGCACACTGCAGACAGACACCATTTCACACTCAGCAGGGCTGGAGGAAACAGAGGACAATTTACATACGGAGAGAGAGCCCCAGGGGGCAATCAGAACAATGGACTGTTATGTATACGTCCCCGGACCAAGGAGGGGACATCCGGGTGCCAGTTGGTCACGCTAATGATATGTATCGACTGATATGAATATCACTATGCTAATGTGCCATGCATTCTCTCGTGTCTGTATAACTGCATAAAAGAGCTTGTTATACCAAACGCAGGAGCTCTCCTATCAGACACACGACCCCCAGCGGGCAACACTGGGGTCCACAGGCTGTATTTATGTTAGAGGGTCAATAAAGAACCTGTGTCGACCTACGCTCGTGCCTCGCCTCCACATCGTTTCCTTACACCCTCTACTATATATATATATATATATATATATATATATATATATATATATACAGTGGTACCTCTCCTTACGAACGTCTCTACATACGGAATTTTCAGGTTACGACATGCCTCAACGGGAAAATATTGCCTCTTGTTACGAAAGAAATTTCAGGATACGAAAGGCAAAAAAGTACGCGCTCCTCGCAGCTTCCGTAGTTTACCGAACGTAAACATACTTGTAGCTGCTCTGCCATTGGCTATCGCCTAGCATCTTCCTGGTATCCCATTGGCCACGAAGTGTTCAGGAAGTTCGGGCAGTTTTACGTGTGTGTACAGTACAGTATTAACTTTTATTCACTATGGGCCCCAAGAAAGTGATGGAGATAAGTGGAAAAGGAGAAAAGAAGAAGAAGAGAGTTTTTTTGTCCATACAAACAAAGCAAGAGATAATAGAAAGGTATGAAAAAGGGATGCGTTTGGTTGATCTTGCCAAAGAATATGGCCGTAATACATCTACGATCGGCACGGTATTAAAACAAAAGGAAGCCGAAGGATTGTTAAAAGCCGACAAAAGCAAACGTCCTTGGATCGGTTCTTCACAAAACGTCAGGCAAAAACCACTGATGAGAGAGAACATGAACCAAAGAAGGCAAAAGGTGACAACGACGACGATAGCAGTTAAACGGTAAATGAACATAATTTTTATTATTCTTTACTTTATTCTTTGTTTTTTTAAATTATGTACAACTCTCATTTTATGTTTATTGTGCAGTAATCTAATTGTAACTTGTATTTGTTACATGTTTTGATGCATTTTTATGATTTATAAAAAATTTATGCCCGAATTTTGGGGGGCTTGGAACGGATTACGGCATTTACATGTAAAACGCGCCTCTACTTACGGAATTTTCACGTTACGAGAATACTTCCGGAACGAATTAATTTCCTAAGAAGAGGTACCACTGTATATATATATATATATATATATATATATATATATATATATACTGTGTATGCTGAGTACTATTATTACTGATATTATTACTAGAATATTACAACAGTAGTATAGTATTATGATTGTTGTTTAGGATGGAATTATTCAAAGTATTATATAGTCCAGGTGGTATTATTATTATTATTGTTGTTATTGTAACTACTATATGGCTACCTATTATGGTTATTATTATTATATGGTTACTTATTGTGCCTAGGTATTGTAAGCCAGTTGGGGGTATATGGTGGTATATATGGTGATTATGATGATGATAATATTGTCTATAATTATAGTAAACATACTGGAAGTATTTACTTATTATTATTACAATTATTATTAGATGTTGGTATTATTGTCACTATAAACTATCATTGTGTCATTTTTCTATTGCATAATTTAATTATAAGATGCATTATATATTATGGTATTGTATAATGAATGTAATTATGGGATAGATAATGACTAGAATGATATTATAGTTTATTGGGTATGGAGAAGGGGTGGGACTATATAAGCGTTGGCTTCTTCCCACTCCTTTTGAACAAGGACATTTTTTTAATGTTTATTTTTTTGTTTTTGATTCCTTGTTTTTATTTTTTTTTTATCTTGATGTTCAAATCAATCAATCAATCAAAAAATTAAAAAAAGTAAATAAGAACTGACATGCATGTCTTTGGATTGTGGGAGGAAGCCAGAGCTCTGGAGTAAACCCACACAGTAAAAGGAGAACATGCAAACGCCACAAAGAAATGTCCACACCCCTGCCACCCTTGGGATTCAAACCTGGAACCTTCTAGCTGTGAGGCAACAGTGCTAACAACTGCACCACCATGCTGCCCAAGCTGAAAGTTTGAAGCCCATCCATCCATCCATCCATCTTCTACCGCTTAATCCTTTCGGGTCGCGGGGGGGGGGGGGGGGGCTGGAGCCTATCCCAGCATCTTTGGGTGAGAGGCAGGGTACACCCTGGACAGATTGCCAGTCCATCGCAGGGCCAACACAGAGAGACAGACAACCATTCACTCTCACATCCATACCTAAGGACAATTTAGAATCCCCAGTTTGATGCCAATTAACTTAACTTGCATGTTTTTGGCATGTGGGAGGAAACTGGAGTGCCCGGAGTAAACCCACGCAGACACGGGGAGAACATGCAAACTCCACACAGAAGGGTCACCGATGGTCTGGGGGTGGGATCGAACCCACGATGGTCAAGGGTGGAATTGATCCCATGACCTTCTTGCTGTGCTGCCACTGTGCTAACCACTGTGCCACCGTGCTGCCCTGTGCTGCCATTGTGCTAACCACTGTGCCACCGTGCTTCAAAGTTTGAAGCATTTCATGAAAATAAGATTTGCTATTTAATTTATTGAGCAAATCCATGCTTCTTGTTAAATGGTACATACATCACAGCTGCCAATATAGTTATGACACTGCAGTAGATTTTGTCCAGTCCACCGCTCCCCCCACCATCTCTTAAAATTGTTACATTTTTTTCCCATGTTGAGAACTTGCAATTTGCCCCCCTCCCAGTAAAGTGACCTTTCCCTTCCCCAAAGTCATGACATCTCCTAAATTAACATTTGTTCCTCCTCTCATAATTTTACGACCCCCTCCCCCAGTTTTGTAAGTTTACGAAGCTACACCCTCCTGATTTGGTGACTTTATTCCCTGATCCTGTGAATTTGTGTAATTTTTCACTTGGCGGAGGTAATAAGCACCTGAGAATACCATGTTACCACAGCAGATGTATTGGAGACTAATCTTTAAATCATTTGTAATATGTATGGTAAATCTTAAATAAAATTTTTAACATACTCACTGATTGTTTTAATGTTGTAACTGATTCAATAAATGTTTAAAATGACTACAAATTCAAATTTGTGTCAACTCTGGCAGGTCCATGTCACCTCCGTCAGATTCATATTTCGGTAATTTTTCATTATGATATTTTGTGAAGTATTGTTGGTCATGTGTGAAAATATAATCTTTCTCCTACCACTATATTAGGTTTTCAAACTAAAACTTTTTTTTGTTTGCTGTTGAGGTTAAAATGAATATTCTAGTATACAGCCCAATTTAAAAAGCACAGATGAAAAACTTCATAATATAAAAATATATACATGTTGAAAGTAACTTTCTTCTAGGCTCTCTCAGTTGAAATACAAACTTGACTTTGGTATAGTGTTTGTAGATCTCGCATAATGTGAGTGAAAATTAATGTGTGTTTTGGTGTCTGTGTTGACAAAAAATAGGTGGTAGAAAGGCAAAAAGCACATTTTTTGAAAATGAAAAAGGTTGATTTAGTTTAGTTTAGTTTATTGGTTTATTTGTCAGGAACCATGTACATCAAAAACATTAAACACAGGGTAAAGATGCTCTGTACCAGATTATAGCGTTCTCACTAATTTCCATCTGTAGTCCCTGGGGCAGGCAGGAAGATATTAAACGAAAAACAGCACATATAGAAAGTAATTCAGGTCAGGTTTCAGAGACTGTCGACCCTGAAACAAGCAGGGAGTAAGTGTAAAAGGTAAAAAGATAAGCGAGACGGCAAACATAAAAACAATTTAAGAGTGCAATTTCAAATCCCATTTAAGCGGGAGAGTCAATGCTGGCAGCCTTGATTACTTAAAATCCATTTTTAGTCTCTGTGGAAAAGTCTCTGTAATTTGTTCTGGTCTTCAAAGCAGTGGGGAGCTTGTTCCATTCCGTTATAGCGTTGTATGAGAAGGCTGATTGTCCAAAAGCAGTTTTACCTTGGGGGTATGCAACATTGCCACCTAGAGGAAGTCCTTGTTATTCTGGTGTTTTGTTCAAAAGTCAGGTACACAAAAGTCTTAAGGGATGGGGGTGCTGAACCATGGATAATTTTAAAGACCAACCATATATTTGCATACATGATCATATTTTTAATGCTTAACATCTTGTGTTTGGCAGGTATACCACAATGGTGATACTGTTGTGTCTTCTTATCCAGAATTTTGATGGATTGTATGTACAGGGGATTCCAAGGCTTTCAGAGTCATACTATTGGTTTGTGACCAGCAAGAGATGCAAGAGGAGAAATGTGTCAAAATCATTGCATTCAGAAAGGTTTTTGATGCTTTTAGAGCAAGTCAGTTTCTGATGCAACGGAAGTTTGCAAGGTTATATTTCAGAGTGTGGCTCATCCGTTTTATGTGCTTTTCAAAGCTGAGTGTGGGATCTAATTTTTACACCCAAAAACTCTCTTACATTTTCTATATTTGCTTCATTTACAGTTATAGTCGGATAGTGTGTATGATTTTGTTTGTTGGTAAAGTACATGATAGCTATTTTCCCTACATTCAGAGTGAGGCATAATTGATTAAGCCATTTTGACACTTTCTCCATTGCAATGATTAGCTTGTCAGCCACTTGTTTGGCATCCTTCCCATGTGTGTAGATGACTGTGTCATCTGCATACATCTGATATTTTATGTCATTTTCATATACTGATGGCATATCATTAATATACAAAGTAAAAAGCAGTGGGTCTAAAATTGAACTTTGTGGTACTCCCATGGTGCATGCCTTTGATTGAGATACAGTATTGTTTATGCGCACACACTGGGAGCGACCAGATAGATAAGATTTTAACCAGTTATGGGTATTCATGGACAGTTCATATCCTGGTAGTTTAGAAAGAAGGACTGAGTATTTGACCGTATCAAAGGCTTTATGAAAGTCTTAAAAGATGGCTCTTACCCCCTGGTCCAGATTTTCTTTAATCGTTTCAATAAAGTGACAACACAGTCTCCGTTGAGTGGTTTGGCCTGAAACCAAACTGCATGGGATGTAGCAGCTGGGCAGATTCCAGATGTTGTACCAGTTGGTCTACTACCACCTTTTCAATGGCTTTTGACAAGACAGGAAGTATACTTATCAGCCTATAATTACTGATTTCCTGTTTGTCTCCGGCTTTGTGTATGGGAGTCACAATGGTGGGTTTCAATGCATCAGGGAAGCTATTTTCATATATGGTGGGTATATTGAAGAATAATTAGATAACCAAGTCCCTGGTAAATTCACACATGTAGTTTAATTTATCTGAGCATCAATTTTATTTTATTTTTTTTCACATTTTTCATCCCATTTTGTCCCAAGTTTCAAGAATCAGGGAGTTGTTAAAATTCTAGCTGCAGCATTTTGGATCAACTGAGGACTTTTCAGAGACATTTTAGAACAGTCTGGTAGTAAAGAATTACAATAATCTAACCTAGAACTAACAAAAGTGTGGATTAGTTTCTCAGCATCACTCTGAGACAAGATGTTCCTAATCTTGGCAATATTACAAAAATGATGAAAAAAGCAGTCTTAGAAATAAGTTTAATATGTGAATTAAAGAACAGATCTCGATCAAAATAGCTCCAAGGTTCCTCACAGAACTGTTAGGAATAGAGTAACTGCATCCAAACTAAGTGTCTGATTTTGGAAAGAATTTCTGTTTTTTTTGTTTTGTTTTTTTCTTTGGGGGGGGCTGACGAGAATGATTTCAGTCTTATCTGAATTTAATAGTAAGAAATTACAATAAATGAAATTGAATGGAATGAAATCACCTCCTCAAATGACATAAATCACAGCAATGATTTTTTTATAACAAAAATCAAACAGGTTATTGCAGCATTTTCAAAAAGGAAACAGAAGAAGAATCAGTTTACCATGGCTAAACTTCAAATGTTTACAACTAATAAAGACAAGAGATCAACTTTTTAAAATAGCCGTAAAAACAGGTTTAACAACAGACAGACAAAAATTCATGTCTGCTAGAAATAAGGTAACACAAACTCTGAGAAAGGTGAAAGCAAACTTTTTTATAACCATTATTGAAAATGCAAAAGGAAATGGCAAAAAATTTGGAATAATATTAACTGTCACAGGTGCCAAATTGTGCCATAACCCCCTAGTGGTCAAGAGTGGTCAAGATTTTTTTCAAGAAAATATTCAGATCAGATGTCAGAGATTTCCAAGGCTATAACTTGAAAGTGGTAAGAGATAATGGCTTACTGTCAATTAGAAAGATGTAGAATATGATACAAAGTTTGAGATAGGAGTAAATTTAAGCACCTAATTTGCATAATTCCACGGCAGCGATATCGAATTTCATGACTTTCAGTCAAAAATGGTTCTGCTTTTTGTCACTGTTTCTTGTTTTGGGCATTTTGTTACAGCTAGAAGGTTCCTGGTTCGAATCCCCAGGTTGGCAGGGGTTGGAACCTTTCTGTGTGGAGTTTGCATGTTCTCTCTGTGCTGCGTGGGTTTACTCCGGGGGCTCCGGTTTCCTCCCACAATCCAAAGACATGCATGTTAGGTTAATTGGCTGTTCTAAATTGTCCCTAGATATCTGTTTCCTATAGGCCCTTAGAATAGAGGGTTAGTATTAGTGAAAGTGCTTTGAGTGGTCTTTGTGACTAGAAAAGCGCTGTATAAGTGCAGGTTAGTTAGTTAGTTAGTTAGTTAGTTATCTTCAAAGTATATGAACCAGAAAATCAGTACAATGCAGTACAATGTAAACAAAACAATAAACAAACACAGACATTCGTCACTTATCGCTGGCGAAAGGCGGCTCGCTTCGCTGTTTTTGCAGCATATTTTCTCTTCTGTCGGGCATTTTTGCTTTCTCTCCCACATCCACAAACTGTTAGGATTATTCCACCTCACTTTTGCTTTTATTCCACCGCTATTTATGTTATAAAACGACATGGAACCGGAGTGATTGTTTTGCCAGGTCACGTGGTGCAGCGGTCGACAGCAGGTGAAAATCAATGAGCTTCGCACACCCTCTGTTATAACAAAATCTAAACATTTACCTTCATAAGCTAAATAATCTCTTTTTTGAATCATAGTTGGCAAATTTGGGTGCAAACCAGTACATCTACAGCAATCGGTAACGACAAACACGTCGGTAACATGTTTGTCTAATCTAAAAGAAGAAGAAGAAAAATTTCTTCCTTGCTGGTGTAAATAGGGATGCTTCTATGTCGGCCATAATTCCTCCAAGGCAAGAGCAGTAAGTTATACGTGTCTGCCACCTTGTGAGGTGGCATTCTCAGTACAATGGGAGTGTTTGGCACGTCATATAACATCACTTGACAGGCGCTGTGCCACTAGGGGCGCGATCTGCTAAGGGTTAACAAATTGACTAATAAACAGAACAAAAAAGATGATGGAGACATGGAACTTAATATTAGTGACAAATTGGTACAGAATCCCATGGTCATTGCTACAGAGTTTAACAACTTTTTCATAAACTTTGTGCTAGAAATATCCAGTTCATTTAATCCACCTGATCATAAATGTAGTCCTATTAACCCCTCACAACCAGTCTTTAATATACTAGAAATAACTGCAAATGAAGTCGCAAATATCATCAGCTCATTGAATAGCTCAAAAGCAGCAGATGAACATTGTCATGGGGTGGTCCTGGCGGACCACTATTAAGACGCTATAGGCAGCCGTTGAGTTTGCATATTTATTAAAGGAAGGCACACTATACAAAATAAAGAGCCACGAGGGGCAAAACACACATAACAACTACAGCAAAGGCACAGTAAAAATACACTCAGTGTTAAGTTTCAGATACAATATATTGTATATAACTGTCATTTATCAAGTGTTTGTTGTGCTGTTATCCGCAGGGCTTTTATTGTGAAAGCGAGCAGAAGGTGGGGAAGCGGATATGTTTTTTTTCTGGGAATTCTCATGTGACTTTTGTGGTCGGCAATAAAGGTGCAAGCAGACATAACGAGTGTGTTGTTCTTATCGTCTTTCATTCAAGATAATGGGAGAAAACTTACTGAGAATAAGGAGAACACGAGCGTGACTGGAACCGGGGAATAGGGACTCCAGCCGAACGTTGGGGAGACCAGCGTTATGCGTGTGTGAGGTTGCAGCCCCAAGTAACCAAAGCTGCTCCCTTAAATAGGGTTGACCAGCGTTATGCGTGTGTGAGGTTGCAGCCCCGAGTAACCAAAGCTGCTCCCTTAAATAGGGCTAGAGGATTAATCAGCGTATGAGGACGTCATCAGCTGAATGTAATCCAGCTGTCACAGAGGAGCTCAGCTCTGACAGCTGGAAGCCCCTCCGAGATGCTGTCAGAATAAAAGCTCGGAGGACCACAGGGAACCAACACAGAACGGGAGGAAAATACTGCATGACCCGAGCGCGGACAATATCAACGCTCAGACCATGACAGTACTCCCCCCCAAACAACACACTCTGGGCGTAACGTAACATCCAAGCCCCCCCCCCCCACCCAAAAGGCTAAGAAGGCCCACCCAGGGTGGGAGGAGGGGGAAAAAAGGCCAGGAGGGTGAGAACCGGAAAAAAAAAAAACCCATCAAGACAGGGAACCGGGAAAAAATGACAAGGGCGAATATAGAAAAAATAACATGGTGCAACAGAGCATGAGAAAAAAAAAAAAAAAACAGAACCACAAATATACTCCATAATGCACAGGTGGAAAAACAGACAGGACAATGAATGCAAATAACAGAACTACTATACCTAAAGACCATGATACATAGGCCAAAAGAGGAAGGAGAAAAAAACAATACCACGCTAAATAGCGGCGAAATACAGACGGTTCAGTAAGTCCAAATAAACTGGCAGAGGCAACAACAGCGCACATCTCCGATTACAGAGGGGGAGAGAAAAACACACGCTAAAGAGCGGCGAAATACAAACAGTTCAGATAAACTCCCAATACACGGGCAAAGGCAACAAAAAGAGCATAACTCTCGGACTACCGAGGGGAGAGAAAGGAAAAAAAAAACACACGCTAAAGAGCGGTAAAATACAGACAGTACAATATAGTTCATAGAAAAAAACAAAAAAACACAAGAGCATCCCAGAACTACAGGAGAGGGAAAAAAAAAACTACAGGGATGACAGCAGGCAGAGCACAATAACACAAAAACAAATAGTTCAGGAGGTCTACCTGCGTCCAGTGTCCAGATCACTGGCAGGGGAAAAAGGATAAGTTCGGGCGGTCTACCCCAGTCCCAGGCCCAGAGAACCAGTACCTCCGGCGGCCGGACCAGGTCGCCGAACAAAAAGTCCAGTTTGTCGGGTGGCCGACCCAGAACGCCAAACAGGCAAAGCAGTCTCCCAGGCGGCCGACCCGCGTCATTCAGCCCCCAGGACCGCAGGGGAGAACTCGGAGGCGGCCTCCCTATTGAGAGGGATAGTGAGGGAAAGCCGAGTTGAATAAGAGGAATCCCAGCTGCACCAGGTGGAGGGAAAAAGGGATCAGGGAAACAATGAGGGACCAGTCCAGCATCGATCGGCGGAGGATCTGCAGCTCCTTATCCGAACTCTATACGGACTGCCGCTGCGCTCTCGTTGGAACCCAAGCGGGACCGTGCTGCACCCACGACGGACCCTGATTGGGTCAATGTTGCACCCACGATGGACCCTGACTGGGCCGGCGCAGCAGGGATGTCACCAGGAGGTCACCAGGGATGACCTCCAGACACGAACCCAGAACCTCCAAGGCGATGACCGGAACAGGCTCATCACCGGTGACCCTGGGAGAAGGCTCAGAGGAGAAAAGAAAACCGGGATCAGAATCACCAGCAGCGGCAGAGCCCAGTGAGACAAGCTCGGACGCAGCGGACGGCTGCGCCCAGCTTGTCTCCCCGAGAGACAGGCAAAAATGCTCCAGAATAGAAGAAAGGAAGACAAAGTAGAGCACTTGCCTGATCTCGGGCTCTACCGCAGCCCAGGACTTCGACGATCCGGGTTCAGCACGCTGAAGGTCCAGTTCTGGTTCCCACTTGACTGCGGCGGGCTCTGCAGCCGGCATGATGGTGTCCACAGTCTGGGGATTTCCTGACGCTAACATCCATGCTGGAGGCCCGCACGGCGTGGTAGCAGGGGATCCGTGACCTGCTGGGTCGGACTGTTCCTCAGTGAAGACCCGGGGACGCTTGATCATCGGCGCAGGCTCCAAGTGGCAGTCCGCCTTCCTCATCTGCCTGTGTCGTGGCTGCGGGGCTGGAACCAGGCTCTCCAGGGCCGCAGGCTCCTTTCTCTTCCGGTGGTGTAGTCCTGGCACCGGAGAACGCTCAGGGGAAGAAGACACAGAGGTAGCAGGTTCATAATTTATAATTGCAGCAGGAGGAGGGAGCTCGGGGGACTGTGAACCCCGAACTCCACCCTCAGGGATCAGACAAGGCAATTCACCCAGTGAAGGAAAAGCATGAAGAGACACTTGCCTGCTCCGCTGAGGGCCGATGGAAACTGCTGCAGTGGGCTTGGTTCTTCCCTTCCCCCGATGGATGGTAACGGAGGGCCCCCCGGGAAGACGAAGAAGAGCCGCTTGCACCGGATCGGGAACGGGAGCAGCCGGAGGTGGACTCGTGGAGCTCACAGCAGCTGGGGAGAGCGTCGAGGAGGAGGGAGGAGCAGCAGAGGTGGTCCGGGGACGAGGAACATACAACCCGGAGGAGGCTGCTGTCTTACCCCTCTGATGAGATGCAAAGGCTACAGCTGGCTGGGAGACAGAGTTCGTGCGGCTACCCAGAACTGGATCTGGACGGGATTCTCGCTGAGGCTTCACTGAGGGAATCCCGGCTGATGTCCTTCTCCGCCGGAAATGTCGCTGGGGTGGAGTAAACTCCTGGACTGGACAGGTGACAGGAGTGGGATCCCGAGGCAAGGAGTGAGGATGCCTCCTCTTCGGCTTCCTGCCGGAGTCTCCCTCCAGCCCACGGAGCTTCTCCCGGAATGTAGAGATCGCCGCCATCCTCGTCGTGATTTCAGGGTGGTCAGCGTAGCGAGGATGGAGGTTAATAGTTACCTCAGCGAGGCCCAGGTACCAGCATGAGGCGCTGGGGATGGTGTGATGGCGAGCGCTGGAAATGATCCCATCAATTTCGATAAGGGCAGTTACCAGCTCGTAGCCCAGGCTCATGGCGTAGCCCTTGGGTGGCGACACCATTTCCCAGCACACTGGTACGCGGAAAGGGGAAAAACTACAAGCCCAAAACTAAGCAAACTCACAGTCACCGGCGTCTCGTTTGGCTGCAACCTACTGTCATGGGGTGGTCCTGGCGGACCACTATTGAGACACTATAGGCAGCTGTTGAGTTTGCATATTTATTAAGCGAAGGCACACTATACAAAATAAAGAGCCACGAGGGGCAAAACACAAATAACAACTACAGCAAAGGCACAGTAAAAATACACTCAGGATAACGGGAGAAAACTTACTGAGAATAAGGAGAACACGGGCGTGACTGGAGCCGGGGAATAGGGACTCCAGCCTAACGTTGGGGAGACCAGCGTTATGCGTGTGTGAGGTCGCAGCCCCGAGTAACCAAAGCTGCTCCCTTAAATAGGACTAGAGGATTAATCAGCTGATGGGGACGTCATCAGCTTAATGTAATCCAGCTGTCACAGAGTAGCTCAGCTCTGACAGCCCAAAGCCCCTCTGATACGCTGTCAGAATAAAAGCTTGGCGGACCACAACGAACCAACACAGAACAGGAGGAAAATACTGCATGACCCGAGCGCGGACAATATCAATGCTCAGACCATGACAAACATGGTCTTAACACCAAATTTTTAAAAGAACATAAAGAATCTCTCATTTGTCCAATTACTCAATTAATCAATCTGTCAGTCAATCATGATGTCATCCCAACTGCCTGGAATGCAAGAGTGGTCAGACCAATTTTCAAAACGGGAAGTAAAACTGATATAAACAACTACAGACCAATCAGCATCTTACCTATTTTTTATTTTTTATTTGTATAAAATTCACATGGGTGTATCGATGGAAAAGAGGAGTTGGAATTAATAAGTGTTCACTTCTTCCTTCTCCCTTTCGAACAGTGTATACTGTAACTTTATTGCATTTGCTATTTGCTTGTTTTTTGTTATATTTTTTGTGTTCGAAATAAACTATCGGTCTATCTATCTATCTATCTATCTATCTATCTATCTATCTATCTACCTGTTATCTCCAAAATAATTGAAAAATGGGTGGCCACACTATTATGTGAACATCTGAATTAATGGAACATCCCCCTGCCTTCACACACAGTTTGGGTTCCGTGCCCACCACTCAACAGAGTCTGCAATAAGCTTGTTCTAGAGAAAATTAAATATTTCTTAGATAAGTGCAATTGTGTAGGTGCTGTGTTTTTAGATCTGAAGAAGGCATTTGACACTGTTGACCACAACATTCTTTTAACCAAACTTACTCAGTTTAACTTTTCAGAACACGCTATCAAATGGATGAAATCCTATTTAAATGACAGACAGCAATGTGTAATGGTCAGCAGTGTCAAATCGCCATATTTGAAATGTCAAATAGGTGTCCCACACGGCTCCACACTTTGACCAATATTATTCTCCCTGTACATAAGGGATTTACCAAATGCATGCAGAAACATTCATATACAAATGAAGAGTTCTTTTTGCTCAGATAAGTCCAGTTGTGTTCAAAATGAGAAAAAAACACTTTTTTATCTGTAGGCTTATAGGTGTTAGTATTTTCAACTCAGCTTCTAAGACATGGTCACTTGAAAGTATCTCAGACATAATAAAGCAAAAAATCAAACATCAACTCATTGTTATTTTTTGGCAATTTATTAGTACTTTTTTTTTTCCAAAAACAGATAAGTCCACAAGCCATTCTTTTGCAAAACCAAACAAGTCCCGAAACCCATGCTATTTTGTCTGGAACATACTTGAATGTCTATAAAGCATCAATGTTGTATGATTGACACACTGATTTAAGCATAGCCACTCAGTAAAATAGTATAATATAGCTATAATAAAGCTATACAGTGCATCCGGAAAGTATTCACAGTGCTTCACTTTTTCCACAATTTGTTATGTTACAGCCTTATTCCAAAATGGATTAAATTCATTTTGTCCTCAAAATTCTACACACAATACCCAATAATGACAACGTGAAAAGTTTTTCTGAGATTTTTGCAAATTTATTAAAAATAAAAAACCTAAGAAATCACATGTACATAGGTATTCACAGCATTTGCCATGAAGCTCAAAATTGAGCTCAGGTGCATCCTGTTTCCACTGATCATCCTTGAGATGTTTCTACAGCTTAATTGGAGTCCACCTGTGGTAAATTCAGTTGATTGGACATGATTTGGAAAGGCACACACCTGTCTATATAAGGTCCCACAGTTGACAGTGCATGTCAGAGCACAAACCAAGCATGAAGTCAAAGGAATTATCCTGTAGACCTCCAAGACAGGATTGTCTCAAGGCACAAATTTGGGGAAGGGTACAGAAAAATGTCTGCTGCTTTGAAGGTCCCTATGAGCACAGTGGCCTCAATCATCTGTAAATAGAAGAAGTTCAGAACCACCAGGACTCTTCCTAGAGCTGGCCGGCCGTCTAAACTGAGTGATCAGGGGAGAAGGGCCTTATTCAGGGAGGTGGCCAGGAACCCGATGGTCACTCTGTCAGAGCTCCAGTGTTGCTTTGTGAAGAGAGGAGAACCTTCCAGAAGGACAACCATCTCTGCAGCAATCCAACAATCAGGCATGTATGGTCGAGTGGCCAGATGGAAGCTGCTCCTTAGTAAAAGGCACAAGGCAGCCCACCTGGAGTTTGCAAAAAGGCACCTGAAGGACTCTCAGACCATGAGAAACAAAATTCTCTGGCCTGAGACAAAGAATGAACTCTTTGGTGTGAATGCCAGATGTCATGTTTGGAGGAAACCAGGACTGCTCATAACCATGCCAATGGTGGTGGCAGCATCATGCTGTGTGGATGTTTTTCAGTGGCAGGAACTGGGAGACTAGTCAGGATAGAGGCAAAGATGAATGCAGCAACGTACAGAGACATCCTGGATGAAATCCTGCTCCAGAGCACTCTTGACCTCAGACTGGGGTGACAGTTCATCTTTCAGCAGGACAATGACCCTAAGCATACAGCCAAGATATCAAAGAAGTGGCTTCAGGACAACTCTGTGAATGCCCTTGAGTGGCCCAGCCAGAGCCCAGACTTGAATCCAATTGAACATCTCTGGAGAGATCTAAAAATGGCTCTGCACCGACACTTCCCATCCAACCTGATGGGGCTTGAGAGATGCTGCAAAGAGGAATGAGCGAAACTGCCCAAAGATAGGTGTGTCAAGCTTGTGGTATCCATCCATCCATCCATCTTCTTCCGCTTAATCCTTTTCGGGTCACGAGGGGACTGGAGCCTATCCCAGCATCTTTGGGCGAGAGGCAGGGTACACCCTGGACAGATTGCCGGTCCATCACAGGGCCAACACAGAGACAGACAACCATTCACTCTCACAGTCATACCTAAGGACAATTTAGAATCCCCAGTTTGATGCCAATTAACCTAACTTGCATGTTTTTGGCATGTGGGAGGAAACCGGAGAAATCCCGGAGTAAACCCACGCAGACACGGGGAGAACATGCAAACTCCACACAGATCACTGTTGGATGGGGGCTGGGATCAAATCCAGGATCCCCCGGCCAAGGGTGAGTTGCTGTGCTGCCGCAGTGCTAACCACTCCACCACCGCGCTGCTGGCATCATATTCAAAAAGACTTGAGGCTGTAATTGCTGCCAAAGGTGCATCAACAAAGTATTGAGCAAAGGCTGTGAATACTTATGTACATGTGATTTCTTAGTTTTTAATTTTTAATAAATTTGCAAAAATTAAAAAAAAAAAAACTTTTTTCACATTGTCATTATGGGGTATTGTGTGTAGAATTTTGAGGAAAAAATGAATTTAATCCCTTTTGGAATAAGGCTGTAACATAACAAAATGTGGAAAAAATGAAGCACTGTGAATACTTTCCGGATGCTCTATAATTCAAGATTCAAAGATTTTATTGTCAATACTACTATACGTACAGGATATACAGGAGAAATGAAATGGCACTTCTTTCTTCATTGGTGTGCACAGTATAAAAAGAAAAGAAATAAGGCTGGAAAAGAAGAAAACAACAACAACAGCAGTCTAATATACAATATGCACAGCCAACGGAGCAATGAGAGAAGAGTTTCACATCACAACATAAACTACCTTAAGGTATTTATATTTAATAATTCAGCAAAAACAATTTGATTTAATACATAGTTACTACAAATTGCATGCAGGTATTCGTTTTTTTGTACCACCTTTAGTCTGTTACATTTTACTGTCTCACATGACAACGTCATTAACAGTACCACAAAAACAAGCCCAGTAATGTCCGAAAGCGGTCAATATTATTGTTCTATTGAGTTTACTGTATAGTCCACTATATCATCTATCTATCTATCTATCTATCTATCTATCTATCTCTCTCTCTATATATATATATATACACTGCTCAAAAAATAAAGGGAACACTTTGAAAACACATCAGATTTTAATGGGAAAAAATAAGCTGGATATCGAAATTGTGGCAGGCTAGTCCAGCTTACTCAGGTTAAAGGAACACTTTTTAATCTGAGTAAGCTGGACTAGCCTGCCACAATTTCGACATCCAGCTTATTTTTTCCCATTAAAATCTGATGTGTTTTCAAAGGGTTCCCTTTAGCGAGTAGGGAGTGAGTGAGTGAGTGAGTGAACACAGCCAGGGAAATCAGTCAGAGCGAGCAGACCCGGAAGGCAGCCAAGATGAGTCACGTGACCCAAATACCAAGCGCTGATTTACCCTGTGGAGTTAACTGCTTTTGTAAAAAAAAAAACAAAAAAAAAACACTCTCTGGGCGTTTATTGGCTTTTGAAAAAACAAAACAAAACATGAATTTGTAGTGTCTATAACATAGGACATATCGGCTTTTGAGACAAAACAATTTGAACTTCTACAAGTAGGTAATGTTAACAGTTGTTTGATGTAAAGAGTGAAATTTTCATGGAAGTGGCATTTATCGGTTTTTGCAAACAAACTCTTCAAATGTATGCAGATGACATGGTAATATTTACACCTGCAAAAAACACACAAGAAGCCACCTGTATTCTTGCAACAGCGATGACCCAAATCCATGACTGGCTGAATAATTCATATCTCCTACTCAACAATAAAAAAAATCTCTGCATGATGTTCACCAAACAACGATCAAATATTACAATCTCAAACATTTTCTTAAAAGGGGAGGAGCTGCAGCTAGTCAAGGAATTTAAGTACCTCAGCATTTAATTACTTCCTCATTAACCTTTAAAAAACATTAAAAAAATCTCAAATATAATCAAATTCAATCTGAGAAATTTTAAACAAAGTAGACCATCGCTGACAGTTATCAATCCATCCATCCATCCATCCATCCATCCATTTTTTACCGCTTTTCTGGAGGTCCGGGTCGCAGAGGCAGCAGTTCAAGCAGAAAAGTGCAGACTTCCCTCTCCCCAGCTACCTGCTCCAGCTCTTCAGAGAGGATACCAAGGCGTTCCCAAACCAACTGGGAGACATAGTCTCTCCAGCGAGTCTTGAGTCTGCCCCGGGGTCTCCTCCCAGAGGGACGTGCCCGAAACACCTCAAGTGGGAGATGTCCAGGAGGCATCCTAATCAGATGCCCATACCACCTCAACTGGCTCCTTTCAATGTGGAGGAGCAGCGGTTCTACTCTGAGCCTCTCCCTGATGACTGAGCTCCTCACCCTATCTCTAAGGGTGAGTCCAGCAATCCTATCAAGAAAGTTCATTTCAGCCGCTTGTATCCACAATCTCATTCTTTCGGTCATTACCCCAAGCTCGTGACCATAGGTGAGGGTAGGACTGTAGATTGACTGGTTAATCGACAGCTTTGCCTTAGAGCTCAGCTCCCTCTTCACCACAATGGACCGGTACAACGTCCGCATCACTGCAGATGCTGCTCTGATCCATCTGTTAATCTTTCACTCCATTCTCCCCTCACTTGTGAATAAGACCCTGAGATACTTAAACTCCTCCACTTGAGGCAGGAGCTTGTCCCCAACCCGGAGAGGACAATCCACCTTTTTCCAGCTGAGGGTCATGGACTCGGACTTGGAGGTGCTGGTTCTCATCCCAGCCACTTCACACTCAGTGGCAAACCATCCCGGTAAGACCTGTAGGTCATTGCTGGATGAAGCCAACAAGACAACATCATCTGCAAATAACAGATATGCAATCCTGTGGTCACCAAGCATGACACCCTCTGATCCTTGGCTGCGCCTAGAAATCCTGTTCATTAAAATTACGAACAGGATTGGTAACAGTTAATACAGCCAAAATGTTTCTGCATGCAATGACCTTCTCACACATCAATTACTGTTTTACTAACTGGTCACTCACTGGTGTAACCATAATCAACCCCATTGAATTTTTATACAAAAAAGCCATAATATTCCTTGACAAGAAGGATCCCACATATCATTGCTGTCACATTTACATAAAATACAATTTTCCATCCATCCATCCATCCATCCATCTTCTACCGCTTTTCCAGAGGTCTGGGTCGCGGAGGAAGCAGTTCAGTCAGAGGAGCCCAGACTTCCTCTCCCCAGCCACCTGCTTCAGCTCTTCATAGAGGATACCAAGATGTTCCCAGACCAGCTGGGAGACATAAGGGCCTTTTCCATTAGCCCTGCTTAGCCCAACATGGGACAGCTCAGCACGCTTAGTAAGTCTTTCCACTAGCCCCAACACGGTTTAACAGCCACGATTTTCGTCCCCGCTCAAGGGCTGGGTACAACCGTGCTGAGTCGTGCTGTGTTATGACGTCAAAAGACTGGTCGCCGCTGATTGGTCAGGTCGTAACATCACGAAAGCGACCGTCTTCTGATGAATCTACCCACAACCGCCATTTGCAATATTTCACGGACTAACTCGGTCACGGAGTAAATACGATATTAATACAGACAGCGTTGTAGGTTTTGCGGAACTCTACACCGTGGTCCAATGAAGAGGTGCGGAGTTTTCTCTGCTTGGTGGCAGATCCACAGTGAGGAGTGACCCGGACCGATACAGATGGCTGCCCAGCATAGAACCTAACTATGGACAAGCTGAAGACGAACGTGAGAGAACCATCGATGGTGAGTGATTTGTAATAATGTGCATCTGTTCGCTTCTTTATCCTGTTGGTGGTAAGCTCACTTTTTTTGAGCCATACAGCGCCGTTTTGTGCTGGCTAACTCGTTTTAACTAACGATTTTTAGCTAGTAGCTAGCTAGTACCAACTGCTGATTCGCGCTTGTTTTCTCCTAAATATTCGCTTGTGAGAGCAAAACGATGAAATATGTTAATCCTGGTTAAAGTCCTAGTTTGTGTATGTATTGCACTTTGGTGCTGCGCATTAAATTGTGTGCAATTTAATGCTAGAATGTGTTTCCACATGCCAGGGGTTGGCTGCCCTCTGTTTATATTGTGGATACTGGTGAAATGAACCACAGGAGCCGAAATCTTGTCATATTAAAATTGCTTTTTCAAACCAGTGATTTATAAAGTCATTCATATAATTTTCTAAAGCGTCAAAATAGACCCACACACCTATTCTGTGGATCCTGCAGTGCTTGTCAGGGAAACGAAGCATTTTTGTCACATCCCACCACTGACTTTCACAGGTGTATTTCCCTTATACAGGTACATCTCCAAAAATTAGAATGTCATGAAAAACTTCAATATTTTTTGTCAATCATTTCAGAAAGAGAAATCCGTATATTATATAGATTTATTACACAGACAGTGATATATTTCAAGCGTTTATTTATTTTAATTTTGATGATTATGGCTTACAGCCCCTCAAAACCCCAAATTCAATTTGGCCAAAAATTAGAATATTACATAAAGTTAACTTTAAAAAATAGTTTTTAAATATAAATGTTGGCCGCTGAGGTGTTGGTTAATATGGGCTGTAGCCGTAATCATCAATATTAAAATAAACACTTTCAATATATCACTGTCCCTGTAATGAATCTATATATGGGTTTCACTTTCTAAAATGAGTGAAAAAAATATAGAATTTTTTCATGGTATTCTAATTTTTGAGATGTGCCTGTATAAGTGTTGAACTTGGTTGAAACTAACCATCATCCATTTCTGTCGTTCATCTAGGCAAGAGGAAATCAGCCGCCCACAACGGACCTCGCCACTGTGGAAAGTACTGAAATCCTGTGCTTTTATAGGTAAAGTGTCAAAACCAAAGTAGCACAGTTTCCACTTAATATAAAAGGGACTGAACTGAGATTTATTTGATTGTGTGAATATGACACATCAACTGTAAAATAAACCGCTTGTTAATGTATTTATTTTTTTGTCAGATCACTTGTGTGATCCTTTGTGAGTTATGTTCATAACTGTATGTTTTGGCGAATGTGAGATGTTCAGTCGTCAATATAATTTACTTTATATGTGTAGTTTATAGTCTATCATCAATAAACTCATGCAGTAACAGGACACATTACAAATATTTGAGACCCATCGTAGTGCTTCCTTTTATATTTTAGCAATGCTAGTACAAAACACCGCCCACACATGAAGCCAGGGCAAGAAGAGACACTTTTACAGACAAGACAAACTTTTATTGATAAAAACTTCATATTTTGACTAAGCGACTCCATACTCGGTGATGCACACCTTCAGTTAAAGTACTAGATTCCATTCAAGTGAATGTATTAATTCATTCTGATTGCTGTAGTAAAAAAAGATGATTTTAAATGTAACCCAGCCCTTGTAAAATCTACTGAAGCGCAGCTACATGAAAACTGTGGTTAAATACAACAATGAAGTACTTTATTTTCACATTCAAATTGTAATCCCTCCTGTTTTGTTTTTCTTTAGAATTCTTGGATGAAATATGGTGGGCAATATAAGCTGCAGCTTCAGCCATCACCCATTTCAGATAACCTATGTTGAACTGTATAATCAGAGGAGTTATTGTTTAATTTGACCTTGTTAGATTTTTTTCCCCTTTGTTATATTATTCTATTTTCTTTTAATCTTTACTTTTAATCAATCCGAAATAAAGATTCATTCATTAATTCACATTCCACCACTGGCTTTTAGCAACAAGTGTATTTCCCAAATATGTTTTAAACTTCCTTTAATTAACCACCACTCATTTGTCTTTTGTCTAGGCAAGAGGGAAACTGTCCACCACAACTGGACCTTGCCTCACTATTTACAGAGATGCAGGCTGAAGATCTGCTGAACCAGGACCAGTACGAGCGGCCGATCCAGTTGCTTCTCAGTGAGGCAGCGTGGCTGCCGTGTGTGACCATTCCAGTTTTTTTTTTTACAGTTTGAATTTTGCACATTCTGAATAATCTGGAATTTGCTGCTGATTGTAATAAACAATTTAGTGACTTATATGTTTGCATCATGATTTTCTATTTTGTCTGTTAAGACACCGGTGGGAAAAGAGTCAACTGTACAAAGGATTTATCGGTGACCTTGAAAATAATGGGTCATTTTTAAGAAAAAAGTAACCAAAACAATTATTTTACTAACTGAAGACTGTATTGTTGGATGTGCCAGTGCAGAAGACCCTGCATACTTTAGTGACAGTACCAGTATATGGAGGAATTCTGGGTCATATTAGCATCTGCTCTTCATCATAATGTGTTTGGGCGGGGGTGTCTAATCATGTGCCATGGAGGGCCAAGACCCTGCAGGCTTTACCTCCAACCAGTGTCTTCAACAGCAGATTCCACTGAACTTCTTCCACTGACTGATCAGTGAGAACACCTGCTGAAGAGACTGGGCAGAAGAGAGAACCTGCAGGGTCTTGGCCCCCCATGACACATGATTGGAAGCCCCCGGATTAGGTTTAATGGGATTTAACATTTTAACACAAACTGCTTTATGGTTCATAATTCTGTTGACAGACTTACACCAAACCAAAAGTGATTTCTCAAACTGCTGGATTATTCTTAGCTTTTCCCATCTTTCAGTATTTAATTTATGCCACATGGTGGTAACCTTCACATATAAAAAAAGAGACATCTGCAAAAACTTCAGAGGTTTATTGTCAGTGCAATTCCCAGTGCAATACTACATGAATGCATGTCTAGTACATTGTTGATGCAGAGAATATATATTTCTACAGTACATGTATCTAGTAAATCAACTATTTTCCATGTAACCTTGTGACTGCATTATTTTAATTGCTTTTAATCCTAGCTCAAGTTTGTTTTGGCCTAAAATGCATGATAACTGTCAAATATATCAGAATCAGAAACAGAATCAGAAAAAGATTTATTGCCAAGTACATTCACAAGTAAATAACCGGTAAATATACGAGGGATTTGACTTGACACTGAGAACGTCATAGGTGACATTTTCAATGACGCGGCAGCCATGAGGCGCCTGTCAGCAGAGAGGGAACAGGAAGCAATGGGGAAGAGGGGGGGTGAACACAATAGGAGAGAGAAAAAAAGCATTGTTTGTCAGAATAACGTTCATATATGATCGATATTATGATTACAAGAAAAAAACTCTCAATGCACAATTAGCAGACAATAGAATCCATACAATGACACAAAGAGAGCAGTGAATGAATGAATCTTCAAGTCAGTATAGTGAGTCAGTGTGTGTGTGTGTGTTGAGTGCAATCAGTGATATCAGTTGGAGAACAACAAAAGTCTCTTCCCGCAGCAGATGTTATGTCTACCGTCTGAGCAGAGGCGCATGTCCTTGGCACGGCAGATGGAATAGTTTGCCAGACAGCTGGCTGTCCTTGAGAGTCAAATGCTGCCCGCCATGTTATGAAAACAAGTATACTGAAGATAATCTGGAGGACTGAGTGCTGAGGGCGTCAAAACAGGTCGAATAGCACTGACTTCAGAGAAAAAACTTTCTATTCTCTTACAGATTCAGTGCTCAAATCCTTCATGGCTGGGCGTTGAAATCGAATCATGGACGGCTCTCAGCGTGATCGTGATGTAATCCATTTTCCTGTACAGTTCTCCATTAGCCGCTGTCAGAGTCCTGCCCAGTTGGTCAATTTGATGGGTGAGCCTCGCCGGGTCCGCTTTTTGATAGGCTCCGTCCATCTTCTTCAATTTGCGGTACACCAGAACAATCCCAAATCCAATCAGTAGAATTCCGATGACCATTGCTCCGAAAAGGTATAAATCTTAAATATCTTTGATAGAGAGCTCACACAGGCACAAGAGTTTCCAATTGCTTGTGTCCTTCAAATAACCCGCAGCAGCTGTTCCTGCGGGGCAAATCGGCTCCCCCGGGCCAGATTTTCTCGTTGAAAAAACAGTGTCAATTGCGTTCAAAGCCCAGCTTATTAAATCCATAATTTCGTTCGATAATCAGCAGTAAAGACACGCAGACAGACAATAGCAAGCTGGGATCCAGTCAGTTAGGGAAGGAGAGAGATAAGGAGCCTGAGCTGGGAGGAAAAGCGTCTGCTCTCTTTGGAGGGCGGAAGTGAAGTGATATCTTATTATACCTAACTCTGTACTGTTTACTTTTTGAATATATATTTTGTGGCTAATATAGTTATTAACATGGTGATCAAGTTGTGTCAGCTGATCATTTTTTTCTATGACACCATCTCAGACTCTGCAGCAGGAGCAGGTACGTCCATGATGCCTCAACAGTCTCTCCATGATTTTCACGCAGATCAGAGCAATTTGTTGTACAGGAAATAAACGTTTCTACAGACATTCTTAAGCTCTCTAACCACTGATCGTTTGTGAAGCTGTGCTGACATCAGTGACAGGCTGATGACATCCGTGACAGGCTGTGCTGAACGCCCAGACCGAATGAAGCTGTAATTTCCCCACAACAGAGCCATCTGAAACACACACAGCGTACATATTTTAGTACCTAACAGCGATAACTTGCAGACATTAAAGTGTAGTACGATGTACTTATAGCAAACTAGCATTAGCAACATTAGCTTACCGTCATATATGACCTAGTTTGTATCCTCACGTCTTTGGCTCTCCCAGAAGCTGCAGTACTATTCCAGAGTGTTTCATCTCGCTGCCTGTACCCTTGTCTGGCCGTCCTTTTTGGCATTTACGGTGAAAAAAGCCACAGACCGAGGAGTCGCCTTGTACAGCTGTATGTGTTATGTTTTGCTTGGATCGCGTGTTCTACGTCACGGGAGTGTGGCACCGCCTCGCTGTTATAGAAATCCCACCCACCCCAGCTTAACACGGTTGTAACCCAGCTTAACACGGTTGTAATGGAGACAAAAGCGAGCCGAACTGTGTTGAAGTGAATCGAGATGTGCCGAG
This sequence comes from Pholidichthys leucotaenia, assembly GCA_020510985.1. Classification (NCBI taxonomy): domain Eukaryota; kingdom Metazoa; phylum Chordata; class Actinopteri; order Cichliformes; family Pholidichthyidae; genus Pholidichthys; species Pholidichthys leucotaenia. The sequence continues at coordinate 276,016,292 of CM035836.1, read as the reverse complement.
GTGTGCTGGGCTAATGGAAAAGTGGCTATAGTATCCCCAGCGAGTCCTGATTCTGCCCCGGGTTCTCCTCCCAGAGGGATGTGCCCAAAACACCTCAAGTGGGCGGCATCCAGGGATGTTCATGGATCGTCACCTTATCGTGGTGGGGGGTTTGCGTGCCCTAGTGACCCCAGGAACCATGTTGTCCGGGGCAGTTTGCCTCTGGTAGGGTCACCCGAGACAAACTGGTCCTGGGTGAAGGGCCAGACTAAGAACGATCCAACAGACTCTCATGATGAATGCTAGAACAAGGATTCAGTGTACCCCACCCGGTATGGGATTACCGGGGCCCCACCCTGGAGCCAGGCCTGGGGGAGGGGCTCGATGGCTAGGTGGCTGGGTTTCGGTGGCTGGGTTTCCGGCCGTGGGACCTGGCCGGGCTCAGCCCCAAGGAATTACATGGGTCCACCCTCCAGTGGGTTCACCACCTGCAGGAGGGACCATGGGCGTCCAGTGCTATGTGGATCAGGTGGCGGTCAAAGGCGGAGACCTTGGCGGTCTGATCCCAAGCTGTCTTTTGAAAATTATAAAATTATAAAACTCTCAAATTTTCCTTTTCACTCTATAAAATATTAAATGGCTATGAACCCCCCCCCCCCGCCCCATCCTGGCAGAATATGTTAAACTGAGGACTGGCATCGGTACAGCCACTAGAGGAGACTGTGAGGTCCCCCACAGACACACCACATTTGCTCAATCTGTGCTATCAGTGAGGGGCACCAAGATCTGGAGTAATATACTACCTGCAATCAGAGAACATACTACACTAAACAGTTTTAAGAATTAAAAAAATGCTTTTAAACAACCAAAACTTTGCCCATATCTTGTGGTTACTCTGTGGCATAGGCATATACTGTATATATGTGCCCGTGCATCACACACATATGCCCCACCTCTTGTTAGTTGCTGTCTGTTGTTGTTCTGAGGTGCTTGGGTGCATGTATGTGTACGCATACACAGCACTTACGCATGTGACATTTGAATATTTTGTTTTGTAACACCTTAACTCTGCACTTTGTACAGTCTCATTGCAGTTGTTCTGCTTGTGTGTGATTGTTTGTTTGTGTGTTTTTGTGACCCGGGGGACTACAGATGCAAATTAGCAGTATTGCTAAATCTGGCATACTTACATTTGTATTAATGTTCATTAGTATGTAATGTCCCTTTCAAATAAACATTAAACTTGAACTTAAATAAATAAGTCATCCAAGCTCTGATTTCCTTAAGACATGTCTCTGATTTAGTTAACTGATTACTGTCATCTGGCTTCATTGACAAATATAATTGCATGTCATCTGCATAACAATAGGAATTTTTGCAATGGGGAAAGAAAAAAAAGGGGAAGAAAAAAAAGAAATTTATGCAATGCTTTCTAATAATATGACCTAAAAGAATCATATATTAACTAAAAAGAATTGGATGCAACACAGTGCCCTGTGGAACTCCGTGGGGGAACTTTGAATTTGACAAAAACTCGTTACTGACATGAACACCACCGGAGTGGTGGCTTAGAGGTAGAGCATCCATGCCACAACCAGGAGGCTGTGGTTCAAGTCCCGGCCAGATCATGCAAAAGACCATAAAATGGAACTTTCAGCCATCCAACTTCGTGCTCAGCAAGGAGGGATGGTTACCCAGCCACAGTGGGTGTACAAGCCAGTGTAGTCCCTGTCCCGGTCCCAAGTCCGGCTATAAATGGGCAGGGTTACGACAGGAAGGGCATCCGACATAAAAACTCTGCTCCAATCTATAAGGCTACAGCAGATACATTGATGTCTGCTGTAGCGACTCATCCAACCCACTTGGAAGTGGAAAAAATAAACGGATGTTAAAAGAATAAAAAAGACATTGGAACCTATTGGATAAATATGATTTAAACCACTGCAAAGAAGCTCCTTTAAGTCCAAGAATGTGTTTTAATCTATCAAGCTAGTATAGTGCCCGGTCACATGACCATATAGGGAGTTGTTCAATTCAGCAGTAACTAAACAACACCCTATAAGGAGTTCTTATAAGGAATTTTGAACAACTCCTTATATGGCCTTCTAATAAAGACCTGGTTCCGGAGCACAGATTGGGAACAAATTTTTATAATTTTATCCCACCGGCCTCCAAAGCCTGCCTGTGAATTTCAGCCCCCAGCTCCCAGCATTTATACCTTTTCCACCTCTGTGTTCATTTAATAGCTCCCCTATGGATGTTCAATAAAGATTTCCCTTCCTAAACTTCCAAATATCCTGGGAGGCTGAAATTCGGGGATGCACACCCTTGTAACCTCAGCAAAGCACATATCAAATCTGAAAATATATTATGATCGATAGTATCAAAAGCTGCACTAAGGTCTAAAAGGACAAGTATAGAAACAAGTCCATTATCAGATGCTTCAAGAATATCATTAATGACCTTCAGTAAAGCTGTTTCAATACTATGATGAATTTGGAAAAGTGGTACAAGATGGATGGATGGATGAATGGGTGGGAAGGATTTGATTGATTTCATATCAAATGAAATTTTATTATTAAAAAGTTAATAAAGTACTCACTAGTAAGCTCTAAAGCTGGGGTGGGCCATCATGTGCCATGGAGGGCCATTCCACTGCAGGTTTTCTGTTCCACCTATTTTCTTCAGCAGGTGTTTGCTCTAATCAGCTTCAAGGATTGCTAATCATTGAAAACACCTGCTGCAATGACCCTAAGCACACAGCCAAGATATTAAAGGATTGGCTTCAGGACAACTCTGTGAATGTCCTTGAGTGGCCCAGCCAGAGCCCAGACTTGAATCCAATTGAACATCTCTGGAGAGATCTGAAAATGGCTGTGCATCGACGCTTCTCATGGTGGAATGTGACCTTCTTGCTGTGCTGCCACAGTGCTAACCACTACACCATCAAGCTTCCCATTTATTATTTAGGGTATACATTTATTTCAATGTATACACTTGTTTCTTCCCATATCGGTCATGAACCTGAGTTTGGTGGTTCCAAACCCAGTTCTGACTTATTGTTATTTTGCCCTATTTTCCATCAGGCGCTTCAGGGAGCTATTTGGGGCTTCACTCCCTGAAAGCTCGGGCACGCCCCCTCCTCTGTCAGTGCTATCAGCTGTTCCTCGTTATTGGGTGTTTTCACACACATACACACACTCTCCATTCATTCCCATTCACACGCTCAAACACTCACTCATGCACACCTGGGATTTATTATGTTCAGCCCACGCTTCCTCACACCGGCGGTCTCTTCCCTCGTTAGTATCATTATTACATAAACACTGCGTTAGTTGGAAGAGACCGTTGGAGCATTCAGCGTCATACATGGCAGTGTGTTCCTCCATGTATGTTTGTTTCAACCAACTGCGTGTTCATTCAGCCGGACATCGCCGTCTTCTCTAAGATTTCAAGATGGTTTATTTCCTTGGTGTTAGCGGCTGACCCTGCCTCACCCTCATCCACCAGACTACATGGACAGCCCCGGATCATTCCAGCCGTAAATTCACATTTGCCTTTCTCTTTGTGCTATCAGCCTACGGCGTCACTAAGCATTCTTTCCCTCAGGGTGCAGAATATCCAGGTGGCGTCTCTGTATGTCTGGTGGCCTCACTATCGTTATCATTGCAACCCTCTGTTAGTAATCGTGACTGAAAGCTGGACAGGTTATTTTGGTGTTTATGTTCAATAAAGTGCACGTTCTACTCCCGCAATTGGATTTTTCATTTCTTCCACCGTGTGCTGCATAGTACCGCACGAGGAATCAAAACAGAATGCTCCGACCAGCCAGAAAAAACCCAGTGGAGAAGATGTGTGTTTTTTTCTTTTTCTTTCCACCCTCTTTTTTCTTCCTCCCCGGATTACACCATGGTGTCTTGGACGGACAAGGAGCTGAAAGCCCAGGACTTGGTAGAAGAGGCGCTCTTCTCCACTCAGTGGCCGCAATTCCCCAAGGACGTTGTGTGGGCGTGGCTCGTCACTGAAGACATCAAGCGGCACCATCCTAATCTCTGGGAAATTCCGAGGGTGGACGCCATCCTCTCCGTCATGCTCTCCCCAGCAGACGTAGAGCCGGAGTGGGCCTCTCCGACATCGGGGCCAGTCTGCCGTCAGAAGAAGCGCTCCCGGCGGAAGAAGAAATCTACCTCCCGCGGCTCACCCACTCCTGCGTCACCTCTAGAGCTTGGGCATGTTCCGTCTCCTGATGCTAAGACAGAGGAGGAGACACGGGGGGTGATCACCTTGATAGACCACCAAATCAAGGAGGAGCGCCGCGAGAGGGAGGAATGACAGTGTGCTTCATGGGCTGTGACAGCTCCACCCTCCGGGCCAGGGTCCGCTCAAGCTGAGGAGTTGATGACGGAGGAACAAAGACTGAGCCTGCTCACCATGATCGACCGTCAGATCGAGGAGGAGCGCCGTGAGAGGTTGGACCGAGGACATGCTTCACGGGCAGTGATTGTTCCATCCTTCGGGCCGGCGCCCGCCCAATCTACAGACATAATGACAGAGGAGGAGAGACTGGGATTGCTCGCTCTCATCGACCGTCTAATTGAGGAGGAGCGCCCAGTGAGGCGAGAAGACGCCTCGGAGGCTGCTGGGGACATCCAGAGCCAGGAGAACAGGCAAGTTTTTTCTCAGTTTACTGTCACTGTTGATGAACAGTTTTGCCTGCCTCCTGGCCAGGAGACTTGGGGTTTACAGTCCCCTGAGTGCTCCTCCCCAGTGGCATATGGTAACCCTTCTACTGATCTTTCCAAACCCTCTCCCTGTGCTCCTATGAGTTTGTTGGCGCCGGAATTTGGTAGCTCGAGGGGAGAGGAACCGGAGGTCCTGGAGGGCTTGGTGCTAGGACCTGTGGTAAGGCCATCCCCGGCTGCCATGCCAGAGGAGCCAGGGGCATGGAAGATGCCACACAGGGGCACCGAGACTGTAACCACCATCACGCCTGCTGTGGGGTCCGCCGCAGCAGAGTCATCCCCTGGACACCCCAGGATTGTTCCAGCCGTAAGTTCACGTTTGCCTTTCTCTTCATGCCGTCAGCCTACAGCGGCACTAGGCATTCTCTCCCTCAGGCTGCGGAACATCCAGGTGGCGTCCCTGTATGTCTGGTGGCCTCATCTTTATCATTGCAACCCTCTGTTAGTAATCGTGAGTGAAAACTGGACAGGTTATTTTGATGTTTATGTTCAATAAAGTGCACGTTCTACTCCCGCAATTGGGTTTTTCATTTCTTCCACCGTGCGCTGCGTAGTACCGCACGGGGAATCATAACAGTATCCTTCTTTTAAAAAGCAGGTAAAGCAGATAGCCTCATCTTAGGATTTATTTGGAACGCAAAAGTTCCCAGGCTGTGTAAACAATACCTACAAAGGCCCAAGCACATGGGGGGATGGCTCTGCTTAATTTTACATTGTACTATTGGGCTGCTAATATTAGAACACTAAATTATTGGCTTCAATTTGATAACAGCGATTCTCCACCCTCTTGGTTCGTGATTCAAGTAAATTCTGCCCGTCCTGTATCCTTAAAGGCATTGTTACATGCTCCTCTCAATAGTGACTTCTCTCCCTTCTCTAAGAATGTGATTGTTCAATCATCATTGTGGATCTGGGCTCAGTTTAAACTCTGTTTTGGTTTGCAGTCCTTTTCTATCCTTGCTCCTTTAACCACCAACCGTGTCTTTTCTCCTTCCTTTATAGATGGGGCATTCACCTTGTAGTCAAACCATGGCATTAACACAAATAAAGACTTATACTTAAAAAACATTTTACATCTTTCCAACAACTTTCTGAGAAATTTTCTCTGCCCAAGACCCACGTTTTTGGACATCTACAGGCTCGAAGTTTTATAAGCAATGTTTTCCTGCATTTCCCAATCTTCCTGAAAGTACTGTATAGCTTTAGACTCTATTCTTGAACCACTCTCCCCATTAAAAGGTGCATTCTCACTATTTTATAACCACATCAACCTGCTGCACATGGAATCCTACATTTTTTAAAAGCACGCTGGGAAGAGGACTTGGGTGTGTCAATATCTGCTTCAGTTTGGTCAGAGATTTTGATATGTGTCCATAATTCATCCATTTGTGCTAGACACAACCTCATATATTTTAAGGTAGTGCATCATGTCTACCTCGCTAAAGTTTGTCTCTCCAAGATGTTTGTAGATGTTTCACCTCTTTGTGATCGCTGTCAGCAAGCCCCAGCCAATCTAATACACATGTTCTGTCTTTGTCCCTCTCTATACACTTATGAGACAGAATTTTTTTCCTCATTATCCAAGATCCTGAAGGTAGACATTCAGCTGGATCTTACTGGTGCCTTGTTTGGTGTTTTCCCTGCCTTGTCTTCTCTGTCAGCTGCCAAAAAGGGATGCCCTAGCCTTTATGACTCTCCTGGCTAGGAGGCTGATTGTAATTAAATGGAAGTCTCCAATGCCTCAATCACACACTCATTGGATTAAAGACTCACTTTATTTTCTTAAATTGGAGAAGATTAGAGTCTCTCTCAGGGATTCTTCTGACAAGTTCTGGAATATTTTGGGGGGCCCTTTTTTGACCTGACAGAGAATGCAGACTTCTTGTCCATCCCTGCCTGAAAGTTTTGATGTAGTTTTCTTTCTTGTCACCACTGCCTTTCTTGGATAAAGCATGGTCAAGGTTATTACTCCTAGTTTTCCTTTTCAGTTTTGTTTGGTGTGCAGGCTGAATATAATTTATTATTTTTATTTTTTTTATTTGAATATATGTAGATTTTGCTTTTTTTGGGGGGGGGGTTATATTCAGAGAGTTTACTCTGTTGTTTTGGTTCTGTTTTGGTTTAATCTTTTTTTTGCATACATTCTAAATTGTACTATGTCACATATCAAAGTTTCACATTTTAGTGTGCTGTATCACCTAATGTACTTGATTTAAATGGAAATATGGAAAATCTAACCATTTAACAAAGTTTAAAAAAAGAGTTGAAATGAGGCAACAAAAGATGGAAAAGTAAGTGGTACTTAAAATAACTAGCTGGAGAAACATGTAACTGATTCAGTTAATGGGCAACAGGCCAGTGACATGATTGGGTGGACAAGGAGCACCTTATTAAAGTGACAGAGTCTCTCAGAAGTAAATATAAAAAAGGTTTAACAATCTAACTAACTAACTAACTAACTAACCTGCACTTATATAGCGCTTTTCTAGTCACAAAGACCACTCAAAGCGCTTTCATTAATACTAACCCTCTATTCTAAGGGCCTATAGAAAACAGATATCTAGGGACAATTTAGAACAGCCAATTAACCTAACATGCATGTCTTTGGCATGTGGGAGGAAACCGGAGAAATCCCGGAGTAAACCCACGCAACACGGGGAGAACATGCAAACTCCACACAGATCACTGTTGGTCGGGGGCTGGGATCGAACCCACGATCCCACGATCCCCACAATCCCCCGGCCAAGGGTAAACTGTGCTGCCGCAGTGCTAACCACTGCGCCACCGTGCAGCCCAATCTAAAAAAAAACCTAGTCTATAATATTGTGGAGCAACTTCAGAATATTTTTTCTCAACAAAGAATTGAAAAAAAATATGTGAATATTCCATCATGTACACTATATCAGGGGTCCCCAACCCCCGGTTCCGGAATCGGTACTGGTCCGTGGATCATTTGGTACCGGGCCGCAAAGAAAAAAAATTGTGGTTAATATTAAAGCTATTTTTTTCCATTAGTCTTGCAGAGATTTTATTCTGAAGAACAACTGTTTCCACCCTAGCCTCACAACCACTCTTGACTCTGGCACAACGTTTCACGCATCAGTGACACAAGCTAACTTTTGAAAAAATGAGCCAAAAACAAAATTCTAGTTGCAGGGAAACAAGGCCAGAGTTCCCACTGATTATGGTGAGTTGATATTATGCTGTAGAATCATTGTAATTGCCTAAAATAAAGTGTAATTGTTTCAGATTACATGCTCTGAACTGACAAAGGTTTCTGTTACTGGAACCCCCACACCTCTACCCGGTCCGCGGAAAATTTTCATGCATGAAACTGGTCCCTAGTACAAAAAAGGTTGGGGACCGCTGCACTATATGACATCAAAAGATTGCAAGAAGGTAAGGAAAAATCAGTACTGGATGTCCATGATCTTTGGGCCCTCAAGCAGTACTGCATTAAAAACATGGATGATTCTATCATAGAAGTCACTGCATGGGCTCACGGACACTTCCAGAAATCAAAATCAATCAACCAAAACTTTATTTATATAGAACTTTTCATACAAAAACTTGCAGCATAAAGGGCTTTACAAATTAAAAACATGATACAATTATACCCCTCTCCACCCCACCCCTTCACCCACCCAACCTGACATAACGTTCGGCTCAGGAGACGCACACACACAGGCTCAGAGTAGTTCAAATAGTTTATTTGCAACAGGAGTGACTGGATGTGTGTCTGCTGGATGTTAATGTATTGGTGGTGGCGTCTGCTTCTGGCACAGGGGCAGGAGACCGTACAGCCGGCAACCCTATGGGAGAAAGCACAGAGACACAGGGGGACGAGCACACACCAACACAGGAGGAGAATAGGCAAGGGAGAAGCTTACTTGCTGGGAACAGATGACTGGCACTACAAGGCTAGAACCTGGGAGACAGCCACCTGCAGGGCTCGGTGCAGCAGCGAGGAATGACGAGGGGACGGAGTGTCCGCCGCCGAAGAATCCACCTGTGCACAGGGGAGCAGACTGAGAGAGATGAGGTAAGGCGTTCTTACCACGCTGAGTCGTGCTGAAGGATTGCTTGCTTCTCATGGAAGGGAGATGAAGTCTAACGGCTTCAGGCCGAGGCTCAGGGCGAGGCGGCTTTTATCCCTCGCCGCTGATGATGAACAGGTGCACGAGCAGGTGGCGCCGCTGATGAACGGCGCGGCGTGACAGTACTCCCCCCTCTAGCAGCGCCTCCTGGCGATGGCTTATCTGGGTGCGCTCGGTGGAAGTCCGCGATGAGCGATGGGTCCAACACAAACGACGAGGGTACCCACTGTCGATGCTCGGGCCCATAGCCCTCCCAGTCCACCAAGTACTGCAACCCACGATCCCGGCGTCGAGAGTCCAGGATGGAGGTGACGGACCAGGCCGGATGGCCATCAATCATCCGGGGCGCGGGTTGCGCAGCAGGAGGGGGGCAAAGGGGGTCGGTGACTGCCAGCTTCACCTTTGACACGTGGAAGGTGGGATGGATGCGGAGGGAGGGGGGAATAGCCACGCGCACAGCCACCGGGTTGATGATCCGGGTGATGGGATAGGGACCCATGAAGCGCTGTGCCAGCTTTCTCCTCTCGCCTTTTAGGGTGACGTCCTGGGTGGAAACGTAGACACGTTGCCCAACTCTGTACGCCGGGGCAGGTCTTCTATGCCGGTCCGCCACAGTTCTATTGCGCTCCGCTGTGCGTAAAAGCGCATTACGCGCGACAGTCCAGATGGAGCGGAACTGCCTGAGATGTGCTTTAACTGAGGGGACAGTTACCTCACTCTCCTGCTCTGGAAACAGCGGGAGGTCGTAACCCAGGGACGCCTTGAAGGGGGACATCCCTGTAGCAGAAGAGCGAGCGGTATTATGAGCATACTCAACCCAGGCGAGATGGTTGCTCCAGGACGTTGGTTTGGATGAGGTCACACAGCGGAGCGCAGCCTCCAGCTCCTGGTTGGTCCGCTCACGCTGTCCGTTGGACTGGGGGTGATGGCCGGAGGAGAGGCTCACCTTGGCTCCGATGGCGTTACAGAACGATCTCCAAACCTCGGATGAAAATTGGGGGCCCCGGTCCGAGACCACGTCCACCGGAATCCCGTGCAGCCTGACCACGTGTTGGACGAGGAGATCCGCCGTCTCCAGGGCAGTAGGGAGACCTCGCAGGGGGATGAAGTGCGCCGCCTTGGAGAAACGGTCCACGATGGTCAGGATGGTGTCAAAGGAGTTGGAAACGGGGAGTCCGGTGACGAAATCCAACGCGATGTGCGACCAGGGCCTGCCAGGAACGGGCAGGGGCTGGAGCAGACCCGCTGGAGGGGCATTTCCCGACTTGCAGGTGGCACAGATTGGGCAAGCCCGGGCGTAGCGGGCTGCATCCCTCCGCAGGCCTGGCCACCAAAAGGACCGTTGGAGGAGGTTGATCATCCGGGAGGTGCCGGGATGACAGGTGAGCCGGGAGGTGTGGAGCCAGTGGATGACCTCTCCTCGGACCGCAGATGGCACGAACAGTCTTCCTTCCGGTCCGCCGCCAGGATCAGGTTCCACCTCCTGCACCTTCCGGATCTTGCTCCTGATGTCCCAAGAGATGGCACCCACGACGCATGACCTGGGCAGGATGGTGTGGGGCATCTCCTCAGCCTCCACGGGGGTAAACTGCCTAGAGAGGGCGTCAGGCAGGCCGTTCTTGGAGCCTGGCCTGAAGGTGATGGTAAAATGGAACCTGGCGAAGAACAAAGACCAGCGCGCCTGGCGGGCGTTCAGGCGCTTGGCAGATCGTAAATATTCTAAGTTCTTGTGGTCCGTCAGGACCACGAACAGCAGGTCCGCCCCCTCTAGCCAGTGGCGCCACTCCTGTAAGACGAGTTTGATGGCCAGGAGCTCTCTGTCCCCCACATCGTAGTTCCTCTCCGCCGGGGACAAGCGCCGGGAGAAGAAGGCACAAGGTCGTTTGGCGCCATCGTCCGGTGACCGCTGGGATAAAACTGCTCCCACTCCCGTGTCCGAGGCATCCACCTCCACGATGCACTGTAGTGCGGGGTCGACCTGGCGAAGAACCCGGGAGGAGGAGAATTCCGCCTTCAGCGCCTTAAAGGCAGCAGCGACCTCTTCTGTCCACTGGAAAGGGACCTTCGGGGACGTGAGGCGGGTCAGCGGTCCGACGATCGAGCTGAAGTTGGGCACAAAGCGGCGGTAGAAATTGGCGAAGCCAACAAATTGTTGCACCTGCTTCCGGGATGCGGGAGTAGGCCACTCCACCACCGCCTTCACCTTCTCTGGGTCTGGGAGCACCTGGTCTTGAGAGATGATGAATCCCAGGAAGGATGTGGTCCTAGCGTAGAATTCGCACTTTTCAGCCTTCACGTAGAGCCGATTCTCCAGCAGTCTTTGGAGGACCCGCCTCACATGGACCTGGTGCTCGTCCCTGGACCTGGAGAAGATTAGGATGTCGTCCAGGTAGACGAACACGAAGAGGCCGATGAAATCGCGGAGGACATCGTTAATGAGGCGCTGAAAGACGGCAGGAGTGTTGGTTAACCCGAACGGCATGACTAGGTATTCAAAGTGGCCGTTCGGGGTACGGAAGGCTGTCTTCCATTCATCTCCCTCCCGGATCCTGACGAGGTGGTAAGCGCTGCGTAGATCCAGCTTGGTAAACCAGGTCGCCCCCTGGAGGGAGTGGAAGGCAGTGTCCATGAGGGACAGGGTGTAACGGTCCCTCTCAGTGATGTCGTTGAGCGCACGGTAGTCTATGCAGGGGCGGAGGGTCCCATCCTTTTTTCCCACGAAGAAGAACCCTGCCCCCACGGGTGACGATGATGGGCGAATTATCCCAGCACTCAGTGATTCCTTCAGGTAGGCGTTCATTGTCTCCTTCTCCGGCGCTGACAGGCTATAGAGTCGACCAGAAGGTAAGGGAGCCCCCTGGCGGAGGTTGATGGCACAGTCATAGGGCCGATGAGGGGGAAGAGACATAGCTTTCGCCTTACTGAACACCATACCCAGGTCGTGAAATTCCGGGGGCACCAGAGACAGGTCCAGGGGTGCAGCGTCCGTCGCAGGGGGAGAAGCGGACGGAGAGCAGGCAGCGGACTGAAGGCAGGTGCCCATACAGAATGTGCTCCATGCCGATACCCCAGCTGACTTCCAATCCAGGACAGGGTTGTGAAGGCGTAGCCAGGGATACCCCAGGATGACGGGCGACACAGAGTTGGGAAGGACATAAAAGGTCATCTCCTCCCGGTGGTTTCCCGAGATGATGACCGGAACGGGGATGGTCTGGTGTGATACTCTCCCAAGGGAGGCACCGGAGAGGTTGACAAGGGAGATGGGATTTTTCAGTGCCTGACAGCGGATGCCCAAATGGGTTGCCAGGCTCTGTGAAATGAAGCTGCCTTCTGCGCCCGAATCCACCAGTGCGTGGGTGAGATGCCCAGTGGGGTTGTGGCAGAAACGGATGGGCAGCTTCAATTGGGTAAGTGGATTTAACCGGTTGACATCCGCGAGGCCCCCTACAGTGACTCGCGGACCCCGCCGACTGGCTTTCCGTGGACAAAGCTTCACCGTGTGTTGGTCATCTCCGCAATACATGCAGAGATTCCACTCACGGCGGCGTTGTCTCTCCGCAGGGGAAAGCTTTGTCCAGCCCGTCACCATCGGCTCCGACTCCTCGGGGCACGATGGTGGCGGCGCCGCCAGGGGGCGAGCTTGGAACGGGCGCGGCGAGGCTTCGCGAGGGCGAGAAGAAGACAACTTCCGCCCCGAGGAGCGCTCGCGCAGCCTGTTATCCAAACTGATCGCTAGAGATGTTAGCTCCGCTAGCGTCTCAGGGATATCCCGCCCAGCTAGTTCATCCCTCAGATCATCATTGAGACTGCGGAGGAAAAGGCCGCAGAGGGAGCGTTCCTCCCAGCCTAACTCCTCCGCCGCTACCCGGAAGTCGACCGCATAGTCCGCTGCCGACCGGCTTCCCTGCTGGAGAGCGAGAAGCCGATCGACCTGGACCGTCTCGGTAAGAGCATGGTCAAAGACCTCCAGGAAGCGTCTCACGAACTGGTCATACGTGAGGGTGGCATAACTGGGCTTCGCCATTACGGCGTAGGTCCAAGTTAATGCTCGCCCCTCCAGGAGATTCCCGATATAACCAATTCGGCTATGATCTGAGGGAAAGTCCCCGGGTACCCGGTGGAAAACGGACTCACACTGCATAATAAACCCCCGCGCTCCGCCGAGCTTACCGCTAAAGCGGGCGGGGGTTGGAATGGGCGTGAGCCAAACCGGTGCACCCGGAACCTGCTGGACGGCCACTGGAGCAGCAGGAGCTGCGCCACCCTGACGAGCCGGGGGGAACGGCTGCTGAGGGTCCAAACGGTCCAACCGGTTAGTTATAGAACTCAACTGATTAAAAATCACCTGTTGCTGATAGACTAATTGATCCACTCGAGCCTCGAGAGTGGAAAACCGGTGTGCGAGCCCGCCGTCTGCCGAGCCGCTCTGCTGAAGCCGTACTGACATAACATTCGGCTCAGGAGACGCACACACACAGGCTCAGAGTAGTTCAAATAGTTTATTTGCAACAGGAGTGACTGGATGTGTGTCTGCTGGATGTTAATGTATTGGTGGTGGCGTCTGCTTCTGGCACAGGGGCAGGAGACCGTACAGCCGGCAACCCTATGGGAGAAAGCACAGAGACACAGGGGGACGAGCACACACCAACACAGGAGGAGAATAGGCGAGGGAGAAGCTTACTTGCTGGGAACAGATGACTGGCACTACAAGGCTGGAACCCGGGAGACAGCCACCTGCAGGGCTCGGTGCAGCAGCGAGGAATGACGAGGGGACGGAGTGTCCGCCGCCGAGGAATCCACCTGTGCACAGGGGAGCAGACTGAGAGAGATGAGGTAAGGCGTTCTTACCACGCTGAGTCGTGCTGAAGGATTGCTTGCTTCTCATGGAAGGGAGATGAAGTCTAACGGCTTCAGGCCGAGGCTCAGGGCGAGGCGGCTTTTATCCCTCGCCGCTGATGACGAACAGGTGCGCGAGCAGGTGGCGCCGCTGATGAACGGCGCGGCGTGACACAACCCTACACAGACACACTCATCAATGTGAGACATTGCCGAGCGCCGAGGATCCAGGTGTAGAAGCACCATCCTAGGGAGCCATCAACATGAGGGAAGCTCCAAGTCCACAGCTACAGGGATACCACCTCTGCAACTGCCAAAGACCAGTCATTGGGTGGGCGAGGGCAGTCACAGGTCACCACCCTGCAGCTAGAACCAGGCAACCCCATGTGGCAGTGCCCCCTATGAGGAAACACTGGAGTTAGGACAAGATAATAAGATGAATAAAGCTATCAACAATAAATAATAATAATAAGATACATAATTTGTTATTAAAAAGTTAATCATAAACACCCCATCATTTAAATGCAAAACAGTTTAAAATGTAATAGTATTTAATAACAACATGAATAATTATAGCAAGACAACATAAAATGAGTTTAAAATCAGAAATTAAGAAAATTAAAATAGGGCATTAATCAAAAGCAAGGTTAAAATAGTAGGTCTTGAGCCTGCTTTTAAAAACATGAACATTCTCGGCAGCCCTGATGTTCTCCGGCAAGCTGTTTCACAGACGCGGGTTGTAGTAACTAAAAGCAGCCTTACACTGTGAGGCACTATGTGACAAGATTAGCTGACTTAGTTCCAAAAGCAATACGGAAGGTGACGGTAAGTATTGTGACAATGATCTTTTTTACAATAATTGTGCAATAATAGTGATGATAATATGTGACGAGGATCTGGCAACCCTGTAGGGGAGAGCAGAGACAGTGGTAAGTAACAATGAACGGGTAATGATAAGAAATTAATACTTAGTTATGCTTACAGGCTCTTCTGAGGAGAACAGTTGAGACAAGATGAAGATTCTCCAGACTGGGGAGCTGATTGCCAGCGGTGAGCGTGCAGAAGTGCTGTGGAGAAAGCTGCAGGGGAAATGCTGGAGACAGGCTGGCCAGGCCTGAGTGCAGAGGAGATGGTGCAGGGAGCAGTGATATACAAATGCTGGTAAGTCAACTTACTTGTGGGAAGTGGTGATGTGCACAGTCTGGGAATATCCAAATCCAAGTCCGTAATCCAAGGTCTAAAGTCCAAGAGCTGGCGGGGGGGTCAAAACACAGCAGTAGAAAACAGACAAGCAGAGGCACAAGGCGAGAGGCAGGTAGCTAGGTCTAAGGCAAGCAGAGGTCAAGTATGATAGGCAAGACAAAGTTCAGTAATGCAGGCAGTGCAAGGATACAGAGGTTCAGAGTCTGACGTGACCAGACAGAGCAGTGGGAGAGCCTCCCTTATAAAGGGCTCTTCTGATTAGCAGCAGGTGATGATCAGAGCTGCAGGGAGAGTGCTAATGAGCAGTGTGCAAGGAAGACAGACACAGAGTAGGCAGGGATACTCCTCCCTCATGAGTGCCTCGTGGGGCTTGTCAGGATGATGTTGATAGAAGTCCCTGATGAGGGAGTTGTCCATAATAAAGGACCTAGGGATCCAGGATTGTTCCTCTGGCCCATACCCCTATCATCAACCAGGAACTGGATACCACAGCCCCTGAGGCGGGCATCCAGAATACGGGTCGCCGCATATACTAGCCCACCATCAACCATCTTGGGTTGTGGCAGTGGCTTTGAGAGTGGACAGAACAAGCTGGTGAAAACTGGTTTAATCTGGGACACATAAAATGATGAATTGACCTTGAGGGAAGCGGGTAGGTCGAGCCTCACAGAGATGGGGTTAATAATCGCTGAGATGGTAAATGGGCCCACAAACCGGGGAGCCAGCTTCCTGGAATCAGTCTTGAGGGAGAAGTTCTTGGTGGATAACCATACCTCTCGCCAACCTTGTACGCCGGGGCAGGACGCCTCCTCTTGTTTCCCCACCTTGCATTCTCTTCTGAGGAGCAAAGCAGCACGGCCTTGTTGTCCCTCCAGCAGCAGTTGTACAATGCCAAATGGACCGAGATGGATAGGACAGAAATCTCCTCTTCAGAGATGGAGAGGAGCGGGGAGTTGTACCTGAGAGAGGCCTCAGAGGGGGAGAAACCAGTGGCAGTAGAGGTGAACGAGTTGTGGGCATACTCCACTCAAGGGAGAAATGTGATCCAGGGTGATGGGTCTGAAGCAGTGGCACACCACAGCATGGCCCCCAGCTCCTGATTTGCCCGCTCGCACTGTCCGTTGCTTTGCAAGCGGTAGCCAGAGGAGAGGCTAACCATGACCCAATGGACTTACGGAAGGCTTGCCACACCTTAGAGATGAACTGGAGACCACGGTCAGTAACGATACCCAACGAGATGCTGTACAATAAGCTTTTCGGGGAGGATGGTCTCTTCCTTCGAGACCTACAGGTTGTCTGCGAACTGGCGGGAAAGGGCATCTGGTTTCTGGTTCCTGGAGCCAGGTCTGTACGTGAGGGTGAAGCGGATCTGGTGAAGGACAGGGCCCGCGCTCTGCAGAGCGTGCCCAAATGCCAAGTCACGTTTCGTTACCTTGTATTCATACATGTGTAATGACAATAAAGTTGAATCTCATCTCATCTCATCTGGCTTGATGGGGGTTAACCCTTTGAGTGTGTGAATTTGCGTGCCCCTAGTGGCAAAGCGTAACACTGCGCCTGCCTTCTCACTCTGACTTTGTCAAAAGTAAGTGAGAAATTTCTGGGTTTTTTTTTTTTAAATGTACTGATTTCTTGTTCATATACTTTGAAGATAAGATGATGAAGTACCTTTGTACAAAAAACAGTGTCAAAAGATTGAACCATTTTTTGTGTAAATACGTCCAAAGTCCAGTTTTGACTGAGTTATGGAATTTAAAGAGGTGCTGCGACATTATGCAAATTAGATGCGTAAATTTATTCCTATCTGAAACTTTGGATCATATTTAACATATTTCTAATTGACAGGCATTATCTCTTACCACTTTCAAGTTATAGCCTTGGAAATCTGAACTATTTTATTGACAAGAAATATTTACCATTCTTGACCACTAGGGGGTATGTCGCAGTTTGGCTACATACACACTCATAGCGTTAAGTCATTTTGCTGATCTGATGTATTCCAGATTCTTGTGGTCGGTGCAAACCATGAAAGGCAGAGCAGCTCCTTCCTGCCAGTGATGCCACTCCTCCAAAGCCAACTTCTCCGCAAGCAGCTCCTGGTTGCTTATGTCATAATTCCTTTCAGCTGGAGACAAGTGCCGAGAGAAATGCGCACAAGGGTGCAACATCATCAGCGGCTGAGCGCTGTGAGAGGACAGCTCCCACCCCAATATCAGAGGTGTCCACTTCCTCTATGAACTGGCATACAGGATCAGGCTGGAGTAGGATGGGAGATTTGGTGAACTGTGTCTTTAGCTGAGAGAACGCCTCATTCGCCTCTGGCATCCAGCGAAATGGGGTCTTGGTGGAGGCTAAGGTGATGAGTGGGTGGGTGGTGGAACTGTAGTTCCTTATGAAGCGCTGGTAGCAGTTTGCAAACCCGAGGAACTGTTGAAGCTGCTTCCAAGTCAAGGGGACTGGCCAATCCGTAATTGATTGATTTTCTTAGGGTTGGGTTCAATCTGCCCCTTGGAGATGATAAACCTCAAAAAGGTGGTTGTGGAGGTGTGAAATTTACATTTCTCAGCTTTTACATCAAGCTGGTTTTCTAGCAGGTGGTGGAGAACCACCCGAACATGCACCTTGTGCTCTGATACTAGTCAGGACTTTATGAACTTTTTCAATAATAAAATTTCATCCATCAGAGATAAAATCAATCAGATTCTTCCCACAGTTAACTTAAATACTGTAACTACTACAACTCCTTCTATTGATGTCTGTCTTGATGAGTTTACTCCAATCGACCTTTGTGAGTTAGACAACATAGTTTCCTCATCCAAACCTTCAACTTGTCTTTTAGACCCTATTCCTACCAGGTTATTTAAAGAAGTCTTCCCACTTATTGGTAGCTTTATTCTTCATATAATCAATTCTTCATTAACTTTAGGCCATGTACTGCAGGCTTTTAAAATGGCTGTAATTAAACCCTTACTCAAAAAGCCAACGCTAGATCCAGGAGCTTTCGCTAACTATAGACCAATCTCTAATCTCCCTTTCATTTCAAAAATCTTAGAAAGAGTTGTTGCTACACAATTATTTGACCACCTGCAGGGAAATGGTTTACTTGAAGAGTTTCAGTCTGGGTTTAGAATCCATCATAGTACTGAAACAGCCTTAGCGAAGGTCACTAACGACCTCCTCATTTCATCTGATAATGGACTAGTTTCTGTACTTGTCCTTTTAGACCTTAGTGCAGCTTTTGATACTATCGATCATAATATTCTACTTGATAGATTAGAACACTATGTTGGACTTAATGGAACTTCATTGCAGTGGTTTAGATCTTATTTATCTGATCGGTTCCAGTTTGTTCATGTAAATAATGAGTTTTCTTTCAACTCAAAGCTCAGTCATGGAGTTCCACAGGGATCTGTGCTAGGCCCTACTCTTTTTAGTTTATATATGCTTCCGTTAGGCAACATTATTAGAAAGCACTGTATACATTTTCATTGTTATGCTGATACATTTTCATTGTTATGCTGATGACACACAATTATACCTGTCAATGAAGCCAGATGATAGTAATCAATTAGCCAAGTTAGAAGCCTGTCTTAAGGAAATCAAAGCTTGGATGACTTGTAATTTCCTGCTATTAAATTCAGATAAGACTGAAGTCATTCTTGTTGGTCCAAAAAACCTTAGAAATTCCTTTCCAAATCAAACTTTCAGTTTGGATGCAGTTACTCTTTCTCTTAATAGCTCTGTGAGGAACCTTGGAGTTATTTTTGATCAGGATTTGTCCTTCAATTCACATGTTAAATTTGTTTCTAAGACTGCCTTCTATCATTTGCGTAATATTACCAAGATTAGGAGCATCTTGTCTGAGAGTGATGCTGAGAAACTGATCCACGCTTTTGTTAGCTCGAGATTAGATTATTGTAATTCTTTATTATCAGGCTGTCCTAAAACATCTTTAAAAAGTCTTCAGCTGATCCAAAATGCTGCAGCAAGAGTTTTAACAGGTACTAGAAAGAGAGATCATATCTCTCCGGTTCTGGCCTCCCTTCATTGGCTTCCCATAGAGTTTAGAATTAAGTTTAAAATCCTTCTTCTTACTTACAAAGCTCTAAACAATCAGGCTCCTTTTTATTTAAAAGATCTGATACTACCGTATTATCCTAACAGAGCACTACGCTCCCAAAATGCAGGATTACTTGTAATACCTACAATCTCCAAAAGTACAATGGGAGGCAGAGCCTTCAGTTATCAAGCTCCTCTCCTGTGGAATCAGCTGCCAATCTGGATTCGGGAGTCAGACTCGATCTCTGTTTTTAAGAATAGGGCTAAAACCTACCTTTTTGATATAGCCTACAATTAGGGAGGGATCATGTGTTTCTGAACCCTCCCTTAGTTATGCTGCTAATAGGTTTAGTCGGCCGGGGGACCTCCAGTAATGCACTGGGCCTCACTCCTTTTCTCACTCTCAATGAATTTTTTTTTTTTGCTGGTCATTAACATTTGTTTGTTCTCTCCCATAGATTGAGTCCCCATCGTGCTGTTTGCTCTCTACATGTCTGTTCTTTTCTTCTTCTCTATCCCCTCACCCCCCAGCCAGTCGCAGCAGATGACTGCCCCTCCCTGAGCCTGGTTCTGCTGGAGGTTTCTTCCTGTTAAAAGGGAGTTTTTCCTCTCCACCGTCGCCAAGTGCTTGCTCACAGGGGATCGCCTGATTGCTGGGGTCTTTCTGCAACTGTGGGGTCCCCCCTTCAGTTGATAGTGCTATGAGATGACTGTTGTTGTGAAATGGCGCTATATAAATAAAGTTGAATTGAATTGAATTGAATTGATAGAGACCGGGAGAAAATCAGGATGTCATCCAGGTACACAAACACAAAAGAGCCCAGAAAGTCCCGTAAAATGTTGTTTACTGTATGAGGCATTGGAAAATTGTGGGGGCGTTAGTAAGGCCGAAGGGCATAATGCAAGGGCATAACTCAAAATGTCTGCTGGGGGTACGGAACTCAGTCTTCCATTCATTGCCCTCCTGAATACTGATGAGGTGGTAGGCATTGCGGAGGCCTACTTTAGTGTAGATCATGGAGCCATGGAGTTAATCGAACGTTGAGCTGATTAAACGAAGGGTGCACTTGTCTTAAACAGTGATGTTATTCAGCTCGCTGTAATCTATACAGGGAGGCAGCCAGCCATTTTTCCCCACGAAGAAAAACCGCGTGCCCATATCAGATGATGAGGGGTGGATGATGCCAGCGTAACTGACTCCTTAATGTATTTGTCCATAGCTTCCCTCTCGAGGGTGGACAAGCTGTACAGGTGGCTGGAGGGCAGTCAGGCCCCTGGTTGAAGCTTGATAGAACAGTCGTAGGGCCAATGAAGGGGCAGGGACAAAGCCTTTCCAAAACTAAGGAAAAATTGGGTGCTTCAGGGACGGTGGGCTGAATATTAACCTTATGAGTGTGTCTGTCACTGAATTGTGACATAACCCCTAGTGGTCAAGAGTGGAAAATATTTTTTGTCAATAAAATAGTTCAGATTTCCAAGGCTATAACTTGAAAGTGGTAAGAGATAATGGCTTACTGTCAATTAGAAAGATGTAAAATATGATCCAAAGTTTCAGATAGGAATAAAGTTATGCATCCAATTTGCATAATGTTGCGGCACCTCTTTAAATTCCATAACTCAGTCAAAACAGGATTTTGGACATACTTTCACAAAGAATGGTTCAGTCTTTTAACACCAGTTTTTTTTGTACAGAGGTACCTCATCATCTAATCTTCAAAGTATATGAATTCAATTCAATTCAACTTTATTTATATGTCACCATTTCACAACAACAGTCATCTCATAGCACTTTCAACTGTAGGGGAAACCATTGCAGAAAGACCCCAGCAATCAGGCGATCCCCTGTGAGCAAGCGCTTGGTGATGGTGTAGAGGAAAAACTCCCTTTTAAAAGGAGGAAACCTCCAGCAGAACCAGGCTCAGGGAGGATGGGGGGTGAGGGGATAGAGAAGATGAAAAGAACAGACATGTAGAGAGCAAACAGCACGGTGGGGACTCAATCTTTGGGAGAGAACAAACAGATGTTAATGATCAGCAAAAAAAATATTTCATTGAGAGTGAAGAAAGGAGTGAAGCCCAGTGCATTATTGGAGGTCCCCCGGCTATCTAAACCTATTAGCAGCATAACTAAGGGAGGGTTCAGAGATACATGATTGTAGGCTATGTCAAAAAGGAAGGTTTTAACCCTATTCTTAAAAACAGAGATCGAGTCTGACTCCCGAATCCAGATTGGCAGCTGGTTCCACAGGAGAGGAGCTTGATAACTGAAGGCTCTGCCTCCCATTGTACTTTTGGAGATTGTAGGTATTACAAGTAATCCAGCATTTTGGGAGCATAGTGCTCTGTTAGGATAATAGGGTAGAATCAGATCTTTTAAATAATAAAGGGGCCTGATTGTTTAGAGCTTTGAAAGTGTGAAGAAGGATTTTAAACTTAATTCTAAACTCTGTGGGAAGCCAATGAAGGGAGGCCATAACCGGAGAGATATGATCTCTTTCTAGTACCTGTTAAAACTCTTGCTGCAGCATTTTGGATCAACTGAAGACTTTTTAAAGATGTTTTAGGACAACCTGATAATAAAGAGTTACAATAATCTAATCTAGAGCTAAGAAAAGCGGGGATCAGTTTCTCAGCATCACTGAGACAAGATGTTCCTAATCTTGGCAATATTACGCAAATGACAGAAGGCAGTCTTAGAAACGAATTTCATGTGTGAATTGAAAAACAGATCTTGATCAAAAATAACTCCAAGGTTCCTCACATAGCTATTAAGAGAAAGAGTAACCGCATCCAAACTAAAAGTTTGATTTTGAAAGGTATTTCTAAGGTTTTTGGAGCTACAAGAATGACTTAAGTCTTATCTGAATTTAATAGCAGGAAATTACAAGTCATCCAAGCTTTGATTTCCTTAAGACAGGCTTCTAACTTGACTAATTGATTACTATCATCTGGCTTCATTGACAAGTATAATTGTGTGTCATCAGCATAACAATGAAAATGTATACAGTGCTTTCTAATAATGTTGCCTAACGGAAGTAGGCAGCATTATTAGACATTATATATAACATTATATATAAACTAAAAAGAGTATGGCCTTGCATTATATATAGACTAAAAAGAATATGGCCTAGCACAGATCCCTGTGGAACTCCATGACTGAGCTTTGAGTTGAAAGACAACTTATTATTGACATGAACATACTGGAACCTATCAGATAAATAAGATCTAAACCACTGCAATGAAGTTCCATTAAGTCCAACATAGTGTTCTAATCTATCAAGTAGAATATTATGATTGATAGTATCAAAGGCTGCACTAAGGTCTAAAAGGACAAGTACAGAAACAAGTCCATCATCAGATGCGATAAAGAGGTCATTAGTGACCTTCACTAAGGCTGTTTCAGTACTATGATGGTTTCTAAACCCAGATTGAAACTGTCCAAATAAAACAATTTCCCTGCAAGTGGTCAAGTAATTGCGTAGCAACAACTCTTTCTAAGATTTTTGCAATGAAAGGGAGACTAGAGATAGGTCTATAGTTAGCTAAAACTCCTTGATCCAGCGTTGGCTTTTTGAGTAATGGTTTAATTACAGCAGTTTTAAAAGCCTGTGGTACATGGCCTAAAGTTAATAAAGAATTGATTATTTGAAGAATAAAGCTACCAATAAATGGGAAGGCTTCTTTAAATAACCTGGTAGGAATAGGGTCTAAAAGACAAGTTGAAGGCTTGGATGAGGAAATTACTGTCTAACTCTAAAAGGTTAATTGTAGTAAACTCATCCAAACAGATATCAGTTGAAGGAGTTGTAGTAGTTACTGTATTTAAGTTAACGGTGGGAAGAATTTGACCGATTTTATCTCTGATAGATGAAATTTTATTATTGAAAAAGTTCATAAAGTCCTGACTAGTATGCTCGAAGGGAATGCTAGGATTGACAGAGTCCTGACTTTTTGTCAGCCTGGCTACAGTGCTGAAAAAAACCTGGGATTATTCTTGTTCTCTTCTATTAATGCAGAATTATAACTCCTTCTAGCTTGAAGAATCCAAGATGGCGACCGGGATGGTCACACTTTTTCAGTGCTGAGACAAAGTCACTGATTTTGCCATTAAAAATGACTAACCTACAGCGATCGGCGCTCGTGACGGACACGCACGGGCTGAATTACCACCTCTGTTGGATTGCCCTTTAATCGCCTTTCTCCGGCGACCAGCGTTTTCCAGCATTTCTTTGTGGTTCACTGATGCGCCTTACCTGAAGCGATTGCTAAGCTAACGCTAGTTAGCTTAATGCTACCTGAAGCGATTGCTAAGCTAACGCTAGTTAGCTTAATGCTGGCGCCAGTCTCTAAATAACTAACCTACAGCGATCGGCGCTCATGACGGACACGCACGGGCTGAATTTCTACCTCCGTTGGATTACCCCTTTGAACGCCTTTCTCTGGCCACTGTGAGTAAACTGACCAGCGTTTCCAGCGTTTTCTTTGTGATTCACTGATGTGCCCTACCCGAAGCGATTGCTAAGCCAACGCTAGTTAGCTTAATGCTGGCGCCAGTCTCTAAATAACTAACCTACAGCGATCGGCGCTCGTGACAGACACGCACGGGCTGAATTTCTACCTCCGTTGGATTACCCTTTTGATCGCCTTTCTCCGGCCACTGTGAGTAAACTGACCAGCGTTTCCAGCGTTTCTTTGTGATTCACTGATGTGCCCTACCCGAAGCGATTGCTAAGCTAACGCTAGTTAGCTTAATGCTGGCGCCAGTCATTCCACCTAACACCAGCCTGAATCGGAGCCCAGTTGCGAGGCCCAGCGGAGATACTACCAGGCAGGCGGCTATTAGTTGACGGGGCTCAGCAGAGATTTCACCCAGGCAGACGGCGGTAGGCGGCGGTGCTCAGCGGAGGACTTACCGTGAC
Source organism: Pholidichthys leucotaenia (assembly GCA_020510985.1). Classification (NCBI taxonomy): domain Eukaryota; kingdom Metazoa; phylum Chordata; class Actinopteri; order Cichliformes; family Pholidichthyidae; genus Pholidichthys; species Pholidichthys leucotaenia. The sequence continues at coordinate 275,992,458 of CM035836.1, read as the reverse complement.
CCCAGCGGAGCTCGGTGGCAGCGGCGGTGTGCAACGAGACTCGGTTGGAGGAGCGGGACAGGAGCTCGGTTACGGCGGCCATGAGCAACGGGACCAGCAGCGGAAGGGGCTAGTTGGCTAGCTGAGGCCCAGCTGGATTCGAGGACGATCGGATCGGATACTGGCGACATAAGCAGAATTTATTTTACTATCCACAGATTTTTCTTTTTCCTTTTCTCTCCAAGAAAGACTGAAGATGGCTGCCACCGGATTAAAAAGTGGGCTGATGGGCATCACTTCTAAGCCTTCTCTGCTTATCTACTTCCTCTTCGTTTTGTCTTTGTGTGTCTGGACCTGCAACAAGAAGGATTTTCCGGCAAACTCAACTAAAGGTGAAGTTAAAAAGTTTTATTTATATGGATTTGGGCATGGACATCTCACCCTGTACTCTATGTGGTCTTTAAAAGCCCTGAGCAAAAGCTTCCGAAATAAGGCAAACATGGCTGTTAAGCAAAAATCACAATATGGCAGAGGGTATACAGTTAAAGTTCTGTTAGTTCTGCTACTTCTGGCAGGAGATATTCACCTTAACCCTGGACCTGCCACTATTAAACAGCAGACCACTGGGTTAGCACAAAACCGAGCTGTACAAAAGCAAAAACAACATTTATTTTTCCAAACTGTTAATCATGCACGAGTTCTTTGGGACACCAAGGCTAAACCAAAGGGGATCCTCGGCGGACATTTAAACATACGGAGCATAATCCCCAAAAGAGATGAGATTTCGGTGTTGCTGTTGGACTCAAATCTGGACTACCTTTGTCTCTCAGAAAGCTGGCTACACAGGAACATAGACACTAATATGATCGATATTGTGGGCTATCAGTGTTTTAGAAAAGACAGGCAGGTAGGGAGGGGAGGAGGTGTTTTAATTTACATCAAAGAGAAATATAAATGTCAACTGGTTGATTTGAATACTTCACTCGAATGTTTAGCTGTTAATGTATGTCTCTCTCCGGTAATGAATTTCAACATTGCAGTAGTGTACAACCCACCGTCACACAATTCTTCCTTTTATAATGAATTAAGTGATCTGGTTAAACAACTTGAGAAGAACAGAGAAACAATAATTCATGGTGACTTTAATATTAACTAGTCTGATAAAAAGGACAAACAGAAACTGAAAAGCCTCATGACTAAATTTAACTATCAACAAATGATCAAAGGACCCACCAGGATAACCAAACAATCCAGAACACTTATTGACATGGTATTTACTAATAAACCAGAACGAATAACCAGAACCTATAATCTTGTAACTGGTCTCTCAGATCATAACATGGTTCTTGCTGTCAGAAAACTTACTAAAAAGCGACTACAGTATTTTGGGGGAGTCGATATTGACAAATCAAATTTTATTATTCCCAAATCAAAAAAATGAGGAGTTTGAAGATTACTTAGAGAATCAAAATTGGGAGCAGCTCATGTCAGTATATGAAGTAGATGATTGTTGTAATTTTATAACTGCAACAATCACAAAGTCTATAGAAAAATTTACAAAGCAAATTAAAAGTAGACAACAGAAGATTAGCCTACCATGGTTAAATAATGAAATAAGAAAACTTATGAAGAGGCGAGCCTATGCATTGAAAACATCATTAACCTCTAAACTACAAAATGATCACCTTGTGTACAAAAGTTTAAGAAATAAAGTGGTACATGAGCTGCGAAAATCAAAAGTATCTTATTACAATAAACTGATAGATCATGCAAAGGGTAACAACAGTTCCCTATGGAGGCATTTAAATAACTTAACTAATAAAAAAAACGATCAGAAGGGGGTAAAGGAACTTAGAATCAATGGCAAGACCGTCAGTGACAAGGCTACTTTGGCAAATGAATTTAATTCATACTTTGTGGGCTCTGTGGAAGACTTAACAAAAAATTTTGTGCTGCCAAATGTGCTCAACAACACAAATTCCATACTTCCAACAGATACTTTTCACATCGATGAGGTAAATGAGGAGTTAATTGCTGGTATTGTTAAAACACTGTCAAACTCAAAAACTAATGATATCTACAATATGAGCACCTCCTTTCTCAAAATGCACAGCAAAATATTAATCAAACCACTGACTCATCTCATTAATCTCTCCATTAGGTCTAGTACATTTCCATCTGGCTGGAAAAAAGCTGTCGTCATACCAGTTCATAAATCAGGCAGTAAAGACGATATATGCAATTACCGCCCAATCTCTATTTTACCAGTCCTATCTAAGGTTCTTGAAAAAGTTGTAGCTACACAGCTGATAGACTACTTACAAGACAGTCAACTTCTTCATCCACATCAATTTGGTTTTAGACCAGGATACTCAACAGAAACAGCAAATTGTTGCCTTATTGAAAACGTCAAACAGTCCTTGGACAGGGGTAATGTGGTAGGAGCTGTTTTTCTAGATCTCAAAAAGGCTTTCGATACTGTAAACCACAGTTTGCTTTTATCCAAAATGGTATCTTTTAACTTCTCCCCAAATACATTAGAATGGTTTGCATCTTATCTCCAGAATAGAGAACAGTGTGTAAAAGTTCACCAGGATAAATCCTCATTTTTAAACAACCGCATGGGTATCCCACAAGGGTCCATTCTTGGTCCTTTACTTTTCAGCATTTTTATTAATGACTTGCCGTTACACTGCTCAGCTGCAACATGCCAACTTTATGCAGATGATGCTGTTATTTACACAGCTGCCAAGACTCCAGCAAAGGCTGCAGATGTACTGTCTACAAGTATGGTTGATGTCCAAGAGTGGCTCCTCAAGAACCATCTATTGCTGAACCTTCAGAAAACAGTCTCAATGTGCTTTTCAATCAAAAAATGTAACCTGCAACGTTTTAAAGTTAATATACATGATCACGGCATCAGTTTAGCTACAGAATTCAAATACCTTGGCATTGTACTAGATCCTCAACTCAAATTTAATCTTCATATAAAGAAAATTTCAAAAACAGTAAAAAAAAATCTGAACTGCTTTAAATTAATTAGATATTACATACCTTACGAAGCAGCTGTACTGTATATGCATTCTATGTTTTTTTCTCATATATCATACTGTTTGACAGTCTGGGCTCAAGCAGCCCCTTCCACAATAAGACATATAGGTTCATTATATAATCAAACCCTAAAAATCTTGGACAAAAAGCCCATTAGGTGGCATCACTGTGATGTTTTAAAAAAATACAACCTATTGAGTTTTGAGAGCTTCATTGACCTCTGTTTTCTGAAATTAACGTTCAAATGTTTCCATAAATCAGCACCCGAGCCACTTGCTGGTTTCGTCCAAAGACAGGACAGCAGCAGAGCCACCAGGAGTTCTGTTAACAATAACTGTAAAATATTCCACCGCAGAACCACATTTGGACAAACAGCTTTCTCTATAAAGGGCAGTCACATCTGGAACACAATGCCAAATGTAATTAAAATAATAACGGACTTTAAAACATTCACTAAAAAGGTTAAAAACTGGCTGAAAAATAAACAAGAATGTACTCATGTATGAATTAATTGTCTGCAAAGTGAGAGTGAATGAAGGGAAGGAATAAATGTGTTTGTTTATAGTGAGTGACGAAGGGAGGGAGGCCTGAAATAGGCAAATGTGAGTCAGGTTGTTATATTTGTGTATTTATAATATTTATAATATTTATAATTGTGTATTTATAATCTTTTCGCATTGATGTATGTGGTTATTGTGTATTTTTTTTTCTTTTCTTTACTTGATTCTCCTTTCTAAAGCCCATCCAGGGACAAGAGTTGCAAATTAGCTAATAGCTATACACTCTATGTGCAACACATCAGATTGATTGTCTTTGATTAATTGTCTATGTTTATTGCACTGTCCCTGTCAAATAAACTAATCTATCTATCTATCTTTTCTAAGAAATTTTTTAAAAATTGAAAGATGATTCCTCCAAGCTAAATATATTTCATCTAAATTAGTGGAGCGCCATTTTCTTTCTAATTGACAAGTTTCTGTGTTGAACCAAGGAGTTAGAAATCTCTGATTAGACTTTTTCTTTTTTAAAGGGGCCACCATGTCTCCAGTCTGATGCAGAGAAGCTGTAACACAATCTACCATGCTATCAATTACAGAAGGGGCAAGCTGTCTATAGCTTATTTCCATTGTGTTGACACATGGCATAGAGGAAACAATTTGCATAAATTTGGTTACAACATCATCTGAGAGGCATCTACTGTAGTAATATTTTTCTTTAGGAGCCAAATAGTCAGAAATAGTAAAATCAAAGATTAACAGACAATGGTTTGACAGTACAGGGTTATGAGGAGACACTACTGTCATATCCGGCTCTAGGGAGCCGGGCAATCAGAGCCAGGGACAAGCCAGTGAGTTGAGATGTTTTATTCTGGGTAAGGGATAAGGGATGAAGAGAGCACAGACACTCATACAGACGTGCATTCTCAGGCTGCACAGCGCAGGGGTAGGTAGCTCGTACCGGACATGGGGGTAACAAGACGTGCATACTCACAGCAGGATACAAACACCGGAATGCTGCAAGGGGAGTTGAGGCTGACACCAGACGAAGGGGCTTCAGCCTAGCAGTGCTTATGTCGCAGCCCCGAGTCATCGAGGCTGCTCCTATTTATCCTCATTGGCAGCGCCCCAGCTGATGAGGACTAATTGGCCCCAGCCGTCCGTAATGCTGCCAGCTGGGAGCCTGCTGAGACGCTGCTCAATGGGAAAAGGGAAAACATGGGCTGAGTGCCGAGACGGCATCCCAACCCATGGTGACAACTACCAGATTTTCTATTTCTATGCCATATGTCAGAACAAGGTCCAGCATATGGTGGAGATAATGGATCGAATTTCCTACTTTCTGAGAAAACCCCATCGAGTCTAATATTGAATTAAATGCCATATTAAGGCAACCACTATCTACATCTACATGTATATTAAAGTCCCCTACTATAATTATTCTATATATGCTATAATCTGATTTCAGCACTAAATCAGCTAAGAATTCAGCAAATTCAGATAAAAACTCTGAGTAGGTTGATGGAGGACGATAAACTATGGCAATTAAAAATTGGGTTTAGCCTAAAATTGCTAAAATGCCCAATACTGAAGACCAGGCCCTCAAAGGAATTAAAATGTGTTTTTTGCTTTACATTAACTAGTAATTTGGAATGGTAAATTGTTGCTACTCCTCCTCCATGACCAGAACTTCTGGGATTTTGACAGTTTAAATAACCAGAGGGAGTTGATTCATTTAAACCAACATAATCCTCTTGCCCTAACCAAGTCTCTGTAAGGGATGTTAAATCAATCTGATGATCAATTAACAGATCATGGACTAGCAGAGACTTGGGAGTTAGAGACCTAATATTTAACAAACCGCATTTAATTTTTAAATTATGAGAACAGAGGCCAAATCATTAAATTTAGAGGCTTCATGTTTAATTTGAGTTTTACCAACTTTTTGTTTAATTACTTTGGGATGCTTATACATTATATTTGTATTTACTTTGGAGGGATCAGACAATGATTCTCTGATGGGGAAGACAGGGGCTAAGTTGAGGGGTGGCGGATGAAGAGGAGCTGCAGAAAGGTGTGTAAGACTGCAACTCTGCTTCCTGGTCCCAACTCTGAGTTGTCAGTGTTTTGGAAATTTGGATAAAAATGATGCCAGATTGTTAGATAAAAGGGACACACCATCCAAAGTGGGATGGACGCCGTCTCATCTAATAAGACCAGGTTTTCCCCAAAATGAGTTCCAATTGTCAATGTATCCCACATTGTTTGCAGGACACCACACAGACAGCCAGCGGTTGAAGGATGACAAGCGGCTAAAGATGTCATCACTGGTCAGATTGGGGAGGGGCCCAGCAAATACTACAGAGACAGACATCGTTTTGGCAAAGTTACACACCGATTCCACACTAAGTTTTGTGACTTCCAACTGCCGGAGTCAGATGTCGCTAATGCCGGCGTGGATAACAATTGTGGAGTATTTACAGTTACTTTTAGCCAGCATTTTCAAATCTGACTCAATGTCGCCTGCTCTGGACCCAGGAATGCATTTGACTATGGCCGCTGGAGTCTCTAGGTTCATGTTTCTGACTATAGAGTCACCAATGATCAGAGTTTTTTCCTCAGTGGATGTGTCACTGAGCGGGGAAAAGCGATTAGAAACATGAGCAGATTTGTGGTGAACCGGGGCCTTGCGACTAGGCTTCTGCTAAGGAGGACCGGAGGACCGCTAGCAGGCCGCCCTATGCTAGGGAGCTCCGCTGCAGCTAAGGGGCGTCCATCATTATTAACTGGCGCAGACGGTGTTTCAATGCAGTGGAGCTGGGATTCCAAATCAGACAACCTCACCTCGAGCACCTCAAAAAGACAACATTTATTACATTTACCGTTATCACTAAAAGAGGCAGAGGTGTAGCTAAACATCTGACAGAGAAAACACACCAGAGGAGGAGGGAAAGGAGAGCTAGTAGCCATAGCTTAGTGGCTAACCCAAAGCTAACAAAAACACCGATGAAAGGTGAACAGAAGGCTAAAGAGGGTGATTAGATGACACTGAGTGCGCACACAGGTGCAGGAGGCTTGATAAACAGAAGTTAGAGCTAACGGTAGATGGAAATAAGTGATTAAAATACAGTTAAAGGCAAAAATCCTCAGGAGAATGAGGAAAGCTAACCACAGAGCAAACCACACAGACAGCCAGCAACACAGGGTGAGGTGGTAAAGAGAGCGCTTTCGACTTACTAAAGACCTCCCCAAGGTCATGATAGACCTCGGGTATGAGGGTGAGGTCCGACAGCTCCACTGAAGGGGAAGAGATGGGGAGAGATGGTGAACACTCGGACAAACTCAAACAGGAAGCCAAACAATATGCACTCCAGGAGGAAATGGAATTACGTGTTCAGTTGATAATAGGTTTATGCCTCTGGAGCCAATTTTCCTAAATTCCTCCTCCCCGGTAGAATTTAGGAAAATTAGGAACGATAATTCCTCCCGGTGGTTCCCGGAGAGAAGGACAGAAATAGGCGCCGTGCTTTCCGAGACTGACACCACACTCTGGCCAGATAGAGTAGTGGCGTTCAAAGAAGTGGACAATTTAGTAGTGGGAATACCCATCTCCCGTACGAGTTGGGAGGAGATGAATTTCTGCTCTACCCCTGAATCAATCAAGGCCGTAACCGTCCTCTCGACCCCCGGTAACTGGATCAGGGCCAAAATAGAGAAATTACCAGGGGGATGAGAATGAGTCCTGCCCATCAGACCCCCCACGGCTACTGACGGGCCACGTCTTTTGGCTTCAGGTGGCACTCATCCAATCTATGCTTCAAAGAACCACAGTACAAGCACGCACCGGCTCTCCTCCGCCAATGGTGCTCTTCCGGAGTCAATCGAGACCGGCCGAGCACCATAGGTTCGGAGGAGGAGTCGGCTCCACCTGTGTCAGTAGCGTTGGGGGGCACACGCGCAAAGGACTGGCAAGAGAAGGATTTGCGCTCCTTCGCACGCTCGCAGTATCGGTTATCCAAGCTGACAGCCTGATCAATTAGAATATCCAAGGAGGAGGGAACAGCGTGAACTGCTAAGTCGTCATGGAGGTTGGAGTTTAAACCCTGGAGGAAGGCGCTTCGTAGTGAAACATCATTCCATCCAGAGTCCGCCGCTTCGTCCCAAAACTCCACCGAGTAGTCAGCTACAGACCGACTACCTTGGTGGAGAGACAAGAGGCAGCTCATTATGGCACCCTCACTTTCAGTACGGTCAAAAGTACAGGTGAATTCAGTGACAAAACGATCAAATGTGTAGTGCAGACCCTCCGAGCTATCGAGAACTGACCGGGCCCAACTAAGAGCCCGGTCACGCAGCAGGAGGGTCATAAAAGGAATCTTGGCAATGTTGTCCGGGTACTCTCCCCCCACCTGGCCCCAAAAAAGCCTTTGCATTTCAGAAGTAGTGCGGCGTACGTAAGAAGAAAAGGACAGCAGGAGGAGTGGAAGGACCCAGGCAAGATAAGTGGGTCATATGTTCAGCGACCATGCTCAGCTGCTGCGTAATTGTTTCCAGCCGCTGCGTGAGCATGGCCACCTGCCTTTCTGTGGCGTCTAGTCGGTGAAGAGTGGAGTGTTCCGCTGATGCAGCCCCCACTGAGCTTGTGTTGTGGCTGGCTCGTTCTTTCATATTGATAGAATGAACAGCTCATGTGCAGGGAACAACACCAGAGAAAACACTCACGACACAGAGACACAACGTTTAAATGTTTTATTATAAATTTCAAAAAGAGGAGCACTGTTAGGGAAAACGTCACTCGCCAGAGGAAGACCAAGCCTGTGGGGAGAGACGAGAGCAATTTAAAAGAGAAGTGAGGCAGTGAAGTGAGAAGACAAACTGCCACTTACATGCACTGAGCAGAGAACCCGACAGAGCACCAGCATGAATAGACGAACAAGCAGGATGAAGCTGTTCGAGGAATGGGCTGAGTGGAGTCTGACCGGGTGGAGATAGGAAGCTGGGGCGGGATGAGGATGATGGAGCAGGTGAGCGCACAACAATCCCAGAAGACAGATGGCAGCAACCTGAAAAATGAAGAGGATAGAGGAACGTGAGTAATGTTTTCCTCAAAAGATTAATCAACTTACTTGCTGTTGGTAAGGCAGCATACCCAATGAACCAGTGCTGAAGCTTCCACTTGATGGTCCTTAAAAGCACTGGCGAGGAAGAGACGGCGGGTGCGTCCACTCACGCAGGTGAGCTGATTGCCTGCAGAGCTGGGGAAAGTTTAACAGGGAGGAGGGGGCGCGCACTCACCTGCATATGACATTTTTGCAAAAAAAAAGGACTAATAAATTTCCAAAAAGTAACAATGAGTTGATGTTTGATTTTTCGCTTTATTATGTCTGAAATACTCATATTTCAAGTGACCATGTCTTAGAAGCTGATTTGGAAATACTAACACCTATAAACCTATAGATGAAAAAATGTTTTTTTTCTCATTTTGAACTCAACTGGACTTCTCTGTTTTTGCAAAAGAACTCTTCATTTCCTGTCATGTTCTGAGCTCAGATTTCCTCTGAGCACAGACCCTTACTTTATTTCCTGTATTATTTATCTGTTAGTCTGTTTTTAGTTATTTTCTGTACATATCGTTGTGTGTTATTCTGTTTCTTGGCAGAGCGCTGCTCTCATTCCCAGGCACACCCTCCAGCTGATTGCTGGGCCTCTGGTCCTCTCAGCTGCAATCAGTTGGTGATTAGGTCACCCTGCCACCTGCACCTGTTGCTCGTTTGTGTCTTTACTATTTATTTGGCTGCCGTGCACTCATTCAGCATGGCAGCCTCTGCAAGTTTGGATTGGACTCTTCTCCCCTGCTTTGGAGACCCATCCTTTTGTAAGTCTTTTTGTGCCCTTTCTATGGACTGCTTTATTATTTACCTGGACCCTCAGCTACACTACGTTGGCAGAGCGATGCCGGCTCTGGAACGCTAAGTCGTAGCCTCCTGCGTTCACTGAGCGATTCTGTCTCAGGAACGTTTGCCTCTTCTTGCCTTTTTGTGTCAGCACCGTTATTCTTGTACTGTCATGTTTTGCGTTAATAAATGTCCTTACTGCAGTTACAGCGTGTGAGTTTGTTTTCCGCCCCAGAGGGGCATTCACAACAATTTCCAACCTTAAACTTGTGGAAATACTGTGGAAAGGAGTACGCTGAATTTATTCAGGCGACAATCATCGTATCGGTTTTGTATCGTATCAGCCAATACTCAGATTTTAAAAATATCGGCTTGGATATTAAAAAAAGTAGTATCGGTATATACCTAGATTTTACACAGCGTTGCAACCTGAAGGTTGCAATTCTGTGTAATCTTCAGTTCCAATGAATGCTGAAGGTTGGAACGCTGTACGTATACTGATGTAGAAGCAGGTGACTGCACAGAGGGACCAAACGTATTCCCATGTAAATTCCAGTCACACAGAAATCATGAACATGAACTTGACCCCAAAGCCACTTGTGTTTGCACCCATTACACTTATACATATGTATTCACGGATGCAGGTCTGTTTGACTTAGACCTCAGAGTGCACAGAACAAATCTGGCTGAATGTGGAAAGGGTTCAAAAGCACTATGAATGGCGTGTAAGGTTAGTAAAGTGCTCTGCGAAGGTCTTTCATAGAGACATTGCAGGACTTAATGTGTTGGTAAAATGTGATTTTAGATAGTGTTATAAAAAAAAAACTTCTATGATCTAGTTTGAAAACACAGTTTAATAATTTTACACCTTTTTCCAAACTGAATCTAACTGAAGAAAAAAAAATCAATCGACAAGTGATTGCTAGTGTATTTGATTTGGCCGCTTTCTCTTGATTCTGTCACGTTGTTCAGTTTAACCATACAGCAAGGGCTGCAAGTTTCTTTGCACAAAAAGTCAGAGCAAATGAGTTTTGGATGTGGAAATCATAGTGGGAAATGATTTCTGATGAGGGGAGTGATGAAAGAGAGCTCAGTGACAACAGAGTCGGGATTTCACAGCGCATCGAACAGAGCAGATCTCTGTATTTATATAAGAGTCACTTCCAACTAAATTTCTTTTCCCCTGTTTACTTACATGAGAAACAAGTTGAGGATTACAGATTCATGTACATCCAAAGTGTTGCAGTTGCGAATAAATCCCTCAGTCCTGCTGGAGAGGAGGTGAAATTGATGTCCTGTGGTTACCACTGTCCCCCGATGCAGGACATTTTAAGCTGAAATGTAATATTGCTTTTGTCATTGCCTTTGGTACAGTTCTAATCCATCCCTGTGTGTGCAGTAGGCAGATGAAAAATCTCTTGTTTGCATGCCTATTGGGCAGAATAATTAATGGAATAAATGAAATAAACTGATTAATCTAATGGACTTTTTTTAAGCATTGCAAAAGTTGTATAGTCAATTAAACCACACAGCTCGGAACTTTTTAAGTATTTGTTGTTCTATTTGAGCTTCGTGTTCAGACAAAGTGTTTGAGCCATTGATCGAGTAACCTGTATGCTGTGTGCTTGTAATGTGTGCCAAAGAAAATGGAATTTGCGGACCATGTCGTCATCCACAATGAAGGCTCTTGGGATCCAGGAGCGTTCTTCAGGCCCATAGCCTTCCCAGTCAACAAGTTACTGGAACCCTCTACCTCACTGATGGATGCTCAGAATTCAATTGACTGAGTAGACCAATCTCCCGTCAACCATCTGGAGAGGGGGTGGTGGCTTCGAGGGGGGACAAAGTGGACTGGTGGAGATGGACTTGACCTGAGACGTGAAAGGTGGGGTGTATATGAAGAGAGGTAGGAAGACTGAGAAGAGCAGCAGATGGATTAATGATTTTCACAATGTGAAACAGCTCAATGAAATGAGGAGGCAAGGTTTTTAGGTCAGTAGGTGAGAATGAAGTCAAATCAACCAAAAAAAGAGAGTCCAACAGGCCTGTCGAAGGCTTAACTGTTTGCCAGTTTTCAGGTATTCAAGGTTTTTATGGTCAGGCTACACCAAAAAGGGCTACAAGGACCCCTCGAGCCAATGACGCCACTTCTCCAGGGCAAGTTTAACTGCCAGCAGATCTCGATCACCGACATAATTCCTCTCTGCGGGTGACAGGCACTGAGAGAAATATGAACATAGATGGTTGTTATTGTCAGCGATTGATCGCTGCGACAGTACATCTCCCATCATGATATCGGAGACATCGACCTCCACAATGAATTGTTGGGTGGGGTCAACTTGGGCTACAATTGGTGCTTGTGAAAATAGGGTCTTTAGCTGGGAAAATGCCCTGTCTGCCTCCTCTGACCAATTAAAAAGGGTTTTAATGGAGGTGAGACTGGGGAGAGGGTGAGCTAGCATGCCATAATTACGGATGAATCTTCAATAGAAAATAGCAAAACCCCACTGTTGGAGCTGTTTACGTGAAGTGGGTGTGGACCAATCAGTTACTGTTTTGACCTTGCTTGGGTCGTTTTTACATGACCATTAACAATGATGAAGCCCAGGAAGGCAGTGGAAGGGGTATAGAACTCACACTTTTCAGCCTTGACGTACAAGACCAAGCAGTTAAGTGTTCTCAAGTAGTCACTGCAGACCTACAGTATCTGGACATGGAAGTGGTGTTCCTCTGGGGATCGAGAAAAGAATGTTATCCAGGTAGACCAGGGGGGTCGGCAACCCACAGCCCTGGGGCCCCTTCACTCCCCCATGCTGTGGCTCCCTGCAGTTATATCTCAAAACACATGGAAATTAATGAAGTTCCTTTTAATTATTATATTTTTCAAATTATTGTTTATTGGATACACTTCTCAATGGAAACACATACTTTCATGAACGTAAAACATATATTTTTAAAATTATTTATCAAGTTCTCAGCCATGTGTCACATTCGACAGTAGCTCACACACGGAGAGCCTCTGAGCCCCTCTGTGCAGCGCATGTGAAGAGCAGAGACCCGCAGTTTCCTGCTTCTCCCCACCCTCGGTAAGACATGAACAAATCTAGAAAAAGTAAAATCACAGAGGAAAATAGAGTTTAATTCTGTATGGACAGACTAATTTGCGTTCATGCTGTTATATGTGGAGAGAATTTCTCCACAAGAACACAAACAAGGAAAAAAAGAGCATTAGTTTCTACAGGTCAATAAAAATACCTAAATGTGATTATCTAAAATCAATGCCTTAATTGTTCTTAGAAATGAGAAACAATCCTTGAATTCCACTCCATATGTCAGAAGAGGCGTGAGTGTCCATTTGACGAACGAGAAGAAGATGAGAAGAATTCCACTCAATAACCTTAAAATTAGTCACCTGCGCTATAAATGCTGGATTTGCCAGACATTTTCACTGTCACAACTCCATACTTTCTGAATTATGAAAAAATAAAAGCCCTTTATAGCAATTCCATTTTAAGAATGGTTATCGCTGTTATGTGCTTTTATTGTGAAACACTGTCAACCAGGTATACTTGTCTGAAATCAACAACCTACAGCCAAGAGTTTTCACTCAATTTGTAAATAAAAAAAGAGAGGAGAGAAGATTGTCTGACAGTGATGTAGAGGTGAGCCTTTTATTTGAAGGATGTTTTTACCATTTTGTCTGCAGGATAACTACTAGTTTGTTACCTGTGGGGTTTTGGACAGTGAATTATAAGTGCAGACTGTTTGTCATTGCCACACATTTTTTTTTTTTAAAACTAGTACATACCCGTGCATGCCCATAGAAACCAAGTCTAAGCAAGTATTTCTGCATGCCCGTAGAAAGCAAGTGTAAGCAAGGGTGTAAGCAAGCACGTCAGCACTCATTCATGTCAGGCAGACATCACTCATTCAGTGATGTCTGCCTTTGATCTGTGATGGTGTCATAGTGAGTCCTATGATCTTTAATGATTTCATAGCGAGTCCTGTGATCGTGAATCATACCTGCGTTTGATCTTTGAAGATGTCCTTTGTCCTATGATCTGTGATGATGGCTTAGCGAGTCCTTTGATGCCTTCTTTTTCTTCTTCTTCTTCTCTCGGTTACTGGCAGATAGCAAACAACTGAAAGGTGCATACCACCACCTACTGTACAAGAGTGTGTAATATTATGTCATCTGAGCCCGACCCCTAAATTCTATGACTTAATTCTGTGTTATTTAAAAAAGAGAAACGAGCCCTTCTCGTGATTCTTATTGCCTCTCCATCTCCATCTGTTCCCAGAATCCCAGTTAAATCCCATTCTCTACCGACCTCTCAAACTTTATTTTCCATTATCTGGCTTTCATTTCCGTATTTGTGACAGTGTAATAAGATGTGCTCGACATTTTCTTTTACTCCACAGTCTCTACATTTGTCACTTTCCCTTTTCGCCATGGTGAATAAAATGCCATTTAAACCTGTGTGATCCAGTCTGTGTCTTGCCATAATGATTTCTTCCCTCCTTTTGGTTGTTATGAAATTCTTTATTGCAATAGATTTTTGTATTTTGTAATATGATCTACCTTTATGATCTTCATCCCATCTTTTTTGCCATAGCTCAGTTCCTTTTTTCTTGATTACTACTTTCCCTTCACCTTTTCCAAGAGCCAATGGTATAGTTATTTCTTTTCCAAAAGTACTTTTTGCTAATTTGTCTGCACAGACATTCCCTTTCAACCCTTCATGTGCAGGAGGAACCCAACAAAACTGAACTTCTCCACCACCCCTGTGTACCCTAAATAAACTGTGATATGGCTCAGTCACCAAGTCTTCTCTTGTAGATTTTAGTGTCTTTATGGTTTTTAGCGCTGCAAGTGAGTCCGTGCACACCACCACCCGGTCCGGTCTGATCTCCTCCACCCACTGCAAAGCAATAATTATTGCCACCATCTCTGCTGTAAACACGGATGTATTGTTGGAGAGTCTTTTTGCAATGGTCACTTTAAATTCTGGAATGTATACTCCAACTCCAACAGAACCCTCTTTATTCTTTGAACTGTTAGTATAGAGCTGTAAGAAGTTATAGTAATTGTTCCTGAGGTAAATGCTTGTTTTAACACCAACTTCACTCATATGCCAATCCTTTTTCTTCACTAGCAGACTAGTGTCTACTTATATTCCTTCTATTTCCGGAAACAGCCAAGGGGGAACATTACTCACTGTACTGGTGTTAGCTACTGTATATCAGACTCAGACTCAGACTCAGAAAAGATTTATTGCCAAGTACATTAACAGTAAACAACTGATAACATACGAGGGATTTGACTTGACACAGAAAACGACCTGCATTTCCGGTGATGCGGCAGCATCTGAAAAACGCGCCTGTCATCAGATGGGTACAGGATGCATAAGGAGGAAAAGGATAACACAATAGGAAAGAGCAAAAAACCATTGATTGTCAGAATACCGGTCATATATGATCAATATGATTACAAGAAAAAAAGCCCTCAATGCACAGTTAGCAGACAAGAATGTACACAAGGACACAAAGAGAGCAGTGAGTGAGTGATCTTTTTCATCAGTTTTTGAGTCAGTGTGGGTGTAGTGTTGAGTGTAGGTGTTGTATCAGTTAAGAACAACAAAGTCTCTTTGGCAGGAGATGTTTTGTCTTAGCTGCTGGCATTTGTCCTTGAGCCATGCAGCTGACTGTCTGTAGAGTCAATGCAGCTCAAATGTTTTGGAAACAAAAAACTGCAGATAATCTGGAGGACTTGTGTGAGGGGGTCAGATTAGTCGAATAGTACTGATCCCAGAGAAAGAAACTTTATATTCTCTTAAAGATTCAGTACTTTAATCCTTCAGTGCTGGACGTTGAATCCTTTATGGACGGCTCTCAGCGTGATCATGATGTAATCCATTTTCCTAGACAGTTCTCCATTTGCCGCTGTCAGAGTCCTCTCCATTTTTTCAATTTGATGGTTAAGCCTCGCCTGGCCAGCATTTTGATAGGCTATGTCCATCTTCATCAATTTACGGTACACCAGGACAATCCCAGATCCAATCAGAACGATCCCGATGACCATTACTACGAAGACGTACAATTCTTCGACATCTTCGATGGAAAGATCAGACAGGCACAAGAGTTTCCAATTACTTGTGTCCTCAAATAGCCCACAGCAGCCATTCCTGCGGGGCAAACAACCTCCCCCGGGGCACTTTTCCTCGTTGAAAAAATAGTGTCAATTGCGTTCAAAGCCCATCTTATTAAATCCATAATTTCGTTCGATAATCAGCAGTAGAGACACGCAGACAGACGATAGCAAGCTGGGATCCAGTTAGTTAGAGGAGGGAGGAGATGAAAAGTCAGAGCTGGAGAGAAGAAAAAAGCGTCTGCTCTCTTTGGGAGGCGGAAGTGAGAGTAGTGTGCAATGTATGGGCTGCAATAGTGTGCAGCCCATACATTCTGCTCCTTCTTTCAATTGTCCACCCAAACCCATGTCCCTGGAAATTAGAGTATTCCCAGCAGTCTTGCAGCGTTGTTTTTGAAATATTTGCTTCGTCACTTCCTTTCAGCTTGAACCAGTATGACAATGCAAGTTTATCTCTTCTCAAATCCATTGGCATTTCTCCTGCTTCTATTAAAACTACATTGTTTGGTGTTGTTTTGATGGCCCCAATGCACAGGCGAAGCGCTCTATGCTGCATTCTATTTTTTCCAGAGTGCGTCTTTGCTGCTGCTCCATAAATCATGCATCCGTAGTCTATTGTCGATCGCATTAGTGCTCTGTAAATGTCAATTAATTCCTGTTTATCCGCACCCCATTCATGTCCAGCTCCAGCTTTTATGAGATTAATGACTTTTTTGCACTTTGTCTCCAGATTTTGAACATGAACTCTCCATGTGTATGCACATGTATGCACGTGTAACCACAGTCCTAGATACTTGAACTCACTGAGTTTCTCTATTGGTTGATTATATAATGTTAATGGTTCTGTACCAGTTCAGCGTTTTTTTGTGAAAGTCATATAGCAGGTTTTACTGTTTGAAAATTTAAACCCCCAGTCATATGACCACTTTTCCACTTTCTCCATTGCTTTCCTGATGGTTTTGAACACAAATTTCTCATTTCTTCCCCTCGTCCAATGGCTCCATCATCTGAATATAGTGCTGTTTGGTGGATCCCTCTTGATCCTCAAACATGTCATTAACATTATATTGAATAAAGCAGGGCTTATCACACTCCCCTGAGGAACACCATTTTCTATTTCAAAGTCATTAGAAACTTCTGATCCTACTTTAACCCTAATTGTCCTGTATGTTAAAAAATCCATTATCCAATTATACATCCTACCACCAATGCCCATTTTATTCAATTTTGTGAGAAGTCAATCCCTCCACAGTGAGTCATAAGCCTTTTCAATATCCAGATAAACTATAACCATTACTTCTTTAATTTTGAGAGTTTTTTTCAATATCATTACTTACCCTAACTAGAGCATCCACTGTGGATCTTCCTCTTCTAAAACCATTCTGATAGTCGTTTATTAATCGTTTTTGCTTTAATACATATGAGAGTCTGTAAAGTAACACCTTCTCCATCCATGTCCCTAAATGTGACGTTAATGGTACTGGCCTGTAGTTGCCTGGATGAGCTGGATCTTTCCCTGGCTTATTAAATGGTAAAATTACAGCCCTTTTCCACCCACTTGGGATAACCCCCTCCTTCCATATCCTGTTAAACAATTTCAGCACCAGTTGCATTGATTGCATAGGCAACTGCCGGAACATAGCACAGCTTAACTGATCATATCCTGGAGCTGTGTATCCACTATCTTGCAAAGGTCTCTGAAGCTCTGACATTGTGAGCTCGAGGTCTAACACAGTCATTCATCTAACATCTCTTCCACAACATTTCCATTGTTATCTGTATGTGTGCTTCCCCACAAACTATTATGGGCATTAAAGTCTCCACACCATACCTCTTTTATATGCCCTTCCCCTGCCATAACGCTGAAAATATCTGCTGTTAACTTCCTACATGGGTTGTAATAATTAATCAGCTTAATATTTCCTTGTCCATTTGGCCTACATATTTCAATAATATTACACTCTATATCCTCAGGGGAGGGAATCACCCTATACGCCAGGCCATCTTTAATGAAAGTGACATATCCTCCTCCATTTACAGTGTTAATTCTATCCTGTCTGATTGAACTGTATCCTGGAATAACAAAATCTAAGTGAGGTTGAAGCCACGTCTCCTGTACACACACTACCTGTGGAGCAACTTCTAGTTCATAAAGATACTTTTTGAGTTTTTGTCCGTTTGCTATAAGACTCCTCGCATTCCACTGTAGTATGTGTTGTACCATAATTAAGGCTTTGTTTCAGCATGTGCAGTCTCCCTAGTTTCAGCTTTCAGTAAAGCATGAATCTGGTCAGCTGTGATATCTTTCACATCTAGGAAGCTTCCTGCTGCTTCCACAATGGTTTTGATTCTTTCATTTGTCTTCTTTAGCTGTGATGCCTGCATTTGATCCTGGTTTAAATTAGTGTGTCCTAGTCTTAATCGGGTGATGAGTATCTCTTCTTTCCTGTTTCTGGCAACTCCCATTCGGTTTTAAAGTGCTGTGTCCTATTCGTAATCGGGTGATGAGTATCTCTTCTTTGGTGAGTGATGGTCTATATGACAGCATAAAGACATCAAGGCAGACATCATAGGACATCATGGCTATATCATAGGTAGCCAGTCTTCTTGTCTATATGACAGCATCGTGAGTCCTATGTTGCCTGATATCATAGGATCATCATAGGGCATCATGCAGACATCATAGGTTGTCCTATGATGTGCTATGATTGTGACACGCAGACATGATGTACTGCTTCGAATATGTGTGGTTTAAAGTAGTGTGTCCTATTGTTAATTGGGTGATGAGTAAGATTTCCAGATTTACACACAAACTGATGTAATGCGGTGGCCCTCACGAGCCACCATAAGACGCCAAAAGTCGCCGGTGAGGTTTGCATTGATGTTTATTAACAAACACAAGATAACATGAAGCAATGAGCCACGGTGGGCTAAAACGTACAACACTACATACACCTGAGGCAAGACAGAAGCTTACTTACAATCATGACCATGAACTCGTTGACAAGGAATTGTTGACGTTTCATTGACGTGGAGTTATTGACGATTATTGACGAGACTGCTGCATCATACTGCTCCCAGCACCCGCTTAAATACTGGGCTGCTGATGAGCCGCAATTGCAGCACAGCTGTCAGGCTTTGACAACAGGAAGCCCCTCCGAGCGCTGTCACAATAAGAGCTCGGGGAGCCAGAAGGTAAACACTGCTGTCAAACCCGGCAGAGATGATGCATGGCCCGAGCGCGGACGAAATCGGCGCTCGGACCATGACAGTATCTCCCCCCCAAGGGCGGGCTCTGAACGCCCGATGACACCCAAGCCCCCCCACCCCCCCAGGGTGGGCGGATGGGGGAACAGGCCTGGGGGGAGAGGATCAGCCACAGACCAAAAACCATGACGATAACAAAAGCACATTGCTAACCAGAAAAAATATGATACTCACTAATACACAAATCATAATTAAGACAGAGTACAAATGAGACAATCACAGGGCACGATAACAGAAAATACAATAATCCCAAACGCACAAGTCATAATTACGACAGAGCGCAAATGAGACAATCACAGGGCACGATCAACAGAAAATACAATACCCCATAATGCACAAAAACACACAGGACGAGCAAAGAAAGAAAAAACAAAAACCCACGCTAACACAAGCAAGAATACAGAGCAAGGTTACCACCCCGAATGACCTTTAACCCAAGCAATTCAAGTGAGTGACGACAGGCAGAGTCCAAAAACCACGGGGACAGTTCCGGTGGTCTCCCTGCGTCCAATGGCCGACGGGTGGTCACGGGGAACAGTACATGATCGGGCGGCCTACCCCAGTCCCAGGCCCCGAAAGTCCAATCCTCCGGCGGCCGAACCAGGTCGCCCAGCAGCAAGCACAGTGTGTCGGGTGGCCGACCCAGGGCGCCGAACCGGCGAAACAGCTCCTCGGGTGGCCGACCCGCATCCCTCAGCCACCAGAACCGTGGGGAGGCAGCCTGCGGTGACCTCCCTGGCGGGGGGAAGATGTAGGAGAGCCGGGCCGAACGTACAGGCCCCCCAGCGGCCCCCAGCGATGATGAGCTGGGTTGGTGACTCTGACGAGGGGAATGATGGTGACGACGAGCCCGCACCATGTCAGGCGGCGAAGGGTCTGCAGCTCCTCCACCGACCTTGACCCATACCGATGCTGCACTCTCAGTTGCACCCGCATTGGACCCCCACTGGGTTTCGGCTGCACCCGCGTCGGACCCCATTTGGGTCTCGGCTGCCCCCGCGTCGGACCCTGATTGGGTCTCAGCTGCACCCGCGACGGACTCCCACTGGGTCTCGTCGGACCCCGACTGGGTCTCAGCTGCACCCGCGTCAGACCCCCACTGGGTTTCGGCTGCACCCGCGACGGATCCCCATTGGGTCTCGTCGGGCCCCGACTGGGTCTCGGCTGCACCCGTGTCGGACCCCAATTGGGTCAGCGCAGCACCAGTGACAACCTCCGACCCTGAACCTGGAACCTCCAGCACAGCGACCACGACTGGCTCTGCACCGGTGACTCTGCAAGAAGGCTCAGAAGACATGAAAGAACCGGGATCAGAATCACCGGTAGCGACAGAGCCCAGCGAGACGAGCTCAGGTGCAGCAGGCGGCTGCCCCTGGCTTGCCTCCCCGAGGGGCAGGCAGAAATGCTCCAAGACAGAAGGGAGAGACACAAGGTAGAGCACTTGCCTGCACTCGGGTTCTGTCGCCGTCCAGGACTTCGTCGATCCAGGCTCAGGACGGAGAAGTTCGTCTTCAGGCTCCCACTCGGCCACGGTGGGTTTCACAGCCGGCATGGTGGTCACTGCAGTCTGTGGGTCCTCCAGCGCTGACGTCCACGCCGATAACCCGCACGGCGTAGTGGCAGGGGACCCTCGACCCACTGGCTCGAACTGTTCCAACGTGGAGACCCAGGAACGCTTTATCGTCGGCGCAGGCTCCAGGCTGCAGTCCGCTCTTCTCCTCTGCCCACGACGTGGCTGCGGGGCTGGAACCAGGCTCTTCAGAACTGCAGGCCCCCTCCTCGACCGACAACATAGGCCTGGCATCATGGACCACTCAGCGGAGGGAGACACAGAGGCAGCAGGTTTAGTAATCAGAGCTACAGCAGGTGGTGGGAGCTCGGGGGACTGTGAACCCCGAACTCCGCCCCCAGGAGTCAGACAAGGCAAATCACGACTATGATGAGAAGAAGGAGCTTGCACTTGCCTGTTTCCTGGAGGAAGGATGGTGCCTGCTGTAGGGGACGTTGTTCCTCCCTTTCCCCGCTGGATGGTGACAGAAGGCCCCCTGGAAGGACGAGGAGGAGCCGCTCGCGAAGGTTCACTATCGGGCTTCACCGGAAGCGGATTCAGATGGGGATCCTGCTGAGGTTTACCTTGGCCGTGGCGCCGACGTCTTGGATGGCTCCCGGATGGCACGAACTCCTGGACTGGATCGGGGACAGGAACGGGATCCCAAAGCAGGGAGCAAGGATGCCTCCTCCTCTGCTTCCTACCGTAGTTTTCCTCCAGCCGACGGAGTATCTCGCGCTGTGCGGCGATGTCGTCCCTCCTCGCGCCAACTTCAGGGTGGTCGGCGTAGCGGGGAAGATGATTTAGGACATCCTCAGCAAGGTCCAGGTACCAGCATACGTTGCTGTGATAGTCAAGGAGGGAGGCAGCAATGAGCGTTTTGTCCACGTAGTCCAAAGCCTCCACCAGCTCGTAGTCCCAACTCCGAGCGTGGCCCCTCCGCGACGGCATTCTCCCAGCACGCAGTTACCCAGACAGGGAAGAACAATTGTCCAATAAAGCAAAACTCACTGGGAACGGTGTCTCAGTTTGGTGTCAATTTGGCCGCCTAGTTGGCAGCAGTCTACTGTCATGCGGTGGCCCTCGCGAGCCACCATAAGATGCCAAAAGTCGCCGGTGAGGTTTGCATTGATGTTTATTAACGAACACAAGATAACATGAAGCAATGAGCCACGGTGGGCTAAAACGTACAATACTACATACACCTGAGGCAAGACAGAAGCTTACTTACAATCATGACCATGAACTCTCGTTGACAAGGAATTGTTGACGTTTCATTGACGTGGAGTTATTGACGATTATTGACGAGACTGCTGCATCATACTGCTCCCAGCGCCCGCTTAAATACAGGGCTGCTGATGAGCCGCAAATGCAGCACAGCTGTCAGGCTTTGACAGCAGGAAGCCCCTCCGAGCGCTGTCACAATAAGAGCTCGGGGAGCCAGAAGGTAAACACTGCTGTCAAACCTGGCGGAGATGATGCATGGCCTGAGCGCGGACGAAATCGACGCTCGGACCATGACAACTGACAGATTTGTTGAATTTATATTGTGATATTTTTTTAAGATTTTCAGATTTACTGCTTCGAATGGGTGTGGTTTAAAGTGCTGTGTCGTATTGTGTATATGACGGCATCGTCCTTTTGGGTATAGCCCTTGCTTATTACTTCTTCTCCTGCATGTTACTGTTCTGTGTTATGTTGCTTACCTGTGTCTATGTGTATGTCTTTTAGCGAGTGCTGCGCTTTTTATGACGTCATATAGACATCCTTCTGAGATCATAGGAACAGCAGCCTTCCGGTTTATCCAATGTCATATAGAGTTCGGTTTATGTGACGTCATAGACATCAAGTAAACGGTCCTATGAACACCAACATCATAGGAACATCATACAACAGCAGGCAGACATCACTATGATGTCCTATGATCGTGACAGACCGTGACAGACAATTCAGGGCTTCCACCTGGATGGATGAAGCAGCCACGGTATGGCACTATCCCTTCACCATTCATACACACATTCACACCTGGGGCCAATTTAGAGTCTCTAATTAACCTATCCTGCATGTTTTTGGCCTGTGGGAGAAAACCGGAGAAACCCCGGAGTAAGCCCACGCAGACATGGGGAGAACATGCAAACTCCACACAGATCACTGTTGGTCAGGGGCTGGGATTGAACCCGGGATCCCATGGCCAAGGGTGAGTGGCTGTGCTGCCACAGTGCTAACCACTGCAGCACCGCATTGGCCGGTGTTAAGTATTGAATACACGAAGAAAAAGAGATGCAAAAAGGCATAGGAAGCCAAAAAACAGCTGAAATCCATCAGAATTTAGGAAGCCATCCCATCCCCCATCAGTGCAAATTAATTTTTAGCTGGTTAAGTCCTGATTGATAGCCTTTAAAAAGGTCCGTGAATATCAGATTGTCACACCACAAATAACTCATGATGGGTAGAAGCAAAGAGCTTTGTCTAGACCTTTGCAACCTTATTGTTGCAAAATATAATGATGGCATTGGTTACAGGCGCATTTCTAAACTGAATGTTCCAGTGAGCATTGTTGGAGCCATCATTTGGAAGTGAAAAAAAACATCATTTTACCATAAACCGGCCACGACCAGGAGCTCCTTGCAATATTTCTGACAGAGGACTCAAAGGAATTATCAGAAGAGTTATCCAAGAGCCAAAGACCACTTGTGGAGAGCTTCAGAAAGATCTGGAGTGAACAGGAACTGCTGTTTCAAAGAAAACAACAAGTAATGCATTCAACCAACAGGGGCTATGCCTGCCCACCTTGCAAGACCCCATTGCTGAAGAAAAAGCATGTTGAAGCTTGTTTAAAGTTTGCTGCACAACATTTGGGCAAGCCAGTAAAATACTGGCAGAATATAGTCTGGTCAGATGAGACCAAAATTGAAGTTTTTGGATGCCACAACACACAGCATGTTTGGAGGAGAAATGGCACTGCACATCCCATCATGGTGTGGGGGTGTTTTTCAGCACATGGTACAGGCAGATTTCATATAAATGAAGGAAGGATGAATGGACAAATGTACAGAGACATCCTTGATAAGAACCTGTTGCCATCTGCCAAGATGCTGAAGATGACACGAGGGTGGACATTTCAGCAAGACAATGATCCCAAATACACAGCAAAGGAAACTCTCAACTGGCTCTAAAGAAAATAAAGCTGCTTGAATGGCCCAGTCAGTCACCTGACCTGAATCCAATTGAAAATCTATGGAACGAACTGAAGATCAGAGTTTATAGAAGACACCCACGGAACCTTCAAGATTTGAGGACAGTCTGTGTGGAAAAATGGGCTAAAATCACTCCTGAGCAATGACTGTGCCTAGTTCCTCCATACAGGAGGTGTCTGGAAGCTGTTATCACCAACAAATCTTTTCTCCTAAATATTAAATTAATTTCTAAATATAACGTGTTTTGTGAACACAGCTGCCTTGATTTCTTTGTATGTATGGATTACTTGGGATGTTACTGATATCTGGTGAAAATCTCAGGTCAATGGCTCAACCAGAAATATGTTTAATGAGAAAAATGTTGACGTTTTCAATACTTATTTTCTTCACTTAATGTGGTCCTCATACATCTCCTTTAATTTTTTTGGTGAGGTAAAAAATTTAAAATATCACCAGACATATCTGTGGCCAATAAAAAGAGGGGTTGAAATGCATGTGACCTTTTGTCTTGGAGGGGAGCAGTCCTTTCTGGAAGTCGAGCTGCATGGTGCACACTGCCACCAATTGGTAAGATCAATATCACTTTTCAGCATGTTAAAATTTGTGGTATCTTTTTTTTTTTATTTAAGTTTTTGTAAAGGGTATACATGTCATTACAGCATTGCATTGTTTACATTTTCATCATGTTCCCTTTTTTTGTTTTTTGACAACATTGGAAAAATAATTATTACAACACCCTTTTTTAAGTGAAAAAAAAGAGAAATTAAAGAAAGAACAAAAAACAAAACAAAAAAAACAAAACAAGAAAAAAAAACAAAACAAAACAAAAGAGCAAAAAAAATAAGTAAAAGATTATCTGAGTAGCATTGGAACAAAGAGAGGTGCCATTATTGAAATGGTATTTGTCAAAGATTAGATCTAATGGAAGACACATATGCGTTCCAGGGTTGCCAAAAGTTCAAGAACCCATCCATGTCCTGTCTCAGTGCGAATGTCAAGTTTTCCATCGAATAAATTTGTGGTATCTTTAAATAAAATATATATTCATGTACATGAGAATATAAAGAAGTATTTTTGAAGACTTATTTATTATTTGTATACTAAAACTGTGTTTTTTTGTTTGTTGTCTCAGGGCAACACTGTGCAGTGAGGACACTTTTGTTCAGACAATGTCATTCTAAGTGTGAATATGCTCTTAGTTGCAAAATAATGTTTATAGTCAATTTTTTACCTTTACCATCGACTAACACAGGAGATAGATGCATAAACATTTTATGGGCAGAAGGTACATGATCAAGGAGTTAGGGTCATTCTGTCAGACAGTGAGGACAGTGAGCTTGTAGAAAGTGACAGTGGAAACAGTGAGGAACCAAAATCAGATCAAATAAGTGTAATCATCAATTTCTGTTCCACTTCCTGGATATGGTCGTCATGAACACCTGGTTGCTCTACTGCAGAGATTGTGAAAGCACTGGAATCAAAAAGCAGTAACAGATGAAGCGGTATACCTTTAAATCATGCATCGCTGATGGCCTTTGCAAAAGTGGAAAGAATCTGGAGCACAAGAAAAGATATTGCATGAATGTTCAAATGTAACAGATTCATACATGCTTCTTCTTCTTCTAGCCGCTCCCTTTAGGGTCTCCACAGTTGATCATCTGTCTCCATCTCACCCTATCCCTTGCATCTTCTTTTGTAACACATCTTCTCTGTGGTCTTTATCTTTTTCTCCTGCCTGGCAGCATCATCTTCAACATCCTTTGTCCAATATATCCACTCAGCCTTGCTTCTCTTACTTTGTCTCCAACCTGAGCTGTCCCTCTGATATACTCATTTCTAATCCTGTCCCTCCTAGTCACTCCTAATGAGAATCTTAGCATCTTCAACTCTGCCACCTCCAGCTCTGCCTCCAGTCTTTTTGTCAGTACCACTATCTCCAAACCATACATCATAGCAGGTCTCACTGTGGTCTTGTAAATCTTCCCTTTCACTCTACCTGCTATCTTTCTGTCACAGATCACCCGAGTCTCGTCTCCACCCAGTCCACCCTGCCTGCACTCTCTTCTTCACCTCTCTTTTACATTTTACATTGCTTTGGATAGTTAACCAGGTATTTAAACTCATCTACCTTCACTACCTCTACTCCATGTGTCTTCACTATTACACCTGCCATGGGATATCAGTGCACCAAAGCTTAGGACATAATCAAAGCAAGTAATTAATGACCAACTATCAGTCTTCTCAAATACTATTAAATGAAATGCTAAAACACACTTCTTCCTATGCAACCCAAAACCCTAATAAACTTCATCCTTCTGATGTTGTGTCTTTTCAGGCATTCATTAGACATGTGTCTTTTCAGGCATTTCATTATTGGCATTACCAATTAGGTATTATCAGTTATCAATAAATGTTTATCTTACTTCATCCAGTCCAATCCAACTTTATGTCTAAAGCACTTTAAAAACAACTACAGCTGACAAAGTGCTGTACATCAAGAATAAATAAAAATGTGAAAGAGGTATGACATAAAAGGAAATAAAAGAAAATAAAATACAACTGAAAAATTATAAAACAAGACAGATAAAAATAACACTCATATAATAAAAACAATTAAACAAGTGAGATCAATGTCTCATGATGGGTTGAAAGCCGAGGAGTAAAAATGAGTTTTAAGATAAGTTTTAAAAATGGACAGTGAAGGAGCCAGTCTAATAGGCAAAGGGAGACTGTTCCACAGTTTAGGAGCAGTGACAGAAAAAGCTCTGTCCCCTCTGAGCTTCCTCTACGATTTCGGTATTTCCAGGAACAACTGATCAACTGACCTGAGAGACCAAGCAGGAGTGTAAAAAATGAAGAAGCTCAGAGAGGTAAGGTAGAGCAAGGCCATTTAATTATTTACAAACAAATAAAATAATTTTAAAACTAGAAAAGCACTCACAGCGCGCATACCTCCGCCAAGGCTCCTTCCATTTCTCATGGATCACCTCCAAAATGTAATGGGTTTGAGTGTAGACCTATAGCCACTTGTGGTGAAAATGGCATCAAAGTCTGTCCATCAGTTTTGGAGTATTGTTGCTAATACACTGTGAGAAGATAAGAGCCTTGGCTGAGGTATGCATTCTCAGATCATCACCAAAATATAATGGGTTCCTCTCTAGGCCAAGAACCACCTCTGGGGAAAATTTCATCCAAATCCATCCAGTAGTTTTTGTGTAATTCTGCTGCACAAATACAAACAAAACCCTTGGTGGAGGTATGCACTCTCAGATCATCACCAAAATCTAATCATCTGTTCCCCGTGCCATTACACACCTTTCCTGAAAATTTCGTCAAAACCCGTTCATAATCTTTTGAGTTATGTTGGTAACAGACAGACAGACAAACAGACAAACAAACCCCGGTAAAAACATTAACACCTTGGCGGAGGTAATGAATCCTAAGCTGCACAGGCAGCCAGTGAAGGGAAGCTAAAATGGGTGTAATGTGGTCCCTCTTACATGTTCTAGTTAAAAGACGTGCAGCAGCATTTTCAACTAACTGGAGAGGTGAGAGGGAAGACTGGCTGACTCCAAAATAAAGTGCATTACAGTAATCCAGCCGAGATGTGATGAAGGCATGGATTACTGTTTCAAACTGCTGCTTTGAAAAGATGGGTTTAACCTTTGCCAATTGCCTTAAATGGAAAAAAAGCTGCACTTCACTACTGCAGCAATTCGATGGTCTAGATCACGGGTGTCAAACTCATTCCATGGAGGGCCAAGACCCTGCAGGTTTTACCTCCACCCAGTGCCTTCAACAGGTGATTTCACTGAATTTCTTCCCACTGATTGCTGATCAGTGAAAACACCTGCTGAAGAGACTGGCTGGAGGTAAAACCTGCAGGGTCTTGGCCCTCCATGGAATGAGTTTGACACCCCTGGTCTAGATTAAAATCACTGTCCATCTTAAAACCCAGATTAGTAACAGTAGGTTGGACAAACCCAGCCTTAATGGGCACATTTGCCAATCTCTGTACCAGACCCAAATCACAGCATAGAATCTTCTGTGAAAGTGTTATCTGCTCAGAATCCACTCAGTGCAGTTGCCAAACATATCACTACAGTGCACAGTGGTTGCACAAATTATTTAATAAAGCCAGATCAGCCATGGCACAACACTTCAAATACCTATCACAATGTTTTATTAATGTTTTGACACTAATTAGCAACTTTTTATTGCTTTATAAATTAGACAAAATTATAAATTAGGCAAAATTATGAAGTATTTTTAATTTGATAAAATGCAGAACAAGTGTGGATGCCCTGACCACTTAATTCATGGCATGACTATTGCGCCTTCCTAGTGTAAGTGTCACTATTCTACCTCTATTGTAGGTTTTCAGTTGGAAGGTCAGAGATGTTCTTATAAACTGTTGTTGCAGAAAATATGGCTGTGAAATTGCTGGGTGTATTTTAGATTGATAGCTTGATACTGTCAACGCAGGCTCTTGAACGTGCCTAATTTGCAAAAGCAGTCTTAGGGTGCTTTCACACCTAAATTCAATTAATTTGGTCCGAATCAGTTGACAAGTTTGTTACTTTGTATCATTTTCTCCTCGGTTTGGTCCCCTTTCACACAGGCAAAAATTGAGGCAGACCATAAGCAGACCAAACTGTGTCACGTTAAATCCCGTGACACTTACGTCAGAACGTTCTCTGTTCTTATTGGTCAGATTTTTTTGCCACGAGAACAGAAAAGATAAACAGGCAGTAAGGTGACTACTGTGCACATTTCTGAGAAAAATATTGCAATGGAGCGTAATCTACGGAGGACTTTCATCACCCTGGTTATCATTTATTATATAACGTGCATATACCACTTTCGACAAACTCTACAGTTTGAAAATGAAGCGTGGCTACAGATGGAAAAGGATGTGTTAATGCACTGGAGTCGGCAAAGGTGCATATCGAGACAGCACAGGAGATGGCGTTTACTAGTCCTCCAGAAACGTTACATGCTCAGCCACAGATACTTAAGAAGATCCATCAGGTATGTGCAATGACATGAAATGTTTTACTGTTAGCAAATGCAATTAATAAGTGACATCTCGGCTCGTGCAAAGCATCATGGGAACATGGCTACCAAACATTCTCTATCGATACATTTAATTTATGGAAAGTTCCTGATCTACGAGCATATTGTATGTGTAGGGGTCTTCCCGGTTGTACCCGCAAACGCAAGGATAAACTAGATGCACTTGCATTCACGACCACGTTGCAGAAATTGGCCAAAATGGCCCCCCTGTATGTACGCTGACATAGCAGATTTTTTGTTGTCAAAGGACCAAGCACACTTACTTGTGAGACTCCGAAAGGACTACAAAGAAGATAAGCGAGTGGTTTGACAGCTCAACTTTGGTTTTGTCATTTTGAGTAAATTTCACTACAAGGCATAGCCTGCTTACTTAGATCTATAGGTCAATACTACTATAGTTTAAGTACCACACGTTTTCAATGATTTGCAGTTTTATTTTATACCAGCCTACTTATCAATGGCCTTAATTACATGTGTGTGTAGATCAAGCTTCATTACCAATATACAAAGAACTATATCCTAGATCCAGGCCTGCCTGTCCGTACCTACTACTTCAGGGTTTAGACTTGTGTCAGTTAGGCTAGAACTTGAACAATGCACAACACTATTTAATTATGTTATAATATAGACTTACTGCTTTAATCCAACAATTACCTCCGTCCAGATCCTTCAGCTCCGTGGGGAATGTATATAACGTGAATGGCGGCAGACATGTACACAGGCTGGTCCCAAAGTTACACGCATGTATGCTGCAAGTTTGCTTTTTCCACCACTCTAGATGATACATGCCGTTCCCACACGTCACTGCAGCACAATGTGCACCTGGCATAATGGAGATTTAAAGCTTAAAGCAGACTTTAAGCGACAATTGCTCAGGTGTGACAGTACTGTTCGTATACAAAAGCAAGGCGGCGACCGGAATGTTTGGTAGTCGTGAACTTTGAACTCACATTGTTCGCACATGCGCACTCGTAATGCAAAAGTCGCTTATTGCTTAATTTGAACCCCGTGCCTGTTACTCATTTTGCTCATTAAATCATTGTTTATTTGTCCTAATTACAATAAAATTTATGTCAGGGTGTTTATTAATTTGTTTTATCCAAAGCAACAAATCCAGTTAAAATGTACAGGTACATCTCAATAAATTAGAATATCATCAAAAATTAGAATATCATTAAAAAGTTATTTTATTGCAGTAATTCAGTTCAAAAGGAGCAAAAGATTCAGTAATTCACGCAAAAGTAGCCAAGTATTGTGGGTACATGGACATCCTTTTCAGTAGGCACACATTTCTATTAAAAATCCACTTTTTAATTTGATCTGATGTAGTCCAAATTTTTGAGAAACTGAATTTTGGGTTTTCATTAGCTGTAAGCCATAATCATCAAGATTGAAAGAAATAAATACTTGACATTTATCACTCTGTGTGTAATAAATTGGAGTTTCACTTTTTGAATTGAATTACTGAAATAAATAAACTTTTCAATTATATTCTAATTTATTGAGCTGCACCTGTATATTGATTAAAAAAACTGCAAAATTAATGTTGGTCTAATTGACTACAATAATGAGCAGACTGATAATTTAGCTTAAATGGCAAGAAGTTTTGCAGATCTTTTTTTCAATAAAATATTTAGGCAAAATATTTTCTTTGTTGTATATAGGAATGTATGGACATATCCACGTAGTAACAGCTGGTGGCCCTACGTTTACAACACCTGGACAGACAAGGAATGCAATTTGAGAATGCGAAGAAGCAGTTTCAACCCACTGTGTGACACGTTTCAACCCTGACTGACACGTCAGAATACAAAGTACAGACAGGCAGTTCCACCAGCGGTTCGTGTGGCCATTTGTATTTGGAGATTGGCCACAAATCTGGAATTTAGGTCAATCTCTCACCTGCTTGGAGTTGGGTTATCAACATGTTGCACTATCACTCAAGAAGTTGTGACTGCTATAAATGTTGTGATGAAGCCAAACTACATAAAGCATCCCTCTTTAGCAGAGTTCAGGCAAATGGTACAAGGTTTTCGAGACAGAAGGTGATTTCCTCAGGTGGCAGGAGCAATTGATGGAAGCCATATTAGGATTAGAGCTCCATCTGACAACCCATCCTGCTATTACAACAGAAAAGGACACTATTCAATAATTTTGCAGGGTGTGGTGGACCATAGGATGAGATTTTGGGACACTAACGTCGGGCGGCCAGGGAAAATACACGATGCACGTGTTTTCTCCCTCTCATCTTTGTATGAACGTGGCAATTCAGGCACCCTTTTACCAAACTGGATTGAATCATTTGGGGGGGTGGATGTGCCTCTTATTATTTTAGGTGATTCTGCCTATCCTCTACTGTCTTGGCTCATGAAACCTTACCCAGAAGGAGAAACAGTCACACTAGAGCAGCTGATCTTCAACCACCGCCTAAGCCAGGCTTGTATGACAGTTGAGTGTGCCTTTGGGCGCCTCAAAGGACGGTGGCGTTGTCTTTTAAAAGAATGTGATACTCACATAACTTTTGTAAGCCACATTGTATCAGCTTGTTGTGTGTCACACAATTACTGTGAGATACATAATGAAGAATTTCTTGACAGAGACTATGTAGACGTTACAGATGAAGAGGTTGAGGGAGTGGAGCATCCTGAGCAGGGATCTGCACAACAGCAACGCAATCACATCAGAAATGAACTGTGTAGATACTTGTCTACAACATGAAAGCTAAAGCATCACGGGCAATAGCTAGTTTTGCCCCCCCTTATTCCAAAAGTTTAAAACCACATCCTTATTTGATTTGATCATTAAACATATGCTATTTTTTTTTTTTTGTTACTTATTTGTACCCGTAGGTAGATTTGGTTTGCAGTCTGGTGACAAGCCACCGGCTGCTGGTTGCTGCGTGCGCGAGCGCCCTAAACCTACATGTTTTTGGTATGCGGGAGGAAACCGGAGAAATCCCGGAGTAAACCCACGCAACACGGGGAGAACATGCAAACTCCACACAGATCACTGTTGGTCGGGGGCTGGGATCGAACCCACGATCTCATGATCCCCGCGGTCCCCCGGCCGAGGGTAAAACTGTGCTGCCACAGTGCTAAACCACTGCGCCACCGTGCAGCATATGGACTCTTTTATGCCATTACACGTTCATTTCTTCTCACTTGAATCCTACTTAAGTACTAGTGCATCAAAAAAAAAAAAAAGAATTGTGGAATTGCATTTTTTTAAATCAAAATTCCAAAAGATGCATATTTGTATTTTCTATTTTCATTATGCAAATTAGCATTTCATTCATTTGTTTTAAAGAAAATTTTGTGACTTTGAATATTATGAGTCTTATTTTTTTTAGACATAGTAGTTTGTTCTGAAGTCTAGGAACCTGTGTCACACCATGTAAAATGGATAACAAACATTCTTGCTTTTACAGCATTTATTGCCTGTTAACTCATGACAAATAATGTTGTCAAAGATACAAAAGCATCTGGCTCTTTTTAGTGACAGATAAAATGACAGTTGTGCAAAAACATTGTGAGTTTCAGAAGTAAAAAGACATATTTGCAACAGTTTTGTGAGCTTATTCTGTTTGGAATTTCAAGTAAAGCTAACCCAGTAAAACAGTCCAAAATGTAAACTTGAAACTTGTGCAAAAAAGACAACAGAATTATTTTAAAAAACAAACTCATGAAACAGGCCTGGACAAAAATGATGGTACCCCTAGAAAAGATGGAAAATAATGTGACCACGGTGGCGCAGTGGTTAGCACTGCGGCAGCACAGTTTACCCTTGGCCGGGGGATCGTGGAGATTGTGGGTTCGATCCCAGCCCCCAACCAACAGTGATCTGTGTGGAGTTTGCATGTTCTCCCCGTGTATGCGTGGGTTTACCCCGGGATTCCTCCGGTTTCCTCCCACATGCCAAAAACATGCAGGTTAGGTTAACTGGAGACTCTAAAGTGGCCCTAGGTGTGAATGTGTGTGTGAATGGTTAAGGGATAGCGCCGTATCGTGGCTGCTTCATCCATCCAGGTGGTGGATGACCCTCAATTTTCCCCTCTGGGGATCAATAAAGTGTACTAAATCTAAAATCTAAAAACCATAGGGACATGTTCAACCAAGATGTGTCCTCTAATTAACATCACAGGTGTCTACAAACTTGTAATCAGTCAGTCGGCCTATTTAAAGGGTGACAAGTAGTCATTGTGCTGTTTGTTGACATGGTGTGTACCACACTAAACATGGACCAGAGGAAGCAAAGAAGAGAGTTGTCTCAGGAGATTAGAAAGAAAATTATAGACAAGCATGTTAAAGGTAAAGGCTATAAGACCATCTCCAAGCAGCTTGATGTTCCTGTGACTAGAGTTGCACATATTATTCAGAAATTTAAGATCCACAGGACTGTAGCCAACCTCCCTGGACGTGGCTGCAGGAGGAGACGGATAATACGAATGGTAACAAAAGAGCCCAGAACAACCTCTAAACACATTCATGGTGAACTCCAAGGTCAAGGTACCTCAGTGTCAGATCCACCATCCGTCGTTGTTTGAGCCAAAGTGGACTTCATGGGAGATGATCAAGGAGGACACCACTGTTGAAAACAAATCATAAAAAAGCCAGACTGGAATTTGCCAAACTGCATGTTGACAAGCCACAAAGCTTCTGGGAGAATGTCCTATGGACAGACGAGACAAAACTGGAACTTTTTGGCAAGGCACATAAGCTCTATGTTCACAGACGCAAAAATGATGCATACCAAGAAAAGAACACTGTCCCTACTGTGAAACATGGAGGGGGTTCTGTTATGTTCTGGGGCTACTTTGCTGCATCTGGCACAGGGTGTCTTGAATCTGTGCAGGGTACAATGAAATCTCAAGACTGTCAAGGTATTCTAGAGAGAAATGTGCTGCCCATTGTCAGACAGCTTGGTCTCAGTCGCAGGTCATGAGTCTTGTAACAGGATAATGACCCAAAACACACAGCTAAAAACACCCAAGAATGGCTAAGAGCGAAACATTGGACTATTCTAAAGTGGCCTTCTATGAGCCCTGATCTAAATCCTATTGAACATCTTCAGAAGGAGCTGAAACATGCTGTCTGGAGAAGGCACCCTTCAAACCTGAGACAACTGGAGCAGTTTGCTCATGAGGAGTGGGCCAAAATACCTGCTGAGAGGTGCAGAAGTCTCATTGACAGTTACAGAAATCGCTTGATTGCAGTGATTGCCTCACAAGGTTGTGCAACATCTCTAAATCTGAAAAAAACAAAGATTATGTTTTTTGGAAATTATAAAATAAATCATGAAATAATGATAACGATAGATGATACCAGAATAGAAACAGTACAGGAAAATATGTTTCTGGGGGTGACGCTAGACAATAAAATCTGCTGGAAACCTCACATCAGTCACATCTGGGCCAAGTTGGCAAAATGTATAGGGATACTGGGGAAGACAAGACACATTTTGGACTATAAATCATTGTTCTTACTGTGCAATTCACTATTTCTACCATATCTTAACTAGTGTGTAGAGGTCTAGGGAAACACCTACAGGACCAACCTACAGCCAATATGCACATTACAAAAAAAAGCTATAAGGAACTGGCTCCAGATCAACGCAAGGAAAACTAAGGAGCTGGTGGTGGACTGCCGCAGGCATGGGCAGCCCCTCACAGCACCAGTAAATATACAGGGAACAGACATCGAGATGGTGACATCCTATAAGTACCTGGGTGTTCATCTGAACAATAAACTAGACTGGTCACACAATACTGACGCACTCTACAAGAAGGGACAGCGCAGGCTGTTCCTGCTGAGGAGACTCAGGTCTTTTGGTGTACAAGGGGCGCTGCTGAAGACATTCTATGACACGGTGGTGGCATCAGCCATCACTTTTGGAGTGGTCTGCTGGGGCAGTGGCATTACAGCAGCCGATAGGAAGAGACTGAACAAACTGATTAAGAAAGCTAGCTCTGTCCTGGGGCAGCGCCTTGATCCGGTGGAGGAGATAGGAGAGAGAAGGACGGTGGCTAAACTGTCATCTCTGCTGGAGTCCGAGTTCCACCCTATGCAGGACATACTGAATGCACTGAGGAGCTCATTTAGCAGCAGACTACATCATCCCAGGTGCACAACCGAGAGGTTTCGTAGGTCCTGTTGTGTTCGTGTTCGTTGAGGAGAGAAGAGACTTGCAGTTGAACCAACGTAACTTTATTTTTTAGCGGCAGCTCACACAGACACTTTCACATCGGCTCCCATGTTGGCCATTTCTTATTCTACTGAGTGCATCATTCCAACAAGCGGTAACAAGGTAGCAGCGACGCCTAGTGGTAAACACTGATCATTACATCCCCCTTTCTTTGAGGTGAATAAACATTAATAAACATTGATGCAAAACAGTGTATATGTATTCAGTATGAATGGACTAATACAAAACACAAATTTCAGTTCTCCCTGAATCAACATGCCCAAAGAAATTAACATCTGTAACATTTTTCTTATTCTTTGCTTTTTGCTTTGCTTTTTTTTTTTTTAACACTTTACTTAAATTCTTATAAGTCCAACCTATCTGGTTTCTTTATTTCTCGTTTTGATCTTCTCGGTTCATCTTTGTCAGGTGGAACATTTGCTTCACAGTTCATAAGAGGTGTGGTTGTGGGAGATTCTGGGTGAGCATTATTGGGCCCACCAGGTGCTTGTGGAGTCTTGAGGAGACTGCGGCGATTGCGCCTGAGCACCTGTCCATCCTCGGTTCTCACTGTGAATGATCTTGGAGCAACTTCCTGTAATACAACTCCTTTAGTGTTCCAGCCAGATGCATCCTCGATCCTAACTGGGTCGTTGTTGGCCAGTGGAGAGAGTGGTTTGGCTGAAATGTCATAGAATGTCTTTTGTTTCAGTTTCTGCTTCTCAAGCTTGTTTCTGAGTTTTGTATCTTTCCTTTGTGAAGTAACATTTGGGTAGCTGGGAAGCGTTGTACGCAGCTTCCTGTTCATTAGTAGCTCAGCAGGTGACAGTCCGCACTGAAGTGGAGAGGCGCGGCAACTGAGTAGAGCCAAGTATGGATCTGAGTTGCTGTCTGCAGCTTTCTTAAGCAGTTGCTTCAGAATGTGGACGCCTTTTTCTGCTTGTCCGTTTGATTGTGCATAGTGTGGGCTTGACGTCACATGCCGAAATTCATACTGTTCTGCAAACTGCTGCCATTCCCTGCTACTGAAACATGGTCCATTATCTGTCACCACAAGGTGTGGGATGCCATGCCGAGCAAATGTGGATTTGGTATGAGTGATCACACAGGCTGATGTAGTGCTTGAGAGTAGTGCCATTTCTGGAAAGTTGGAAAAGTAGTCCATGACTACTAAGTAGTCTTTGCCTTTAAGGTGAAACAGGTCTTTCCCTACTTTGTGCCAAGGGGATGCAGGACTTTCAGATATCACCATTGGCTCTTTGCTTTGTTTACTTCGGTGTTTCTGGCACGTTTCACAACTACTCACAAGCGTCTCGATGTCTTTGTTTAGTCCAGGCCAGTACACTGACTCCCTTGCTCTCCTTTTACATTTTTCAATCCCAAGGTGTCCTTCATGTATCCTGTTTAACAAATCTGGTCTTAGAGCCTCAGGGATGACTATTCTTCCTTTCTTCAGTAATAGTCCATCAACAAAACTGAGATCTCCTCTGACATGGTAATAGCGAGGGCAAGATCCTGCAGGCCATCCCTCGTCCATGATCTGAATGACACGCTGTAGCTCTGTGTCCTGTGATGTCACCTCAGCTATTTGTTTCGACTTTGTGTCAGATACTGGCAGAGCACACGACACCATGTTGATGTGATTTTCAATATCCTCATCCGTGGAACTCAGACACTTTTCAGCAGGTGCTCTGGACAAGGCATCTGCGAGTATCAGGTGCTTTCCCGGTGTATAAACCAGTTCAAAATCGTACCTTTGCATTTTCATCATTAGGCGTTGGATCCGTGGGGACATTTCGTTAAGATTCTTCTTGATAATGGAGACGAGTGGGCGGTGGTCAGTTTCCACAGTAAAAGACGGCAATCCATAGACATAACTGTGAAACTGCTCCAGTCCGTAGGAAATGCCTAAACACTCCTTTTCAATCTGGGCATATTTGCATTCAGACTTTGTCATAGCCCTTGACGCATAGGCTACTGGTTTCCAGTACTCTCCCTCTGCCTGTAGAAGCACTGCTCCGATGCCATCTTTGGACGCGTCAGTTGACACTTTGAGCTTTTTCCGGTGGTCATAGTAGGCTAATGCTGGTGCTCTGGTAAGAGTTTGCTTAAGTCTTTGCCACTCTTGCTCATGTTTTTCGGCCCATTTAAAGTCACAGTCATTGTGTAAGAGCTCTCGGATGCATGACGTCTTTGCTGTGAGGTTGGGAATAAATTTGCCTATGAAATTTACCATTCCCATGATACGTAACACGCCCGTTTTGTCTGTTGGTCTTGGCATGTTCAGTATTGCTTTCACTTTATCGCCATCTGGTTGTATGCCTTGAGCTGTGAGTTTGTCTCCGAGGAAGAGAATCTCTTGTACTGCAAACTCACACTTGGCTCTATTGAATTTCAGCCCATACTTCTGAATGCGCTCCATCACTTTAAGTCTCTGGTTGTGCTCTTGGAGAGTCGAGCCCCATACAATAATGTCATCTATGTAAACTCTGACTCCCTCTAGGCCTTCAATGATCTGTTCCATCGCTCTGTGGAATATTTCTGGTGCAGATTTTATTCCAAATGGCAGCCTAAGAAAACAGTATCTACCGAAAGGTGTGTTAAAAGTACAGTACTTAGTGCTGCTCTCATCCAGTTTTAACTGCCAGAAACCCTGAGAAGCGTCGAGCTTTGTGAAGTAGTTAGCTCCTGCCATCTCACTGACTATTTCCTCACGTGTGGGGATTTGGTAGTACTCGCGCTTAATGTTCTCATTTAGATCTTTTGGGTCCATGCACATT
This sequence comes from Pholidichthys leucotaenia, assembly GCA_020510985.1. Taxonomy (NCBI): domain Eukaryota; kingdom Metazoa; phylum Chordata; class Actinopteri; order Cichliformes; family Pholidichthyidae; genus Pholidichthys; species Pholidichthys leucotaenia. The sequence continues at coordinate 275,954,840 of CM035836.1, read as the reverse complement.
CTCAACTCACCATTCTTTTTCTTTGTGACGACCATCGAGTTGACCCAGTCTGTGGGCTCCTGCACCTTTTTGATCATGCCCATGTTGGTCATCCTGTCCAGTTCTCGTTTGAGGGCTTCACGCAGTGGAGCTGGGACCCTACGTGGTGCGTGCACAACTGGTTGGGCGCCTTCTTTTAGCTGGATTTTATATGTAAAGGGCAGTGTGCCAAAACCTTTGAACACATCAGAAAAGTTTTGCACAATAGCGTTAGTGTCACACTTGGAATCTGATTCAATGCAGTACACTCTTTTCACTAACCCTAGCTCTTCACAGCTTTTATCACCCAACAGTGATTCACATTTCTCATTCACAACAGAAAAGTTTACATTGTGCACTTTACCTTTAACAACAACATTCAGTTTACAGGTACCAAAACACTGTATGGATTGCCCATTGTAATCTTTCAACCCTGATTTCTTTCTGTATATGTGTGGCTTAACCTGCATTTCCTTTACATCAGACATGCTAATGAGGTTGGCTTTTGCACCAGTGTCCAGTCTCATAGTGACGATAGTCCCGTTAACCAGCAGAGGAGTGGTCCACTTGTCCTCATTGGTAATGCTGTTGACTTTTTCTTCTTCATTTTCACAGTCAACGATGCCCACAAAGAAAGTGTCACTTAAGTCTGTGTCTTCGACTACATTCACATTTTTGCCTTTCTTTCCTTCCTTTCTTTTGGTGAAGCATTGCTTTGCAAAATGATTCTTTCCATGGCAGTTGAAGCATACTTTACCAAACGCCGGGCATTGCTTTGGCTTGTGCTGTAATCCGCAACGCTTGCAGAAGAACGCGGGATCTTCGGTCCGCTGTGCAGTCCCGGCCCGTGAGCGACGCCTCCCGCTCTGAGATGACACGGTGCCGACCGCTGCTCCTTCACTCGGAGGTGTGGCGCCTGGCATGCCGCAGAACGTTTTCATGTGCTTCTGGGACAGTTCGCTTGCCTGGCAGAGTTTAACAGCCATCTCCAGCGTCAACTCCGTCTCACGAAGCAGTCTCTCTCTTAACTTTTTGTCCTCAACACCAAAAACAATTTGATCTCTGATCATTGAGTCCTTCAATGTCCCAAAATTGCAGGATTGTGCTTTCAAACGGAGAGCTGTCAAAAAACTGTCAAAGGGCTCACTCTGTTGCTGCATACGAGATCTAAACATGTATCTTTCATATGTCTCGTTTTTCTTAGGAGTGCAGTGAGCATCAAACTTAGCGAGCATGACATCCAGCTTATTTGGGTCTTCACCCGTTCCGAACACGAACGTGTTGTACACTTCAATGGCCTGTGGCCCCGCTAAGTTCAGCAAAAGTGCTACCTTTCTCGAGTCCGGCTTCGTGTCCAGTCCCATGGCCGTGACATACAAGTTGAACTGCTGCTTGAATGCCCGCCATTTTTCATCCACGTTACCTGACAATTTCAGGTTTTCTGGCGGCTTCAGCTCCATGACGACTTCTCACGTGGTCGCTCAGTTCATGCAGTTTACTGCTGGTACCATGTTGTGTTCGTGTTTGTTGAGGAGAGAAGAGACTTGCAGTTGAACCAGCGTAACTTTATTTTTTAGCGGCAGCTCACACAGACACTTTCACCTCGGCTCCCATGTTGGCCGTTTCTTATTCTACTGAGTGCATTATTCCAACAAGCGGTAACAAGGTAGCAGCGACGCCTAGTGGTAAACACTGATCATTACAGGTCCTTCCTACCAACGGCTGTCAGACTGTACAACCTAAGCAGGGCTGCTCGCAGAGATAGCAAAAAGACGTAACAAACTAATAGTTTTTTGAATGCAAAAGATGCAATAGACTTACACAATGGTCCCCTCCGGCATACAACTAGGAAAATACCGGTCGCTATGGAGGGTGAGAGTATGTATGGGCGCATAATCATACCATGTAGGATAACTAAGTAGATGGTTATGCTGTTTCATCCCATCTAGCAACAATGCTCTGCACTGTGTGTGTTTATATATTTACATATTTATTCCATCTAGCTACAATGCTCAGCACTGGGTGTGTTTATATTTATATATCTATATATTTATTCCATCTAGCTACAATGCTCCGCACTGTGTTTTTATATATCTACATATTATTCCATCTAGCTACATTGCTCCGCACTGTGTGTGTTTATATACTTACATATTTATTCCACCTAGCTGCAATGCTCCGTACTGTGGGTGTTTATATATTTACATATTTATTCCATCTAGCTACAATGCTCTGCACTGTGTTTATATATTCATATATTTATTCCATCCAGCTACAATGCTCTGCACTGTGTGTCTGTGTGTGTGTGTGTATATATATTTTATAGTAATATGTACATATGTATATTAGCTGCTCTTGCTTGCTTGTTTTTTTTTCTTGCCTTCTGATTGTTGCTCTGAGTGTTGCTATCCCTGTGCTGTTGCAATCCTGGAATTTCCCCGTTGTGGGACTAATAAAGGCTTATCTTATCTTATCTTAAATAATGTAGGTTATAGAGACCATACCAACTCGTTGTTTTTAAAGTCACATGTCATAAAATTCATGGATTTAGTTAAATATAAGACAGCACAAGTAATGTACAGGGCAATTAATAATCAACTCACAACTAATATACAAAAAATATTCAAAAAAAGAGACAATGATTATAATTTGAGAGGAGACTTAAACTTTACAAAACCTAAGGTACGAACAACTAAGAAAAGTCTGTGCATATCTGTCTGTGGGGTGGATTTGTGGAACAGTCTGGAGCTGGAACTGAAACTATGTACAAACAGAAATCAATTCAAAAATAGGTATAAAAATTATTTGCTGAAAGGATATATGCTAGAGGGGTAGTATTACTTTGTACGATTCACTATGCTCACTCTGGGACACTGGTATGGTAGGTGGGACAGTACTGTGCATATCTGTGTTTTTTTTTGGTTTTTTTTTGTTACTTATTTGTACCCGTAGGTAGATTTGGTTTGCAGTCTGGTGACAAGCCACCGGCTGCCGGTCGCTGCGTGCGCGAGCGCCCTAAACCTACATGTTTTTGGTATGCGGGAGGAAACCGGAGAAATCCCGGAGTAAACCCACGCAACACAGGGAGAACATGCAAACTCCACACAGCTCACTGTTGGTCGGGGGCTGGGATCGAACCCACGATCTCATGATCCCCGCGATCCCCCGGCCGAGGGTAAAACTGTGCTGCCACAGTGCTAAACCACTGCAACCCAGTTTGGGGCTGGGTTTGAATGTATGGACCGTATATATGTTGGCATGGATGGGTGTTAATGTTGATATGTACAAAATATAGTTAATTGTCTACTTGGGGTCTTAAATGAGGTAATATGTATATATTTCACATGGGTTGTATTTAGGGAAAAGAGGAGTTGGAGTAAATAAGTGTTAACTTCTTCCTTCGCCTTTTCGAGCACTGTATACTGTTACTTTTATTGCACTTGTCATTTGTTTTGGTTTCTTTTTTTTGCTTTTTTGTTCGAAATAAAAAAAGTATGTAAGTGCTGGTATTTTGATTTTCAGAGGATGGAAAATGTGAGTGGCGCTGATGTGGAGGCATCGTAGAGGGCAAGACAGATGGTTGTGGCTGCTGATACTGCTGTGGCATGGACCAGGGAGCAGGGGCTGCTGATGATGACTGACTAGGATGTAAAGCACTAACAAGAGTGCTCATGGGGTGAAAAAACATCTGGTTAGTGGCCTGTTGCTGTGCCTGCATAGACTGAAATCTTTTTTCTTCAGCCTCCTGTTGTTTCTGAAGAACCCTCTCAAAAGCAGCAGCCTCTTGAGCTAACTGGCTCTTTTCAGCTCCATGCATTTCCTCCAGCATCCTTGTCTACCATGTATGATCTGAATTCATCATCAGCTCGGCCTGATTTTGCTTTTCTTTTTCGAGCCTTGGCTCCAGGAATGGGCACTTTCCCACTGCTGGTGGATTCCTCATTTTCCCTGCTCACGCTCTCTATGCTCTGATCTTCAGACACATCTGCATCAGTCTGGGTTTGTGTGTTGGTGTCAAAGGATGCTCCATTTGACTCTCCCCCTGAGTAGAAAAATAAAATGTTTTCAGTGTAACTATCAAACTAATAATTCAGAAAAAGGACATCAGTCTATAAAGCTGTGGGTATACAATTACTGTGTGTTTGCATAACTGTATTATAAATTTACACTACGTAAATTGTGATGTACAGTATCTCTTCTTTTTACCTGTTAATCACACATCACCTAATCAAAACCACTACAGAAAGCATGTGTTTTTAACCTTTTGTTCAGACGCAATAAGGTGTACAAAGCTTTTTTTCTTTTTCTGATATATTTCTTTTACGTCTTTTTGCTTTACACTTATTACCGATTTTCCCCCATGTATGTGTACTACTTTGGAGATGCTGTAATCCTGTGTGTAATTAATAAAACCTTAGGTGTGCATCTGTTTGTGCGATAGACTATTATTATAATGCTAACAGGAAGGGTAGCCCGTAAAAACATTATTACAGGTGCTTAAAGTCAATGTACAGTTTATACCACCATCAGAAAGTTCACAATAAATTAATATGACAACTGCTAAAGTCTAAACTCACCATCAAATTCTGTGTCAGACGTGGGAGCCACCGGGTCAGCTGTGGTTGCAGGTGATGGTGAACTCTCATAAGACTCTACTATATCCACCGGGTCAACGACAGGATTTGTCCTAAGTATTTTGTCCAGATCGTCAAACCAAAGAAACTTAGCCTTTTCCTTGCCAGAACTCCCCGTTTTGTTAAGCACATCTCACACTTTTATATACTCCTGACGACGTTTTTTAGCCTTGATGCGGCATTGTGCAACAGATTTTTGAAACCCCTTTTCGTGGAGCTGTTTGCTAAAGAGTGTATAAATTTCAGTATTTCTGTGTGTCGTGGATAGTTGGGCGCGAATATAATCATTTGACCAGATGTCTATGAAGCACTGCACCTCTTCACGACTCCACGTTTGTCCACGATTCATCTTGCGGCACCTCTTCCATGTACTCAAAATACAAACTTCCCACAATGCAAATCACGTGATTAACAGCAGCTGGTCCTGTTCGAGTGCAGTCTCTTTCTCACCTGCAGGAGGGCACCAGAGTTCGCCATTTAATTTGAACCGCGACCACCCCTTTCAGGTGGTCTCGATGTGGTTATTTTGGTACGCACTTGAGTACGATTACTGTGTTCTCACCAGACAAAACGAACCGCACTAACAGAGAAAACGAACTTGAGTTCGATTGAAACAGACTAAAGCCTGCAGGTGTGAAAGCACCCTTAGACTTCTACCTTATGCAAATATTTTGAATCAATGTCTCGTAAATGTAAGCATAATACGCTTTGTTCCAGGCTACACTAATGAATAGGAAGTAATAAAACCTGTTGACACATACCATAATACATGCTTTGTTATGATGTGAATAGTTCTTTTTATGGGAGCAGGTAAGTGGATGTTACCATCAAATATATCCAGAATAATGTGTTTGTTCTAATTGGAAAATGATTTTAAATTTGAGTTATTTTACCTTTAGACTTATACATTTTTCTCTTTCTTTCCTTCATTCTTGTTTCTTCCCTTCCACCACATTTCACCTTCTTGTTGCCACCTTTTTAATTCTCACCAACCTACTGCTTTCCTTTCCATTGAAACTCCCCTCCACTATTCATCAATCATCATCATTACACTTCCTATACCTCTTACACTTTTATTTCATCCCTTTCCCATAACCATCTTCAACTCTATTAATCATGCTATTTCCCGATCCATTTCTGGAAACCCTTTTATCATCTCACTTCTGTTCCTTTAACTTGGAATTTTCGCCATTATTTTTGTCTTTTTTCCAATCCATCTTCCAACACCTTTTCCATTACACCCACTCTTCATTTTCTAACAGAATCCTCTACATTTCCAAATGGCGATGCAGACCATAGATGTCCCACAGTTCCATCTCCTCTACACACTGCTGATGATGAATGGCTGGTGGGACATCAGCATTCTACTCTGCCAAGAATGGAACATCAGTGACTTCCTCGTCCTCATCAAGAACAACACCCGCTTCAGCCTTGGTGCTCTTGTCAATTTGACTATTACCATCTCCACATCATCAGGGTCTGCACTATTATCACCCTCAGCAGCAGCAACAGCAGCTGTCCCACCGAGGGCCGAGACAACATCATCTCCGTCTTCTTCATCCTACTTGTCTTCAGCTGCCTCTTCTTCATTATCATCCACTTCCAAATCAGACCAGCAACAAGCTGTTATGCGCCAGCTGGAAGCCCTCAGAGAACCTTCATCTACAGCAGCAGTGGTGACATTTGGGTGCGACATCCGTGAGGTGCGTCGTCTGTGGTCGCTGGCCACCCGGATGACTCTCCCAGATTTTCATTGGGTTTTAGGGGACATTCAGAATGTGGCGGAGCTGAGGACAGAAGGGTTACCACTGGGGCTGCTGGCCCATGGGGTCATGGGAGCTCCTTCTTCTGATCATTATGTGCATGACTCATTGGAGCTGGTGACACGTGCAGTGGGTGCTGCAGCCCAGGAGAACCCTGCCTTGGCACTCATCCCTGGAACTACCAACTGTATGGGTTTACAACGGAGCAACAGCAGCTCAGGGGAGTACTTGGCAAGGTAGGGAATTACACGCTAAGGAGAATATTTCTGATTTCAGAGATTTTGTTCATGTTCCACAACATTGTGTCAGTTCTAAAGAAGGGTCAGCACACTCTAGTTGTTTGTATTTCTTTAAAGTGCCCATTGCAGGCCCTTTTTCCCACACGTTGACACTTTTTACAGAGGTGTTAATGAAATGCCTGTGACATGCATTGGTCAAAATATGGCTGGATTTAATATTGCACTACCATTTGAAGTTGAAGAATCCCTCCTCACAATGGGCTGTTTTTGTTGAATTTGCTTTAAATTCTAATGAGCCTCAGTTCACCCCACCTGGACCATGTTCTAACCCCGCCCTCCCTCTTTTATCCCTGCTGACCTCTATGGCTGAGGACCCCATGATGCAGCTAATATTAGCTGGTTAGCTCATAGTTCCAGTAGTGAAAACAGCCTGCGCTAATGGACATACTGGATGAGTGTAAAAGCCCAAATAAAGCGCCATCAGAGTTGCATTGTGAGGTTTGAGTGGTTGATAGTGTAGTCTCTGGTGTGGAAAAAAAGCATGAATAACTGAATGACTAGCTCTGTTATTGTCAGCTAACCACTGCCAGTTCCAACAAGTGGATAATAAACTATAGTTAAATAAGCTAAAATAACCTCTACGAATGATATGCTGTATATGGTCAAGTGTTGGTAGAGGATTCAGCTGGGATCACGGATGTCTAGTGGGGTGCCATTGGTTGGCTAAGCTAATGCTCTTGGCCTAATCTACAATTGGTCACCTCGTCAGATGAAAAACTGACATTGCCCCACTGAATTATGCTTCAGAGCTAACTACAATAACAGCACAGTTCCATATATATATATATATATATATATATATATATATATATATATATATATATATATATATTGTTATCAGCAGTGATTTAATGAACCATCAAGGAACACATTGTAGGATGACTAGATTTTACACAGAGCTGCCATAATATATCCAGTTAGGCCACTAAGCCATCCTCATAATAGCACTGTTGGAAGGCGGGTTTAGATGATTCCAAATGGATACTCCCACCATCTTATGGATGTGTGTGTGTGCTTCCAAGAAAAGATGACCATTCAAATAAATCAGCCACTAGGTCAACACAGCTGTGAGATAAATCAGAGAGAGTACAAAAGATCTGAGCAAAATTGGTTCATTTTTAATGGAATTACAGAAATACAGAAGAGACTATTCATTTTTGAGCTTTTTAAGATGATAATTCATCATTCCAATGTTGTAGATGAGTCAGAAAACATGGAAAAGCATGCCATGGACCCTTTAAAATATTAACAAATGTCTTGCTGACCCCAGTCTGGGGAGGATTTCTCAGGTAGAGTATGAAACTACCTCTTATTGGTCTATGAAAACAAAGGGAAAATGACATGAAAATATGTCAACTAGATCTGTCTTTTCTAGGACAGTTATTAAAACAGACTTTGCTGATGCCATTGTGTTAGTATTCATAAACATGCTGATGCCTATAGAAAGTTGTATGAGGTATTCCTTAATAGAGAACAAACCATTTAATGGGAAATGAGTTGAAAAATGAGAGAAAAAGCAGCCACTGTCAAAAGACCTTCAAAAAAGCCAGGAGAGCTATTGCTCAACCACTTTAAAAATTACAATGAAATCTTTCTCCTGTGAAGCAAAATATAAAGTAATTAGGGTGGAACAAGACTTTAACAGTACTGTATATTGTATGTATAACTTTGTGGCTTTTACACCTTTCAAAAGTTTGAACAGTGTCCTGCTATGACATTAATTAAATTAAATCACCCTTTATTGTCATTCAACTGTACAGCCAATCATGTACAGTAGAACAAGATTGTGTTTTACCTATCTACAGTGTTAATCACACACACCCCAAGTGTATCAGAGGGCCGCTGCCATGCAAGGCGCCACCACAAATTTCCCTCCGCATGCGCACGCAGCAACCGGCAGCTGGTGAAAAAAGTCCGTCGTCTGTGTGTCTGATTTTACTCACTTTAATGTGTTTTTAACGAAATTCTCTGTGTCGTTTCTGTCCTGGAATGTTTGTGGACTGTATGGCGAATAGCTCCCTGGTTCCATCAATATGGATGTCCTCCCCATTTTTGCTTTATACCCTGATTGATGGAGCCTTAAGTATTTTTTATCATGTTTATAGTCAGCTTCATGTGTGCCTGTGTTTGTGTTTATGTTGATTGTAACTGTGGCTTGTAAATATGGATGTCACCAGACTGCAAAACAAATCTACCTACGGGTACAAATAAAGTAACCTGAACCATTATTGCTGAGCACCAAGCTGGACAGCAGGAAGTTCCACTTTTATATGGTCTTCAGCATGACCCAGCCGGGATTTGAACCCCTGCCTCCCGGGTGTGGGGCAGATACTCTACCAACTGAGCCACCACTTCGGTAATGTGATACTTCTCAAAGACATACTCATCATGAAGAACTGTGAAGTTTATTTGCGAGCACACTATAGTATAACCCCGATTCCTGTGAAGCTGGGACATTTTAGATAGATAGATAGATAGATAGATAGATAGATAGATAGATAGATAGATAGATAGATAGATAGATAGATAGATAGATGTACTTTATTGAGCCCAAACTGGGAAATTGCAGTGTAACAGCAGTATGACAGTAGACAACCAAATGACAGAAACACATACAGCATAACAGACAAAGGGACTACCCATGGAAAGTAAAACTGACACTACTATTAAAAAAAGCCTGTCTACATCATAGATGAATAGATGGTGACCCGTATAGGCATGACTTGTACCCGCTGTACAATGCAGGACTATCAGGAGCAGAGTGAGATGTGAAGTACCAATTAGACTGTAAGGTGCAGTATGACAGCATAGTTATAGCAGTTTATAGAAGTGTATAGTGGTACTCAAATACTTTGCAAGCAGTTTCATGAAATGGTCAGTCAGAAAGCAACTCATACCGGCTCAGACATCACCCGGGTTAACAAGGTCAGGAGTTCCTGGCAGCGGACGGCGAAGGACTGAGCTGCGTGGAGGAATCTGATCAGACCTAAATGAAACAGTCATTGTCGCCCCTGACAGGCTGCTATGATGATGATTATTATATACATATATATTTATATGTATGTATGTATGTATGGAAATATCATTATATACAGCATTTTATAAAATGTAAATAAAAACAAAATACAGTAATGTCAGGAAGATAGTTGTGGACATCCACAAGTCTGGTTCATCCTTGGGTAGAATTTCCAGATGCCTGAAGGTTCCACATTCATCTGTTCAAACAATTATTCGAAAGTATAAACACCATGGGAATGTCCAGCCATTATACCGCTCAGGAAGGACATGGTTTTCTGTCCCAGATATGAATATGTTTTGGTGCAAAATATGTCTATCAACCCCAGAACAAAAGCAGAAGACCTTGTGTGCCTTGTATGGCAGCTCCGCCGCCATCATTGTCTGAATATGTGTGTGAATGGGTAGATTGCAGGATCTGTAAAGCACTTTGGTCATCAAGAGATGAGAAAAGAAGTGCTATATAAGTGAACGTCATTACCATTTACCATTTGTGAAGATGCTGGCTGAAGCTGGTAAAAGAATATCGTTATCCAGAGTGAAACAAGTCCTGTACTGACATGGGCTGAAAGGTCACTCAGGAAAGAAAAAGTCATTACTTCAAAAGCAACATAAAAAAGCCAGAGAACAGTTTGTAAATGCACACAAGGACAAAGACCTTAATTTTTTGAGACATGCCCTGTGGTCTGATGAAACTAAAATTGAACTGTTTGGCCATAATAGCCATCGTTACATTTAGAGGAAAAAGCGGGAAGCTTGCAAGCCTGAGAACGCCATCCTAACTGTGACGTATGGGGGTGGCAGCCTCATGTTGTGGGGGTGTTTTGCTGCAGGAGAGACTGGTGAACTTCGCAAAATAGATGGCATCATGAGGAAAGAACATTATGTAGAAATATTGAAGCAACATCTCAGGTCATCAGTCAGGAAGTTAAAGCTTGGGCACAAATGGGTCTTCCAAATGGACAATGACCCTAAGCCATCATCATCATTGGCTCCCGCTGTCTAGATAGACAATGGATGCACCTGGTTGAAGTCTCAGTTGGTTGTGGAGCAGCGTCAGCTGTGACTGAGCAGGCCAATCCTGGAATGGCAGTCCTTGGCAAAGTTGCTGCACACAAACACTGACGGTAAATGGCATTCACTTACTGTATATAGTGCTTTTATTCTCATCTCTTGATGACCAAAGTGCTTTACAGATCCTGCTATCCACCCATTCATGCACTGATGGCGGCATGCTACCTAACATGGCGCTTCCAAACCCACCAGGAGCAATTGGGGGTGAAGTGTCTTGCCCAGGGACACAACGGCAGGATATACAGGGAGAGTGGGATTCGAACCGCCAACCGTGTGGTTATTGGACGACCTGCTCTACCTCCTGAGCCACTGCCGCCCCAGTGGCAGCTGGGGAACCGCTGCTGCTGCTTTTCTCCTCTCCCTCCTGTCTGACCACAGACGGACTCTCTTCTACTCTGCTGTGGTGATGCCTGTGCTTAGGGTATGTCGCCAAGCATCCCAGTTTTCTGACATCTTCTCCTATGTGTCCACGCTAATTTCAGCAGACTTCAGGTCCCTTTTGCAAGTGTCCCTGTATCACAGTAGTGGGTGTTCTGAACGCCTGGTTGCTGGAGTAACCCTAAGCATACCATCAGATTAGCTACAAAGTGACTTTAGGACAACAAAGTCAATATTTTGGAATGGCTATCACAATGCCGTGATCTCAGTCTCATACAAAATGTGTGGGCAGAGCTGAAAAGATGTCTGTGAACAAGGTGGCCTACAAACCTGACTTACTGTAGTTCCACCAGCTCTGGCAGGAGGAATGGACCCAAATTACAGGAAACTATTGTGAGAAGGTAGTGGAAGGATACCCAAAACATTTGATTCAAGTCCTACAGATTAACTGACTCTGTCACATGACTCTGTGACCCTAAAGAAGACACAGATAGTGTTGAAACATCAGTCTGTGCAGGCAGGCTGTAAATTGAACAGTGTGCTCTAGACTCTCTTTCCTTAATGAGTTTGATGTCCTTGAGCTGAGAGGCACCTGCTACAGCTTCAGATGATTGGAGATGAAGTGCAGAAGCTCCTTTTTCCACTGGATTCCTACAGATTAACCCCTTAGCATTCCAGCCAGTTTTAGCACAACGTTCAAAAGACAGCATCTGTGATGGTATGGGGGGTGTTAGTGCCCATGGCATGGGTATCTTGCACATCTGTGAAGGCACCATTAATGCTGAACGGTACATACAGGTTTTACTGCCATCGAAGTAACGTCTTTTTCAGGGATGTCCCTACTTATTTCAGCAAGACAATGCCTAGCTGCATTCTGCACATGTTACCACAGTGTGGCTTTGTAGTAAAAGTACTAGAATGGCCTGCCTGCAGTCCAGACCTGTCTCCCATTGAAAATGTGTGGTGTATTATGAAGTGCAAAATACGACAACAGAGACCCCGGACTGTTGAGCAACTTAAGTAGTATATGAAGCAAAAATGGGAAAGAATTCCACCTACAAAACTTCAGCAATTAGTGTCCTAGGTTCCTAAATGCTTACTGAGTGTTGTTAAAAGGAAAGGTTATGTATATGTAACACAGTGGTAAACATGCCCCTGTCCAAGGTCTACATATAGACCTTGATGTCCTACGCCGGCCTTGATGTCTTTATGATGTCATATAGACCAAACCCTCACCTGTTGGTTGCAACATCTGTGATTGGTGTCAATGTTGGATGCACTCTCCTGATTCCACGAATCACACTCACACCATCCGACATGTTTTCATTCACCTTGCAATGTAAACAGTTTCCAGTAAGACCCTGCTTTGCCATGACTGTGAATAAGTCACAGGGCCAGTCTTTACAGCGCATTCGTGTTTTCTGCACAACAGATTTCTTCAGCCATGGCCAATTCTATGTGGCTGCGAGCAGAGTTGGCAGGTGACGCAGTCTTTGTATTCTTTCTCAAGATGAAGAAACTAAGAAAAAGCGTCACTTTCTGAGCAGTGTTGTTTTTAAAGAGGTGCTGACACAGTAAAAATGTGTAACCTTGAAGAATGGCAGTCTACACTACAAATGTTTAAAATGCCAAGCAAAGCACTGATTTTATCTAGGTGCTTCAGTTTCTTGGTTTCTCCGGGCATGCACGGCTCTTCCTGAACAGGATCGAAAGCCACTTTTTGCTCAGATCTATTTTCATGATCCTGTCCATGAACTGGAATTATGACACACCTATCCCTCAACCAGTGGTCTTAACGAAGAAGAAGAAGAAGAACAAGAAGAACAAGAAGAACCAGATGGAGAGCAATAGAGTTAGGAGAACTGCCGCACGTCAGAAAAGATGCCGTGAAGATCAAACACCTCAGGTCCGAGCAGTACGCCACAGGCATGACTGTGAACGACACAGCCGTCTGAGACAGGAGGAGACCCTTCAGCAACGGGCATGCAGAAATACTTGCTTATACTTGGTTTCTAAGAGTATGCACGGGTATGTACTAGTCTTTTTAAGTTTTAACCTTTTAACTGTCCACATTTCATTGACGGGTCACGTGCCCCCAGTGGCACAGCGCAGCAACTATGCCTGTCAACTCTCTGGCTGTACTCTGATGTCCCTGGCTGTACTAAGGATTTGTACTGAGCTGTACTGATCTGAGAGTTCAGAAGGTGGCAGGCCCACATCGGAGGAATCATGGCTGACATGGAATACAGCAAAGAAGAAGAAATCCTCATTATTATTCTTCCTTTTTCTGCCTTGAGCTCACAAGACCAAGATGGCCGCCACCACGATCGTCTGGATCGTCACAGAAACTGCATCATACAGGAAAAATAGCCGCGTAATACAAATGAATTTCACATGGGATGATCATAAGAGTTTGTAGATGTGGTAGAGAGCGCAAATGACTGACCAAACGCAAAACAACGACCACGATGGGCAAAAACAGACTGACCACGCGAGCGTGCGAGCTTCCCCTGCCACCAGTAAGTGACAAATTTATGTGGGTTTTTTTACATTTTATTTATTTTCTGGTTCATGTACTTTGAAGATAAGATAAGATAAGATAAGATAAGATAAGCCTTTATTAGTCCCACAACGGGACTAATGTAAAAAACATACCCCTGTAGACAAAACGGTGTCAAAAAACAAACAAACCATTCTTTGTGTAAATATGTCCAAAGTCTACTTTTGACTGAGTTATGTAATTTATATAGCTGCCGCGATATTATGCAAATTAGATGCGTAAATTTATTCCTATCTGAAACTTTGGAATATATTCTACATCTTTCTAATTGACAGTAAGCCATTATCTGTCATAAACCCTCCCGTGTGCTTTTACACGGCGCATGGAGAGGGGAGGATGAAATAACGAGGATTTACGTGCGAGGTTCACCACAACACATTTATTACAAAAAGGCAGACAGTTCCCAAAAAGGTGAAGACTTACAAAAACACAGAACACTTACTGCTGGCGTTCGGGTGCCAGCATTGCCCAGCGAACATAAGAGGAGGGACATGTTAACCACAATTTCACCCCAGAGCCAACATTGCTACGAGGGTGCATAGAACCACGGCAAATGTAGAGTGGCTAACACATTGTGAGAATGCTGACAATGACAGCAGACAGACAGCACAGAAGACCATACAATGAACCAGCAGTGCGTGACTGGCAAAGACTGCTTAAGTACACGCACTGCTGGTGATGGTTTGATGAGGAGCACCTGGGCGATGACCAGGAAAGATAATCAGTGGGAGTGGGAATCAGCTGGTGATAATGAGAGAGGGGGCGTGGCCGGACCGGCGAGCTGTCAGCATGTGCTCACAGAAAGTACGTCAAAGCGGCTGTCTAACAGCTGCCGGCCAGACAGTGGCTAAGGTAGGGGAAAGCACACTGAAATACATACTATACACACATACAGCAGCACCTAGACTCACAGGGAGGGTAGGACCGAGCCGTGGAAACCAAGCCGGCTCGGCTCCTGACGATTATCTCTTGCAACTTTCAAGTTATAGCCTTGGAAATCTGAACTATTTTATTGACAAAAAATATTTACCACTTTTGACCACTAGGGGCTATGTTATAACCCTTTAACTGTCCCAGTCGTCGTATGGCAAGAGCAATTCTGATGAATGATAATATAACTAAAGGAAATTTCACAAAGAGAAAGACTGGCATAGTCTCTGAAGTGTGGCCTACAGCTCTCATCCGTACGTAATTATGATTACGTCTCCTCATTTTCACTTTGTAGACAGGCCCGCATTGTCCTCAGTGCAAAACGGATTTGTCCTCCCATTTAAATGCAGTCATATTGGTATTAAGCCTTTGATCTTGCAGCTCTGTTTATTAAAGGGAATAACAGGAAAGACGCTGATTGTTTTTTCACATTATGCCCCAAATACTGTACACCTCTAAATAATTAAGGGCATTAGGGCAGCCTCTTTTCACCTTGCGCCCTGGTGTACAATTTGTTTTTGCACTTCTGTAATTGTGAAATGAGCTTGAAAACACCCATAAATGTGACCCGTGCATTAGACAACTGATTATGAACTGCACAAGTGTAATACAGCCCCTTGTCTTGGTAGTGTATTCAATTGAATATAGGTTGAAAAAGATTTTTAAATCATTGGATTTTGTTTTGCTTGAACTGCTTGAACTGCTGCCTCCGCGACCCGGACCTCCGGAAAAGCGGTAGAAGATGGATGGATGGATGGATGGATTTTGTTTTAATTTACTCTCGTATATACCCGTGCATACCTGTCCATGCCAGTAGAAAACAAGTATAAGCAAGTATTTCTGCATGCCCATTGCTGAAGGGTCTCCTCCTGTCTCAGATGGCTGTGTTGTTCACAGTCATGCCTACGGCGTACTGCTCGAACCTGAGGTGTTTCATCTTCATGGCATCTCTTCTGACGTGCAGCAGTTCTCCTCAAAAAGTGACCTTTGACTCTATTCTGTTCTGAAGGCCCATGCATGCCCGTAGAAACCAAGAAACCGGAGCACCCGGAGAAAATCAGCGCTTTGCTTGGCATTTAACACATTTGTAGTGTAGACTGCCATTCTTCAAGGTTACACATTTTTACTGTGTCAGCACCTCTTTAAAAATGACATTGTTGAGAAAGCGACACTTTTGCTTAGTTTCTCCATCTTGAGCAAGAATACGAAGACTGCTTGATCTGGCAACTCTGCTCACAGCAACGTAGAATTGGCCATGGCTGCAGAAATCTGTTGTGCAGAAAACACGAACGCGCTGTAAAGACTGGCCCTGTGACTTATTTACCTTACCAATTTTGAGCCATATGGCATCATAAAGACACATTTGTCTATATGCCGTCATAGAGACATCATATCTTTATGACAGCGTTGCAAATATCTTTATTATGGCATCGCAAGTCCTATGATGCATGAGTTCATAGGACATCCTATGATGAGCAGGCAGAGAACATAGGCCGTCCTACAGCCGTGGACAAAATTGCTGGTACCCCTCTGTTAATGAAAGAAAAACCCACAATGGTCACAGAAATAACTTGAATCTGACAAAAGTGGTAATAAATACAAATTCTATGAAAATTAGCCAATGAAAATCAGACAATGCTTTTGAATTGTGGTTCAACAGAATTATTTTAAAAAACAAGTTAAAGTTAAAGTCAAGTTATTTCTGTGACCATTGTGGGTTTTTCTTTCATTAACAGAGGGGTACCAACAATTTTGTCCACGTGTGTATGATGTCCTATAAACGTGACAGACACACACACACACACAGATTTCTTGCTTTAATAGAGTGATGATGATTAATCACAATGTCCCAGCTTCACTGGAAATGGGGTTTAGATTTAGTTTTTTAGATTTAGTATACTTTATTGATCCCCAGAGGGGAAATTGAGGGTCATCCACCACCTGGATGGATGAAGCAGCCACGATACGGCCCTATCCCTTAACCATTTACACACACATTCACACCTAGGGCCACTTTAGAGTCTCCAATTAACCTAACCTGCATGTTTTTGGCATGTGGGAGGAAACCGGAGAAATCCCGGGGTAAACCCACGCATACACGGGGAGAACATGCAAACTCCACACAGATCACTGTTGGTTGGGGGCTGGGATCGAACCCATGATCCCACGATCCCCACGCCAAGGGAAAAATGTGCTGCCGCAGTGCTAACCACTGCGCCACCGTGCAGCCCAATTGTTGTGCAATTCATGACTGCAGCAGTCTGAAGAAATTAAAATTTCTGATTGATTGTATCAACTGCAGCACTGTAATTGCCAGCTGTGGCTAACAGAGATGCAAATGTTGAGAGGTGTGATCACACACTGCTGCATTACAAGAAGAGTTTGACCATTCCGTCTCAGATTATCCCACAAACACTTGGATCAGCAGAATCAGTTTCTCTAAAGCATATTCTTCAAAAGGGAGTGACCTTAGAGAATGTGGGGAGGCTGTGTATTTGCTTGTTACTTTGAAATCATGACTAGATGTTTCAAAGTCAGTTTGTTTGTGTTTCTGTCTGTGCACAAACTACAGACCAAGTTTGTGCACAGACTCACTCTGAACTTTTTTTTTTCTGCAAGCAGATATTCGGCCCCACTTTGCTCTATGGCAATGATGCATTATCATCCCATAAAATTACTTCATCGTCACCAAACATAATTTTTCATTCATGAAATGAATGAAAATGAAAAACTCCACAGTTTGTCCACCTGTGCATTTACTGTAGAGTTAATGACTGCCATCTGCTTCTTTACCTGACATTAAACCCCATATCATCAATGACTGTAGAGCAGGCTGATCATGCCCCATCTGTGACTGTTTTTTACTTTTATTTCTTAATGCTGTGGTCAATTATTGTTTAGTTTTGGATCAGTTCATCTTGAGTTTATTTTGAAATACTTCCCATTCAGTTCTTGTTTAGTTGGATAAAATCTTGAGTACTTGAATCTAGTTTTATTTTGCCATGTTTCCTGTTTAGCTCTTGTTTATGTTCTTCTAATCCATGGTTAGTTTTTCAACCATGTTTAATGCTATAATTTAGGTTTCAGATGCTATCTGGGTTTTTCTGGTATGTCTTAAGTATTCTCGTTGCTTTCACTATACCTTATATGTCCTTGTCTCTCCTGTGTGGCGTCATTGTAATGTCTTCCCTGAGTAACTCCTGTGATTATCTCAGTCTTTACTTGCTCTTAGCACCTGGTTGGTATTTAAGTTCTTGTTTGCACCAGTTTTGTTTACTAGTTTTTGTATTTCATTTGTTTTTGTTTGTAGTTTTTCTCATTGTGTTATTTTAGTCCATTCTCTGGCTCTTGAGCCTCAGTATTTTGCTAGTCTTGTGAAATAAAATCCCATTCTACCTGATCCTGACTGCGTTTGGGTCCTACCTCTGCCTTCCCTGCTCTGAAACTCAACAATTTAAGTGTTTTATGCAGGCTGCCATCTTTATATAACATGTAATATAATAATCAGAATTGTACCAAAGGTTCCACCTCTTTCCCCAATGCAGAGTTTTGGTTCATTGCTGAATACCACTTCCATCCACTCATCAACAGTAACCTTGTTTCTTTCTGATTTGGTGTTAATTAAGGTTCCAAGCAGCTTATCTGTGGGAAACCTATTGCTTTTTGGGTTCCAAGAAGCACCGCTGCAGGAAACTTCTTCTTCTTCTTCTTCTTCTTCTTCTTCTTCTTCATGAGAGGAGTGTGAGTGGAAGAGAGAAAAAAAAAACTGAGCGTTTGTGCTATATTTTCTCTTTTCTGTTCTTTTGTCACAACTGGTGGTTAATATTAGTTTGGGTTTGTTAATTTAGTGGTGTTTGGCTGGTTTAGTTTTTTTTTTTTTTTTTGTCTGCCAGGCTCTGTGGCACTGGCCGGCATCTCAGGTACCATGGCCTTCCCCAGGCTGACGCGGAAGCACAGCATCAAAACTGGTGTCAGCTCTCTGCACAGCGTGGAGGAGGTTGCACTTGCTGTTGGGAAGATTATTGGGCATGACGCCGTAAAATCCGCGCCCGCATGAACGGGGCTGTTGTTTTGTTTGTGGACCAGGTGGACTAGGTTAATACTTTGTTTGAGAGTGGAATCACAGTAAATGGGACGTTCAAATCAATCATGCCGCTGTCACAGTCAGCAAAAAAAATAACACTCTCGAAGGTTCCCCCATTTATTAGTGATGACGTTCTTGTTAAAAAGCTGTCAAAGTTTGGAAAAGTGGTGTCACCTATTAGGAAAATTCTGTCAGGCTGCAAGTCACCCCTGCTGAGACATGTCATGTCCCACCGCAGGCAGCTCTTTATGAACCCCAACAATAAGGTGGAGGAGTTTAATTGTGTGTTTCGGGTGCGGGTGGATGGATTTGATTATGTTCTTTTTGCAATGTCTGCCACGTTAAAATGTTTTGGGTGTGGTGAAGAGGGGCATCTAGTGAAGGCCTGTCCTAACCGTGCCGGTCCCCCCTCCCCACAAGGGACGCGGCCAGGATGACCGCCGGTGGTGGTGGGGCCGCTAACGCTGAGCAGCGGGCGATTAGCCCGCGTGAGGGCCAGGGCCGGCCTCCACCGAGCACCACGGCGTCTCTGTGCAGGCTGAGGACGCCAACATTACAGCTGAGGAGCTGCCAGAGGAGAGACAGAGTCCGGATGATAACAGCACTGTGGTGAGTGATGAGAGGGAAAAGGGTGTGGATGAAGAAGGTGAAGAGAATGGAGAAACAGGTGGTGGGGGGGAATAAAATATGTGAGGTGGCGGACAGTGTTGTGGGTGAGGAGAAAGATGATTTGAGTGATGAGAGATAAAAGGGTGTGGATGAAGCAGGTGAGGTGGAAAATAAAGTGTGTGAGGTGGTGGATGGCGTTGTGGGTGAGAAAACAGGTGATCTGAGTGAAACAGTTGAGGCAGTTTGGGTCACGGGTGAGCTGGGCAAAGGTGGTGCTTTGAATGGTGAAATGAGAGATGTGGGTGAGGGGAATAAAATAAGTGGAAAGCTGTGTGGAGAAGCTGAGGTGGCTAGTGAATTGTGTATGACTGGTGGAGGAATAAGTGGACAGTGTGGGGCAGGTGAAGCATCAGGGAGTCTGTGTGAGGATAGTGCTGAAGCTGGTGTGGAGGGTATGGAGGCGTGCGAATCCGGACAGGTTTCTCTTAAGTGCCGCAGAAACAGAGCTCCACCTGTGTCTGCAGGAGGTAAAGCTGGTCGGCTGATGATCAGACAGAATACTGTGAATAGTGGGGCTCTGTCTGAGAACAGTGACAGCGAGGACTGTTTATCTGACAGCAGTGTGTTTCCACACAACAGTACACAGCTGCCTGTTAGTCAGGAGGACATCATTTATCCTGCAAAAATGTTCAAATTGTTTTTACAGCAGACCAAGGGCATGATGGGGCTGGATATACAGCAGTATTTTCCTGATAAGCAGGCGTTTTACAACTCTGCCAGGCAGCTCATAAAAAGCAGAGCTGAAACAGACCTCACAGAGCAGGAAATTTATAGACTGAGAAAACAGATGAATAAAGTAAGAAAACAAATTGGCTTTTAATGATGATGAAGAATATAGTGTTTTCTCTTTTACTTTTCTTCTTAATTGTTCTTTTCTCTGGGTTTAATACTCCTCTTATTATGTTTTTTTTTTAAGGTGGGAAGTTTAAATGTAAATGTGCCAAAGAACTTAAGAAAGGGGCACTGGTTTTCAAAACAGCAAAAATGAAGCACATTTATGTGTTGTTTTTACAAGAGACACATAGTGAACCAAGTATAGAGGCAGACTGGAGTAAAGAGCGGAACGGGAAACTGATTTTAAATCACAGCACCGCAGCCAGTGGAGGAGTAGGTTTTTTATTCTCCAAGAAGTTTGCTCCAGCTTCTCTGGAGGTTGAGCATTTTATCAAAGGCAAATGTCTTTTAGCCAAAGCCCGTTTTGAACATTTTACTGTGCTTTTTATCAACATTTATGCTCCAACCAATGGTACTGAGAGGAAGAGTTTTTTACAAAAATCTGTAAAAAAAATGATAAATTAAACAGTTGCAGCTCGGAGGATTTTTGTATTATTGGGTGGGGATTTTAATTGTAACAAACTCATCTAAAATGAGTTTTTAAATCGAAACCACACAGAGCTGCATCCAGGTTTCCAGCAGGCTGTGAGACAGCTGGTCTACGCTCATGGCCTGGTGGATGTGTGGAGAAGGATGCACACTGACTGCTGACAGTACACGTGGTCTCACCTCAAAGAGGATAGGATCTCTTTAGCCTGACTGAATCGATTATATTGTTTTAAGCACCACTGTAATTGTTAGGATAATTTTCAGTATAATTATTCTGAGTCAAAAATCAGGCAGAATATTTAAATGTAAGTAGATTTATTTTCCTCATGGCCAATGAGGGAGAGACAGGTTACATGGCAGCAGCTTCATGTCCATGCATACATACCTCTGAAAAAAAAAACAAAAAAAACCAAAAAACATTTCTCAGGGCAACTATTAAAGCTGTCTTATCAATGGGGAGTGAGAGAGATTGTCCAGAAGACGAACAGTCCTGTCCTTGAGTCCACGAAGCACACAGTCCTTATCAGATGTTGTCGGGAGCTAGTGTAAATCTCGTTCCCACACAACTGAACATGATGAATTGAAATCAGCTGCAGTCATTAAGAAATATCTGAACACTCACTAACCACTGAACAGATTTATAATCACTAACTTATGCACTCTTACACACAGAATGGAGCTGCCCAAAGGCCATATACTGTATAAAATGCACATATGAGAATGTAAAAGGCATGGAATAATATAAGAATAATATGGAATTTTTCTATCATATCCCCCTGATGCTTAATAAAGCATCACAATTAAAAGAAAAATAACAAAAGAAATGATCAAATAAAGAAAAGTGAATTGAATAATGATGAATAATGATATGGCCAAGGGTGAGTTGCTGTGCTGCCGCAGTGGTTAGCACTGCGGCAGCACAGCAACTCACCTTTGGCCATGGGATCCCTGGTTCGATCCCAGCCCCTGACCAACAGTGATCTGTGTGGAGTTTGCATGTTCTCCCCGTGTCTGCGTGGGTTTACTCGGGGATTTCTCCGGTTTCCTCCCACATGCCAAAAACATGCAAGTTAGGTTAATTGGCATCAAACTGGGGATTCTAAATTGTCCTTAGGTATGACTGCGAGAGTGAATGGTTGTCTGTCTCTCTGTGTTGGCCCTGTGATGGACTAGCGATCTGTCCAGGGTGTACCCTGCCTGTCACCCAAAGATGCTGGGATAGGCTCCAGTCCCCCGCGACCCGAAAAGGATTAAACGGAAGAAGATGAATGAACGAATGAATGATATATATATATATATATATATATATATATATATATATATATATACGCTACCGTTCAAAAGTTTGGGGTCACTTAGATATTTCCTTATTTTTGAAAGAAAAACACTGTTTTTTTCAATGAAGATAACTTTAAACTAATCAGAAATACACTCTATACATTGCTAATGTGGTAAATGACTATTCTAGCTGCAAATGTCTGGTTTTTGGTGCAATATCTACATAGGTGTATAGAGGCCCATTTCCAGCAACTATCACTCCAGTGTTCTAATGGTACAATGTGTTTGCTCATTGCGTCAGAATTCTCCAGATTACCTCAACAAATTAACAGCTAGAATGCCAAAGGTCTACAATGCTGTAATTGCTGCAAATGGAGGATTCTTTGACGAAAGCAAAGTTTGAAGGAAAAAAATATTATTTCAAATACAAATTATTATTTCTAACCTTGTCAATGTCTTGACTATATTTTCTATTCATTTTACAACTCATGGTGGTAAATAAAAGTGTGACTTTTCATGGAAAACACAAAATTGTCTGGGTGACACCAAACTTTTGAATGGTAGTGTACTGTATATGTGTGTGTGTGTGTGTGTGTGTGTGTGTGTGTGTGTGTCAGGATGTACATATTCTTATGTGTCTTTGCAGATTAGCAGCAATTGTATGAGGTAGTTTAAACTAAAACAAAGCTATGATAAAATGTGTCACAGTAAAAGTGAATATGTGTAGTGATAAGTGTAAATATATAGTCAAAATCGGTAGTACAGTGATCCCTCGCTACTTCGCGCTTCACCTTTCGCACCCTCAGTGCATCGCGGATTTTTCAAAAATATTCATCAAAAATTCAAAATTGAGAAAAAATACATTAGAACATCACGTATCAACACGGAGAGCCCGCACAACTCAAAATCCACCTCTCTGATTCGCTGGCCAGCATCTCCCCGCTAAGAGATCGCTCCCGACTCTAGATTTTGTTCTTGTGTTGACTCGGCTCGGGAATCTCGCCAGAGATGCACTCTCGCGAGATTCTTTTCATTCTCTCGCTCTTTCTCTCTCCCGAGAGAGAGAGAGTGAGAGAATGAACGTACGTATTATTTATATTATTTATACATTATTTTATGTATCAAAAAACTAACGAGATCAGCCTGGAATTCCACAAAGGGGGGTGACGCTACTTCGCGGTTTTTCACTTTTCGCGGTCGGTTCTGGAACCCATTAACCGTGATAAGTGAGGGATCACTGTATTGCCCCTTTATCATCCTCATCATCTACAGCAAGTGCATCAAGACATATCACTAAGTTTACATGAACCAGCCTCATCATCGTATTATGGACGCAAGGATTCACACAGGAAAAGACCAAAATTATCACTATAAAAATCACTAACAGATTCATGATGAGACTTCCCCATGAAGAGAACCACTAACTTAACCAATTTTGTGCATCAGTGACATTACGCAAGGCAGTAAGGCTGCGTATGGCCATAGAAATAATATGAACATTTGCATTATTTTCAGGGATGAAAGTACAACAATAACCCCCTATAATAGGGAACATGCCCTACAGGTGGCAGTTAATTGATCAAGAACCATTCTGTTTTGTGTCATAAATTTTACAAATGATTGTAGCCTATAATTGAGTGTTTCAATCCATAAGGTGTTCCTGTCCACTCTCACCCAAGGAAATAGTGAATGAAGGACCCTCACTCCTGTACTTTCCATCTGAAATTGCTCTGGTACATCCGTGCCCCAAATGGCATCATATAACAAAAAGGGTAGCATCCTGTGGTAAGAAAGCATCTCTCTACACCCTGCCCACCTGGCCTGCTGACATAATGAGGGTACGATCAGTCGCCAAAATGGGGCACACAACCCCTGCCTAATTCCTGGCTAGGTGTGGGTACGCCCATTGACCACATGACCTCCATCCCCCTGTATTGACAATGTAGCTCTTCAGGAGAACTCTTGCTCGCTTCGTTGGTCAAGCAGATGGCAGTACAGGGGAGAGATGCACTGTAAGCCGTTGCACACTTAGAGTGTTAAGCTACCCAGAGGGACATCACCGCTTCAAAAAGGAGGAATTCCCTGATGAAATTAACCTTGCCTTCGCAGAGTAAGGAGTGTCATCACATTTCCGATCAGTGGAGTAACAAGTGTTTTGACAGGTGTGATTCAAAGAAATGTTTGCTGTGTTATTTCTGTATATAGCCTCTCTTAAGAAACAGACAGCCTTTGGTAGCTGCATTATTTTAGCAGTAACACATAATTTGTCCAGCTGATAGTGGCATTAAGGAACAAACATAACCAATTCGAGCAATTAGCTGATTTAGCTGTGTGATTAACATATCTCCACTGGACATTGTTAGCATAAACAAGATCATAATGACCTGGAGCTTTCAGCCAGTCATGGTGTGTGTGTAATAAATCCTGCTCTACAGTGTATAGGCTTTGGAACAGCTAAGAAAAACCAAAACAAAAGTGTTACTACGAGAATGATGAGGATGAAAAGGCAACAACACCAACCGCACCCTTCTTTCCCTTGCATTTTTGCCCCTCCATGATAAACAGTTGCTTCGCTATGAAAAACCATTACTGGACGCCAGGGGGCACCGTCAGCTGACACTTATATAGAGAAACAGTTAAACAGTCAGTTGCTGAGGATTTCTTTTTTCTTTTAGTGAGTTCGTAGTGTGTATTAAACAGAGGGTTCCAAGTGGGGTAAAACGTTAGATGCACCCAAGAGTCACGTCCTTCACCTTCCACAGCTGTTGGTGTTACCAGGATAACCTCTGTGTTTTCCTTGCCAGGGAGTATTGGTCAAATTTTCCTCTTTTTGATGACCAGATCCCCTGGTTTGGCCAAAAGATGGGTGCACCTCCCACAGTTCCTTCATCACATGGTCCCCCCAGGGAAGGGCAGCATGGATAACATCTCTGTCAGTTGTCATTCTTTGCATGTAATCAACCAGAAGTCCTTCCTCATCACCTAAGTTAAATGGCTTTGATAGTAGGGTTTGCCATTCATAATTTTCCTATTTTTATTTGTCACTATTTTCATAAGCCATCTCTCATAGTCCTAGTTGTGCATTATGCTAATCCTATAGATTGTTGATGGTAAGCTAAATGGTTTCCTTGGTAAATGTTGAGTACTGTACCTAAATGTGATATGATTTGATTTACAAAGTGTATTCCATTAAATGTATTCCATTATCTAAATAAATCATTTCAGCTATTTTAAATTGATATTGTTTCAGTTAAGGATTTCAGTGCTACTATAGCAGTATTTGGTTTAGTGCAAGGGAAGGATTTGGTTTAGTGCAAGGGAAGGCCTTTGTCTATTTAGTAAGTATGTCAATAATTACTAAACAACATCTTTGCCTTCACACATTTAACTCAATGAGAGCCATGCAAAGGTTTTGAAAAGAATAAGTTTATGCAGGGAAGGTCAAATAATGTTTGCTTTGAGCTCCCTTGAGCATCATTTTCTTCTTACATAATTGAGTAAAAATCTGTTTTGTCTTTGTGGCAGATTTTAAATTGAGTCCCACAGTAAGCTTCATCAGCATAAATTGGACTTTCCCTAGACATTTGGAACTTTTCCCTATAAATCTGCATGGCTATTTTTATAAACATGATATTTTTACTTCCTGTGTTTTTTCTTTTCTTTTTCTCTTCTTAATTTTACAGTATTTCTTATAGAGTCTTAGGATCTTTTTCAGCAATAATCTGCAAATATTTAATTTATTGATATAAATTTAACTTTTCCTATTGAATGTTGTGACTCCATTTACAAGCTGTTTCACCTATTTTTTTTTTCTTTCCTACATTATTGATCATTTATTGATCATTTTTATTCATTATCTATTTTTCTGAGGATTTTTTTTAGCTAATTAATTATTGTGGTACCCCCCCCCCCCTTTGATGTATGGAGATGCCCATGCTTCAAAATGTCGACTTGCAGTTTTTTTTTCTTTTTTTTAATGTCAGTAATATGTGTGGCACATGTACATATGGTTAATTTAGATGAAATTTTTTGGATAGTGTAACACCCTTAAAATGAGGTCTCTGTTATCATGCCTCTTCTTGTGAGTGTCTTCCCTTGGCCTAATTTGCAAATGTCAGTTATGTGGGAATGACGAGACAGAGTTCTCTCTCAAGTCAACTTTATTCACATCACCAACATCTCAAAGAAGAAAGAGACCAACACAGGAAACTCTCGTCCTTAAATACCAGGACTCTTACAGTTCACAAGTCACGTCTCACAGACCACGTTACATTAAAATTCACAGTAACAATGCATCTCCTCTTTAATCCTTTAATTACTCCCCCACAGTCTCAAGCCTTGCATACCAAAGCTAACATCCTTGCAGCTTCCTGTAATTTCCAAGGAAGGTCTGCCTTTGTTCTGATCTAAAATGTGAGTCACAAAGCAGGTCACATATGTGTGTCCACCACACAAGCCCCCCCCCCAACATTTTAGAACAAACAAGAGAATAACAACATGCATGCCGTGATAGTATCAATACACATCAGTCCACATGCTGTCTAGGCTTCAGTCTCTGCCGTATCTGCTGTAGCTGGGATTCAACGTCTCTGCGGCGCCGTCACGCTGGGGGTTTGCCGTCTGGGGGTGGAAACCTTTTATCAGTCCCTGCGGGTGTTCTGGGGAAACATTACTCTGTGAAACCCCCCGCGGGGGTCTACCTCGCCGCGTGGCCCTTGCCAACAGCACTTTCTCGTCTGCCACCACAAAAGCGGGTTTGAGTCTGTTTATGCCAACTTTCTCTTTCCTACCCCCCCAAATCTAGCAAAAACTGCTTGTCCCCTGTTTCTAGCACTCTGAACGGTCCGTCATAAGGCGGTTGCAGCGGGGTTCGAGCATCGTGTCTGACAAAAACAAACTCTGCGTTCTTCAAAGTTTTAGGCACAAAAACGCGCGGAAAACTGTGGTGCGCTGGGCCGGGCAGCGTGCTTGATTCTATGTTACTCCGCAACAGCTGAGACGGGGAGGCATCTGGCGCAGGGTTATCTGGGAGAAACTCCCCGGGCAGCCGGAGTGGCTGCACAAACACGAGCTCCGCTGGGGAGGCTTCTAAGTCCTCTTTAGGCGCAGAATGCAACCCCAATAACACCCACGGTAACTTGTCTTCCCAATTTGCATCCGTCAGTGACGCTCTAAGAGCTGCTTTCAATGACCTATGAAAACGTTCGCATAACCCGTTAGCCTGCGGACTGTACGCGGTTGTGTGGTGAATTGTGACACCCAGGCTGCGGGCCATTGTCGACCAAAGCTCGGACACAAATTGAGGACGTAATGTCCGACGGAACACTGAAGCGCGCCACCCAAGCTGTTAAAAACACGCGCGCCACCTCCTCGGCCATGGTTGATGCCAGCGGGACAACTTCAGGCCAGCGTGTGGTGCAGTCCACCATTGTCAGAAGGTGTGTGTACCCTTGTGACGGCGGGAGGGGGCCCACGAGGTCCACATGAACGTGATCGAACCTCTTGGCCGGAATATGAAACGGCTCCAAAGGAGCCCTCGTGTGCCTGTGTACTTTGGCTCTTTGACACGCCGTGCAGGCTGCTGCCCACTCTTTAACTTGTTTGCGAAGGCTCGGCCACACAAATTTCTCTCCTACCATTTTGACCGACGCGCGCACCCCGGGGTGCACCAAAGAATGAATCGAGTCAAAAACGCGGCGGCGCCACGCGGCCGGTACTACTGGATGCGGCCGTCCAGTGGAGACATCGCAGATTAGGAGGGGGCATACCGTCTTGCAGCACCCTGCTCTCCAGCCTTAACCCTGTTGGTCCAGACTGAAGCGCGCGCACATCCGCGTCACTAACCTGCTCCGCGGCCATGGCTGCGTAATCTACTCCTACGCTGACTGGGGCCGCCACGGCGCGCGAGAGGCAATCTGCCACTACATTGAGTTTGCCCGCCACATGCTGAATATCAGTGGTAAACTCTGATATCGCGGCCAGCTGTCTCTGCTGCCGGCCTGACCACGGTTCGGAAACCTTGGCCATCGCGAATGTTAGCAGTTTGTGGTCAACGAACGCGGTGAAAGAGTGTCCTTCTAGCCAGAACTGAAAGTGGCGGATGGCCAAATGGAGAGCCAGCAGCTCCCTGTCGAATGCGCTGTATTTACGTTCGCTATCGCGCAAGGTCCTGCTGAAAAAGGCGAGGGGCTGCCAAACCCTGGCTACATGTTGCTCCACGACTGCCCCTATGGCCACATCTGATGCGTCAGTGGTGAGCGCTATGCGGGCCGTTGGGTCTGGGTGTGCCAACAACGCAGCCTTTGCCAAGGCTGCTTTCACCTCCGAGAACGCTTGGTCCCGCTCCAGGAACCACTCGACCTTATCCGCGGGTTTCTTTTTTTTGAGCGCGGCATACAGCGGCTGCATGAGTTGCGCCGCGCGGGGGAGAAAACGGTTATAAAAATTCACCATTCCCAAAAACTCCTGCAACGCCCTGACCGTCTGCGGCCGGGGAAAATCTGCCACCGCGCGCACTTTGTCAGGAAGCGGAACTGCTCCTTTGGGGGAGACGCGGTGTCCTAAAAATTCGATCTGCGCCACCCCGAACTGACACTTCGCTGGGTTGATTTTTAACCCGTGATCTCCCAACCTTCGGAAAACTGTGGCCAGGTGTTTTTCGTGTTCGTCTTCGGACGCGCTGGCTACTAAAATATCGTCCAAGTAGACAAACACGAAAGGGAGATCGCGAAGCACCACGTCCATCATGCGTTGGAACGTCTGAGCAGCCCCTTTAAGTCCGAATGGCATGCGTAAAAACTCGAATAGGCCAAACGGAGTTATTACCGCTGTTTTGGGTATGTCCTCAGCGCGCACTGGGACTTGGTGGTAACCGCGGATCAAGTCTATTTTAGAAAAAACGCGCGCCCCTGCCAAATGGACAGAAAAATCTTGGATATGCGGGATTGGGTAGCGGTCGTGCGCTGTAGCGTTGTTTAACCTGCGGAAATCCCCGCAAGGTTGCCATGATCCATCAGCTTTCGGGACCATGTGTAGCGGAGAAGCCCACGGACTGTTTGAACGCCTGATAATGCCCAACCTCTCCAGGTTGGCAAACTCCTCGCGCGCTATGGCCAGTTTAACTGCGTCCAAGCACCGAGCTTTTGTAAAAACGGGCGGTCCGGTAGTGGTAATAAAATGCTCCACCCTGTGTTTAGCGACTGTTGCCGAAAATGTGGGAACTGTGAGTGCTGGGAACTGAGTGAGCAGTGTGTGGAACTTACCGCTTGCAGCTGTGACGTTGGCTTGTGCTGTTGGCGGGGCCACTCGCGCTGTACAGGGGATAGAATCAAAAGAAAGTGCATTAACCAGGCGCATGTTAGCGAGATCAACCAACAAACCATGTGAGCACAAAAAAATCAGCCCCCAACATATTGAAATTCACCGCTGCTACAACAAAAGTCCACTCAAATGTACAGCCGTGTAGAGACAGAAGCAGAGTCTTCTCACCAAAGGTCTTAATCTCCAAGCCATTCGCTGCTGTCACCCCGGGACCTCTGGAACCTGCTAGTCTGTCCGCGTAGGAAGGTGTGATGAAACTCAACTGGGAGCCTGTGTCCACGAGGAACTGCCTCCCCGAGCATGTGTCCAACAAGTAGAGCAGCTTGTTCTCCTCCCCGAGGACCGCGGCTGCTACCGACCCCCGGTCTTGGCGTTTCCCGAACGCCCAAACTGGCACGGTGGTACACATTTGCGTGCCCTCTCTGCGAAGCAGCGATGGTAGAAACAAAGGACGTCTGATCCGCGTTCCCTGGCCCCTGCCGCTGCCGTCGTCGGTGAGTCTGGTACCACTGCCTCTGGCCCCCTGTCATCTCCGGTCGTCGCACGAGTTCCGCTGCAGCGGCCGTGGCTGCGCGCCGCTTGGTGGCGTTGACAATCTGCTGCGCCTCTCGGCCCAGCGCGCGGTAGTCCCATTGGGCCAACAGTGGCGAACTGGCCAGGGTCGCTCTCGCTGCTGACGGTAGAGTCCTGAGGAAGAGGTGGGTGAAAATTAAGTGATCGTCGTCAGAGTCTTTCAACCTCAACAACTTCTCCATCAGGTTCGCGGGCATGTCATTTTCCAACTCCGTCAGCGCCAGGAGCCTCTCTGCTCGCTCCTCCGCCAAGGGGGTGAATTGCTGGATGAGTGCAGCCTTCAACGTGCCGTATTTGTCGCTGTCCGGCGGCTGGTCGATCAGGCTCTCCACATGCTGGGCCGTGTTGTTGTCCAGCTTTGCGACTACGTGGTAGAATTTTGTGGCGTCTACCGATATCCCCCGGAGGTTGAACTGCGCCTCAATCGCGTTGAACCAGGAGCGCTGATTGTTCTGCCAGAAGTCCGGTAGCTGGACTGTAGCGGCATTCGCTTGGCTGGGGGCTCCTGACGAGGCTGGCCCGGGGAAATTCTCCTCTTGCATGATACGTCTTGGGTCACCAGTGGGGGAATGTGGGAATGACGAGACAGAGTTCTCTCTCAAGTCAGCTTTATTCACATCACCAACATCTTAAAGAAGAAAGAGACCAACACAGGAAACTCTCGTCCTTAAATACCAGGACTCTTACAGTTCACAAGTCACATGTCTCACAGACCACGTTGCATTAAAATTCACAGTAGCAATGCATCTCTTCTTTAATCCTTTAATTACTCCCCCACAGTCTCAAGCCTTGCATACCAAAGCTAACATCCTTGCAGCTTCCTGTAATTTCCAAGGAAGGTCTGCCTTTGTTCTGATCTAAAATGTGAGTCACAAAGCAGGTCACATATGTGTGTCCACCACAGTTACAACAATTAACCCAGCTGCCTGTGCATATTTAATGTGATTTAGCATTTATTGTAACCAATTCTGAATTATTCATTAAAGCCACATCTGCCTGTCCTGATGACCACAGACAGTTTGAGTTTGTGTTTGTGCATGTTTGTGAAAGGGTATGTCCCACTCCTTCTCTTAATGGAAGGGTGGACATATTGCTTAATTTGAATTTCGCTTCATTCTGCTCAAGGAATGCTTTATTTCCTATGTTTCTTCCTAAATTTTGATGTGGTCTGTAGTCCCGGGGTGTGGCTTGGCCGAAGCCAAGCACCGCGAACACAGCCCATCTCTTTAGCACATAAAAATCGTACAACACAATTATTCCTTATTCCTGTCACATTTCTGAAATGTGATACTGTCATTCCATTATCTGGTGAGAGGCGTCATTGCAATGTGTTAGACTTGCAATGTCATTTCAGGTGAACACTGCATTTTCAAAGTCAAAGTCAGGTAAATTGATATACATTATGTCATTGTCAATGTCATTTGTTTTACTTAGCTTTGGGTCTGCTTGTCACATCTTGTGGTCCGCCTGTGAGGTCCTCCTCCCCCCACGCTGCCGCCGCCCCCAGCCAATGACCCTGATGTTCAGGTTGATGACAAATGTCATGTTCCCCTTGCCACAGCCAACCTGCCCCATACTTCTCTCCGTCCTCCCGTCCACCTCAAGTGTCCAATGTCAGTGCCATCCTGAAAAAATAAAATCGGGGTAAGCTGTAGCGCCCCCCCCCCACCCCGCA
The DNA here is from genome assembly GCA_020510985.1 of Pholidichthys leucotaenia. Taxonomy (NCBI): domain Eukaryota; kingdom Metazoa; phylum Chordata; class Actinopteri; order Cichliformes; family Pholidichthyidae; genus Pholidichthys; species Pholidichthys leucotaenia. The sequence continues at coordinate 275,923,247 of CM035836.1, read as the reverse complement.
TCGGAAATCACACAAACAGGAGTTCAAATTTGTCTTCTTATAAATTTTTGTAAGTGTTACTCTTGTATTCCTTCAACTTTGTCCCTTTAAGTTGTCACAGTGCTTATTGTAATGTTGATAAAAATCTTTAGTCTAACTAATGGCTCGTTTTTTGTTTTTGCCTGTACATGTAGAAGAATGACCCAAGCTTATTTTGTAATGCTTTTGCTGGAGTGGGAGAGATTTTTTCTCTCCTCATGTTAAATGTTTTGAACTCTTCCCAGTTATCTGCAGAAGAGATCATAGTGATAATTCAGCCGAGCAGCAGTCCATCTTCTGTGTTTAGCCTGCTGTCCCTGTGACTGGATAAGTGCTAAAGGATTGATAGATGGAATTTGCAGGCTTAAATTCCACAAGATGCTTCCCACCTTGTACCAAGCCCTTAAGCTTATTCCATTTCGTTATTGGAAAAAAAAATCACAGAATATATTATTTAAATGGGAAAACTCAGACTGGAACCTTCTGAGTTCCTGTTCTAGGTAAAAAAATTTTAAGCATTATGTCAAGCGGCCACCATAAGATACCAAAAGTTGCCAGTGAGGTTTGCATGATGTTTTATTAATGAACACGAACACAAGATAATACACAAAGTAACAGAACCTGGCGAAACGGGCTCGGGTGCAGCTTGTCTCCCCGAGAGACAGGCAAAAATGCTCCAGAGTGGAAAGAAGGAAGATAAGGTAGAGCACTTGCCTGATCTCGGGTTCTGTCGCCGTCCAGGACTTCGGCGCTCCAGGGCGAAGAAGTTCGTCCTCAGGCTCCCACTCAGCTACGGCGGGTTCCGCAGCCGGCATGATGGTCAATGCAGTCTGTGGATCCTCCGGCACTGATGTCCACGCCGATAACCTGCACGGCGTGGTGGCAGGGGACCCTCGACCCGCTGGCTCGGACCATTCCAGCGTGGAGAACCGGGGACACTTTGTCGTCGGCGCAGGCTCCAGGATGCAGTCCGCTCTTCTCCTCTGCCCGCGACGTGGCTGCGGAGCTGGAACCAGGCTCTCCAGAACCGCAGCCCCCCCCCCCCCCACGTCCGGCGACGTAGGCCTGGCGTCATGGACCGCTCGGTGGAGGGAGACACAGAGGCAGCAGGTTCAGTAATCAGGGCTACAGCAGGTGGTGGGAGCTCGGGGGACTGCGAACCCCGAACTCCGCCCCTAGGAGTCAGACAAGACAAATCACAACTTTGATGAGAAGAAGGAACTTGCACTTGCCTGTCTCCCGGAGGGAGGATGGTGCCTGCTGTAGGGGACGTTGCTCCTCCCTTTCCCCGCCGGATGGTCCAGAAGGCCCCCTGGAAGGACGAGGGGGAGCCGCTCGCGATGGATCAGGGACGGGGCTCGCCGAAGCAGGACTCTTGGCACACACAGCAGCCGGGGAGGACATCGAGGAGGAGGGGGCGACAGCCGAGACGAGCCGGGCACGGAGCGCTGATGGAACAGCAGGAGAGGATGGCCCGCGGGGAGAGGCTGCAGGAATTCCCTCCTGGCGAGACACTGAAGAGGCAGCTGACTGTGCGGTAGAATCTTTCTGGCTGCCCGGAACAGGATCTGGACGGGGTTCTTGCTGAGGTTGACCTTGGCCGTGGCGCCGATGTCTTTGACGGCCCCCGGATGGTGCAAACTCCTGGACTGGATCGAGGACAGGAACGGGATCCCAAAACAGGGAGCGGGGATGCCTTCTCCTCTGCTTCCTGCCGTAGTCCTCCTCCACCATACGGAGTATCTCGCGCTGTGCGGTGATGTCATCCCTCCTCGCGCTGACTTCAGGGTGGTCGGCATAGCGGGGAAGTTGATTTAAGACGTCCCCAGCGCAGTCCAGGTACCAGCGTACGTCGCTGTGATAGTTGAGGAGGGAGGTGGAGATGAGCGTTTCATCTACGTATTCCAGGGCGTCCGCCAGCTCGTAGCTCAGACTCCAAGCAAGGCCCCTCCGCGACAGCATTCTCTCAGCACATAGTACCCGGACAGGAAAGACCAAATGTCCACTTAATGCAAACTCACCGGGAACGGCGTCTCGGTTTGGCACCTCCGTTTAGGCGCCCTGGCAGCAGTCTACTGTCAAGTGGTGGCCCTCGTGGGCCACCATAAGACGCCAAGAGTTGCCAGTGAGGTTTGCATGATGTTTTATTAATGAACACGAACACAAGATAATACACAAAGTAACAGAAAGTAATGAGCCACAGTGGGCTAAAACACACTACACTAGATACAGAGACCGTAAGGCTGAACAAGCTCACTTATGATTCAGGATAAGGATGAGGGATGATCGTGGACGTGGAATCATTAAGGAATATTGACGTCTGAGACGAGGAACGCTCGCTCAGCGTCTGATGAGGGAATAATTGACGAGACTGCTGCATTGTACTGCTCTTCAGCACCTGCTTTAATGCCGGGCTGCTGATGAGGCGTAAATGCAGCACAGCTGTTTTGACAGCAGGAAGCTCCTCCGAGCGCTGTCACAATAAGAGCTCGGGGAGCCAGAAGGTAACCCTGCTGCCAAAACTGGCGGAGATGAAGCATGGCCTGAGCGCGGACGACATCGGCGCTCAGACCATGACACATTATAGTTTTTCAAGGAGTAACATGAACTTGTTTTTCTTTGCATTACTTGATCCAGAAACTCATCAAAAGCAACATCTTTGTGTTGTTGGATATTTTAGTCATTTCCTCTAAGTAAATACCATAAATGATAGTTTTTATTTTGAATTTTGGTGATTCATTTTAAGCAGGTTAGAGAAAAAATAAGATAGTTCCTTTTACTCAAGCACACCCATATGAATAGTAAGACAGAAAAAGTGATGATTTTATAGTATTCCAGTAGTGATTTGCATATTTGTCTGTCCTAATAATGTCCCTTAACCGATACACTGCGTATTACAATGTCATCTTTCACACAGTCTGTCATTTCTTTAGATTGACAAGACAGTAAACCAACCAATTGGTCTTTTTTAATGTCAACAGAATCAAATCTATTTAGAGAGCCCAGTACTGGGACTTTTTCCTCTGTTTTTTTCCAAATGCCATAATCCTTCAGAGCTTTGCTGTTTTGTCATGAACAGTAAAAGGATTAAAACTTTAATAATCACATAGTCATTCATTAAGAGTGACTTTTCTATTTCCAAAAGAACAGTAATATGGCAAAGAAGCATTAAAACCTTTATTTGATAATTAGCAGCCTCAGGTAAATCATATGCATAAACATTGTCATTACCACCTTATTTGTGCTTTGAATCATGTCATATAAGCTGAATTTAAAGCTTTCAGTTGAGCATTATTTAGTGACAGCATTATTCCATAATCTTCAGTTTAATTAGTCACATTGATGATAATTGCAGTGATTGATATATGTGCACTTTACTTAATTTATCGGAGTCCGACATGGCTTGGTGTTGACAGGAGGGGTGAGGGTAAGCAGAGGTGGGGTGACGTCATTTGCTGGACTCCTGGGGCAGGGCCTTGGCTGAGCAGCAGAAGAGCGAGCAGGGGAACAGAGGGACCAAGGTGCGGCCCTCATTCTCATGTCAGACCGTTAGTCCGTCACCCTTTTTCCCTGTAAAGTTCACTGTTGTCCCTCGGTCAGAGAGATGATGCAACTGAGTTAATAAAAATTACACTGACACTTCAAAAAATTTAATACAATAGCCCAATGCTGTTTATCTGCCCTCAGGCGTCCCAACACATAAAAGTGAAAACCCAAATTTCTCTCTGCCGTGCTAGCAGGCAATTTAAGATAAGATAAGATAAGATAAGCCTTTATTAGTCCCACAATGGGGAAATTCCAGGATTGCAACAGCACAAGGATAGCAACACTCAGAGCAACAATCAGAAGGCAAGAAAAAAAAGGAAGAGCAGCTAATATACATATGTACATATTACTATAAATATATATACAGTGATCCCTCACTTATCGCGGTTAATGGGTTCCAGAACCGACCGCGAAAAGTGAAAAACCGCGAAGTAGCGTCACCCCTAATGACGTCACCCATAAATAATACGTACGTTCATTCTCTCACTCTCTCTCTCATATGATACGTGTGTGTGTGTGTGTAAGTGTACATACATACGTAGATGTAAATAAAGTGTACATAAATATGTTTTTAGAACTCTTTTATTCTTATAACAAGATACGTAACTCAAGATGAAGATGATTTACTGCACAGGTTAATGAGAGCTTTACTGCTCCTCAGGTGACGCCTCATCGTCAGGTGCTAGAGGCGCAGGATCGTCGAGGGCAGCTTACGATAGAGCTGGAGAAGCTGCAGGAGGCGGCGTAGTGGCTCGACGGGAAGACTATTTTGCACAAAAAGGCACAAAAAGGCACAAGAGAACAGCGAACAATGAATGCGGTCTTCCTTCGCTGGGTATGGGCGCTCGACAGGGAGAGAAGCTGGGTAAAACGTCTCGGCCAATCAGCTTGCGAGATTCACGAGCGGTGAAGAGGTGGGCGGAGAGGAGTGGAGCGGTGGTCAGAGAGGTGGATTTTGAGTTGTGCGGGCTCTCCGTGTTGATACCTGATGTTCTAATGTTGTCTCCCTGCCTTCTGCTAGCGCCCGCCCATTTTTTCTCAATTTTGAATTTTTGATGAATATTTTTGAAAAATCCGCGATGCACTGAGGGCGCGAAAGGTGAAGCGCGAAGTAGCGAGGGATCACTGTATATACACAGACACACAGTGCAGAGCATTGTAGCTGGATGGAATAAATATATGAGTATATAAACACACAGTGCGGAGCATTGTAGCTAGATGGAATAATATGTAGATATATAAACACACAGTGCGGAGCATTGTAGCTAGATGGAATAAATATATAGATATATAAATATAAACACACCCAGTGCGGAGCATTGTAGCTAGATGGAATAAATATGTAAATATATAAACACACCCAGTGCAGAGCATTGTTGCTAGATGGGATGAAACAGCACAACCGTCTACTTAGTTATCCTACATGGTATGATTATGTGCCCATTTAACCCAAAATAAGGAAAAAATCTGGCAATTGAAAGTGTTAGCTTTAAAAATATGAGAATATTTACCAATTGCACAACATTACATTGGCCACCAAAAACCCACACACACACGAAAAAATTAGTCATAAAAAAACTCCCTTGAAATAAAGGAAGCTTTGCAAAAATACCCCTATATATTTTTTTTTCCTTCTTCTTCTTCTTCTCACTCACTCAGATCAACCATTCAGCAGTAACCTCAGACACACACGCAGGCCCTCAACACTTGACACGCACACACACACACACACAGCTCTCTTTCACTCCCTGATTCACTCAAGGTCACAGCTAGGTAGATTTGCACACACATAATTACAAGCTTCACATTAGCACATACACCAATGTTAGTGAGACAGCCTTAAAACAAGCTTGAAATGGCAACCTCAGTGGAAAAAGAGCAAATTTGGCAACCTCACACTGTAATATGAACCCTTTTTGTTTTTCTCTTCACCGCTGTGAGAACACAGTTTGTTTTCTCCCAACAATTATTATTTACATGTCCCCATGGACTAATTTGCCACAACTATATAGACAATAATCACATAACCGTGCTTTTACACTTCACAAAAAAACAGAAAAACAATGGACAAACACGGCTTCCAACTGGCGCGGCACTTGTACTTCCGCCTCCACGGTCTTTTCTTGCCGGGAAAAAACGAAAAAACACAGAACAACCAGATGAACAAACAAACAAAACTGCAGTAATTTTTAAACCAGCGCTATTACTTAAAGGTTAACCCTTTAACTGGCCAGATTAAATGAATGGGTTGCGCGCCCCCAGTGACACAGTGCAGCAACTGCACATGTCAACTTATTGACTGAGTTATGTAATTTATATAGCTGCTGCAACATTATGCAAATTAGATGTGTAAATTTATTCCTATCTGAAACTTTGGATCATATTCTACATCTTTCTAATTGTGTAGCAGGCAATTTAACCCAAAATAAGGAAAAAATCTGGCAATTGAAAATGTTGGCTTTAAAAATATGAGAATATTTAGCAATTGCACAATATTACATTGGCCACCAAAACCCCCCACAAAAAAAATAGTCAAAAAAACCTCCCTTGAAATAAAGGAAGCTTTGTAAAAATACCCCTATATATATATTTATTTTTTTTTGTTTTTCTTCTTCTTCTTCTGACTCACTCAGATCAACCATTCAGCCGTAACCTCAGACACACACGCAGGGCCTCAACACTTCACACACACACACACACACACACACACACAGAGCTCTCTTTTGTCTCTTAACCCCACTTTTGCTCTGTTGTTATCTGATCCATACTGCTGGTTGACCTCCAATAATGTACTTGGCATCGTACTGTTATGTTCTTTATGTCTGTTCTCTCCATCCTCCCTATCCCCTCACCCCCAGCCAGTCGCAGCAGATGACTGCCCCCCCTAAGCCTGGTTCTGCTAGAGGTTTCTTCCTGCCAAATGGGAGTTTTTTCCTCTCCACTGTCGCTTAGTGCTTGCTCATAGGGGATCATCTGATTGCTGGTTTTTCTGAGACTGTGTGTGTTTTGTTTTGTTTTTTTCTGCACTGTGGCGCCACGAGATGGCTTCTGTTGTGATGTGGCGCAGTATAAATAAAGCTAAATTGAATTGAATTGAATTAATTGATAATAAGCCATTATCTCTTGTAACTTTCAAGTCATAGCCTTGGAAATCTGAATTATTTTATTGACAATTTTTTTACCACTCTTGACCACTGGGGGGACCTTGAGTTGCCTTGCATTTCCCCAGGCGCCATATGGCACCTAGGCCAGTTAAAGGGCCGTCATTCTACCGGTCCACTTTAATCAGTGCTCACTGCCATGTTATTGGAGACACTTACACTGATTTCATCAACGCTTACTACAATCTTATAAAGACTCTCACGTTAATGTTTCCGCGCGTTAACAACACCCGGTCCTACCGGGACCACTGAGCTTCCACCTTGTCAAACCTGAACTGCTCCGGACCGAGCTCAACTAAACAGTGTTCAGGCTGTGGCAAGCAGAAACGTACACCAGACTTTGCGGTGTCAAATGTTCAGCTTAACAACCACAACATACGCATTTACCCCACTGGGTCTCCAACCCAGTGTCCATAAGCTTAACAACACATGAATGTACTTACATCCAAATCCCGCCTGTAGAGTTCTAGACCAGTCACCTATCCTCCCGCTCCCAGCCACCCCGAACCAGTAGCCTTCACTACAGTACCACTGAGCCGTTGGGTCCAGCCTGGGAAGGTCTTACATCAGCTGTGCACTCGCTGAAATCGGGCGGGGCGGCCGGGACAGGAGCAGGATGTCAGGTCCCTTGTTCGGAGTGCCAAATGTTAGGATAATTTTCAGTATAATTATTGTGAGTCAAAAATCAGGCAGAATATTTAAATGTAAGTAGATTTATTTTCCTCGTGGCCAATGGCAGTTTATATGGCAGCAGCTTCATGTCCATGCACACATACCTCTGAAAAAAAAACATTTCTCAGGGCAACTTTTAAAGCTGTCTTATCGATGGGGAGTGAGAGAGATTGTCCAGAAGATGAACCGTCCTGTCCTTGAGTCCACGAAGCACACAGTCCTTATCAAATGTTGTCAGGAGCCAGTGTAAATCTTGTTCCCACAGAACTGAAAATGATGAATTGAAACCAGCTGCAGTCATTAAGAAATATCTGAACAATCACTAACCACTGAACAGTTTTATAATCGCTAACTCATGCACTCTTACACACAGAATGAAGCTGTCCAAAGGCCATATATAAAATGCACATATGAGAATATAAAAAGCATGGAATAATATAAGAATAATACAGAATTTTTCTATCAGTAATGTTGTTAAGTCCTGTAAAATTTTACCAGTTGGTTTTACTGATCATACTCTTGTGTGTCATGTTTTTATGAAGAATTTTGCCCCCAAGAGTGTATATTGGCATTTTAACTCAGTTTTAACATTTGATAAAGGTTTCAAAGAGGCTTTAAGATTTTTCTGGACTGTTTTTAGACAAAGGAAAAAAGATTTTACGTGTCTTAGGCAGTGGTGGGACCGTGGTAAGACTGAAATTAAACTACTGTGTCAGCAGTATACATTCAGTGTCACACATGACACCTGTAGCTCTATCAGAGACCTGGAGATAGATATTGTGGTGTTACAGACCTCTTGTGAGTCCACAGCGAGGATGTATTGAAGTCCTCAAATCCAAAAAGAAGACCTGAGCCCAGCTGTTGGACACTAAAGTACAAGGCACCCTAGTCCGATCCCGAATTCAGAACATCACTGAGATGGATGCTTCCTCTAGCTTTTTCTTCAGTCTGGAGAAGAAGCATGGACAGAAAAAGGTAATCCACTCCCTGGTCTCCAACACAGGGCAGGAACTGATGCAGCCTGATCAAATCAGAAAGCGTTGAGTTCTATTCCTCTCTGTACACCACTGACTACAGGGAGGGCAATGGCTTGATGGAGGGGTTCTGCAGTGGACTACCTCAGGTCTCTGAGGAGACCAACTCACAATTAGACCGGCCTCTTCAGTTACCTGAACTGTCTGTTGCCCTTCAGAGCATGAAGGGGAGGAAAGCTCTGAGAAAAGATGGCCTCACTGTGGAGTTTTTTAAAGCTTTCTAGGACATTATAGCACCTGAAATTTTAGAGGTTTTTAACGCAAGTTTGTGTTCAGGCTCTCTGCTGACATCCTGCCGTAGGGCTGTGGTCACCATCCTGCCAAAAAAAAAAAAAAAAAGAGATTTACAGGACATACAAAACTGGTGGCCCATGTCTCTCCTCTGCACGGAGTACAAGATTTTGTCCAAGGCTTTGGCTAACAGGCTGAGGGAAGCTATGGAGTAGGGGATCCATCAGGACCAGACGTACTGTGTACCGGGCAGGTTCATGGTAGACAATGTCTGCCTAATTCGAGATGTTTTGGAAATCTCCAGCTCATTGGGTATAAACACTGGTCTGATTTCTCTCGATCAGGAAAAGGCTTTTGACCACGTTGAGCATGACTTCCTATGGAAGGTGATGGAGAGGTGTGGGTTCAGCACTGGTTTCATAGCCAAGATCCAAAGTCAAGTCAAAGTCAAAGTCAAAGTGCCTTTATTGTCATTCCATGGTTAATAAACAATGCAACGAAACTGAGATGCTGCTCCCTAAAAACAAACTATCATACTCACAGTTCACTCATGCATTTAATATTCTTATAATTACAACAATAAATAATGCTTGAAACAATGTTACCTAAAAGTTGAATACAATATGTACGTAGCAAGATGAAAACATACTGAGCGATAAATATAAAAGACCAGCTTATACACACAGGGTTATTGCCACAAAATAACCTAAAATAACAAAATAATATCAACAGTATGTGCGTGTTACATAAATCCGTCCAAAATACGTACTGCTGCTGGGAAAAAACTATGATTGAACCTGGTAGTCCGGGTTTTATGGGATCTGTACCGCTTTCCCGAGGGGAGCAAGTGAAAGAAATCATGGCCTGGATGAGCACAGTCTTTAATGATGGCAGTAGCTCTGTTGAGGTACCGAGACCTGGAAATCTCTTCCAGAGAAGGGAGAGAACAGCCAGTGATTTTTTTCGCAGTCTCGATCACTCTCTGGTAGGCTTTGCGGTCTGCGGCTGAACAGCCCTCATACCAAACCGTGATGCCATATGACAAAATGCTCTCAATAGCAGAGCGATAAAATAAAACCAGCAACTCAGGCCATTCTTCTTGAGGAGCCTCAGAACGTGTAGATGTTGTTGAGCCTTTTTTATCGTAGCTATGGTGTTAACTGCCCAGGTAAGGTTGTGAGAAATATGAACACCCAGAAACTTAAAAGCCTCCACCCTCTCCACACGCTCCTTGCCTATATATAGAGGAGGCGGCTCACTGCTATGCTTCCTAAAATCAATAATGAGCTCTTTTGTTTTTTTTGTATTCAATAGCAGATTATTATCTGAGCACCATCTCACCAGTTTCTGGACCTCATCTTTGTATGCGGACTCATCTCCTCCTGATATGAGCCCCACTACTGTTGTGTCATCTGCAAACTTCACTATAATGTTTGTGGGATGAACAGGTATGCAGTCATATGTGTACAATGAATACAAAGTGGGGCTCAACACACAGCCCTGTGGCGAGCCTGTGTTAAGCATGACTGTAGAGGAGGAATGGGGTCCGAGTCTAACAGTCTGTGTTCTGTTTATTAGGAAGTCCTTAATCCAGCTGCAAGTGTGAGTAGGCAGACCAAGCTGAAGCAATTTGGTGATGAGAATGTTGGGAATAATTGTATTAAATGCCGAGCTATAGTCAACAAATAACATTTTTACATAGCTCCCCTTGTCTTCTAAATGGCTGAATGCCAAGTGGAGAGCTATAGCAATAGCATCTTCAGTGGATCTGCTCCACCTGTAGGCAAACTGGTACCGATCAGAGTCTGGGGGGAGACTGGGCAAAAGATGTTTCAATACCATTTTCTCAAAGCACTTCATAACAATGGGTGTTAATGCTACTGGTCGATAGTCATTCAGACTGCTAATAGTATGTTTTTTAGGTACAGGAATAATGACTGCAGATTTTAAACACTGTGGAACAATGGCTGCCTTGAGAGACAAGTTAAAAATGTCAGTCAAAAACAGAGCATAGCTGATCTGCACATGCTCTGAGCACCTTTCCTGGCACTCCATCGGAACCAGTAGCCTTTCTCGGGTGAACTGCTCTCAGTGTCTGTCTCACCTCATGATCCTGCAGGATAAGCACATCAGAGCTGGCATTCAATAACATCTGTTGGTCCGGGCGAGGTGTATTTGCCTCAAACCGTGCGAAAAAGCAGTTCAGTTCTTCTGCCAGTGAGGCGCTGATGTCACTGGAAATGATGCTGCTGCCCTTATAGTTTGTGATATGGTTAAAGCCTTGCCATACTCGTCTCGAATCATTATCAGAAAAATGGTCATCGACTTTCTTCTTATAGGTCTGTTTAGCCTCCTTAATGCCTTTCTTCAGATTAGCCCGGGCGGTGCTATACAGATCTGTATCCCCTGACCTGAAGGCTGTATCATGAGCTCTGAGGAGTGCCTGGACTTCTTTTGTCATCCAAGGCTTCTGGTTAGGAAAAACCCTGATGTGTTTTTCCACAGTAACCTGATTGATACAGTAGGTGATGTAGTGTAATACAGTCTGTGTGTACATTTCCAGATCCTCATTCTTGAATAAATCCCATAGAGTGTTTGAAAAACAGTCCTGCAGCTGAGAAAGAGCTCCCTCAGGCCATGTTGTGATGTTCTTTATAGTAGGTCTAGCAGTTCTCCTGAGGGGGGGTGTATGCCGGGATGGGGAGCAATGATAGATGGTCTGACAGGCCAAGATGTGGACACGGCACAGCTCTGTAAGCATGCTTCAGGTTCGAATACACCAGATCAAGACAATTCTTTCCCCTAGTGGCACATTTCACATACTGTGTGAAATTAGGCAGCACAGTTTTCAAGCATGCTTGATTAAAATCACCAGCTAATAATGTGAACACCGTTGGGATAGGACTGCTGCTGTTTATTTATTACACTGTACAAATGACTAAGAGCCGCTTTAGTATTTGCATCAGGAGAAATATAGACGGCTGTTATAATAATCACGCTCAGCTCTCTTGGAAGATAAAAAGGCCGACATAAGACTGGCATTGTCTCTAGATCAGGAGAACAGTAAGTGTTAATAATACGGCTGTGATTAGTCCAAGTGTTGTGAAGAAAAATGCAGAGACCGCCTCCTCTTTTTTTACCGGATTCTGCTGTTCGGTCCATTCGGTGAAGTGTGTGCTCTGGTAGCTGCACTGCAGCATCGGTGATCAGCGGGTGGAGCCATCCTTCCATTAACAACAGCAAACAGCAGTCTCTCACAGTTTTATTAGTTGCCAGCTGTAGCTCTAAATCATCCATCTTGTGGACGATGCTTCTGGCGTTGGAGAGAAAAATGCTGTGCACCGGAGGTCTATGCGGCTGTCTCTTTAGCCTCGCTAGCAGGCCCGACCAGCATCCCCGCTTTTGCTTTCTCTCCCTCCTCTGTCTGCGTCGCTTCCCAGGACCGACAACAATCCATGGTGATCCTGCTGGTCTACAGATAGCCTCCGGTATGTTTTGTGTGTTCTCGAAAACTGCTGTAACAGCAGACTTTTGTTGAAGTCCAATGTTTATCAGCTCAGTACGACTGTACACAAATCCAGCTTCACACGGTCCAATATCCAAAAACAACATACATACACACAAAAATAGGGAGCAAAGAGCCGCTGCACAACCGCGCGCCGCCATCTTAAGCCAGTCATATATCCAGGTGTTATATGTTGGTGTTGAGAGTACACTGAAAATCAATGGCAGTTTGTGTGCTCCTCTCAGAGTGCATAGAGGCATCCGGCAGGGCTGTGCTTTGTCTGGTATGCTCTATGCACTCTCCCTAGAACCCTTCCTCCATAAAATATGCACAAGCACTGATGGACTTGCCTTACCTGGTTTTAATAGAAAGAGTGTTTTATCTGCCTATGCGGATTATGTAATTGTTTTTATTAAAAATCAGATTGATGTTAATGTTTTAATTGATTTAACTGGTGCCTTCACCTTTTTATCAGCAGCAAGGGTGAACTGGAGAAAAAGTGAAGCCCTTGCTGTTGGCGATTGGCTTGGTGGCCTCCCGGTTCTGCCACACGACATGGCATGGAAAAAAGATGGCATAAAATACCTGGGGATATTTCTTGGTAATGATGTCATGGTCCGGAGGAACTGGGAGAATGTTGGGGAAAAAATTGAAGGCAAAATTAACAAGTGGAGATGGCTGCTCCCTCAGACGTCCTACAGAGGGAGGGTGCTTGTGCTAAACAACCTGGTTGCCTCCCTGCTTTGGCACCGATTAACCTGCCTAGATCCCCCATCAGGTTTACTGTCCCAGATCCAGACGAAAATTGTAAACTTTTTCAGGGACATTTTGCACTGGGTGCCACAGGGGGTGCTGTCTCTACCAAGAGAGGACGGGGGACAGGGCCTCATACACCTGGCCAGCAGAACTGGTTACAGTTTGTGCAGAGGTTTCTGACGGGGCCAGCAGATCTTTTGTGGAGAGAAGTGGCCAGCTGCATCTTCAGGCGAGTGAGTAATTTGGGACTGAATTACGCTCTGTTTTTAACTAATTCAAAATGTTTAAGTTTAAGGGGGTTGCCTCCGTTTTATCAAAGTGTTTTTAAGTCCTGGAACCATTTTAACACTAAATGATGTAAGAACTCTGACTCCCTTTTTTGGCTCTTGAGGGAGCCGTTGATTCATGGAGCAAGGCTGGACATCTGCACTGAGACCACTCCTGGGCTGATGGCAGCAGTCCTGAAAACAAAGACTCTGACTCTTGAACAACTGGTGAATGCAGCAGGACCAACACTTACAGACTCCCTGCATGCAGCTGCCTTACTGGGTATCCAGTCTGCCAGAGTGGCTCGGAGGGTCCTGGAACTTTGGAGGCAGCGGCTCAATGGGAGGGAAAGACGGCTTCTGGTGGACCACAGCAGAGGAGCCACTGAACCCAACCATGGTGACCTTTTCCTGGAGATCTCCATGAGCCCTGATCTTGGTGATCTAACTGGACACTTGTTAAAAACACACAATTCCAGACAGCTGACCTTACACAAGGCCGACAAAAAGATGCTGTACATCAATTGTGTTAAGGGCATCAACAAAACAGGACTGCACAGCAGACCCTCCACTGTGTGGACTGAGAAGCTGAGTGGGGAAGGAGTGAGTCCACAGCGGAGAGTATTGTACAAACCCCCAATTAAAAAAAGGAGAGCAGATCTCCAGTGGAGAACTTTACATGGAGCTACTGCCTCAAATGCTTTTATTTCTGTTCTTAATCCTGCTGTTTCAAACCAGTGCCTTTTCTGCAGTCTTCGAGAGACGGTGTTTCATGCTTTTAGTGAGTGTAAGAGGCTTACAGTGCTCTTCACTCTTTTAACAAAAGGTTTTAATTTATTTGGTGAAAAATTTTCTGTGGGTCATTTTATTCATGGTGCTGGATACCAAAAAAACAAGTAAAGAAAAGTGGCAGCTGCTGAATTTTATTATTGGTGAAACCAAGCTGGTAATACATGTTAGCAGGAAAAATAAAGTCGAAGGCAAACCAGTTCAAGAACCGGCCCCTGTGTGGCGCTGCAACATCCGGTCCAGACTGAGACTGGAGTACAGCTTTTTTAAGATGACTGGGAACGTGGATGGTTTTAGGCAAACATGGTGTTATAGAGGCAGCACGGTGGCGGAGTGGTTAGCACTGCGGCAGCACAGCAACTCACCCTTGGCCAGGGGATCCTGGGTTTGATCCCAGCCCCCGACCAACAGTGATCTGTGTGGAGTTTGCATGTTCTCCCCGTGTCTGCGTGGGTTTACTCGGGGATTTCTCTGGTTTCCTCCCACATGCCAAAAACATGCAAGTTACACTACTGTTCAAAAGTTTGGGGTCACTTAGAAATTCTCTTATTTTTGAAAGAAAAGCACTGTTTTTTTCAATGAAGATAACTTTAAACTAATCAGAAATACACTCTAATATCTAATATACATTGGTAATGTGGTAAATGACTATTCTAGCTGCAAATGTCTGGTTTTTGGTGCAATATCTACATAGGTGTATAGAGGCCCATTTCCAGCAACTATCACTCCAGTGTTCTAATGGTACAATGTGTTTGATCATTGCGTCAGAAGGCTAATGGATGATTAGAAAACCCTTGTGCAATCATGTTAGCACAGCTGAAAACAGTTTAGCTGGTTAGAGAAGCTATAAAACTGACCTTCCTTTGATCTGTCCAGGGTGTACCCTGCCTCTCGCCCAAAGATGCTGGGATACACTCCAGCCCCCCCCCCCCCCCCCCCGCAACCCGAAAAGCATTAAGCGGAAGAAGATTGATGGATGGTGTTATAGAGATATCCTTTGTGGTGTATGTGAGAATGAACTGTGTGTTGCACATTTTTTAGTTGGTTGATTTATTTTATGTGTTTAGCATGTTTTAAAAATTTTGTACGCACTTTTTACTTTGCTTTGATGTCCTTGTAAATATGTAAATAAAGTGTTTTTGTAAAAATCTTCTTCTTCTTCTTCTTCTTCTTCTTCTTCTTCTTCTTCTTCTTCTCCTTCTTCTTCTTCACCACTAAAAGTGCATGGGGAGAAAAAAATGCTAACCCCCAATTTCCACTGCTTTCTGTTACAGCTGCAATCTGGTCTCTGCAACAAATGCTTCCATTCTAGTCAACATCACAAGACCCAGCTTGCTAAAAATATACAAGTCTATTTTTGATGGATGCTGGATCCAGTCCACAAAGAAATGCTGTGATATCTTTTTTCTTTCAGCTACTCCTTTTAGGGGTCACCACAGTTGGAGTGACAGCTGCATTCAAGGGGGGAGTGGGGTTAAATCAGAGATCAGACCATGATGTTTGCAGATGACATTGTGATCTGTAGTGAGAGTAGGGAGCAGGTGGAAGAGAGCCTGGAGAGGTGGAGGTACAGTGCATCTGGAAAGTATTCACAGTGCTTCACTTTTTCCACATTTTGTTATGTTACAGCCTTATTCCAAAAGGGATTAAATTCATTTTTTTCATCAAAATTCTACACACAACACCCCATAATGACAACATAAAAAAAAGTTTTTTGAGATTTTTGCAAATTTATGAAAAATCAAAAACTAAAAATCACATGTACATAAGTACAGCCTTTGCTCAATACTTTGTTGGTGCACCTTTGGCAGCAATTAAAGCCTCAAGTCTTTTTGAATATGATGCCACAAGCTTGGCACACCTATCTTTGGGCAGTTTTGCCCATTCTTCTTTGCAGCACCTCTGAAGCTCCATCAGGATGAATGGGAAGTGTCGGTGCACAGCCATTTTCAGTTCTCTCCAGAGATGTTCAATTGGATTCAAGTCTGGGCTCTGGCTGGGCCACTCAAGGACATTCACAGAGTTACCCTGAAGCCACTCCTTTGATAGCTTGGCTGTGTGCTGAGGGTCGCTGTCCTGCTGAAAGATGAACCATTGCCCCAGTCTGACGTCAAGAGCGCTCTGGAGCAACTTTTCATCCAGGATGTCTCTGTACATTGCTGCATTCATCTTTCTCTCTATCCTGACTAGTCTCCCAGTTCCTGCCACTGAAAAACATCCCCACAGCATGATGCTGCCACCACCATGCTTAACTGTAGGGATGGTATTGGCCTGGTGATGAGCGGTGCCTGGTTTCCTCCAAATATGACACCTGGCTTTTACACCAAAGAGTTCAATCTTTGTCTCATCAGACCAGAATTTTTTTTTTTTCTCATGGTCTGAGAGTCCTTTAGGTGTCTTTTGGTAAACTCCTGCCATGTGCCTTTTACTAAGGAGTGGCTTCCATCTGGCCACTCTACCATGCAGACCTGATTGGTGAATTGCTGCAGAGATGGTTGTCCTTCTTGAAGGTTCTCCTCTCTCCACAGAGGAATGCTGGAGCTCTGACAGAGTGACCATCGGGTTCTTGGTCACCTCCCTGACTAAGGCTCTTCTCCCCCAATCGCTCAGTTTAGACGGCCGGACAGCTCTAAGAAGAGTCCTAGTGGTTCTGAACTTCTTCCATTTATGGATGATGGAGGCTATTGTGCTCATTCGGACCTTCAAAGCAGCAAAAATTTTTCTGTACCCTTCCCCAGATTTGTGCCTCGAGACAATCCTGTCTCGGAGGTCTACAGACCGTTCCTTTGACTTCATGCTTGGTTTGTGCTGACATGGACTTTCAACTGTGAGACCTTATATAGACAGGTGTGTGCCTTTCCAAATCATGTCCAATCAACTGAATTTACCACAGGTGGACTCCAGTTAAGCTGCAGAAGCATCTCAAGGATGATCAGTGGAAACAGGATGAACCTGAGCTCAATTTTGACCTTCATGGTAAAGGCTGTAAATACTTATGTACATGTGATTTCCTAGTTTTTCATTTTTGATAAATTTGCAAAAATCTAAAAAAAAAAAAAAATCAAGTTACCATTATGGGGTATTGTGTGTAGAATTTTGAGGAAAAAAATTAATTTAGTCCATTTTGGAATAAGGCTGTAACAACAAACTGTGGAAAAATGAAGCGCTGTGAATGCTTTCTGGATGGACTGTATGCTTGAGAGAGAAGAGGAATGAAAGTCAGTAGAAGCAAGACAGAATACATGGATGTGAATGAGAGGGAGGCAGGTGTAAAGTGAAGATGCAAGAAGTAGAGGTAGTGAAAGTAGATGAGTTTAAATACCTGGGGTCAACCATCCAAAGCAATGAAAAATGCACAAGAGAGGTGATGAAGAGAGTGCAGGTAGGGTGGAGTGGGTGGAGATGAGTCAGGGGTGATTTGTGCCAAAAAGATAGCAGCTAGAGTGAAAGGTAAGAGTTACAAGACAGTAGTGAGACCTGATACGATGTATTACTTGGAGATGGTGGTGCTCACAAAAAGACATGAGGTGGAGCTGGAGGTGGCAGAGTTTAAGATGCTAAGAGTTTCATTGGAAGTGACTAGGAGGGGCAGGATTAGAAATGCGTATATCAGAGGGACAGCTCAGATAGAGCAGTTTCAAGACAAAGTAAGAGAGACAAGGCTGAGATGGTTTGGCCATGTGCAGAGGAGGGATAGTGGATATAATGGACAAAGGATGTTGAAGATGGAGCTGCCAGGCAGGAGAAAAAGAGGAAGGCCACAGAGAAGATTCATGGATGTGTTATGTCTGCCCCTTGTAGGGTATAAATGAGGTACCAATCGCCAGTAGTGAGTTTGCTTATTTATTAAATAATAAAGAACAAAAGAACGTGCCATGAGGGGCAAAATACAAACAAAAAAAAAAGTTCTGGGGGCCGACCAAAATCCCAGGACCGCCGAAAAGCCAGATGGAATGAGTCGGGTGGTCTGCCTGAGAACATAGACCACCTGACCCGGCGGCTCAGTCTTTCAGATGGCCGGCCAGTGTTCTTCAGCCACCAGGACCGAAGGGGTGAACTGGGAGGCGGCCTTCCCACCAGAAGAAGAAGAAGAAGGGCTTTTTAAAAACAAAATATTTCAAATATGTAAAAAAAGAAAATGATTAGATAATAAAGACATCAAAAAAGAAACATTGTAGACAAGGAGCGTCAACAATATTTTTCTAGCAAATCAAATCAGTAATGTATGTTTGAAAAGAAGTAGGATGCAGTTTAAAAGAACTTTTCCTAGTCCTACCCCCTTTTACACCTCGTTTTTTTTTAATGAAACTCAAATATCAGTCACTCATGTCAATAATTTCAATATTTATCACAAACCAGAAAGGAAATCAAAAACAAAAAATTAAAAAAGTGCAATATTCACTAAGCTTCTATATATAAAAAGAAATGACTATATATTTTGTGATTCTGTAAATTTATAGTTTTTATTTTCTATAAATCATTATTTTTCTGTTACGGCTCAAGAAATATTCACTGTCATATGGTTTTTCCCCATGATATCCAGCTGCATAAAACAACAAATTAAAAGACTCAAAAAGCTGTAAGTCATTATTACAAAAGTGCTTGAAATATTTAACTTCATGTTTGATGAATAGAGAACATATTCAGTTATAAAGAAAACAAATTTTTCCATGATAATGTAAACTTTTGAGGTGCATTTGTAGATCACATTAGAGGGACCAAAAATGTCCCAAAGTAAAAGCAGTCACTATTATGATACTGTGTTGTGGTTGGTTATGTCTGTATGGAGATATATAAAGTTATTTCTTTAGTAGCGTGATAAGGCACAGGATGTCAGGAATGAGTTTATGATGAGCAGATAAGGTTTAAACTGACAGTTATTGTTGTTACAGATTAATCTGTTGATTATTTTTAATTATTTGACTTATCAGTTGATCAATATTTTTTTAAGTCAAAAATGCCCATCACAATATCCTAGAGCTAAAGGTCACCAACTGTGTTGGTTTGTTAAAAAAAAAAAAAATAGTCACAATCCTGACAGGGAATTTGTCCTTGACACTAGACTGGGGGATATTATTCGGGTTGGACACGTCTATCAACCTTTCTATCTTGTCAACTGAGCTATTTTTAGTGTGGAAAAAGTTAGTGTGTGACCGAAAGCAGTGGATTGGTGTAGTGGTATGCTGGAGACCCAGGTTCAAGTACACGCAGTAAAGTCTTGTTTTTCTGAAGGACAACATGCATCTCCTGTGCAGCTGAAAACCAAATGTGTAGCATGTAGAATGTGTAAATGATGAGGCAAGTTGGTCTCAATCAGTTTATTACACATTCTCTCTCATGAGCATAGTAGAAAAGAGGACCTCTCACACAGAACTCTTCACTTATATACTCAGGTCCTTCTGCATATCAAAAGGTTACAATGCATTCACATAAAAGGTCACATTGCATTTCCTCATAAATCCCTTAGCATCCCCCTCACAGTCTTTGGCCCCAAAGGATCCTCCAAGCAGTCTCTTGGCACACAAAGGCTCCTCCAAGCCATCTCTCGCATATCAAAGATTACACTTTCACAGCTTCCTGTTATCCCCAAGGAAACTCTGCACTTGTTCTTATCTAAGATGTGAGGCATTATGTAAGGCATTAAGTAAGTCACATGTGTGGCTACAAGCACACCTTAAATTTTAAATATAGCTGTAGGCAGCGATCATCGGGTCCCAAGCAGGTGTAGACTTCAAAGTCTTGTATTGCTTAGCAACAGCATTTAACACCTATGATCTGCTACACGTTAGTTTTTAGAGCAGCACTATGTAACTTTCTTGTTCCTTCTAGGAACACTGAAAAGACCACAACCACGGCGACCACAACCCCAGTCCCAACAACCAACCACAGGGCTTTTTGTTGGTGGTGGCTAATGTTGTGCCCTATGATTCGCTGCTGGGACCGATGCCACAGACCGAGGCCACATCTGCTGTCCCCCCAGTAATGACACCAAAAAAGGAGCTGTTGAGGGCAATGTGGGTCCACTCAGGCTGTGGAGAAAGTGACATTCACACGGTCAAACGTTGGTGTACCCTCAAAATCATTTTGCAAACATTGTTGTGAGGTGAAAATCTTATCTTGTGGGAATGACGAGACAGAGTTCTCTCTCAAGTCAGCTTTATTCACATCACCAACATCTCAAAGAAGAAAGAGACCAACAGAGGAAACTCTCGTCCTTAAATACCAGGACTCTTACAGTTCACAAGTCACATGTCTCACAGACCACGTTGCATTAAAATTCACAGTAACAATGCATCTCCTCTTTAATCCTTTAATTACTCCCCCACAGTCTCAAGCCTTGCATACCAAAGCTAACATCCTTGCAGCTTCCTGTAATTTCCAAGGAAGCTCTGCCTTTGTTCTGATCTAAAATTTGAGTCACAAAGCAGGTCACATATGTGTGTCCACCACAATCTATTCAATTCAATTCAATTCAACTTTATTTATATAGCACCATTTCACAACAACAGTCATCTCATAGCACTTTCAACTGTAGGGGAAACCCCCACAGTTGCAGAAAAACCCCAGCAATCAGGCAGTCCCCTGTGAGCAAGCACTTGGCGACGGTGGAGAGGATAAACTCCCTTTTAACAGGAACAAACCTCCAGCAGAACCAGGCTCAGGGAGGGGCAGTCATCTGCTGCGACTGGCAGGGGGGTGAGGGGGTAGAGAAGATGAAAAGAACAGACATGTAGAGAGCAAACAGAATGATGGGGACTCAATCTATGGGAGAGAACAAACAGATGTTAATGACCAGCAAAAAAAAAATATTTCATTGAGAGTGAAGAAAAGAGTGAAGCCCAGTGCATTAATGGAGGTCCCCCGGCTGTCTAAACCTATTAGCAGCATAACTAATGGAGGGTTCAGAGACACATGATCCCTCCCTAATTTTAGGCTATATCAAAAAGGAAGGTTTTAACCCTATTCTTAAAAACAGAGATCGAGTCTGACTCCTGAATCCATATTGGCGGCTGCTTCCACAGGAGAGGAGCTTGATAACTGAAGGCTCTGCCTCCCATTGTACTTTTGGAGATTGTAGGTATTACAAGTAATCCTGCATTTTGGGAGCGTAGTGCTCTGTTAGGATAATACAGTAGTATCAGATCTTTTAAATAAAAAGGGGCCTGATTGTTTAGAGCTTTGTAAGTAAGAAGAAGGATTTTAAACTTAATTCTAAACTCTATGGGGAGCCAATGAAGGGAGGCCAGAACCGGAGAGATCTGATCTCTCTTTCTAGTACCTGTTAAAACTCTTGCTGCAGCATTTTGGATTAGCTGAAGACTTTTTAAAGATGTTTTAGGACAACCTGATAATAAAGCGTTACAATAATCTAATCTAGAGCTAACAAAAGCGTGGATCAGTTTCTCAGCATCACTCTGAGACAAGATGCTCCTAATCTTGGCAATATTGCGCAAGTGATAGAAGGCAGTCTTAGAAACAAATTTAATATGTGAATTGAAATACAGATCTTGATCAAAAATAACTCCAAGGTTCCTCACAGAGCTATTAAGAGAAAGAGTAACCGCATCCAAACTAAAAGTTTGATTTGGAAAGATATTTCTAAGGTTTTTTTGGACCAACAAGAATGACTTCAGTTTTATCTGAATTTAATAGCAGGAAATTGCAAGTCATCCAAGCTTTGATTTCCTTAAGACAGGCTTCTAACTTGGCTAACTGATTACTATCATCTGGCTTCATTGACAGGTATAATTATGTGTCATCTGCATAACAATGAAAATGTATACAGTGCTTTCTAATAATGTTGCCTAAGGGAAGCATATATCAACTAAAAAGAGTAGGGCCTAGCACAGATCCCTGTGAAACTCCATGACTGAGCTTTGAGTTGAAAGAAAACTCATTATTGACATGAACAAACTGGAACCTATCAGATAAATAAGATCTAAACCACTGCAACGAAGTTCAATTAAGTCAGTCCAACATATTGTTCTAATCTATCAAGTAGAATATTATGATCGATAGAATCAAAAGCTGCACTTAGGTCTAAAAGGACAAGAACAGAAACAAGTCCATTATCAGATGCGATAAGGAGGTCATTAGTAACCTTCACTAAGGCTGTTTCAGTACTATGATGGATTCTAAACCCAGATTGAAACTCTTCAAGTAAACCATTTCCCTGCAGGTGGTCAAATAATTGCGTAGCAACAACTCTTTCTAAGATTTTTGAAATGAAAGGGAGATTAGAGATTGGTCTATAGTTAGCTAAAACTCCTGGATCCAGCGTTGGCTTTTTGAGTAAGGGTTTAATTATAGCCGTTTTAAAAGCCTGAGGTAAATGGCCTAAAGTTAATGAAGAATTGATTATTTGAAGAATAAAGCTACCAATAAGTGGGAAGACTTCTTTAAATAACCTAGTAGGAATAGGATCTAAAAGACAAGTTGAAGGCTTGGATGAGGAAATTATTTTGTCTAACTCTAAAAGGTCGATTGGAGTAAACTCATCCAAACAGATATCAATTGAAGGAGTTATAGTAGTTACTGTGTTTAAGTTAACGGTGGGAAGAATTTGATTGATTTTATCTCTGATAGATGAAATTTTATTATTGAAAAAGTTCATGAAGTCCTGACTAGTAAGCTCTAAGGGAATGCTAAATTAAATTAAAATTAAATTAAATCACCCTTATTATCATTCAACTGTACAACCAATCATGTACAGTAGAACAAGATTGTGTTTTTACCTATCTACTGTGTTAATCACACACACCCCAAGTGCAGAATCAGAGGCCCACGCCATGCAAGGCGCCGCCACAAATTTCCCTCCTCCATTCCATTATTGCTGAGCACCAAGCTGGACGGCAGAAAGTTCCACTTTTATATGGTCTTCAGCATGACCGGGCTGGGATTTGAATCCCTGCCTCCCGGGTGTGGGGCGGATGCTCTACCAACTGAGCCACCAAGATTGACAGAGTCCTGACTCTTTGTCAGCCTGGCTACAGTGCTGAAAAGAAACCTAGTGTAGAAGATGCCTTACAAACGAGACTGAGTTTATTTCTCAGGAAAGCTTTATTGGAAGTCACATCTTCTATCATCAAAGTTCTCAGCAGAAAAGAGACAGAACCAACTTTCCTCACAGTTTTTATACCCCAGAGATACTAAACCCCCACATCAAGTATCTCACACCTTCACCCCACAGAAGTTCAGTAAACACATGAACCCACAGTCACATATAGCCTCCGAGACTTGCTGGTGTCTCTGTTCCCTTCTCCACCTCGGGGCTCCCGTTGGGACATTGTCTCTGACCTCCGTCTTCCCCCAGCACCCACCTCCTAGCCGAGGTCCCTGCTGGGGCATTGTTCCTTTGGACGTTTGATCTGTAGGGTCTGCACCGTCATGCCTACTGGATGCATGTGGGGGAGAATGCGTACCATACAAGCATGCCATATATGTGCCTTAAATATGCACCATATAACCCCCCCCCCCCCCAAACGTTCAAATAAGGACAAATTACACTTCAAATGCATAGAATCATGACACCCCACACAGAACAAGAGAGAAAAAAAAAAACTTGGCACAACAGGTCACATTTCCCACTGCTTGGGCTTCAACTCTCTGCCATATCTGCTGTGAGCAGGTCTTGCTCTGCCTGTGGCTGTCTGCTGCATCTGTGAAGTAGAATCATTAACACATCGTCGTGAAAGCTTAGCAGAGCGTCTCCCGGGTGGCCTGCCGCGGCGGGGGGCTCTGGCCAACTGTACTGGGTCGTCAGCTAACACAAAAGCGGGTTTGAGTCTGTTAATGCAGACTAAGTCCCTCCTGTCTCCCAAATCGAGCAAAAAATGCTTTTCCCCGGTTTCTAACACTCTGAACGGTCCATCGTAAGGTGGCCTTAAACCTAACCTCTGTGCATCGTGTCTAACAAAGACAAATTCTGCATTCTTCAAGGCTTTGGGCACAAAAACACGTGGAAAACTGTGATGAACGGGACCGGGGAGGGTGTGTGACCCCGCGTCGCTCTGCAGCAGCTGAGCGGGGAGGTGCTCCGGAGCAGGGTTCTCAGGGAAGAAATCTCCCGGTAACCGGAGGGGTTGGGCGAAGACGAGTTCGGCCGGAGAGGCTTGCAAATCCTCTTTAGGTGCTGAACGCAACCCTAATAAAACCCATGGGAGCTTATCAACCCAATTTGTGTCCGTGAGAGCCGCTCTGAGGGCTGCTTTCAATGACCGATGGAAGCGCTCGCACAAACCGTTGGCCTGGGGGTTATACGCGGTCGTGCGATGAATTTTCACCCCCAGGCTGAGTGCCATGGACGACCAGAGCTCGGAAACAAACTGGAGTCCTCTGTCAGACGTTATGTCTGACGGGATACCAAAACGTGCGACCCAAGCTGTTAAAAAGGCACGTGCAACATCTGCCGCTGTGGTTGCCGCCAGAGGGACCGCCTCTGGCCAGCGCGTGGTGCGGTCTACCATGGTTAAAGGGTGTGTGAACCCCTGGGACAGCGGAAGAGGTCCTACTAAGTCGATATGCACATGATCAAAGCGTTTGGCTGGGATGTGAAAAGGTTCTAGAGGGGCTCGTGTGTGTTTGTGTACCTTTGCTCTTTGACACGCAGCGCAGGCTGCAGCCCACTCTTTGTCTTGTTTACGCAGCCCCGGCCAAACAAACTTCTCTCCTACCATTTTCATAGACGCGCGGACGCCCGGGTGTGCCAGCGAATGTATTAAGTCAAAAACACGGCGACGCCATGCAGCCGGGACCACGGGACGGGGACGCCCCGTGGAGGTATCGCAGATTAGGGAGGGCATGCCTCTTTGAAGCATCCTGTGCTCCAGCCTTAGCCCTGTTGGCCCAGACTGGAGCGCGCGCACGTCCGCGTCGCCAACCTGTTCAGCGGCCATGGCTGCATAATCTAACCCGACGCAGACCAGGGTTGTGAGCGCTTCCGCGCCGCAAGCCTGACCTAGGTCTGCAGCCGCCGAATCTGCCTCCTGGGGGCCTGTCGCTGCAACTGCACGCGAGAGGCAATCTGCCACTACATTGTGTTTACCCGCCACGTGTTGAATGTCAGTGGTAAACTCCGAAATTGCAGCCAGCTGCCTCTGTTGTCGGCCCAACCAAGGCTCTGAAACTTTAGCCATTGCAAAAGTTAAGGGTTTATGGTCCACGAACGCGGTAAAACGGCGCCCTTCCAACCAGAACTGGAAGTGGCGGATGGCCAAATGCAGGGCTAAAAGCTCCCTGTCAAACGCGCTGTATTTACGCTCGCTATCGCGCAATGTTTTGCTGAAAAACGCGAGTGGTTGCCAGCATCCTGCCACCAGTTCCTCGACAACCGCTCCCACTGCCACGTCGGAGGCGTCTGTGGTTAGCGCCATGCGAGCTGCCGGCACCGGGTGTGCCAATAATGCAGCGTTCGCGAGGGCTGATTTGACCTGTGAAAAAGCGCGCTCCCGATCCGGGGACCACTCGACCTTAGATGCAGGTTTTTGCTTCTTTAATGCCGCGTACAATGGGTGCATGAGCCGTGCCGCGTTTGGGAGGAAACGGTTATAAAAATTGACCATCCCAAAAAATTCCTGCAGCGCCTTAACCGTCTGCGGTTGGGGGAAATCCGTTATTGCGCGCACTTTATCCGGCAGCGGGACTGCGCCTTCTGGCGACACGTGGTGTCCCAAAAAATCGATTTTCGCTACCCCGAATTGGCACTTCGCTGGGTTAATGATCAGCCCGTGTTCTGTGAGCCTCTGAAAAACGGCTGTGAGGTGGCTTTCGTGCTCGGCTTCGGACGCGCTGGCTACCAAAATATCATCCAAATAAGCGAACACGAAAGGGAGGTCGTTCAGCACTGCATCCATCATGCGTTGGAACGTCTGCGCGGCGCCCTTGAGGCCGAAAGGCATGCGCAAAAACTCGAAAAGCCCGAAAGGGGTTATAACTGCCGTTTTGGGTACGTCCTGCGCACGGACTGGAACTTGGTGATAACCACGCACCAAATCTATTTTGGAAAAGATGCGCGCCCCCGCTAAATGCGCCGAAAAATCCTGGATGTGCGGAATCGGATAGCGGTCGTGGGCTGAAGCATTATTTAATCTGCGGAAATCACCGCAAGGGCGCCACGAGCCGTCAGCCTTGGGTACCATGTGCAGGGGTGACGACCAGGCGCTGTTCGAACGCCAGACTATGCCCAGTTTTTCCAAGTTGGCAAATTCCTCGCGCGCGATGGCCAGTTTAGCTGGGTCCAACCGCCGAGCTTTTGCAAAAACAGGGGGGCCCGAAGTACTTATGAAATGCTCGACCCCGTGTTTGGCAACTGACGCTGAAAATGTAGGGACCGTGAGTGCTGGAAACTGGTTGAGTAATGCATGAAACTTACCACCCGCAGCTGTGACATTGGAATGTGTAGAAGGCAGGGCCACCCGAGCTGTGCAGGAGATAGAGTAGAAAGACTGTGCATTTACAATACGTCTATTAGCAAGATCAACTAACAAACTGTTTGAGCACAAAAAGTCAGCACCTAGCATGTTGTTGTTAACTGTAGCAACAACGAAGGTCCACTCGAAGGTGCGCCCGTGGAGGGACAGGCGGAGCGTCTTTGCCCCATAGGTTTTGATCGTGGAGCCGTTCATCGCTAACACCAGGGGGCCGCTGGCCGGCGCCAGTGTGTCCGCGTAGGTAGGCTTGACAAAACTCAGCTGGGAGCCCGTGTCCACCAGGAATTCTTTCCCAGAATTCGCGTCTGTCACGAAAAGCAGCTTGTTCTTCGTGCCGAGAGTCGCAGCTGCTACCGGCTCCCGGACTTGGCGTTTCCCTGGCGCTGATACCGGCACGGTGGGACGCATCTGTGGGCTTTCTCGGCGAAACGTCGATGGTAGAAGCAGAGGGCGTTGTCAGCTCCGCTTCTCCTGGTCTCTACCGCTGCTGCCGTCAGTGGATCCGGTGCCGCAGCCTCTGGTCTCCCTCCTTCTCGCGAAGGGGCGGTCATCTCTGCTGCTGCCGTCGTGGCTGCGCACCGTCTATGGGAGTCGACGAGCCGTTGCGCCACCTGTCCCAGCTCGTGGTAGTCACGGTTGACGAGCGGCTGCGAGCTGGCTAGGGCGACTCTCACTGCTGGCGGGAGCGTTCTGAGGAAGAGGTGGGCGAAGATAAAACTGTCGTCATCTTCGCCTCTCAGGCTCATCATCTTTGCCATCAGATCTGCTGGCCTGTCTGCTTCTCCCTCTGTCAGCGCCAGGAGCTTCTCTGCTCGCTCTTCCCGCGAGGGAGTGAAGGCTCGGATGAGGGCAGCTTTCAGTGTGTCATACTTGTTGTCTTGGGGCGGGTGGTTGGTCAGGCTCTCCACCCGCTGCACTGTGAGGCTGTCCAGCTTCGCGACGACATGATAGAACCTCGTAGCGTCCGCTGAGATTCCCCGAAGGTGGAATTGCGCCTCCACAGTGGTAAACCAGGAGCGCGGGTTATGTTGCCAGAAGTCGGGCAGCTGTAGTATGGTAGCTGCGTTAACCCGGTTGGCTCCTGAAGGGTCCGGTGCGGAAAGCTCGCAGCCACCGGCCATAGTTAGTCGTAGGTCACCAGTGTAGAAGATGCCTTACAAACGAGACTGAGTTTATTTCTCAGGAAAGCTTTATTGGAAGTCACATCTTCTATCATCAAAGTTCTCAGCAGAAAAGAGACAGAACCAACTTTCCTCACAGCTTTTATACCCTAGAGATACTAAACCCCCACATCAAGTATCTCACACCTTCACCCCACAGAAGTTCAGTAAACACATGAACCCACAGTCACATATAGCCTCCGAGACTTGCTGGTGTCTCTGTTCCCTTCTCCACCTCGGGGCTCCCGTTGGGACATTGTCTCTGACCTCCGTCTTCCCCCAGCACCCACCTCCTAGCCGAGGTCCCTGCTGGGGCATTGTTCCTTTGGACGTTTGATCTGTAGGGTCTGCACCGTCATGCCTACTGGATGCATGTGGGGGAGAATGCGTACCATACAAGCATGCCATATATGTGCCTTAAATAACCTAGTAGGAATTGGATCTAAAAGACAAGTTGAAGGCTTGGATGAGGAAATTATTTTGTCTAACTCTAAAAGGTCAATTGGAGTAAACTCATCCAAACAGATATCAATTGAAGGAGTTATAGTAGTTACTGTGTTTAAGTTAACGGTGGGAAGAATTTGATTGATTTTATCTCTGATAGATGAAATTTTATTATTGAAAAAGTTCATGAAGTCCTGACTAGTAAGCTCTAAGGGAATGCTAAATTAAATTAAAATTAAATTAAATCACCCTTATTATCATTCAACTGTACAACCAATCATGTACAGTAGAACAAGATTGTGTTTTTACCTATCTACTGTGTTAATCACACACACCCCAAGTGCAGAATCAGAGGCCCACGCCATGCAAGGCGCCGCCACAAATTTCCCTCCTCCATTCCATTATTGCTGAGCACCAAGCTGGACGGCAGAAAGTTCCACTTTTATATGGTCTTCAGCATGACCGGGCTGGGATTTGAATCCCTGCCTCCCGGGTGTGGGGCGGATGCTCTACCAACTGAGCCACCAAGATTGACAGAGTCCTGACTCTTTGTCAGCCTGGCTACAGCGCTGAAAAGAAACCTAGGATTATTCTTATTGTCTTCTATTAATGCAGAATAATAACTCGTTCTAGCTTTTCTAAGAGATTTTTTATAAATTAAAAGATGATTTCTCCAAGCTAAAAAGATTTCATCTAAATTAGTGGAGCGCCATTTTCTTTCTAATTGACACGTCTTCTGTTTTAAGCTATGAGTTTCTACCTCACCGGCCACTTTATTAGGTACACCTGTCCAACTGCTCGTTAACACTTAATTTCTAATCAGCCAATCACATGGCGGCAACTCAGTGCATTTAGGCATGTAGACATGGTCAAGACAATCTCCTGCAGTTCAAATCGAGCATCAGTATGGGGAAGAAAGGTGATTTGAGTGACTTTGAACGTGGCATGGTTGTTGGTGCCAGAAGGGCTGGTCTGAGTATTTCAGAAACTGCTGATCTACTGGGATTTTCACGCACAACCATCTCTAGGGTTTACAGAGAATGGTCCGAAAAAGAAAAAATATCCAGTGAGCGGCAGTTCTGTGGGCGGAAATGCCTTGTTGATGCCAGAGGTCAGAGGAGAATGGCCAGACTGGTTCGAGCTGATAGAAAGGCAACAGTGACTCAAATAACCACCCGTTACAACCAAGGTAGGAAGAAGAGCATCTCTGAACGCACAGTACGTCGAACTTTGAGGCAGATGGGCTACAGCAGCAGAAGACCACGCCGGGTGCCACTCCTTTCAGCTAAGAACAGGAAACTGAGGCTACAATTTGCTCAAGCTCATCGAAATTGGACAATAGAAGATTGGAAAAACGTTGCCTGGTCTGATGAGTCTCGATTTCTGCTGCGACATTCGGATGGTAGGGTCAGAATTTGGCGTCAACAACATGAAAGCATGGATCCATCCTGCCTTGTATCAATGGTTCAGGCTGGTGGTGGTGGTGTAATGGTGTGGGGAATATTTTCTTGGCACTCTTTGGGCCCCTTGGTACCAATTGAGCATTGTTGCAACGCTACAGCCTACCTGAGTATTGTTGCTGACCATGTCCATCCCTTTATGACCACAATGTACCCAACTTCTGATGGCTACTTTCAGCAGGATAATGCGCCATGTCATAAAGCTGGAATCATCTCAGACTGGTTTCTTGAACATGACAATGAGTTCACTGTACTCAAATGGCCTCCACAGTCACCAGATCTCAATCCAATAGAGCATCTTTGGGATGTGGTGGAACGGGAGATTCGCATCATGGATGTGCAGCCGACAAATCTGCGCCAACTGTGTGATGCCATCATGTCAATATGGACCAAACTCTCTGAGGAATGCTTCCAGCACCTTGTTGAATCTATGCCACGAAGAATTGAGGCAGTTCTGAAGGCAAAAGGGGGTCCAACCCGTTACTAGCATGGTGTACCTAATAAAGTGGCCGGTGAGTGTATGTTGAACCAAGGAGTTAGAAATCTCTGATTAGACTTTTTCTTTTTTAAAGGGGCCATCAAGTCTCGAGTCTGATGCAGAGAAGCTGTAACACTATCTACCATGCTATCAATTACAGAAGGAGCAAGCTGTCTATAGCTTATTTCTGTTGTGTTGACACATGGCATAGAGGAAACAATCTGCATAAATTTGGTAACAACATTATCTGAGAGGCATCTACTGTAGTAATATTTTTCTTTAGGAGCCAAATAGTCAGAAATAGTAAAATCAAAGGTTAACAGACAATGGTCTGACAGTACAGGGTTATGAGGAGACACTACCAGAGTTTCTATTTCTATGCCATGTGTCAGAACAAGGTCCAACGTATGGTGGAGATAATGGGCAGAATTTCCTACTTTCTGAGAAAACCCCATCGAGTCTAATATTGAATTAAATGCCATATTAAGGCAATCACTATCTACATCTACATGTATATTAAAGTCCCCTACTATAATTAGTCTATCTGATTTCAGCACTAAATCAGCTAAGAATTCGGCAAATTCGGATAAAAACTCTGAGTAGGTTGATGGAGGACGATAAACTATGGCAAATAAAATTGGGTTTAGCCTAAAATTGCTAAAATGCCCAATACTGAGGACCAGGCCCTCAAAGAAATGATAACATGTTTTTTGTTTGCTTTACATTAACTAGTACCGTATTTTTGGGACTATAAGGCGCACCGGATTATAATGCGCACTATCAATGAACGGTCTATTTGATGGTCTAATTTCATACATAAGGCGCACCGGATTATAAGGCGCATTAAAGTGAGGTAGTCGGAGCCGGGAAAAAAAATTTTTTGCGTGCATGGAAAGAAAATCCTCTCTATAGTCATTATAGACACATATAGCGCGATTGTCTGTGAGTGTGAATGACCTGCTCCATGAGCAGGCGGAACGTTTTTAGTCCAGTGGCTGTTTACATCGCCATATTGGCCAGAATATCGCTCGGTACTCGATACGGCTCGCTTTCCGGCAGAGAACGAGCCGTATTTACTGCCGTAAATACGTATTTACTGCCGTATTTACTGCTCCCGTTACAGCCGTATTTACTGCTCCCGTTTGCAGTTTTGATGCCGAAATTTCACATACAAATCCTAATATACGTGTTCTATACACCATCGGCTTTTGGGTATCGACTACCTCGCGAGGTAGTATCGACTACCGCAAGGTAGTAGAATCTGGGAATTTTTCTTTTTTTTTTTTTTGCGTGCATGGAAAGAAAATCCTATCTGTAGTCATTATAGACACATATAGCGCGATTGTCTGCGAGTATGAATGACCTGCTCCATGAGCAGGCGGAATGTTTTTAGTCCGTGGCTGTTTATATCGCCATATTGGCCAGAATATCGCTCAGTACTCGATACTGAGTACGATACCGATATGGCTCGCTCTCTGCCGGAGAGCGAGCCGTATTTACAGCCGTAAATACGTATTTACAGCCATATTTACTGCTCCCGTTTACAGCTAAACGGGACCATGAGCAGGCGGAACGTTTTTAGTCCGTGGCTGTTTACATCGCCATATTGGCCAGAATATCGCTCAGTACTCGATACTGAGTACGATACCGATACGGCTCGCTCTCTGCGAGCGAGCCGTATTTAGAGCCGTAAATACGTATTTATAGCCATATTTACTGCTCCCGTTTACAGCTAAACTGGGGAGCAGTTTCGATGACAAAATTTCACAGACAAATCCTAATATACGTGTTCTATACACCATCGGCTTCTGGGTATCTAATATCGTATATTACTCCGCGAGGCTCCTGACTACCGTAATGCTCCGAAAATCCCTCAAGTGGTTCAGTTTCGTAACTTACCAAAGTCGTACTAAAACATTTTTGACATATTTTTGAGTGCCGTGTACCACATAAAATCGGTTCGAGGTCAGTAAGCACAACCACAATTAATACATAAGGCGCACCGGATTATAAAGCGCACTGTCGATTTTTGAGAAAATTAAAGGATTTAAGTGCGCCTTATAGTCCAAAAAATACGGTAATTTGGAATGGTTAATTGCTGCTACTCCTCCTCCACGACCAGAACTTTTGGGATTTTGACAGTTTAAATAACTAACTAACTAACTAACTAACCTGCACTTATATAGCGCTTTTCTAGTCACAAAGACCACTCAAAGCGCTTTCATTAATACTAACCCTCTATTCTAAGGGCCTATAGGAAACAGATATCTAGGGACAATTTAGAACAGCCAATTAACCTAACATGCATGTTTTTGGCATGTGGGAGGAAACCGGAGAAATCCCGGAGTAAACCCAACATAATCCTCTTGTCCTAACCAAGTCTCTATAAGGGATATTAAATCAGTCTGATGATCAATTAACAGATCATGGACTAGCAGAGACTTGGGAGTTAGAGACCTAATATTTAACAAACCGCATTTAATTTTTAAATTATGAGGAGGAAGAGAGGCCAAACCATTCAATTTAGAGGCTTCATGTTTAATTTGAGTTTTACCAACTTTTTGTTTAATCACTTTGGGATTCTTATACATTACATTTTTATTTTACTTTGGAGGGAGCAGACAATGATTCTCTGATGGGGAAGGCAGGGGCTAAGCTGAGGGGTGGCGGATGAAGAGGAGCTGCAGAGAGGCGTGTAAGACTGCGACTCTGCTTCCTGGTCCCAACTCTGAGTTGTCAAGGTTTTGGAAATTTGGATAAAAATGATGCCAGATTGTTAGATAAATGAGACGCACCATCCAAAGTGGGATGGACGCTGTCTCATCTCATAAGATAAGATAAGCCTTTATTAGTCCCACAACGGGGAAATTCCAGGATTGCAACAGCACAGGGATAGCAACACTCAGAGCAACAATCAGAAGGCAAGAAAAAAAAAACAAGCAAGCAAGAGCAGCTAATAAACATATGTACGTATTACTATAAAATATATATATATACACACACACACAGACACACAGTGCAGAGCATTGTAGCTGGATGGAATAAATATATGAATATATGAACACACAGTGCAGAGCATTGTAGCTAGATGGAATAAATATGTAAATATATAAACACCCACAGTACGGAGCATTGCAGCTAGGTGGAATAAATATGCAAGTATATAAACACACACAGTGCGGAGCAATGTAGCTAGATGGAATAATATGTAGATATATAAATATATAAACACCCACAGTACGGAGCATTGTAGCTAGATGGAATAAATATGCAAATATATAAACACACACAGTGCAGAGCATTGTTGCTAGATGGAATGAAACAGCATAACCGTCTACTTAGTTATCCTACATGGTATGATTATGTGCCCATACATATTCTCACCCTCCATAGCGACCGGTATGTTCCTAGTTGTATGCCGGAGAGGACCATTGTGTAAGTCTATTGCATCTTTTGCATTCAAAAAAACTATTAGTTTGTTACGTCTTTTTGCTATCTCTGCGAGCAGCCCTGCTTAGGTTGTACAGTCTGACAGCCGTTGGTAGGAAGGACCTACGAAACCTCTCGGTTGTGCACCTGGGATGATGTAGTCTGCTGCTAAATGAGCTCCTCAGTGCATTCAGTATGTCCTGCATAGGGTGGAACTCGGACTCCAGCAGAGATGACAGTTTAGCCACCGTCCTTCTCTCTCCTATCTCCTCCATCGGATCAAGGCGCTGCCCCAGGACAGAGCTAGCTTTCTTAATCAGTTTGTTCAGTCTCTTCCTATCGGCTGCAGTAATGCCACTGCCCCAGCAGACCACTCCAAAAGTGATGGCTGATGCCACCACCGTGTCATAGAATGACTTCAGCAGCGCCCCTTGTACACCAAAAGACCTGAGTCTCCTCAGCAGGAACAGCCTGCGCTGTCCCTTCTTGTAGAGTGCATCAGTATTGTGTGACCAGTCTAGTTTATTGTTCAGATGAATACCCAGGTACTTATAGGATGTCACCATCTCGATGTCTGTTCCCTGTATATTTACTGGTACTGTGAGGGGCTGCCCATGCCTGCGGCAGTCCACCACCAGCTCCTTAGTTTTCCTCGCGTTGATCTGGAGGCAGTTCCGATGGCACCAGTCCACGAAGTCCTGGATAAGCCCTCTGTACTCAGCTTCATCTCCATTGGAGATGAGGCCAACGATCGCAGAGTCATCAGAGAACTTCTGTAGATGGCAGTGTGTTGTGTTGTGTGAGAAGTCCGCAGTATAAAGAGTGAACAGGAAGGGAGCCAGCACCGTTCCCTGGGGGGCCCCCGTGCTACTGATGATCGTGTCGGACACACAGTCCCGGGTTCTCACAAACTGAGGCCGGTTCGTGAGGTAGTCCAGGATCCATGATGACAGGTGCTGGTCCACCCCTGCGCGCAGCAGCTTGTCCTTCAGGATCATCGGTTGGATGGTGTTGAAAGCACTGGAGAAGTCAAAGAACATGATCCTCACCAAATTCCCGGGCTTCTCCAGGTGGGACAGAGAACGGTGAAGGAGGAAGATCACCGCATCCTCCACCCCAATGCC
The DNA here is from genome assembly GCA_020510985.1 of Pholidichthys leucotaenia. Classification (NCBI taxonomy): domain Eukaryota; kingdom Metazoa; phylum Chordata; class Actinopteri; order Cichliformes; family Pholidichthyidae; genus Pholidichthys; species Pholidichthys leucotaenia. The sequence goes on along the minus strand of CM035836.1, from coordinate 275,888,746 downwards.
ATGCTGGTAGGCGAACTGGAGTGGATCCATCGCTGGTTCCACCAGGGGGCGGAGGTGAGCAAGGAGCAGTCTCTCCAGGGTCTTCATCAAGTGGGACGTCAAGGCCACCGGTCTGTAGCCGGTAAGGCTAAGACCAGGACCAGGTTTTCCCCAAAATGAGCTCCAATTGTCAATGTAGCCCACGTTGTTTGCGGGACACCACACAGACAGCCAGCGGTTGAAAGATGACAAGCGGCTAAACATGTCATCACTGATCAGATTGGGGAGGGGCCCAGAGAATACTACAGAGGCAGACATTGTTTTGGCAAAGTCACACACCGATTCCACGTTAAGTATTGAGACTTCCGACTGCCGGAGTCGAATGTCATTAATGCCGGCGTGGATAACAATTGTGGAGTATTTAGAGTTACTTTTAGCCAGCATTTTCAAATTTGACTCGATGTCGCCTGCTCTGGCCCCAGGAATGCATTTGACTATGGCCGCTGAAGTCTCTAGGTTCATGTTTCTGACTACAGAGTCGCTAATGATCAGAGTTTTTTCCTCAGCGGGTGTGTCGCTGAGCGGGGAAAAATGATTAGAAACATGAACAGGTTGGTGGTTAACCAGGGCTTTGTGGCTAGGCTTCCTTCTCACTGTCACCCACCCATTCTCCTCGCTGCTGAGGAGGACCGGAGGACCGCTAGCAGGCCCTATGCTAGGGAGCTCCGCTGCAGCTAAGGGACGTCCGTCAAGATTAACTGGCACAGACGTTGTTTCAATGCAGCAGAGCCGGGATTCCAAATCAGACAACCTCACCTCAAGCACCTCAAAAAGACAACATTTATTACATTTACCGTTATCACTAAAAGAGGCAGACATGTAGCTAAACATCTGACAGAGAGAGCACACCAGAGGAGAAGGGGAAGGAGAGCTAGTAGCCATAGCAAGTGGCTAACCCGAAGCTAACAAAAACGCCGATGAAAGGTGAACAGAAGGCTAAAGAGGGTGATTAGATGACACTGTGTACGCACACAGGTGCAAGAGACTTGATAAACAGAAATGAGAGCTAGAAGAAAGAAGGAAAAAAGTGAATAAAATACAATTAAAGGAAAAATCCTCAGGAGAATGAGGAGCGCTAACCAAAGAGCAAACCACAGACAGCCAGCAACACGGGAAGTAATGATACGTTACCTCATCTATCTTTTAAAGCAGGGGTGGGCAATCATGTGCCATGGGGGGGGGGGGCATTCCACTGCAGGTTTTCTGCTCCACCCAGTCTCTTCAGCAGGTGTTTTCACTGATTAGCAATCCAGAGCAAACACCTACTGAAGAGACTGGGTGAAACAGAAAACCTGCAGTGGAATGGCCCTGGCGGCCCACCCCTGTTTTAAAGTATGGGAGAGGCATGCTGTACTCCGGTGTTGTTCAGAAACTGTTCAATTGAAAGGATTCCCAGCAGCAATAGTACAGCATTTAAAAACTAATATGAACTACACACTTTTCAAATGCACAGAAGAGGTATGTTTCACTTTAGAAGAATGACACGTTACCAGAATGATTTAAACCCAAGGCTCCTGCAGGACAGATAAGTCTCTTACCCCTACACTACACAACTGCTTCGGGTTATACACTGATTTCCTCACACACTAATAAAATGTCCAATTGACAAGAAGACAAAATGACAAATATTTCATAAACATATTTTTTTTAACATTAACAGGATTGCATGAAATTTGTGTTATGTATTCCCATAATAACTACATGCAGCACAGATGTGATGGTGCAGGCACAGGTGGCGTCATCACGTCGTGCCTATAAAAAGGGACTGTTGGCTGCATCCTGGTCTTTTTGGCACTCTGTCTCTAGTACAACACCAGCCTGTACCTCCTTATAGCTAGCATACCAGCCGTTCTTTATGTTCCACATGCTACTAGCTTTCTTTTAATAAAGCCACCGTTCAGCACAGCCACCGTCTCCACCATCCCTTATTTCCAGATATAACATTTGGCGACAAGGTCAACTTCTGGAGGAAAATAGGACATTTTCCTGAAGATGGAAGTGCATCTGGAAGTGTGTCTGGCACTCCAGCCGGAGCGTGGGAAGGCTAGACAACTCATGTTTCGTCAGTGCCGACAGCGAATGGAAGAGTCCGTCCAGCAGTTCGTCGCCGACCTCCGCTGTCTGGCAAGTGCATACAGGTTTGCGCACTTGGAAGAGGAGATGGTACGTGACAAGCTAGCGGAACATGCTAGGAACAAGAAGCTGGGGGAGAAGATAATGACGACTCTGGTCAGACTGACACTGACTGAAACACTGGAGATAGCGTCCCAGTTAGAGCTAGAAGAGGTTGCCTAGTTAGCATTGCAGCTAATGGGTCCCGGCCCGCTCTCCCAACAGTCAGCTCCACCGGTACAAACGGTTGCCCCAGCTGCTGAGCCCATTGACCCCACGCCGTCACAGGAGGGCCCTGAGGTAGAAGCCACAGGACAGCAGGCCACAACAGTGCGCCAACCCAGTGGTAAACTCAGTTTGGCCAATGACAGATCAAGTCCGCTGCACTCAGACATGGATGCAGTCACTCCTGGCTCCATATCGTAAGCCGAGCAGAACCCAGTAGAATCAGAGCCACCACAGGAGTTTAAGACTGCACCCACACAGGACCCGGAGCTGGTCCTCATGCAGGAGATCTGGTCCACAGTCAAGCAGAACGCAGAAAGAGACCATAATCTGGACTCGACTCAGATCCTCGCCCAGCGTAGGCCTCATGGAGCTGCTGCAGTGCTGCAGGAAAGAAAGTTCATGGCCAAACAGGGCCCCGGTGAATGATGACAGCCCGGGTCACGTCCTGTCGCCAACGAGAGCAACACACCACCACAACCACAACCAGCTCCAGAAGAGAGAGGGCATAAATTGGACTCGTATAGGATCCTCACCTGGCATAAGCCTCAGGGAGCCACCATAGCACTGCAGCAGAGAGAGTTCATGGCCAAGCAGGACCCAGCAGAACAATGCCAATCCAGAGCGTGTCCTGCCACCAGCATGAATGGCATGCTGCCACAATAGCAACCAACATCGGGTACAAGAGGGCAGCAGCGCCGAGAGCAGCCGAGCAGATCGCCACTCACAGTATTCGATTAGGTTCGGGTACTCTGATCCGAGCACCTTGACCTGCAGATGCTCCAGTCACCGCTGATGGTGATCACCACAAAGTTGGGGCCAGCCACCTTCCACATGGCCGATGGTTCGTGATGGCCCACCAGCCATCTGTGGAGGGTAAGATCAGCAGCTGCCCCAGATCAAAACGAAATGCTGGAGGCGACCCAACTAGTGTGGGGCCTGGGCTGGTACTTTGCTGATGAGCGAGCCATGATTCCAGCAAGATGGCACCCAGGTCCACTACGACCGGCACCTTAAGGGTCGCACCCACCCCGGGCTCGCCTGAGGCCCCTGAGATTGAACAGAAAGAAAATTGTTCTGTTTCCAATGTTTAGACAGCACAGTTGATGACAGTGGCAGAATAAACCACTCAGCCGTGCAGGGTCTACTAGTAGTCCACCCAGTTGCCCAGGTTCAGGTTTGATTTGTTGTGAGTTCGCATACCTGCAATAACGTTCATAATGGTTTTGTTTTGTTTTGTTTTGTTTTTTTCCCCAGGGGGGAGATGAATGTTATGTATTCCCAAAATAACAACACGCAGCATAGATGTGATGGTGCAGGCATGCGTGATGTCATCATGTCGTGCCTATAACAGGAGACTGTTGGTGGCAGCCTGGTCTCTTTGGCTTTCCACCTTTAGTACAACACCAGCCTGTACCTCCTTATAGCTAGCATACTAGCTGTTCCATATGTTCCACCTGCTACTAGTTTTCTTTTAATAAAACCACCGTTCAGCACAGCCACTGTCTCTGCTGTCCCTCATTTCCAGACATAACAATTTGGTGGTTAGCTGAAAAATACTGTTGTGATTGTAAGTCTTAAGTTTCATCAAATTTGAATCATTATGTCTGGAATTAAACCCAAAACTACATACAAAAGAGAAACTTTACAACTTGATTGGCCTAGAAAATCAAAACCAAATGACATTTCAGATAATTTCAACAACTTTTCATTATCAGTGTCTGTAGATGATTTCTACTTAATTAAATACTGTTAATACACAGTACAAAACCTTGAAGTCCACTTGTTTGGCTTTTATGTATGAAAATCACAGTTTTTTCATGCGACTTATTATAGTTCAGTCTCAGACACATTTGTTTCTAATTTCTTTGGCTGTGTTCAAAGAATTTGGCTTTGGGTTTTAATTCAATTTTCAATTCAATCAATTCAATTCAGCTTTATTTATAATGCGCCACATCACAACAAAAGCCGTCTCGTGGCGTTTTACGTCCTAATGCTTTGACTTCTTCCTTGGTCTACCTGTGTGTTTCCCTTTCACACGCGTCCAGTTTTGTTTTTCCATATTTGCTCAACTTTACACACAAATGAGCCAACATCTTTGGCCACACTCTGTACTAAATTCCCTTCTTCAACGAGTTTCATAATACTTTCCATTGTTTAAACTGACATCTCAGTTGTTGAGGTCCTGTTTCCTGTGTCAGCAAGGTGCAATAGCTTAACCTCTGCAACCACTTTCTTTTAACTCAGCTATTCATTGATAATGGATAGTGTGTTAATAATCCACATGCCATAATATTATGATAACCAGTGTTGGACAAGTTACTAAAAATAATAACTAATTAGTTACTAGTTACTTCTTTTCAAAAGTAATTGAGTTACTTTACCAATTACTGCATGATTAAAGTAGCTAGTTAATTGGAAAAGTTACTTTCATGTTACTTTTAAATGCATACTTAACCGTTTAGCATTCCAATTTCCAGCCAAGAGGCGAAGGAAGAAGATCTTTCCTTATTCACCATTACACATTGTTGTCTGTCACACAGATAAGACGAAAACATTGCACGGCCAGATTAGAAAAATTGATCTAAATATTGTTTGTAACTAAAACGTAATGATTCACTGCATCAAAAGATTTTTTTTTTTTAGGTCCAGTAAAACAGCTCCCACAGCCTGACCTCGATCTATTGACTTGTTTTGTTTTAAATTTGTTCAATCAAGTAGGAGTTAGCACTCTCAGCTGAATAATTTGGTCACAAGAGGATATAAGTAACAGAGAGGATGTAAGTAATTGTTAGACTTCATACAGTATACTCCAGTAATTGTGTAACAACAGTTTTTATTTTCTAAAACTTTAGAGAAAATTGGTAATATAGTAGCAGACACATCCCTGATTTACAGCTCTAGATTTAAATTCCTTACCACTTCAGTCAGTGTCCAGTTAATGTAAAAGTTCCACGGGTGGGTCATCTTGTACACATAGCAAGATAATTTAATTAATGGATTACATTACAGGCTTATTAATGCCAGACTAAAAACAGACTGTTTCAGACAGAGCTTGTAGAACATGTTCAGTCTGCTTTATCCTGCCTTGAGAGCTCTTATTGTGGGAAAAATCTGAAGAAAGGGCCCTGGCCAGAGGAGAGCCCTGCCAGGACAGCCGGCCAGATGAGAGCTCTGCTGGACAAGAGGAGGCTGCTGGTCCCAGGAAAATGGCTGAAGGAGGGCATGACTGAGGAGTGGAGCAGTAATGGCCCAGGACCACTATGATGGCAGCATCTGGGGGAGGACACTTCTGTGTGGAGCAGTTGGGCTGCTGCAGGCGAAAGACGGCAAGGGCGGAGTGAGGAGCTCTGCCTGGGCTGTCAGTATCCTGGTTTCCAGACAGCAGCACCCCATGACGTTGATGATGACGTCGAGAAATATGGATATACTGTCATGAATGCCCCTTGCAGGGCATTAGTGAGGCGCCAGGAGCCAGAAGTAAGTTTGCTTGTTTATTTGACAAAAAGGACCAAAGTAAATAGCCATGTGGGGCAAAACACGTATATAAACTAGAACACGAAATAATAAACACTGACAACAAACGAGAAGGTGGGTGTGTGTGTTGAGTGGGCAGGAGGGGCTGTGTGTGGGTGTAGGTGGGCATGTGTGATGGTGGGTGGGGATACGTGTGTGTATGGGTGTGGTTACCTGTGGGTGGATGTCTGGGGGTGGAGGATGTGTGTATGGGTAGGAGAACTTTGTTGGGTGGCGGGGGTTGGGCAGTCCATCTAGTGGCATGGGGGTTGGCGTTTCGGGGCCTGCTTGTCCCGGCTGCCCTGCTGTTGTGTTGCAGGGTGAGGCGCTTTGTCGCATCGCCCCTGGTGTCATTGATGGCGAGTGTGTGTTGGTGCTTGGGGGTGGTTGGGGGGCCATTGGTATGGATTGATGGCCGTGTTTCCGTCGAGTTGCTCCGGGGTGGCTGTGGTTGCAGGGCGGCCTGCGGCTGTCGGTGTGCGTCTGGGGTGGGTGGTCGTGGGCCTGCGTGGGCGCTTGGGGGTGTCGCTTGGCATGTTGGGTGCCGTGTGGGTCCAGCCCATTGTTCACTATTGTGACTATTGTTGTCCATGTTTGTGTGTGTAACATGAGTGGGAATGGGTATGGCTGCCCCATCATGTTAGTGCTGCTGGGAGCGCCAGGGCGTGATGCTGATGGGTCCTGGGCTACTTCCACTGGCGGCCCTCGCCCTGGTTTGGGATTTGAGGGCAGTGGGTGGCCTCATGAGCCAGTTTGCAAGCTGGCTTCTGGGGGGGATGGCCTTGCTTTTAGACCGCCTACCTCCCAGTCTTATTTCCCGCCCTCCCCCTCCCCTTGACTCTGGGTGGAATATACATCTTCTTTGTTACATTTAGGGCTTTGGGTTGGGGGTGTGCCGCACTGTGTCGGCGAAAGGAGATACCTTTGCTGCACGGTGGGGCTGCACTCACCTCAATTTTAATTGCATTTTAGACACTGCAGGCTTGGGGGGATGGGGGCCCTGCTGCCCATCACAGTGGCTAGCGGTGCTCCAATCACTATCCCCCCAATTTTAAATGCACTTTGGTAGTCCACACATTTACACGCAATTACATCATATAACTGACACCCACCCACCATGTTTTGTGCAGGGGTGGTGTGGGGGGGGTCTTCCCCCACCCCTGTTGCCCTGCTCCTGCTGGGGGCATGGGGGCCTGGTGGGGAGCCTGGGACCTATCATGTTGTCAAAATCCCTGGGTGCTACTGAATGTATAATACAACCAAGGGAGTGAGAGGGGGGCTGAATATGAGCGTAAAGGAGAGTGAGAGGGTGACGAATGGAGGTGGTGATGGTGGGTCGTTTTTGTGTGGCGCTTTGCATGTCGGGTGGCATCTCGGGGCACCTGCGGTGGTCTGCTGATTGGTTGCTCAGGTGGACACCAGAGGTGGGGGTCTGCTTCTGTGGCCTGCGCCGGTAGTCTCCCTGGCCGCTGCCGGGCACTGGTGCGTGTTCAGGCTCACTGCATCTGCTTCGCAGCCGCCTTATGAAACAAAGGTGAATGAGGGGTGAGTTTGAATGGGTACAGGAGTGAGAGAGAATGGGTGGGTCTGGGTGAGTGAGAGGGAGTTACAATACTGAGTAACCCGAGCGCGGCTGGGATCGGCGCTCAGATCACCACATATACTGCTGGCAAGTGTCTTCCCCTGTACAGGTTTCGTGAGGGCGTCGGTGTCGTGGTGACAGATGAAGTACGGAGCCTGAAGAATGGATTGTCCTCCTTAGCGTTTTAGGGACTTTTATTGTTTGGGGGTTTTTTTAGCCCACTTTTAGTTTTTTAGCTTAGTTTTTAGGTAGTATTTTATCCTATTTTAGTTTTTTAGATAGTTTTAATTGTTAGGTTTTAGCTTAGGCTTTTTATCTTAGTGGGCAGTTATTTGTTACATATTTTATTGTAAATAAATCCCTTTGAATATCCTCATGTTAAGTTTTCCCTTTGATTGCTACCTGTGACTCTTCACCTGGTTTTAAAGACCCTTGTAAGTTACGTTTTTTTTAACTACTCTTGGCCACATTACATTTTAATTTCTGTGGATCACAGTCTCAGCTGTCTGATGGAAAGTGTTATCACTTCTTCAGTCTGGAACGACGTATCTGGCAATCAGTCAGTTTAATTCTTGCTGGGTCACAAACTGTCCAGATGCATACCTGTGCTTGAAATCCAGCCGTGGCTGTTGAGAATGCAGTAGATCCACTTCACGGTATTGTTAGCATAGCACTAGCTTTGTCTGAGCTGAAGATTGCCTAGGTCTTAACCAGCCAATTAGTTTGCAACCCACCAGTATGCTTTTGTCTTTAACCTGCGGCAAAGGAAAAATAATCTATTTCCACTAAAACAAAGTAGCTTCATCTTTTCCTCCGCTCAATAGTGAAGACTCAGCTCTCTGCAACAGGTCACGTCGACTGACGGCTGCGTCAGCTACGTAGAGTCAGTTTGTATATCCATTCATTTGTGCTAAAAATATGTATCCATATTAATAAAATGAGTAACAAGTAATGCATCTGATCAAATTTCAGTAATTGTAATGCATTGCTGATTTTTTAAAAAGTAATTCTGTTACACAGCACGTTAGCAGTAACGTAAAGCCACTTTCGCAGGAAAGTAGTGGCTTTACAGTAACGCGATACTTTGTAAGGCATTACTCCCAACACTGATGATAATCATGTAAAAGTAGTACAGTTCATTTGAAAGAATGTTCATTTCCTGTTCTGGTTTTGACACAAAGTACAGGTAGTGTGTGTTAGTGCTGATTGCCACTTGCCAATAAACCAAAGAAGATGCTGCTCACTAGCTACTGTGTCAGTAATCAGGTTGCCGTTTCACACTGCATTTAGAGCAGTTTTTGTACACTTTCTTAAAGTTATACATGCAGTTCTTAAATTTCATCAATCCATCCATTATCTACTGCTTATCTGGGGATCTGAGTCCTGGGGGCAGCAGTCCAAGCAGAGGTCCGGCCCTTCAGGAAGGATACCAAGGTGCTGCTTTACCACCTTGGAGGCATAGTCTGCCCAGTGTGTCCTGAGTCTACCCCGTGGTCTCCTCCCAGTGGGACGTGGCCAAAACACCTCCATGGGAGGCATCCTGATCTGATGAACAAATCACCTCAACTGGCTCCTTTCTGTGTGGAGGAGCAGCGGCTCTCCTCTGAGCCCCTCCCGGATAACTGAGCTCTTCACTCTGTGTCTCTAAGAGTGATTCCAGCTTCCCTACAGAGAACGCTCATTTCAGCTGCTCATATCCACGATCTCACTCTTTTGGTCATTTCCCAAAATTCGTGACCATAGGTGAGGGTAGAAACGTAGTCAAGAGCTTTGCTTCGTAGCTCAGCTCCCTGTTCACCATGACAGTTTTAACCTAAAATATAAAACAAAGCTAAAGATCAGTTTGACTGATTCACTGTAGGTATTGTGATAACATTGTTACGTGACATTTTTCTGTTGTGATCTTGTGACAGTTTGAAACAAGATGACTCAAAAATTTTTGTCGTGTTTGGGTGATTATATGATTTTTTTTTTATTTGTCACAACTTGGTAATTAATTACAGCAATATTAATCCAGTTTCTCAATGGAATTTGCATAAAATGTAAAATATGTAGGAATCTGTTTAATATACTGTTGTCATAATCAAGTTACTGTAAATCTTGGCAATGCTTCTCTTCTGTTGTATTGATATTTAATTGGACCAATCCCCCATTTCACTGGCAGTTTCAAAGTGTCTCTCTTTCAGTAATCTAGTCTGTCTGTAAGTAGGATTATGCAAAAACATCTGGGCTGATTTCAGGTAAATTTGGTGAAAGTTTGGCCCACAAAACAACCCATTAGATGAGATTAAGTGGCGGAATGTTTTTTCCCCCACTGTCTTTTTCATGGAATTGAATTTAAAAAAAAAGACTTGGACATATGTGAGGTGTGAGATTGTAAAATATGGTGCAGATCCAATTCAAAATCTGGATAGAACACTTAAGTGTCTCTTCTGATTGCTTTACATGCGACAGAGCAGCAGACAGTAGCCAGGAGAGACACGTTTATCTGTCTGTAAATACTTTCATTACGCGTGATGCTGGCTTTAATCCGAGCTGTTACACTGCACAGGGGGATTTAGAAAATTCAGCCTTATTCCTGGCTCAGGGAGATCTAAAGGTGTTGGATGGTAGTATATGAAGCACTTCAGTAGCTGAGGCTGGAGAAAAGGCAGGGATGAATGTTTGTTGGCGACCTGGACAGATAAACTGTTCTGAACCACAGTTGTGCTTCCTGTCTTTAAAGTGAGTTTGGGAAGACTGTGGAACTGCTCGAGCTGTCCGATCACATCCACACCACAGGGTGTAATAGATGCTGACTTATTGTTCCCTCCCCAATTTCCGTATGTCCCTTTGTGTTACAAAGAGTGGGATAAATGGAGTCAGGGTCATCATCATGTGTTACCATTTAATTTAGTTCCACATAATAAGAGACATGACTGTTTACGCTGTAGCAGTTTAATTATTTCCATTTCCTTTCTTTTTTCCCTTACTATCAGATATAATGTATGCATTTTTTTACATGTATCACAGCTACATTCAATTTTTAAATACATCTCTATCTGTAGCCAATTCTTTTGTTCTTTTAGCTAAAAAAGAAAAAAATGCATTCTTTTTGCAACTCCTACCAAGAATCTTTCTGAGCATTGATTTAATCACAACTATTACAGGACTTGGGGGCTGTCAGCAGACTCAGGGATGGAGAGATACAAAACGCGGTGAAAGACGACTTGTCAAGTTTGCTGTTATTACAGTAATATTAAAGGGGTCATTGACTGAAAAATAGCTTGTAGGTTTTAACTGTCTGAAATGTGTCTATTGGTCACCTAATTATCCCCAAAATATCAAAACAGTCATTTCTCTTAAAACACACACACACACACACACACACACACACACACACACACACACACACACACACAGAGAGAGAGCCATTATCGCATTTTTCCCTCCTAGAAATGCCAGAAATGTTTTTGACTCTTCCGGGTAAATTGTATACGTCGTAATTTAACAAAGCCAACCCACCGCTGTCCTTGAGACCCTCCCACTGCTCTATTATTGGCCCACCTAGCCTTCTGTCATGTAGATGGAAGGGGTGTTAAATTAGCCTGTTAGCCCCTGAGCTATTAGCCTCCCAGCTAACACTGGTACCAGGAGTATTGCACCATGCGTGGCTTATATTGTTATTTTCCTCAGATCTTAGTGTCCCTAAAAGCCATCTCTGTTACCACCTGGTTCACCAGTCCACAATATACCTTGTGTCACTCCACCCCATCTCCCAATAATTTCACCATGATTCCACAGCAAACTGCCAGCACCTACACGTTGGTCGCGGCGAGGCTGCTGGTTTGGAGGCTGCTGGCTCTCACAGCCACAGCTCCCCAACTATCTTCCAGGGCTCTGTGTGACTCCGCTCCGCTTTCGCGGGCAGCATAGGGGAGCCGCCTTATGATGGGGCATCCCCCACCTGGCTGTAGGAGCGTACCGGCATCCTGCAGAGCAAGACACTGCCCTTTGAGATCTTGTGGCTCAGCAGCTCGGCTCAGCAAGCTTCGACTCAGCTCAGCCAGCAGCCTCGGGTCCCGGGTCAGTTCAGTTGCAACGATCAGGGGGCCGTCCAACATGTTCTGCTAGTGATTTGTTGTGGAATCAGCAAAATTATTGGGAGATGGGACAGAGTGATGTGAGATACACCATCAACTGTGGATCGGTGAACCAGTGTCGCTCATCCAAACTAGAAGTAGGCTAAAAGCTAAAGGCTAGAAGTTAGTCAACTAATGGCTAACTGACATAAGAGGGAGGGCGGAGTTGAATAGTTGAAGGATGTTTCTTAAAGAAAGCCAGGGAAAATACAAAACAAATTTGCTTCAATAATTAAAAAATTAAAGATATGTGAACAAAATTTGTCACAAACATTTCATTAAGACATGTATGAGCTGTTAAAATGTGGAAAAAATAAAGCCAATGACCCCTTTAAAAATGCTATTTCATTAAGTTTTCATTATTGTCATGAGCCTGGGTTTGGTGGTTTCAAACCCAGTTTTGACTTGTGGTTATTTTGCCCTATTTTTCCACCAGGCACTTCAGGGAACTCTTGGGCCTTCGCTCCCTGACAGCTCGGGCACGCCCCCTCCTCCTGTCAAGTGCCATCAGCTGTGCTTCATTACTGGTGTTCACACACACACACACACACTTCATTCATTCCTATTCACACACGCTGACACTCACTCATGCACACCAGGGTTTAATTATGTTCAGCCCACACTTCCTCACACTGGCAATCTCTTCCCTCATTAGTATTATGAATACAAATATACTGCGTTAGTGGGAGGAGATCGTCGGGGCGTTCGCCCTCATTCGTGGCAGCGTGTTCCTCCATGGATCTTGTACTACTCCCTTCGCATATTCAGCCTGACATTTACAGATGGTTAATCCCTGGATGTTAGCGGCTGACCCTGCCTCACTTCTTCATCTACCAGACTACATGGACAGCCTCGGATTGTTCCAGCCGTAAGGGTATGATTTGCCTTTCTCTTTGAGCTCACTGTGACGGCGGCACTAGGCATTCCCCCTCCCCGGCTGTTGAACATCTGGGCAACTTCCCTTTATGTCTGGTGGCCTATACTCATCATTTCAATCTACTGTATTGTGTGGTCTTTGCTGGACTTGTTATTTTGTTGGAGTTAAGTTAATAAATGGCACGTTCTACTCTTTCATTTGGCTCTTTCATTCTTTCCCTCGTGCGCCATGTAATGGCGCAGGAGGAATCACGACAGAATGCCCTGACCGTACAGAAAAAAACCCAGCGGAGTAGATCTGTGTTTTTTTCTTTTTCTTTCCACTCTTTTTTTTCTTTCTCCCCGAGTTTCAGCATGGTGGGTCGGACGGAGAGGAAGTTGGAGCGGGAGTTGCGCTCGCTGTGCTTCCTGGAGGAGATTCTCTCATGGACACAGAAGCCCTGTTTCTCCCAGACTGTTTGGCAGGCTCGGGATACAGCAAGGAGGATTTTGGAGCGAGATAGCCTCTTGGATCATCCCGAGGCAATGGAGATCCTCCGGAATATCTTCATCCTGCCCTGCAAGGAATCAGATGAGGATGTCCCAGTGCTTGGGCTTCTTGCGGCCACTCCGCTCACTTCTCCAGAGAGTATGGAGCTTCTCGGCATGGATGATCCGCTACCCACTGCGGTGTTCCGCATCCTGGATTGGCTGGTTCTTGAGCCGCCTGTGAGGAAGAACAGGAGGAACCCCCGTTGGAAGAAGCGTCCAGCCCCGCCTACGACAGCCCTGCCTCCCTGCTCCGAGCCATGCTCTGCTCCGTCCCTGGAGGAATTGGAGGAACATAGGCTGGCTCTTCTGGCAGAGACAGACCTCATCCTGGAGGTGAAGCAGTGGATCCTCCCGGAGATGGCCAAGAGATTAAAGGAGCTTTCCCCGAGGGAGGGGGAGCCGCAGCTCGGTGAGGAACGCCTGGAGAACAGAGGAGATGCCCCGGGGGCCGCTGGGGTCGTCCAGTGCCAGGAGAACAGGCAAGTTTTCCTTCATTTAACTTTTTCTGTTGATGAACATTTTTGCCTGCCTCCTGGAGAGGAGACTCGGGGTGTGCAGTCCCCTGAGTGCTCCTCCCCAGCGGCATTTTGTGCTCCCATACCCGACCTCAACCAACCTTTTCTGTGTACCCCTACGAGCTCGCCGGCTATGGATCCAGGTCGCTCGAGGGGAGAGGAACCAGAGGCCCGGGAGGGTCCAGCTCATGGGTCAGTGGAGAGGTCGTCCTCGGTCGCCACGAGGACGGAGAGGAGAGGAGAGGAGCCGGTGGCGTGGAAGATGGCGAACAGGAGCACCAGGACTGCAACCACCATCACGCGTGCTGCGGGGGGCGCTACAGCAGAGTCATCCCCCGGACCAGACCTCCAGCCGACGGGACCCCGAACACCATCGTCGGCATCACCGGAGTCCTGGACGGCAGGTGAGCTTGAGAACAGGCAAGTAATCTCTCCTGTAGTTCCGTTGTCTATTGTTGAGAGATCTTGTCTGGCTCTTAGGAAGGAGAGTTGGGTGCAGCCCCCAGCTGCATCCAGACTCCCCTCGCTGGGCTCTGCTGCTGCCAGCGACCCTAACTGTTTCTCCTCTCCTGTCTCCCTTGAGCTCCATCCTAGGGTCGCCGGAGAGGAGCTGCCGCAACCTGGGTTGCCCACAGATGATGACAAGGGTCCAGTTGTCCCAGAGAGGATCAACAAGTATGCAGCACCCGATGGACTGGTGGAACCCGCGCACCCTAGATTGCCGGAGTCCTGGACGGCGGTGGAGCCCGAGTTCAGACAAGTGTGCTCCATTATCTCAGTAATGTCAATGTCGATGTCACACTGCCTGACTCACGGTGAGGAGGGCCCGGGGCAGCTCGTAATATCCCTCGGGGCTGCCTCACCGGGCTCTGCCGCTGCCGGCAACCCTGACCCAGTCTCTCTTTCTCTCCCTCTGGGTTCGGAGCTCCTTGCCAGGGTCACTGGAGAGCAGCTGATCCCGCCAGAGGGAGGTCGTGAGAACCATTGCCTCCCTCACTGGGGAGGCCACCCTGGGAGCAATGAGGCCCCCGATTCGGACAATCGCCCCAACCGGAGTTCACCACGGGTGTAGCAAAGCTCCAGCTGGAGTTCACCACAGGCGCAGCAGAGCACCAGCCGGGGTCCACCGTCGGTGCAACAGAGCTCCAGCCGGGGCCCACCGTCGGTGCAGCAGAGCTCCAGCCGGGGTCCACCGTCGGCGCAGCCACGTACCAGACCGGGACCGTCACAGGTGCAGCCACGTCCCAGACTGGGACCGTCGCGGGTGCAGCCACTTCCCAGACCGGGACCATCGCGGGTGCAGCCATGTCCCAGACCGGGACTGTCACGGGTGCTACGGTCCCCCTGCTCCAAGCTTCGGATGGCAGGGGGGCTCCCATCCCTCAGTTTGGTCTCCGAGATTCCCGGAGGGGTAGGCTGCCTCTCCGACTCCCCTTCCAGTTCTGGTGGCTCCACCACGCTGATCGGCCACCCGAAGGACTTGGTTTTTGGGTCGGGTGGTCCATCGGCCCGGGAAGGCCGCCGGACACTATTCTGTGGGCCACCTGCTGGACTTGGGACATGGGCAGGCCACCCGATCAGTCACCCCTTGCCATGCTGGGGGCTTGGGACGCTGGTCGACCCCCTGAACTTTAGATTTTTGGGGAGGGGGGCTAGTGTCCTGGGTGGGGGGCTGTTAGGAGGGCCACTGCTCTTTATGTGCATATTATTTGTTGTCTTTTTCACTGGTTGTTTCCCTCCTAACCGGTTTTCCCCCACCTCCCACCCTGGGTAATTGTTTGTTTATGGTGGGTGGGGGGGGGGGTTCCCTTGAGGTGTGTTTTTTGTTGTCTGCTGATGGTACTGGGGTTTCTGGAATCCACCCCTAGAGGGCAGGGTGTAGGGGGCTGTCATGAACCTGGGTTTGGTGGTTTCAAACCCAGTTCTGACTTATGGTTATTTTGCCCTATTTTTCTCCAGGCGCTTCAGGGAACTCTTGGGCCTTCGCTCCCTGACAGCTCGGGCACGCCCCCTCCTCCTGTCTAGTGCCATCAGCTGTGCTTCATTACGGGTGTTCACACACACACACACACACACACACACACACACACACACACACACACACACACACACACTTCTTTCATTCCTATTCACACACGCTGACACTCACTCATGCACACCAGGGTTTAATTATGCCTTTCTCTTTGAGCTCACTGTGACGGTGGCACTAGGCTCCCCCCTCCCGGGGTGTTGAACATCTGGGCAACTTCCCTTTATGTCTGGTGGCCTATACTCATCATTTCAATCTACTGTATTGTGTGGTCTTTGCTGGACTTGTTATTTTGTTGGAGTTAATTTAATAAATGGCACGTTCTACTCTTTCATTTGGGTTTTTCATTCCTTCCCTCACGCGCCGTGTAATGGTGCACGAGGACTCATGACAGTTATTAAATTCAGCTGGTAATTTCTGTTTGATTTATTCACGCAAATTGTCCATGTTTTGTGAAGGAAAATTGATTAATTCCTGATGTTGTTCTTCCATTAAAAATACATTGTTAAACCACTGTCTGATGCAGATATGAATAAGTTTGAGATAGCATTCTCTTGAACCTCTGTGAAGTTTTGGGATTTTCAGTACTTTTAGAAAGTCAAACAGTGGTTAGTACTGTTGCCTTACAGCTGGAAGGTTTCTCGATCAAATCCCCAGGCTGGTGGGGTCAGGAACCTTTCTGTGTGGAGTTTGCATGTTCTCCCTGTGCTGTGTGGGTTTATTGTGGGTGGTCTGGTTTCCTCCCACAATCCAAATGGTAATTCTAAATTAGTCCTAGGTATCTATCTCCAATAGACCTGTGGAATACAGAGTTAATGTAGTTGCTAGTGAAGTGCTTTGAGTGCTCCTTGTGATTAGAAGAAGTGCCATATAAACACGGGTCCATTCTTAAAGGTTGCAAAGGCAATCATTCTTCAACAGTTTGTGTCACTCACTTCTTGGTTGTCTTTCTGAAGCTTTAAAAACAGTATTCACCTCTTTATTTGGTCCAGACAAAATGTAAAGTAAGTATTATTAAATCCTAATGAATATTTTTTTTTCAATAGTAAACCAAACAAAAATGATTGTGCATACCCTGGGTGAAAGAGGCTTACCCACTATAATTTGTCACTTGAACGAGACACCTGAGACCAGCCATCTTTCTGACATGTTGGCACTTCTGGAGGCATTTGTGGTCACAGCTGTAATCAGGCTGTTCTCCATATTAAATTTCTTCAGCTTCATTTTCATTTGGGTCAGATCTGAGAAAGTCAATTCCTGACTGCAGATAGATCCAAAGCGTCAAAGTTCCTTGACTGCACTGTATTACCAGACTGTTTTTCCCCTTTATACGTCATTTTGTACCTTTTTTATACACCTTTTGAGCAGGCTGCTGCTGTTCTCAGTCACACACAAAGAGTTCCTGGCCCAGTCCAGTTGGTTTGCATTAGTCTTGATCTCCCTAATATATATTGTATGAGTTCAGGTTATTATTAAGTTAGGACAACTGCTGTCAATTTGCCAATGGTGGTTGTCAGATGAGCATCAAGAAGAGTGAAACAGCTCTGGACACCATTCTTATATCTCCCAACAATCAGAACCTTCCTCATAAATTCAGCCAGAAATTTTCAGAACATTTTGTCTATGAAACAGTACATGGAGGTAGTTTAAGGCTGATGAATAGATCTTTGAGACATGCCGGATGCGCAACCTTCTATAAGGCCTTGCTCTGGGGTGCAGGTGCTCATTTTAAAAGAGTGTTAAAAAAAAGTTTCACATCACACTGACACAGCAGCTGGCCCACATCAAAATGAGCATTTCTGTCAACTTATTTGAATTATCAAGTTGCAACGTAAACCCAGCAGTGTTCTTGTTTGATTCCATTTGATTAAGACCACCACCGTTTGGAATATTAACTCTGCCTTTGATGCATCAGCTTGCTAGATTTATTTGTAAGAAACATTTCTGAGTGTTTGTTGGTTGATATTTTATTGTTGCTCTTTAAAATTAATGTTTTTACCAGCTTTAGTTGCTGGGTGGTCAGTTTTTCAGGTTTGTGCGTTAAAATGGCAAGACCATTATTTTTCATATAACTGGTTTCGTAGATGCAACCAAAATGTATCTCCTGATAAATTTAGCTGAGTGGCAATGAAGATCCCATTGTTTAACAAGAGCACTGTAGTGTTGTTATTAGGACTCTATATGGTGTGACACAGGTGGTGACGTCACCCGGAGTATAAGAGGGCTGCGTGGCAGAGGGGCGGTCTCTTTGACCACCTCTCTGTCTTGCGGGAGCGTCTGTTAGTAATACTGTGAGTCATACAATAAAGTCCTGTTCCGTTCACCACTCGCCTCATTATTGTGCCACATTTTATGGACATAACATTTGGCGACGAGGATAAAGTATGGATGCGGGCGTGTCGTCTTTTCGGCCATTTTTGGAGACTCTGGGGGAGCCTCCGGTGCCTTGGATGAAGTGGTTCGCTGCGTTTCGGAACTATCTGGTGGCACTAAACATTGGCGAACTGAAGAAGGTACGAACAAGGGCAATTTTGGTCCATAATTTGGGTATGGAAGAACAATTGTATCCTTTCTATTTTGGGAGTTAGCGATAGCTTTGATGACATGGTTGAGCAAATGCCACAACATTTTCACGCGCCTACAAACGTCATCGTTAAGAGGGTCCAGTTACAGCAGTGCCTCCAGCGGGCTGGTGAGTCAGTGCAGCACTACATTGCAAACCTACGGCAGCTGGCTGGGGACTGCCAGTTTGGGGAGTTGGAGGAAGAAATGGTCCACGACCAGCTGGCAGAGCACACACTGTGTTCGTTAGCTCGTTCAAGATTGCTTACACACTCCGGCGAATTAACTTTAGCCATTGCTGTGGAGATAGCCCAGCAGTGTGAAGCGGCGGACAAGTTATCACATGACCTCGGTGAGAGAGCTACGCTATGCTGCCATGACTCACAATCGATGACGCAGGCTGTGGAGCTGGACAGCAAAGACAGCGAGCAAGAGGAATGCGCTGTAGTTGTAAAGATGAGGTCCGCCCCGAGATAACCCAAATGTTCGGGTTGTGGGTCCACTAAGCACCGATACAAGGCTAGAGAGTTTACAGCAAGAGGTAAACGCTGTGGCAAGTGTGGACTCCTGCATCACTTTGCCAGGTCCTGTAATAGGTTCGAGCGAGGGGAACGACGACGTAAAGCGGACACCTCTGCTCCAACTCCCATGGTTATCCACACCGTTTCCCCGGACACTGATGGCCGTACGTATTGTGCAGTGGAACTGGATGGAGTGGAGGTACCATTGTTGGTTGACACGGGCGCAGTGAGGTCAGTGTTGAATTGGCCCACCATGGGGAGTCTCTTCCCATATCATCAGCTGAGAGGTCATTTAGAGCCGTTGTGCGGCCATGGAGGACGGCGGCTGCCTATCGTGGGTTCAGTGGAGCTGACGGCCCATTATAAATCATCGGTAGCCATTAACCTGAAGTTTATTGTGACTGGTGGTGGCAAGAATGTAATGGGCTGCAACCTCTTCTATGGACTGGGGTTTTCCATCAGTGGTGTTGAGGAGGGGTGGTTAGGCTGTGGTTTATGAAACCGACCGATGCCAGCGGTGATGGATGATGCAATATGGGACGAACCTTGGCCTAGTAATCTGGAAAGCGAACAGGACCAACCCCATCCAGGGCCATCGCGGGAGGGTTCCTGCGCCAGAGCCCAAGTTGCCCTAGCTGAGGAAACTGGGCGGCGTCGTGGGATGTCTGTGATGGCGGATGGAGCTGAGTGGCTGACTCATTCTGTTTCTGGAGTTCGTCTGAGAGGTACCGAGAAGCAGGGGGTCACAACGGCTTCGCCGGCATCTAAAATGAAAACGAATGGGGCAGGACCAGCTGGCACGGTTAAACGACAGACCACACAGGAACACTGGAAGCCAAACAGGGCTCCTCTAAGGGTCGCTGATTTGGTTCTACCCAGAGGCCCGATTGAGAGGAGCCCACAGGAAGCGGAGGAGACAGGAGGACCAGGGCAGCTACAGGTGGTGGCTTTTCGGGAGGACAGTTACCTGCAGCTGACAGATGGTAAGGAGAGACACCCCTACGAGCTGTGGCGTGTTTATGAGGAAGGTGAGGCGCTTCGGTACCAGCATGGGTCATCCCCGGGTGCCAGAAAGAGACGACACTCAGGGCGGGACCCACCTGATGGGTCTCCGGGGGATGGGCTCTCCATGGTGTGTGACTGATAAGTTAAAGGGGGCAATGTGTTTAATATATGTTATTGCTGATTGCCCAAGTTAATGTGCTCTGCATGTTGTTTATGTGTGAATTACTGAAATAGTAATGTGTGCATCTTTCAGCTACGTAGTCAATATATTTCTTGCGCCAAGTTGCTATGTGAATTGCCCATGACAAAAAAAAAAGTAAACCAAGTAACGTTTGTGTCAGTGTGTTTGGGGCATATATTACTGTATGGTTGGCCTAGGTTATGGGGTGGTTTTGTTGGGTGTGTTAATAGCAGGGCGTGAATGTAAATATTGACTGGTTGGTTGTTGAATTGTGGTTTTACCTGTATGTATATACTGTATGTTTATAGGGTTATTTTACATTACATTAGGAACACGGCAGCTTTTTATTTCATGTACTATATATTGACTAGTGCATACCCGTGCATGCCCGTAGAAACCAAGTCCAAGCATGTATTTCTGCATGCCCGTAGAAAGCAGGTATAAGCAAGGGTGTAAGCAAGCACTTCAGCACTCATTCAGTGATGACTTCCTTTGATCTTTGATGATGTCATAGCGAGTCCTATGATCGTTGGTGATGTCATCGCAAATCCTATGATCGTGAGTGATGCCTGCCTTTGATCTCTGTTGATGTCATAGTGAGTCCTATGATCTTTTAGCGAATCCTATGATCGTGACATTGTGACAGACAGAGATTTCTTGAATTATATATAGAGTGGTGATGATGAGTGATACCTGCCTTTGATCTTTGATGATGGCATAGCGAGTCCTATGATGCCTGAGATCATAGGAACATCGTAGGCGATCATGTAGAGATCACAGGAACATCATAGGCGATTCTATGATCTTTTAGCGAGTCCTATGATCATGACAGACACACAGACAGAGATTTCTTGAATTTATAGAGTGATGAAGAGTGATGATAAAGACAGCAGAATAATCCGTCTAGCCGTGTGGAGGTGGGACAGTAGTCCACCTGTCCCCCTCTAGTTTTAGTTGTTTGTGAGCATGGATAGGACTAATTATCTTGCTTATGGTTAGTGTGTGATTCGGGCTATAAATTTGGGAGGGTCTGAATGGTGTGTGTGCGTTTTGGACTTTTCTCCGTGGGGGGGGGTAGTGTTGTCATTAGGACTCTATGGTGTGGCACGGGTGGTGACGTCACCCGGAGTATAAGAGGGCTGCGTGGCAGAGGGGCGGTCTCTTTGACCACCTCTCTGCCTAGCGGGAGCGTCTGTTAGTAATACTGTGAGTCATACAATAAAGTCCTGTTCAGTTCATGACTCGCCTCATTATTGTGCGACGTTTTATGGACATAACAAGCACCACACATGATAAATTATACCCACCTCCATAGCAATTATCGATATGCATAACTCGAATACCAACAGCTGAAAAATCAATTACAAATTCAAGACTCAATATACTCCAGATCCGTAATAAAACTAATAACCATGTAATTGCAAGGAGTTTAATTAAAGCAAACAATCTCCAATTCAAAGTGGAACAAATTTAGAGAAAACATCAGAAAATCATTTAGCTCCCTACTATAGTCACACCTCTGGTATTTGCTTTTGTTCAGTACAATGACAGCAGAGGTTCACTCTGTCCATACTGGGGATGGATGAGCTCTCCATAGTATGGATCCAGACCACGAACCGAGAACTGGTGCCCTTCCCACTGCTCACTTTATGTACCTGTGCAGCTTGAATATGGTATATAGTTGGCTACTCGTTTTTGCAATCAATATTGGAAAGTTGGTCTGATGGACTCCATCCTGAACTAATTTTGTGCAGAATCATGACTGTTTTAGCATATTTTAAATAGTGCAGCTTGTTTGCTCTGCCTCACTGCCTTGTGATCAAAATTGTCAAACAGTTACCTCACAAACAGAACATCGGGAGCAAATAATGTCAATAAATAACCCCATCAATTACCACCTACTGCCCATGAGTTGTTTAAACTAAGTGAAGGCAAATATTATTTGAAAGCAATGTGACCCAGCTGGGTCATGCCAAAGACAATATAAAAAAATGGTACTTTCCACCTTCCAGCTTGGTGCTCAGGAAAGTTTAATAAGCCAGTGTTTGGACCACCAAGGTCTCTGCCTTTGACTGACACCCAATCCACACAGCATCAGACCCCATGATCCCTCCTGCAGGTGGTGAGCCCGCTGGAGGGCGGACCCATGTGGCCCATTTGGGCTCAGCTCAACCATGTTCCATGGGCAGAAACCCAGCTACCAGGTGCTTGCCGTCAAGCCCCTCCCCCAGACCTGGCTTCAGGTTGGGGCCCCTATAACCCCATACTGGGTGGGATATATGGAATCATTTATATTTTAACTGTCATGGGAATCCATCAGACTGCTCTTAGGCTACGGTCACACTGCAGGTTTTACTGCTTGATTCAGATTTTTTTGCACAAATGTGACGCATATCTGATTTCTTAATGACAGTCTGAACAACACATATCCGATTTTTTCACACCAGACCTAAGCCACCTTCATATGGGGTCCTAGTTCCGATACGTATCTGATATTTTCCAAAGCGACTTCAGTCTGAGCGGTCATGTCGCATTTCATCCGACTTTTTCCTCATTGGAGTGAGACGCTACACTTCTGCTGTGGAGAATGCTGCAAGCATAGCAGAAACAGCTGATTTGTGCTCTTATTTTTTAATCAATCCTCTTCTCTTTATGACTGGATCATAATTTTGTTGGCTCCCACAGCACAACAACTTCAAAATTGCAGGCGGGGGGGGGGGGGGGGCTGAAACTGTCAGACATTACAGGCACACAGTAATGGCACATTTTTTTAAAAGTAAAGACACATTTACTGGACACTGCAAATTCCTTTTTCCCTGTAAACACCACAGTCCTGGCCACTGTGGAGCAGAATGGCCAGATGGGGGCGTACGAAAACACAGTCCAGGATAGGGGCGTCTCTGGCGGCTCCTCCTTCCTGTGCAGCACCGGTGCTACACCGCTGGTAGGATCCATGCTGTTTATTAGGGTGACAGCCCTATTGTAATTGCTAGGATTATTTATTATTAACTTTATTTATACGGGTAATCCCACTGAGACACGGGGTCTCATTTTGAAGACAGCTGTTTAATCGATCAGTTCTGCTAAAGCAGAGCTGATCACAGCCGTCATCTGGCATGTAGAGGAATGAAGCTGGTCTCATTTATTTTGTGCACAATAATTTCTGAATATTTTTAACATTTATTTTGCTGCGCTGAATCAAGGTGAAGAAGTTCTGCCCCCCCCAGTCGTTCTGGGCTCATGTTTACTTCTGCAAACACAACAGTGTGTCTGACATTTACGTTTTCGTCTGGGCATGCAGGTCACTTCATAGCTGGAGACGGCTCACACTGGAGTCTGATGGGGGTCGCATTTAAATTATAATGTGAACGCCCACACAAAAAAAATCAGATCTCAGCAAAAATTTGGAATTGAGCATTAAGACCTGCAGTGTGACCGTAGCCTTTGTCTTGGAAGACCCTAATAGGGGAAAAATTGCCCCCAACAACATGCTCCAGGGATCACGAGGGCACACAAACTCCACCGCCACAATAAGGTGGCAATCCACTGGGGGAACAGGAAAAGGGTGAATTGTCCTCTCCAGGTTGGAGACAAGGTCCTGCCCCAAGTGGAGGAGTTCAGTTATCTTAGGGTCTTATTCACGAGGGAGGGGACAGCGGGGATTGACAGATTGGAGCAGCATCTGTAGTGATGCGGCTGTTGTACTGGTTGGCAGTGGTGAAGAAAGCGCTGAGCTCCAAAACAAAGCTGTAGATTACTTTTACATTCCTACACTCATGTAGTATGGACATGAACTTTGGTTAATGACTGAAAGAGTGAGATCACATATACAAGAGGCTGAAATGAGCTTTCTCTGTAGGTTGACTGGACTCACTCTTAGAGATAGGGTGAGGAGCTCACTTATCCAGGAGAGGCTCAGAGTAGAGCCACTACTCCTCCACATCAAAAGGAGGCAGTTGAGGTGATTTGACCATCTGATCAGGATGCCTCATGGATGCCTCCCATGTGAGGTGTTTTAGGCACATCTCACTGGGAGGAGGCCACCGGGGGAGACCCGGGACATAATGGAGAAACTTTGCCTTGGGGAGGTGATGGTGGTTGGGGAGATGGAAACCTGAGCTTGTCTGGTTGGACTGCTGCCTCCACTACCAGGGTAATCAGTAGATGGATGAATGGTGTGGTACAAAGTAGTTTTTCAAGCAGCACTATTAAATTTTGTGTTCCTGTTAGGATCACTGAAAACACCACAACTATAGCCACTATGACCTCAGTCCCAACACCCAATCACAGGGTGTTTTGTTTTTGTGACTAAAGTTGTGCCCTGTGAGAGGCTGCTGGGCTTCAGGTCATTGTAGCCATTGAGTCTTTTCAGTGATCCTGCTAAAAAAGGAGCTGTTTCAGGCAATGTGGGACCACTGAGGCTATGGGGGAAGTGACATTCACTCGGTCAAACATTGGTATACCATCAAAATAATGTTGTAAACATTATTTTGAGGTGAAACTCTTTCACAGTGTTGTTTTAAAATGTAAACTGTACTTCAGAAGAACACGTCTTCCCTGGCAAGATTCAAATCTGGGACCTGAAGCATACAAAGCCATCACCTTAACCACTTCAACCACTTCACCTGCCCAAGACATGAAAGATGCCAAAACTACCGCAGAATATCCCTCCTCAACATTGTCAGGAAGGTTTTTGCTCACGTGGCACTTAGCAGACTACAAAAACTAGCTGACCATGTCTACCCTGAATCCCAGTACGGTTTTCGAGCCAACAGGTCTACCACTGACATGATTTTCTCTGCGCCAGCTACAAGAGAAACATCAGGAGCAACGGATGCCTCTGTGCATAGCCTTCCTTGATTGTAGACACTGTTCCACGAAGCAGTGAAACACACAACATAAATCCTTGTCTCCCAAGACAAGAAAGACCAATAACCTTAACCACAATGCCACACAACTGCTTCTGCATGCACTCTAGCTTTCTCAAATGATAAATGTTCATTTGAAAGGGTGTCCAGGCAGCATTTACAGGTGCATCTCAATAAATTAGAATGTCAACAAAAAGTTGATTTATTTAAATAATTCAATTCAAAAAAATTAAACTTCTATATTATATAGAGTCATTACACAGAGAGTGATATATTTCAAGTGTTTATTTACTTTAATTTTGATGATTATAGCTTACAGCCCATGAAAACCCTAAATTCAGTTTCTCAAAAAATTAGAATATTACATGAAATTAATTTGAAAAAAAAATGTTTTTTAATAGAAATGTTGGCCGACAGAAAAATGTGTCCATGTACACACTCAATACTTGGTCGGAGCTCCTTTTGGATTAATTACTGTATCAGTGTGGCGTGACATGGAGGTGATCAGCCTGTGGCACTGCTGAGGTGTCATGAAGGTCCTGGTTGCTTTGATAGTGACCTTCAGCTCATCTGCACTGTTGGGTCTGGTGTCTCTCATCTTCCTCTTGACAATCCTCCATAGATTCTCTATGGGGTTTAGGTCAGGAGAGTTTGCTGGCCAATCAAACACAGTGATGCCATGGTCATTAAACCAGGTTTTCATACTTTTGGCAGTGTGTGTGTGTGTGTGTGTGGGGGGGGGGGTGCCAAGTCCTGCTGGAAAATGAAATGAGCATCTCCATAAAGCTTGTCAGCAGAGGGAAGCATGAAGTGCGCTAAACTTTCCTGGTAGACAACTGCGCTGACTTTGGTCTTGATAAACCAGCAGATGTCATGGTTCCTCAAATCATCACTGACTGTGGAAACTTCACACTAAACCTCAAGCAGCTTAGATTCTGTGCCTCTCTACTTTTTCTCCACACTCTGGAAGTTTGATTTCCAAATGAAATGCAAAATTTACTTTTATATGAACATAGTGTGGCGAATTGTGAAGGACGAGACTGAGTGTATTCCTCAGGTTCAGCTTTATTCACAATAACATTCTCCAACATTCAAAAGCAGAAAAAGAGGATGAATCTTCTCACATCTGTCCTTTTATACCAGGACATCAAACATACAATCACATGGTGCTTAATCAAACATACAGTCACATGGTACTTAATCCTAGTCACAATGTAACTTCCCCCGATCTTAACACCATCCACCTCCTAGTCTCCAGTGGTCAGGAAATCTCCCAAGGCCATCTCCTTGAAACAAAAGGCCAGATCTCACACCCTCCCGTTACCTCTGGAAGGCTCAGTCCCTTTGTTCCCCTGAGATGTGAAGTATACAATAAGCATACAGTGATATATCTGTGGAGCATCTGAAACCAACATATGTGCATATATGTGTGCCACATGACCCCCCCCAAACGTCTAAGATGGAACAAACGTGATACAGTTTGCAAGTCATGGTCACATTATTACACATCAGTCCAAATGTTGCTTGGGCCTCAGTCGCCTTCCATATCTGCTGTAAGCAGGCTTTACCATCCCCGTGGCGTCTTCCCGCTGTGGAGCTGCTGCTTGAGGATTAGAACTATTAGTCAATCTCTGTGGGTGTTCTGGGGAATGCTCTCTAGGGGGTCTGCTGCGCCGAGGAGCCCTCGCCAACTGCACCGCTTTGTCAGCCAGCACAAAAGCGGGTTTGAGCCTGTTTATACCAATCATTTCTTTCCTACCCCCCAAATCTAGCAAAAAATGCTTGTCCCCTGTTTCCAGCACTCTGTATGGTCCGTCATAAGGTGGGCGTAAGGGTGGGCGGTGTGCATCGTGTCTGACAAAAACAAACTCCGCATTTTTTAAAGCTTTAGGCACAAAAACGCGCGGGAAGCTGTGAAGAACTGGGCCAGGAAGCGTGCTCGCTCCCGTGTCGCTCTGCAACTGCTGAGCGGGGGGGCACTCTGGCGCAGGATTATCCGGGAGAAACTCCCCGGGCAGCCGGAGTGGCTGCGCAAAAACTAACTCAGCTGGGGAGGCTTTTAAATCCTCTTTAGGTGCAGAACGCAACCCCAATAAAACCCATGGTAGCCTGTCCACCCAATTTGCATCCGTAAGCGATGCTCTGAGGGCTACTTTCAATGACCTATGGAAACGTTCGCATAAACCATTAGCCTGCGGGTTGTACGCGGTAGTGCGGTGGATCGTTACCCCCAGGCTGCGGGCCATCGCTGACCAGAGCTCGGAAACAAATTGAGGACCTCTGTCGGACGTAATGTCCGACGGGACTCCAAAACGCGCTACCCATGCTGTTAAAAACGCACGCGCCACCTCCTCGGCTGTGGTTGATGCCAGTGGGGCCACTTCCGGCCAACACGTGGTGCGGTCCACCATTGTCAAAAGGTGTGTGCACCCCTGTGACAGCGGGAGGGGGCCTACGAGGTCGACATGCACATGATCGAACCGCTTAGCCGGGATGTGAAAAGGCTCCAAGGGAGCTCTAGTGTGTTTGTGTATTTTGGCTCGCTGACAAGCCATGCAGGCTGTCACCCACTCCTTGACTTCTTTGCGTAGGCACGACCATACAAATTTCTCTCCTACCATTTTGACTGACGCGCGCACCCCCGGGTGCGCCAGAGAATGGATCGAGTCAAAAACGCGGCGGCGCCACGTGGCTGGTACAACCGGACGCGGTCGTCCAGTGGAGACATCGCAGATTAGGGGGGGCATACCATCTTGTAGCACCCTGTTCTCCAGCCTTAACCCTGTTGGTCCAGACTGGAGTGCGCACACGTCCGTGTCGGCAACTTGATCCGCGGCCATGGCTGCATAATCTATCCCTATGCGGACTGGAGCCGCCACGGCGCGCGGGAGGCAGTCTGCCACTACATTAAGTTTACCCGCTACATGCTGGATATCGGTAGTAAACTCCGAGATGGCGGCCAGCTGTCTCTGCTGCCGGCAAGACCACGGTTCTGTAATCTTGGCCATCGTGAAAGTCAGCAGCTTGTGATCCACGAACGCGGTGAAACTGCGTCCCTCCAGCCAAAACTGGAAATGGCGAATGGCCAAGTGGAGAGCTAACAACTCCCTGTTGAATGCGCTGTATTTTCGTTCACTATCGCGCAAGGTCCTGCTGAAAAAGGTGAGTGGTTGCCAAGCTCCTGCTACATACTGTTCCACAACCGCTCCTATGGCCACATCTGACGCGTCAGTAGTGAGCGCTATGCGGGCCATTGGGTCTGGATGTGCCAACAACGCAGCATTTGCCAGGGCTATTTTGACTTCAGCGAATGCGCGCTCCCGCTCCGGCGACCATTTGATTTTGTTTGTGGGTTTTTGTTTTTTTAGTGCAGCATACAATGGTTGCATGAGATGTGCTGCGTGAGGGAGGAAACGGTTATAAAAATTCACCATTCCCCAAAACTCCTGTAACGCTTTGACCGTTTGTGGTTGGGGAAAATTTGTTATTGCACTCACTTTGTCGGGCAGAGGAACCGCTCCTTCTGGAGAGACGCGATGCCCCAAAAAATCAATCTGCACCACCCCGAACTGACACTTCGCTGGGTTGATTATTAACTCGTGCTCTGCCAACCTCCAGAAAACTGCTGTGAGGTGGTTTTTGTGTTCGTATTCGGACGCGCTGGCTACCAATATGTCGTCCAGGTAGACGAACACGAAGGGGAGGTCGCGCAGAACCGCGTCCATCATGCGTTGGAACGTCTGCGCTGCGCCTTTAAGCCCAAACGGCATGCACAAAAACTCAAAAAGCCCGAAAGGAGTTATTACCGCTGTTTTGGGTATGTCCTCAGCGCGCACTGGAACCTGGTGGTAACCGTGTACCAAATCAATTTTAGAAAAAATGCACGCCCCCGCCAAATGCACCGAAAAATCTTGGATGTGTGGGATCGGATAGCGGTCGTGCGCTGTAGCATTATTCAACCTGCGGAAATCACCGCAAAGTCGCCACGAGCCATCAGCCTTTGGGACCATATGGAGCGGCGAAGCCCAGGGGCTCTTCGACCTCCTGATGATGCCCAGTCTTTCCAGGTTGGCGAACTTCTCGTGCGCTATGGTCAGTTTAGCTGAGTCCAAGCGCCGAGCTTTTGCAAAAACGGGTGGGCCGGTGGTAGTAATAAAATGTTCCACCCCATGTTTAGCCACTGTCGCCGAAAACGTTGGGACCGTGAGTGCTGGGAACTGAGTGAGGAGTGTGTGGAACTTACCACCCGCGGCTGTGACGTTGGCTTGTGCAGTTGGCGGGGCCACTCGAGCTGTGCAGGGAATAGAATAAAAGGAGAGTGCATTAACCAGGCGTCTGTTAGCAAGATCAACCAATAAACCATGTGAGCACAAAAAATCAGCACCTAACATGTTGAAATTGACTGCCGCTACGACAAAAGTCCACTCGAATGTATGGCCCTGCAAAGACAGAAGCAGAGTCCTCTCACCGAAGGTCTTAATCGCTGAGCTGTTCGCTGCTGTCACCCGGGGACCACTGGAAGGCGCCAGCCGGTCTGCGTAGGAAGGCGTGATGAAGCTCAGCTGGGAGCCTGTGTCCACGAGGAATTGCCTCCCCGAGCGTGTGTCCTTCAGGTAGAGCAGCTTGTTCTCTTCTCCGAGGGCCGCGGCTGCTACCGACCCCGGGTCTTGGCGTTTCGCAAGCGCTTGAAGTGGCATGGTGGGATGCACTTGCGTGCCCTCTCTGCGAAGCGGCGATGGTAGAAGCAAAGGACGTTGTCCGCTCCGTGTCGCCTGGCCCTTGCTGCTGCTGTCGTCGGTGAGTCTGGTGCTGCAGCCTCTGGCCCCATGCCGTCTCCGTACGTCGCGCCTAGCTCTGCTGCTGCGGCCGAAGCTGCACTCCGTTTGTGGGCGTCGACGAGTCGTTGCGCCTCCTGGCTCAGCTCGTGGTAGTCTCGTCGGGCCAACAGCGGTCAACCGGCCAGGGTCACTCTCACCACTGACGGTAGGGTCCTGAGGAAAAGGTGGGTGAAGATAAAGCTGTCATCATCAGAGTCTCTCAACCTCAGCATCTTCCCCATTAGGTCTGCGGGCCTGTCGTTCTCAAACTCCGTCAATGCCAGGAGCCCCTCTGCTCGCTGTTGCATCGAGGGGGTGAAGTGGCTGATAAGTGCAGCCTTCAATGTGCCGTACTTGTCGCTGTCCAGTGGGTGGTTGACTAGGCTCTCCACCCTCTGGACTGTGTGGTTGTCCAGCTTCGCCACAACATGGTAGAACTTTGTGTCGTCTCTCGAAATTCTCCGGAGGTTGAACTGCGCCTCGACTGTGCTAAACCAGGAGCGTGGACTGTTCTGCCAGAAGGGCAGCTGGAACGTGGCGGCATTCGTCAGGCTGGCTTCTGACGAGTCCGGCTCAGGAGAATTACTTCTGCTCATGCTTCGTCGTAAGGTCACCAGTGTGGAGAATTGTGAAGGACGAGACTGAGTGTATTCCTCAGGTTCAGCTTTATTCACAATAACATTCTCCAACATTCAAAAGCAGAAAAAGAGGATGAATCTTCTCACATCTGTCCTTTTATACCAGGACATCAAACATACAAACATACAATCACATGGTCTCAGTCACATTTTGTCTTAGCTTTGTTTTGAATTGTAATCGCTCTTGACTGTTTTCTCTTTTTTCTATTTTGAATTCCTGGATGGAATATGGGTGGGCAATATAAGCTGCAGCTTCAGCCATCATCCATTTCGGATAACTCACATGGAATTGTATAATCAGAGGAGTCTTTGTCTAATTTGACCTTGTTGTTATATTATTCAGTTTCTTTTAACCTGTACTGTACTATCCGAAATAAATTCGTTCATTCATTCATTCATTCATTCATTCATTCATGGTGCTTAATCAAACATACAGTCACATGGTACTTAATCCCAGTCACAATGTAACTTCCCCCGATCTTAACACCATCCACCTCCTAGTCTCCGGTGGTCAGGAAATCTCCCAAGGCCATCTCCTTGAAACAAAAGGCCAGATCTCACACCCTCCCGTTACCTCTGGAAGGCTCAGTCCCTTTGTTCCCCTGAGATGTGAAGTATACAATAAGCATACAGTGATATATCTGTGGAGCATCTGAAACCAACATATGTGCATATATGTGTGCCACAATAGGTACTTTGCTGACCCAGGAGATGGACACCCAGTGAAGGTGATGGCGGTGGGAGAAACACACAGACCCAGATATGGGCCGAGGACCCGCCGCAGCCTTGGTCATAGGCACCACAATCTCGGTGACCCCAGACTGGGGCGAAGCCGCACCCTCGGTGACCCCGGACTGCGGCGTTGCAGCACCCTCAGTGGCCCCGGACTGGAACAGAGCTGCACCCTCGGTGGACCCGGACTGGGACAGAGCTGCACCCATGATGGCCCCCAGGCTGGAGCATAGCACCCACAGCGGGCACACACTGGAGCGCTGCACCCACATGGGATTTAAGCTGGAACGCAGCACCCACGGAGACCCAGACTGAGGAGGAACTGCACCCTCGGAGGTACTGGGTTGGGACAGAGCCTCCACAAAAACCTCAGCAAGAGGGAAAGCAGCACCCACGGAGGTCCCAGACTGGGAAGGAGCCTCCATGATGACCTCAACCGGAGGAGCTGGACCCACAAAGACCTCAGGCGTAGCTGGATGATTCTTGGTGACTCTGAGAGAAGACTCAGACAGAAAAAGAACAGGGTCAGGGTCAGGGTCACCGGCGGCAGTGGAACCCGTGAGGTGAGCTCAGGTGCAGCTGATGGCTACACCTGGCTCTCCCCCCCAAGAGCCAGGAAATATCTCTCCAATACAGAAACAACAAAAACAAAGGAGAGTACTCGCCTGAGCTCAAGTTCCACCACCGTCCAGGACTCCATCGATCCAGATGACGATGTCTTGTGCCCAGCCTTCTGGAGGTCCAGCTCAGACTCTGCTGCGGCGGCCCCAACAGCAGGCATGATGGTCACTGCAGTCCCGGAACCCCCTGGCGATGTGACCCACGGAGGTGGCTCACCGGGCGTGGCGACAGGAGATCCGCTTCCTGCTGGAGCTATGGGGCTGGAATCAGGTTTTCCAAGGCTGCAGGCTCCTCCTCCGTCCGGCAGCTTAATCCCAGAACCGGTAGACACTCAGGGTGCATAGGAGGAGACAAAGAGAGAGCAGGAAAAGTTTTTGAGGTCGCAGCAGGCGGTGAGGACTCAGTGGACTGCACTGACTGAGCCTCACCCCTGGGAATCAGGCAAGGTAATTCATAAGATGGTGATATAGAGTGAAAAAGCACTTTCCTTTTTTCCTAGGGTATGGTGGTTCCTGCTGCAGCAAGCCCGGTTTCTTCCTTCTCCATGACTGCGGTGATCGTGGGCCCCTCTGGAGAACATGGAGGAGCCGCCCCTATAGGCACGGTGACGGGCGGAGCTGGGGGAGAATCTGCTGGGCTCACAGCAGTCGGAGGTGACGCCATGGTGGAGAAGGAGACAGCAACGGCCCAGGAAGAGGAAGCTGATGAGACAGCCAGTGAGGATAACCTAGGGGCAGAAGCTTTTATGGGTCCTTCTTGGCACGGTGAAATGGATGCAACTGGCTGAGAGACAGAGGATTTTCTCCGGCGGCCCATAGCTGGGGAATGGCAGAGGGTTTGCAGTATTTTCACCCGGTGACTCTCTTCCATTCAGTTTGATACAGCTGTATTACGGGGAGGAGTGGAGGTCCG
Source organism: Pholidichthys leucotaenia (assembly GCA_020510985.1). Classification (NCBI taxonomy): domain Eukaryota; kingdom Metazoa; phylum Chordata; class Actinopteri; order Cichliformes; family Pholidichthyidae; genus Pholidichthys; species Pholidichthys leucotaenia. Next base: position 275,856,343 of record CM035836.1, on the reverse strand, counting down.
CGCTGGGAACCGGTGTCTTGGAGCAGGTGAAGCGCGGGCTGGAGCCGGAGCAGGAACTTGGCGAGGAGTCGATTGGACCGAAGCCCGGAGTGCCTCCCCATCAGCGCCGATCTTGGCTTCCTGGTAGGATTCCTCTCCAACTCACGGTTCTGCTGTTGCAGAGCTGCCATCAGGGATATCCTCTCCCTTCCCTCAGCATGCTCCGAGAGGTGAGGATGTTGCTGTACAGCCGCCTCCGCAAAGTCCAGGTACCACAAAGCATCTTTGGGAGTGGAATATTGTCGCGCTATCTCTAGGAGGTCCTCAATTTCCATTAGACCCTGGCAGAGCTCAAACCCCAGGCTCATTGGGTACCCCTTCCCAAACGATGCCATTCCCAAAAGCAGGCACCCAAAAAAAGGGGGAAAAACAGAACAGTAGAAAAAGAAAAAAAGGCAAACTCACGGCCGCTGGCACCTACTGGCTGCGACCTCCTGTCATAATTGGTCCTTTAGGGCAGAAATGAGGCACCCTTCACCTGCTGTGAGTTTGCTCATTTAATAAATAATAATAGTTAACACAAATACCAGCCACGAAGGGCGAATACAAAAAGGCTATTTACAAAGACCACGAAGGGTGATTACAGAAAAATACAAATAAGAAAAAACCATGAAAGGTTACTTACAATTAAAGTCACGAAGCAGAGAATAAAGCACAGACTTAGACAGGAATCAGGCATTGGGATTCCTGCCTACACAAGGTGAGGTCACAGTGAGGAATAAACCTTGCCAGTGAGCTTAAATAATACAAGAGGAAAAACAAAAATGTGACTCAGGTGTGGATGCACGAGTGAGAACATAATCAGAAACACTAAACAGCTGTGACAAGCCGCGAACAGACTTGACAGGTGGAAGTCATGCTGTCAAAATAAAAGCACAAATATTAATGGTAGAAACCAGGATTAAATACATATACAGAAAAAGGATAATAACCAAAAGACCCGAGCACGGTACAGACCCGTGCTCGGCATCATGACAGTAGCAACCACTGTGCTTCCTCTCAACAAAAACAACACATATACACTAACAAAAAGACATTGCAGAAAATATGTGAATAAAACAACAAAAATGACATTCTCACAGAGTAAATTCACAATAAATAAAATAAATAAATGAACAAATAAACAAAGGTATAGCCCAAACTTCCCATTGAGCTACATAAGGTTTAAGAAAAAAGTTGTTTTTATACAACTGCAATCCTTTTTAGAAAAAAAAAAAACAACTATATTTGAGAAGTTTCAATCTGGGTTTAGATTCCGTCACAGCACTGAGTCTGCTCTGCTAAAGGTGCATAATGATGGTGCTGTATCTGTTGATGTAAAATGCCCCATTGTTTTAGTGCTGCTAGATCTCACAGCAGCCTTTGACACGGTGGACCATACTGTTCTTCTGTCATGCCTGAATCACCATGTTGGCATTCATGGCACTGCACTTAAGTGGTTTGAATCCTACTTATCTATCAGATGTTTTTCCTTTAGTGATAGGTAACATGTCCTCATCCAGTCCCTCTCTCTCCTGTGGGGTCCCACATGGCTCTATCTTTGGCCCTATTCTGTTTTCATTATATATGCTGCCACTAGGGTCAATTATAGCTAGGCACAAATTTTCTTTCCACTGTTATGCAGATGATTTGCAGCTTTATTTACCTTTGAGCCCAGAACAAACTGACTCATAAAGTGCTCCATTGGACTGCATTATTGACATTAAGTTCAGAGGAACATGTATATTTCAAAAGCCTACAGTGAGAACAACCACCAAGCAACACTGTATTTCAGTGCAAGGAGTCAGATTATGGAACGATTATGGACCTGAATTAAAATCATGTACAACGCTTCGACAATTTAAACAAAAACTAAAGGAAGAAATACTCCAAACATATTTACAAGACGACATGTAAACTTACATAAGGATTGACATATCCAGCCTGTGTTGTGTTGTAGCTTAGTTTTGTTTTTTTTTGTTTTTTTTTTCTCTCTGTGACATTCTGTCTTAGATTTGTCTTGAATAGTAACCGCTTAACTTAGCTTAGCTTAGTTTTCTTTTTTTTTTTTTCTCTCAGTCACACTTTGTCTTAGCTTTGTTCTAAATTGTAATCACTCTTGTCTTGTTTACTCTTTTTTCTTTGAATTCTTGGATGGAATGTGGGTGGGCAATATAAGCTGCGGCTTCAGCCATCACCCATTTCGGATAACTCACATGGAATTGTTTAGTAGAAGGAGTCTTTGTCTAATTTGACCTTGTTGTTATATTATACAGTTTCTTTTAACCTGTACTGTATTATCCGAAATAAATTCATTCATTCATTCATTAAAAGTTGTGGTTAGGCCAAAATTTTCTTCATTTAAATGAAGAAAAAACAGAATATATTGTGTTTGAGGATACTGCAACGGCTGGCTTTGGTACCCTGTCTTTAAGGCTCAGTTCAGCGGTCAGAAATCTGGGGATGATTTTTGACTGCTATTTAAAATTTGACAAGCAGATTGACAATGTTGTCAAGATGAGCGTTTATCAGTTATGTCTGTTATCCAAAGTCAAACCTTTCCTGAACCGTCATGACCTTGAGATAGCCATCCATCCTTTTATCACTTCTAGACTTGATTACTGCAATGCACTTTACATTGGTGTCTCTCAGTCCTCTCTCAGATGCCTTCAACTTGTGCAAAACACAGCAGCCCATCTTTTAACCAACACAACCAGACAAGAGCATATTACACCTTTTCTTTTTTCACTCCATTGGCTTCCAGTCCATTTTAGAAGAAGAAGCCACCTTTTATTGTCATTCAGTCCATCATGTACAGTAGAATTAAATTACATTTCTCCCATCTACAATGTTTATCACATTTAGAATCAGAGGGGCCGCTGCCATGCAAGGCACCACCACAAACCACTTTTTCCTTCTCCTATTCTATTATGCTGATCACCAAGCTAGAAGGCAGGAAGAACCATTTTTTCCATATATGGTCTTTGGTATAACCCGGTCGGGACTTGAACCCCCATCCTTCCGGTTGTGGGGCAGATGCTCTCTCAACTAGGGCACCACTCCAGTTTAGAATTAGCTTTAAACTTTTAGTTTTTAAAGCTCTTAATGGCCTTGCTCTGGCTTATTTATCTGAGATTTTAACTGTCCATGACCAAGGCAGAGCTTTGCGGTCATCCAATCAGCTTTTGCTGGATGTACCCAGGTAAAGGTATAAACACAGGGGTGACCAAGCCTTTTCTGTTGTTGCCCCCAGGCTCTGAAATAATCTCCCCCGGACTTATGTATGTGTTATCTCTGACCTGGCCCTTTTTAAAACAAAACTTAAGACGCATTTATTCAGGATGGCTTTCAGTACATAGAAGTGGTGACACTTATTCATTTTATTCTTTTTATATTTTTTATTCTCCTTTTATTTTTAGGTATTTATGCTTATCCTTCTGTTTACGTAATCTGTTTTTATGTTGTGTGTGTTTCTAGTACTGTTCAATTTTCTGTAAAGCACTTTGGTCACCTACAGGTTGTTTTAAACAGCACTGGAAAAAAAAGAATTGTTGGTTCAACTGAAAAAAATTGTTTCAATTTGTAACACAAAATTGAATTAAGTTTGATCAACTTAAATGATTTAAGTCAGATGAGTTTATTAAGTTAGCTGTTTTCAAGTCAACAGTTTCCATTAATGCAATTTAAAATTTAAGACAAGCCAAACTAAATCTTTTAGTCTCAACAAACTCAATTACAGTATATACTTTACTTGCATGTAAAATACTGCTCCTTAAAAACCTAGAAATACATCTTCAAGCAAAGCAGTTTTGATAGAAATCTTGAGGTGTTATTTTAGTTTAATAAATACAATAAAAATGCTTTCCAATAAATTAAAATATTAAGTTGGCTTAAAAGAAAAACACAGATTCAAATATAGTATGTTTTACACTTTTGTTATGATTCCCCGTGCGCTGAGGAAGAAATGAAAAACCCAATTGCGAGATTAGAACATGCACTTTATTGAACAAAAACACCAAAATAACCAGTCCAGCTTACTGTCACGATTACTAACTGAGGGTTGCAATAATGAAGGTAATAAGGCCACCAGACATACAGGGACGCCACCTGGATGTTCCATAGCCAGAGGGAGAGAATGCCTAGTGTCACCGTAGGCTGACGGCATGAAGAGAAAGGCAAATGTGAACTTGCAGCTGGAACGATCCAGGGCTGTCCGTGTAGTCCAGTGGATGAGGGTGAGGCAGGGTCAGCTGCCAACACCAAGGAAACAAACCACGGCGACATCAGGCTGAATGAACACGTAGGTAGTTGAAATAAACATACATGGAGGAGCACGCTGCCATGCATGAGACTGAATACTCCGACGGTCTCTTCCTACTAATGCAGCATTTATGTAATAATGATACTAATGAGGGGAGAGACCGCCGGTGTGAGAAAGCGTGGGCTGAACATAATAAATCCCAGGTGTGCATGAGTGAGTGTCAGAGCATGTAAATGGGACTGAATGGAGTGTGTGTGTATGTGTGTGAGAACACCCGTAATGAGAATCAGCTGATGGCACTGACAAGAGGAGGAGGCGTGCTCAAGCTGTCAGGGAGTGAAGGACCCAAATAGCTCTCTGACGCACCTGATGGAAAATAGGGCAAAACAACCATAGGTCAGAACTGGGTTTGGAACCACCAAACTCAGGTTCATGACAGAACACCCCCTCCCCCAGTACCATCAGCTGAAAACAAAAAACACAACCAAGGAACTCCCCCCCCCCCCCCCCCAGAGATAGATAACTACCCAGGGTGGGAGGTGGGGGGGACAGGTTAGGAGGAAAGCAACACGTGAAAAAACACAACACAAAATGCAAAATAATAATGTGAACCTCCTAACAGCCCTTCCCCACCTAGGACACTAACCCCCTCCTCCAGGAGTCCAAAGTTCAGGAGGTCAACCAGCGTCCCAGGGCCCTGGCATGGTGAAGGATGACTGATAGGGTGGCCTGCCCGAGTCCCAAGCTCAGCAGGCGGCCCGCTGAACAGTGTCAGGCGGCCTGCCAGGACCGTTGGGCCACCGGACCCGAAAGCCTTTCGGGTGGCCGACCAGCGTGGTTGAGCCACCAGGACCGGGGAAGCAGATGAAGAGGTTGCCTACCCACCGGGGACCTTAGAGGTTGGTGACCAACCTGAGGGATAGGAGCCCCCCCGCCTCCTTAGGCTTGGAGCAGGGGGATCGAAGCACCCACGTTGGTCCCGGTCTCGGACAAGGCTGCACTCGCATTGGTCCCGGTCTGGGACATGGCTGCACCCACATTGGTCCCGGTCTGAGACATGGCTGCACCGGCGGTGGACCCTGGCTGGAGCTCTGCTGCACTGGCAGTGGACCCCAGCTGGAGCTCTGCTGCACTGGCGTTGAACCCCGGCTGGAGCTCTGCTGCACTGGCGGTGGACCCTGGCTGGAGCTCTGCTGCACTGGCGGTGGACTCCAGCTGGAGCTCTGCTGCACCGGTGGTGGACTCCGGCTGGAGCTCTGCTGCACCTGCTGTGGACTCTGGCTGGAGCTCTGCTACACCGGCAGTGGACTCCGCTGCACCAGCAATAGACTCCGGCTGGAGCTCTGCTGCACCGGCGGTGGACTCTGGCTTTAGCTCTGCTGCACTGGCGGTGGGCTCCGGCTGGAGCTCTGCTGCACCTGCGGTGGGCTCCGGCTGAAGCATCATTGCACCTGTGGTGGTCCCCATCGGGGGTCTCATTCCTCCAACGGTGGTCTCCCCAGTGAGGGAGGTAGGGTTCCTCCCTGATCCTGAAGCTGGGTCCAGACCCTTGGTGGCCTCTGGAGGCATCGGCTGCTCTCCGGCGACCTTGGCCTGGAACTCCTAACCCGGAGGGAGAGAGAAAGAAACCAAGTCAGGGTCGCCGGCAGCGGCAGGACCCGGTGAGGTGGCCCTGAGGGCTACTGCGAGCTGCGCCGGGCCCTCCTCACCATGAGTCTGGCAGTGTGACATCGGCATAGACATAACTGACATGATGGAGCACACTTGCCTGAACTCGGGTTCCACCGCCGTCCAGGACTCCGGCGACTTTACGATGCACAGGCTCCATCCGGGCATCAGGTGCTACCCCCACATCAACCTTTCCTGGGGCAGCTGGGCTCAGATTGCCGTCAGCTGCAGACTTCTTAGGTTGCGGAGGCTTCTCTCCGGCGACCCTAGAATGGAGCTCGGAGAGGACAAAAGAGGGGAGACAGTTAGGGTCGCCGGCAGCAGTGGTGCCCGGTGAGGGGGATCTGGATGCAGCTGAGAGCTGCACCTGACTCTCCTCCCCAAGAGCCAGGCAAGATTCCTCAACTATTGACAAAGTAACTATAGAAGAGATTACTTGCCTGTGTTCAAGCTCCACCACCATCCAGGTCTCCGAAGCTGAAGTTCTGGGCCCAATCGGCTGAAGGTCAGGTCCAGGGAACGACTCTGCCACGGCGGCCTCCGCAGCACGCGTGATGGTGGTTGCAGTCTCGGTGACCCCCTGCGCCATCTTCCACGCCACCGGCTCCTCTGGCATGGCGGCCGGGGACAGCCTCACTGCTGGCCCATGAGCTGGACCCTCCTGGACCTCTCTGGTTCCTCTCCCCTCAAGCGACCTGGTTCCAAAGCCAGCGAGCTCATGGGGGCACAGAAAAAGGATTTGGTGAGGTCGGATGTGAGAGCACTATCTGTTGCTGGGGCGGAGCACTCGGGGGACTGCATGTCCCGAGTCTCTTTGCCAGGAGGCAGGCAAAATTGTTCACCAACAGAAAAAGTTAAATAAGGAAAAACTTGCCTGTTCTCCTGGCACAAGGCGTACCCAGCGGCCTCCAAGGCATCTCCTCTCCTCTCCTGGTGTTCCTCCTCGAGCTGCGGCTCTCCCTCCCTCTGGGAAGGTTCCTTCCATCTCCCGGCCATCTCCAGGAGGAGCCACGGCTTCACCTCCAGGATGAGTTCCGTCTCCACCAGAAGAGCCAGTCTACATTCTTCCAGTTCCTCCAGGGACAGAACAGAACATGGCTCGGAACGAGGAGGCAGGGCTGTCGTCGGCGAGGCTGGAGGCTTCTTCGGGCGGGGGTTCCTCCTCTTCTTCTTCACGGATGGCTCAGGAACCAGATAATTCAATTCAATTCAATTCAATTCAACTTTATTTATATAGCACCATTTCACAACAACCGTCATCTCATAGCACTTTCAACTGTAGGGGGAACCCCCACAGTTGCAGAAAGACCCCAGCAATCAGGCGATCCCCTGTGAGCAAGTGCTTGGCGACGGTGGAGAGGAAAAACTCCCTTTTAACAGGAAGAAACCTCCCGCAGAACCAAGCTCAGGGAGGGGCAGTCATCTGCTGCGACTGGCAGGGGGGTGAGGGGGTAGAGAAGATGAAAAGAACAGACATGTGGAGAGCAAACAGCACGATGAGGACTCAATCTATGGGAGAGAACAAACATATGTTAATGACCAGCAAAAAAAAAAAATATTTCATTGAGAGTGAAGAAAGGAGTGAGGCCCAGTGCATTATTGGAGGTCCCCTGGCTGACTAAACCTATTAGCAGCATAACTAAGGGAGGGTTCAGAAGCACATGATCCCTCCCTAATTGTAGGCTGTATCAAAAGGGAAGGTTTTAACCCTATTCTTCAAAACAGAGATCGAGTCTGACTCCCGAATCCAGATTGGCAGCTGGTTCCACAGGAGAGGAGCTTGATAACTGAAGGCTCTGCCTCCCATTGTACTTTTGGAGATTCTAGGTATTACAAGTAATCCTGCATTTTGGGAGTGTCGTGCTCTGTTAGGATAATACGATAGTATCAGATCTTTTAAATAAAAAGGGGCCTGATTGTTTAGAGCTTTGTAAGTAAGAAGAAGGATTTTAAACTTAATTCTAAACTCTATGGGAAGCCAATGAAGGGAGGCCAGAGCCGGAGAGATATGATCTCTCTTTCTAGCACCTGTTAAAACTCTTACTGCAGCATTTTGGATTAGCTGAAGACTTTTTAAAGATGTTTTAGGACAATCTGATAATAAAGAATTACAATAATCTAATCTAGAGCTAACAAAAGCATGGATCAGTTTCTCAGCATCACTCTGAGACAAGAAGCTCCTAATCTTGGCAATATTATGCAAATGATAGAAGGCAGTCTTAGAAACAAATTTATTATGTGAATTGAAAGACAGATCTTGATCAAAAATAATTCCAGGGTTCCTCACAGAGCTATTAAGAGAAAGAGTAACCGCATCCAAACTGAAAGTTTGATTTGGAAAGGTATTTCTAAGGTTTTTTGGACCAACAAGAATGACTTCAGTCTTATCTGAATTTAATAGCAGGAAATTACAATCATCCAAGCTTTGATTTCCTTAAAAGGAACTCTGATTATATTGGCATGTTAGCTCTATATGCTTTATTTTGATGTTAGTAACATAACTATAATTTAATTTTATTGAAAATAATTCCCAGTTTTATATATTTTTAAGAAACTTTATTACGATTTTTGTTTACGTCGCAATGCATTCTGGGTAGTGACGTAGAATGGTTGCAGCCGTTTTTTCTGTCTTATACAAGCCAAGAAGCGAAGCTATGAACTACTGCCATTTGTCAGTGAAAATGCCACATTGCGCGGCTTTTGGATGTAATTTCCAATCAAAGGGAAATAAAGAGAGCGTGTTAAGCCTCCATAGCTTTCCTAAAGCGGGAAAGTGGAGGAAAAAGTGGGGCGGCAGCAGCTCAGCAGGTCGTCTAATAACCCCATGGTTGGCGGTTCGCATCACGCTCTCCCCAGATATCCTGCCGTTGTGTCCCTGGGCAAGACACTTCACCCGCATTGCCTCCAGTGCCCATAACACTGGGTATGAATGTGTAAAAATGTTTAAATGCTCGGTGGTTTCTGGAGAGGCTGTTGGCGCGGATTGGCAGCCACATTTCGCTCACTCTGTCTGTGATCGCGCGCTGTAGCTCATGCCTGATAAAACTGACATATGTATTAATCACGTCGTGATAATAGCACAATATCGCTCAAAGCGCGCGCATGAGACATGTCTGTGATTGCATGCTTGTGTTGACCGTTCCTGCCTTTCCTCTCCTAACTGTGGTTTTGGTACGCAGGGGAGATGTATCTTCCTCCGCAGTCAATTCCCGAGTAAATCTCACTCTTGTGGTACACAGAAGCACAGGCCGTTTTGCTGAAGCGTTGGGGCTTTATTTATATACCGCACTGTTGTCAGCAACAAATTCTACCTGCTCTGGTCGCCTCGCTCTTTCTACGTATCCGCACCAAATCACACACCGTTCGCTCTCCAGGTCATTCCACACACACCGGGGGGGGGGGGGGGGGGTGCCTCGGCTGCGCAGCTGCCACTCAAGTCCACGCACCGAGCTGCCCCATCCAAACACACGCACCAGACACATCCCACAACACTTGATACAGCTGACATATGTATTAATCACGCTGTGATATCGCTCAAAGCGCGCGCTTGGCTTGACATGTCGAAGATCTGGCTGGCAACAGTCAGAAGAAAAAAAAAAAGTGGAGCGCTGCTTATGGACGTTCAACCCGCAGTCTGAGAAAGCAACAGAGAAATTGCTTTATGTTGCTCAGAGTCCATGTTTATCAGTTCAGTGCCCATCATGCTTGTAGACAATTTTTTGTGTTTGAGCATTCTATTGTAAGTAAATCAACAATATATAAGTTTCACTCAGCTCCGCGAGTGTCTCTCCGCTCCGCGAGTGTCTCAAGCGTGCGCTCGAGGAACATTATTTTAAGGTGAAATAAAACGGCCTGTGCTTCTGTGTACCACTCGGGAGGAAGATAGTGGAGGAAGATGCATCTTCCCTGCGTCCCAAAACCACAGTTAGGAGAGGAAAGGCAGGAACGGTCAACACAAGCATGCGATCACAGACATGTCTCATGCGTGCGCTTTGAGCGATATTGTGCTATTATCACAGTGTGATTAATACATATGTCAGTTTTATCAGGCATGCGTTACAGCGCGCGATCACAGACAGAGTGAGCGAAATGTGGCTGCCAATCCGCGCCAACAGCCTCTCCGGCAACCACCGAGCATTTAAACATTTTTGCACATTCATGCCCAGTGTTATGGGCACTGGAGGCAATGCGGGTGAAGTGTCTTGCCCATGGACACAACGGCAGGATATCTGGGGAGAGCGTGATGCGAACCGCCAACTATTGGGTTATTAGACGACCTGCTCTACCTGCTGAGCCGCTGCTGTCACACTTTTTCCTCCACTTTCCCTCTTTAGGAAAGCTATGGAGGCTTACCCCGCTCTCTTTATTTCCCTTTGATTGGAAATTACATCCAAAAGCCGCGCAATGTGGCATTTTCACTGACAAATGGCAGTAGTTAGGAGCTTCGCCTCTTGGCTTGTATAAGACAGAAAAAACGTCTGCAACCATTCTACATCACTACCCAGAATGCATTGCGACGTAAACAATAATGGCGATTTACATCATAATAAAGTTTTTTAAAAATATATAAAACTGGGAATTATTTTCAAAAAAATTATATTATAGTTATGTTAGTAACATAAAAATAAAGCAAATAGAGCTAACATCAGAGTTCCTTTTAAGACAGGCTTCCAACTTGGCTAATTGATTACTATCATCTGGCTTCATTGACAGGTATAATTGTGTGTCATCTGCATAACAATGAAAATGTATACAGTGCTTTCTAATAATGTTGCCTAACGGAAGCATATATAAACTAAAAAGAGTACGGCCTAGCACAGATCCCTGTGGAACTCCATGACTGAGCTTTGAGTTCAAAGAAAACTCATTATTGACATGAACAAACTGGAACCTATCAGATAAATAAGATCTAAACCACTGCAACAAAGTTTCATTAAGTCTAACATAGTGTTCTAATCTATCAAGTAGAATATTATGATCAATAGTATCAAAAGCTGCACTAAGGTCTAAAAGGACAAGTACAGAAACAAGTCCATTATCAGATGCGATGAAGAGGTCGTTAGTGACCTTTGCTAAGGCTGTTTCAGTACTTTGATGGATTCTAAACCCAGATTGAAACTCTTCAAGTAAACCATTTATTCGTATCCGGGATATGAAGCACCGAGCTGGGCTGCGAGTCACCCGTGCTGAGAAGCTCCGTGTTATCCGGAGAAGGAAGCGGAGTGGCCGCGAGGAGCTCAAGCACCAGGAGATCCTTATCCAACTCCTCGCATGGCACAGCAAAGATGTCCCCGAGAATCTCCATAGCCTCGCAATGATCCCAGAGGCTCCATCACACTCATTGCTGCATCCCGAGCCTGTCGAACGGCCCGGGAGGAACAGGGCTTCTGTGTCCATGAAAAAATCTCCTCCAGGAAGCACAGCGAGCGCAGCTCCCTCTCCAGCTCCCTCTCTGTCCGAACCACCATGTTGATACTCAGGGAGGAAGGGAAAAAGAGGGTGGAAAGAAAAAGAAAAAATGCACGTCTACTTCACTGGGTTTTTTCTGACTGGTCGGAGCATTCTGTTATGAAACCCAGGTGTCATGAACCTGGGTTTGGAACCACCAAACCCAGGTTCATGACACCTTTATTGTATTAATACAGTAAAACTCTTAAAATAGTAAAATACTATTAACTTTAAAGCCGAGGTCTAAAACATCCTGTATATGCACTAAGTGACACCATGACCAAACATGCCATTTTACTTATCTATGACCCGAAAAAGTTGCAGGTTGCAAAGTGCTGCAAAGTATGTACTAATGTACATAACCTCAGTACAGACGGCATCACTGCATGACATGTTTGAAATACTAAAGTAAAAAACTCCAAAACGACTTCCGGTTATGGCGGCCACGTAGGAAGACGTGTTTCACACTGCTCTGCTCCTAAAAATAAAAAGTTTACTAAAACTCTCCTAACTGGAACAAAAACTCATCCCAGCGTTTAGGCGCAGATATGGTAAAGACCAAGGCTGGGAAATTAGGTGGAGGAGGCCCCGCAGGCCCCGGGGGAGGCAGTTTGCCCCGCAGGAACAGCGGCCGCGGGCTATTTGAAGGACACATGTAATTGGAAACTCTTGTGCCTGTGTGATCTCTCTATCGAAGATGTTGAAGATTTATACATCTTCGTAGCAATGGTCATCGGAATCTTACTGATTGGATCTGGGATTGTTCTGGTGTACCGTAAATTGATGAAGATGGACGGAGCCTATCAAAATGCTGACCCGGCGAGGCTTAACCATCAAATTGACCAATTGGGCAGGACTCTGACAGCGGCTAATGGAGAACTGTCTAGGAAAATGGATTACATCATGATCACGCTGAGAGCCGTCCATGAAGAATTCAACGTCCAGCAATGAAGGATTTAAGTACTGAATCTGTAAGAGAATATAAAGTTTCTTTCTCTGAAGTCAGCACTATTCGACTTATTGACCTGCCCTTACAATCAAGTCCTCCAGATTATCTGCAGTTTTTGTTTTCAAAACATGTGAGCTGCATTGACTCTCATGGACAGCCAGCTGTCTGGCAAACTTTTTCCATCTGCTGTGCAAGGACATAAGCGCCAGACGCTAGACATAACATCTCCTGCTGAAGAGACTTTGTTGTTCTTAACTGATATAAACACCTTCACTCAACACCACACTCACACTGACTCAATAAACTGATGAGAAGATTATTCATTCACTGCTCTCTTTGTGTCCTTGTATAGATTCTATTGTCTGCTACTTGTGCATTGAGAGCTTTTTTTCTTGTAATCATAATATTGATCATTTATGACCGGTATTCTGACAATCAATGCTTTTTTGCTCTCTCCTATTGTGTTTATCCTTTTTCTCCCTCATGCTTTCTGTTCCTAGTCTGCTGACAGGCGCGTTACCGATGCTGCTGCGTCACCGGAAATGCCAACTATGTCGTTTTCAGTGTCAAGTCAAATCCCTCGTATGTTTATCAGTTGTTTACTGTGAATGTACTTGGCAATAAATCTTTTCTGAATCTGAATCTGAATCTGAATCCGGAAAAAGTAATTTGACAAAACTACCCAAGCTAACAGACTTCCACGCTTGAGGCGAGGCAGGGAAAACTCCAGAGACTATGGTGGAGGAGGGAGCCAGCGGCGGAGCGGGAACTGCTGAAGAGGGGACAAACGTAGTGCTTACTGCCATCAACTCCATGAGAACAGAGTTTTCGTCTAAATTTGATGGAATTATAGCAGCGATAGAAGGAATGAGAAAGGAAATAAGTGACTGTATGGAACGAGTATCGCAGGCGGAGCTCTGAATTTCAAGCGCTGAAGATGACGTCACCAGCCTACAATCAAAGTTGCAAACACTGGAATCAAAATGGAAACGTCTGGAAGATAATGTCCTGGACTTGAAATCCCGCTCGCAACAGTATAATTTGAGGCTGGTGGGCCTCCCGGAGGGAGCGGAGGGACAGGATTCATGTTCCTTTTTGGAAAAGTGGATTCCAGAAGCGCTGAACAACGCGGACCTGCAGTCATCGGTCGTCTTAGAGAGCACTCACCGAATCGGCCCACCAAGAGATAATAAGGCACCACCGAGGACGCTGATTATGAAGTTCCTCAACTACAGAGACAAGATGACGGCAACCAACGCGGCGCGAGCTAAAGGGGAAATTAAATACCAGGATCAACAGGTGCGGTTCTACCCAGACTTCGCCACAGGAATTCAACAATTAAGGAGGCAGTTCGACCCCGCCTGCAAAGAGCTGCGCAACCTCGGGATTCGTCACAGAGTGATTCATCCGGCAAGACTGCTGGTCACATATAAAGGGAGAACACCTCAAGAGGCACAGGAGCTCATTAAGCAGATTCAAAAGGAAACTGGTGGGAGCTAAGCATGAACATGACAAAGGTAGAACATTTAAGCATTTGTACAGGCATCTGATTGATCTGAAACATATAATAAGTCTACAAAATACAGACTGCATTTTAAAAAAAAGAGCTATGATGTACAAAGTTGCTATAAAACTTTGAAGTTATGTTGAAAAAAACTACAGAAGAGAGTTAATGTCATAAAAATAGTAGTAGAGTCAGGGTGATTGAGAGGAGAAAGAGAGAGTGGTCTGACTGATCCTCGCAGGTGTGGAACAGTCACTAGCTATAACGGGAGATGGAATTTTTTTTGATTTTGGGGGGATAACCACGAATGTGGGGAAGGGGAATTTGTTTTTGTTTTTGTTTGGTTTGTAGGATGAATGTTCTATCATCCATGTTTTTGCTTCTCTATATGAGCATGTTCATATTGCAAGGTAATCTCAAACTCCTTGTTGATCATAGATCAAAGCGTTAATCTTAATTTAACTTCATGGAATTGCAGAGGTCTACAAAATCTAAAAAAACTTAAGTTATGAATAAAATAAAAGACATAGATTCAAAAATTGTATTTTTACGAGAAACTCATCTAATAGAGGAGGATGTAAAAAGAATTAGGAGAAGATGGCAAGGTAACGTGTTCACCTCATCATTTTCATCCCGAGCTAGGGGAGTTATGATTCTCATACACAAAACAGTCCCATTTCAAGTGAAAAATGTAATTGGAGACAAATTTGGAAGATATCTAATCATCCAAGGATCTTTGTTATTAGAAAATATAAATCTGGTGAACTTATATGGCCCCAATATTGATGATCAAAACTTCTTTGTTAATGTATTCCTTACTTTATCATCACTTACAGGGAAACATATAATAGCAGGGGATTTTAATTGTACATTAAATCCCAGTATAGACAGATCAACAGGACTGGACTGTACGCACAATGGAAGTAGGATGACTATTAATCATTTTATGAAAGAATTGAGATTGCTAGATATATGGAGAGAAATGAAACCACAAGTCAAAGCCTATTCTTGTTATTCTAATACCTATAAGACATTCTCACGTATTGACTACTTTTTGATCTCTACAGAATTAAGGTCCAAGATTCAAAATTGTTTCTATGATAACACTGTGATCTCTGATCATGCACCCTGCTGTCTAATATGTGTAGATAAGAAATTGACAAAGGATCCAGGTAGGTGGCATTTTCAGCATAAATGGCTTCAGGATGAGGAATTTGTTAAGTACATAGAAAAACAGATAGATGAGTTCTTTGATATTAATACTACACAAACAACGGCATGTATAAAGTGGGAGGCTTTCAAAGCTTTTATTAGGGGGCATATTATTAGTTATACAGGTTCAAAATCTAAGAAGACCCGAGAGGAGAGAGTCCAATTGGAACGTAAAATAAAAATTCTTCAAGAAAAGGTGTATGCAGGAAGTAACCCACAGTTAGAGAACGAATTGCTGATTCTGAGAGCTGAATATGACAAAAAATCAGCGAATAGAGCTGCCTCGAGTCTTCTAAGATTGAAGCAAACTTTTTATGAACAAGGTGAAAAATCAGGAAAATTATTGGCATGGCAGATTAAACAATTAGAATTTAAAACACCAATTACCAGTATTGTAAGTAACAGACAGGTAGTTATAGATCCTTTAGAAATTAATAGTGCCTTTAGAGATTATTATGAAAAACTATATGATACAAAAAATGAAACTGACTTAACAAAACTAAATGGGTTTTTGGGTGGATTATCTATACCGTGTATTCCAAATGAAAACAGGGAGATACTGGAGTCTAAAATTAGTCAAGAAGAAGTTGGGCAAGCCATTGATAATATGAAATCAGGAAAAAGAGCAGGACCAGATGGTCTTCCAGTTGACCTCTATAAAAAATTTAAGAATAAATTAATAAAACCACTTTTGGAAATGGTTTTAGAAGCATTTCAAAATGGTAATTTACCACCATACATGAATAATACCTTAATTATACTGTTGCCAAAACCAGGTAAACCCCCTAATAAATGTGAAAACATGAGACCAATAAGCCTATTAAATGCTGATCTTAAAATAATCTGTAAAATTTTAGCAAAACGACTACAAGAAATATTACCAAATATTATTAACAGAGATCAGAATGGCTTTATAATGGGAAGACAAGGCTTCCATAATGTAAGAAGACTATTTAATATTATTTATTCCAATAAAGAAGCACCGGATACAGCTCTCCTATCATTGGACGCCGAAAAGGCCTTTGATAGGGTCGAATGGCCCTATCTTTTTGAAGACCTACAAAGGTTTGGACTTGGAAATAATTTCATAAAATGGGTCCAGATAATATACAATAATGCTACAGCAGAAATGCTAACAAACAGCAATATCTCAAAATCAATAAAAATCAATAGAGGATGTCGACAAGGCTGTCCACTTTCACCTTTACTGTTTACTATGACAATTGAACCTTTAGTGATGGCAGTACGTTTACATCCACAAATATATGGAATTAAAGTAGGACCAACAGAACATAAAATCTCCCTGTATGCCGATGACATAATTTTGTTTATGTCGAATTTTAAAAAATCAATTCCAACCTTGTTAAATTTAGTAAAGAACTTTGGGGAAATATCAGGATATAAAATAAATAAAACAAAATCTTCAATATTAATGCTAAATGAGACCCAGAGAAAGCACCCAGCTCTGAGGTAAATCAATTCAATGTTGTAAATCAGTTTAAATATTTAGGAATTCAAATTTTGCCTAAGCTAGAATCAGTCACCAATGCCAACTATGAAGCCTTAATGACAGATATTAATGAGTTACTTCAGAGATGGATGCCACTACCAATGTCGATGATCGGGAGAATTAATATACTTAAAAGTAATATCTTACCAAAAATACTTTATTTATTTCAAAACATTCCTTTATCACCACTTTCAGATCTATTCTCAAAAATTTAAAAAAAGTTAGTGGAATTTATATGGAACAATAGGAAGGCTAGATTACGTTTGTCCTTGCTATATTTACCATTTGATCGTGGAGGTCTGAAATGTCCAAACTTTGTTGTATTACTAGTCAGCACAACTGAGGTCTATAACATATTATTTTTCATCAAATGATCCTCCTCACTGGACTGAAATAGAATCATACAATTTACCTTTACTTCTTCCCTTATTCATAAACTCAGACTCGGCTAAAAAAAATTACAGAAACAAGTTAAAAATCCAATTGTAAAGCACATGATCAAAATATGGTGTGAAACCAAAAAATATTCAAAAGAACCACACTTACAGTCACAATTTAGCCCAATATGGGGTAATCAATAATTTACACCGGGGGAGCGGATGCTGTATTTAAAGTATGGAATTTAAAAGGGATTCAAAAGATTCAAGACTTATATTTGTCACATTCAGATAACATAATGTCTTTTGAAGAACTGAGGATTAAATTCAATCTTAACAGAACACATTTTTTAAATATTTTCAGCTTAGAAATTTTATTCGATCAAATCAAAATAATGCTCTCACCCGACCTACTTATTCATCCTTGGAAAAAAATTTGACGAAAGATAAGAGAAAGGGTATTATTTCAGAGTTTTATAACTCATTGACACTATTCTCAAGTGAAAACTCACAGAAAAGACTGAATTATTGGAAAGAAGACCTGCAAATTGAAATTTCAGAGGAACAATGGGAAATGGCTTGTGCAGAAGCTCAAACCAAATCAATAAATATACGTCTTAAACTTATACATTTTAAATGGTTAATGCGGATGTATGTTACACCAGTGGAGTTAAATAGATATAACAAAAACATACCAGATACATGCACAAAATGTATAGAAAGTAAAGGAACTCTATTTCACTGTTTATGGGAATGTAGAAAAGTCAGAATGTTTTTGGAAGAGGTGAGGGTAACAATTGAAAAAATAATTTCAAAACAATTCACATTGAACCCTAAACTGTTTTTGTTGGGTCTGTATCCAGAAAAACAAAACTTTAATAAGAGTGAAAGAACATTCATAGACCTCGGTTTGCTTAATGCCAAAAAATGTATTGCACTACTGTGCAAAAAGACTCATAGACCAGATGTGACTCAGTGGTTAAGACAGATGTTAACAAACCTTCCACTAGAAAGAATAACATATATACTGAAATCAAAGGAAGGTGTGTTTGCGAATATATGGAGACCTTTCATTGATTATGTAAAGAAATTAAACATAACTTCTGAAGAAGAAAGTGAATGATATATGTGGACCTTGCAAATTCCAATCTGGTGAATGTATATTATGTATTCTTATGTAATAGATTACCTAGACAAAACAGAGGAGCATTGTTGTTGATTTGCTTTTGTTAATGGTTGTTGTTGTTTTTAGTACTTTTTTTTTGTTAGTGTATTTTTTTTAATTTTTAAATTACTGTAGTGTTAGTGTTTAACTGTTTGTGCCATGTTTGCAAAAAAAGGTTCAATAAAAAAAATTGTGGGAAAAAAAAAAACCTCCAAAGCAGATTTGGCCAGTATTTGACATCAATATAACAGTCTATGCTATGAACAGTGTACTGTATGTGACCATGATACACTCTGACTTATTACTTATTGAAAAACGGACAACAGTAGCCCCACTTCATGTGAATTCTAACTGTAAATGTGTAAATGCAAAATTACTGACACTGACTCAACAGACAATTCTTTTTGTAGGCCCCAAAATATTCTGATTTACAGAAACAATGCTGAACAATTTTACTCCTGCATGCTCCCAACAAGACCAGCTGCAACTAAAGAGTTTTGCCCCCTCTCCTTCCGCACAATAGTTAGTTAGTTAATTCCCTTCACACCATGTTGGTGTATGGGGCGGCGCCTATCTCCGTTTCTTTGACCCTAGGCCACACAGCTACTGTAAGCAGTGAAGCTACAGCGGGGGGTCAGTCCTCTGGTAGCTCTGCACGTAACTTTACTTTCCCCATTCCATTATGCGGAGCACCACGCTAGAAGGCAGAAAGTACCATTTTTATATGGTCTTTGGTATGACCCGGCCGGGATTTGAACCCCTGCCTCCCGGGTGTGGGGCGGATGCTCTACCAACTGAGCCACCACTCCGGTCTCCTTCCGCACATGGGACTTTAAATCTGAAAAAATCTCCACTGGAATGAATGGCAAGAGCGAAATTATCTTTCAATCTCAATCAAATTTTGCCACAAGTTACACACATATATTTGTCAATTTAAAATATAACTTCCCACGTCATTAAAGTTGTCATCTGTCATAGAAACAGAATAATATTTAGTTTTTGTGAAGACGTTTAGCGGATTTCATTTCCCTTCATCCCACATCACTAAACACAATCATGGCGGGTTCTCTCTCAAAGCTCATACCATGTTTTCTGACTGATGACAGAAGATCCAAAGAGGAGAAAAACAACACAATTTTTTTTGTATTTTGAGAGCTGCAGCTGATCCAGAGGACTGTTACATCACGCTGGGCACTCTTTGAAACCAATGACATAACTTAACCTCTTGCACTCTGGGATACCGCGGGCGGTCACGTCTCTGCGTCCTAGTGCGCCCTCGTGCGCACTAGGACGCACACTGTGCGTCTCAGAGCACACCGAAAAAAAAAAAGCTGCATTTCCGTTCTTCCACTACAGACACAACCGTGAACAGAAAGCCAAAGGAGTGCTTTGATTGGTTTAGATTTGATTGACCTCTCATTCGACTAATAAGAACCTTGAATTGGGTTTCTGAAACCTTGAAGAACCAATGACTGAAAACCTAGCAAGAAGGACCCGCCTACCAACAGCTGCGAATACAACGAGCCAATTGAAGCAGAGAAGTTCGAAAGCGTGCGTCCCATGCGTAAAATCTGTTTTGTGTAAGCCGCTGGGTGACACACACGCATTCGCCAGTCTTTTTTTCTTACTACTGTTCTTATCTGTTTTGAAAAATTGTTCACCAAAACCGCAATCATGGAAGCGCAAAACCGCAATAATGGAATCATGGTTTGACCGGGGCACGTGACAAGAACCACGAGACGTAACAAGCGGACCAGCGTCATGTTCGTCTGACAATGAGGAAGAGATGTTCGCCAGCAACACTGCTGTTGTGGACAGTAAGTGTTATAAGCTAAATTATTCTTTATCCCTGAAAATTGTAATCAAAATGACTTTTGACCGATCGGTAAATTACAACTGTGCGTCATTGCCACATGACGGACCGTGAATGGTCCCCCCCCCCCCCTCCCGCTACTCCTCTAGCGGATTGCAGATATTATTGCAGATATTTTAGTACAACTGTGCGTAGTAGACCGCGGCGCATGGCCGCGGTCCGTCATGTGGCAATGGACGATATCCATCCTCTGTAGCGGGGGGGGGGGGGAGTTGTTATCCTCTACATTACAGATATTTTAGTATAATTTTTATTGCACTGTAGGTTATTTTTTCTTGTAAAAAAAAAAAGCCACACATTTTTTTACGTGGCATGCTTCTTTGTGTGCGGGGGCTTGTTTGTTCATTCATTCATTCATAAATGAATGAACAACCCCCCCCCCCCACACACACACACACAGCCCTGAGTGTCACCTTTCATTAGAGCCCAAGATCAAGCTTCTATATTGAATCATTCAAAAGTTACAGACGTTTTTCCAAACTGTGCCATTTGGCACAATTTGGCACAGTTCAAAAACGCCTGGGAACAACCTGAGAAAAAAGCTGTGTAATATATTCATTTTTTGTGGTATTGTTACAAAATTTTGACCTCAGCTGGATAACACTTGATTCTACATTTCTGTTGCATTTTCCAGCCCGAATCTGACAGCTGTGTGTTATTTGCAAGCATTTGTATCCAAAAAAAAACACCCAGGCGAACTTTATTTTCTTCAAGTTCAGTATGTTTAGATGACTGTTACTCAGTGGCAGGAGCACTTAGAGAGATTATGACTGTTTTTCCAAAAAATTCAAAGTGTTTTCTTTTAAATGAGACCAACCCCATGAAGATGCTGCAAAGGGTTAAAGAACAGCTTTTGATTTACTGCAAGGGCTTGCAAGAGTGCAAGGGGTTAAGGTAAGTTTGTCTGTAGTGTTAATATACGTATTTTCACAACCTTAAATCTTAATTAGACAACAATGTGCGCTGTTATTTACGTGGAAAATTACCTTTTAAATTGACAAATCATATGTGTAACTTATAGCAAAATTCGATCAAGATCAAAAGATATTTTCACTCTTGCCATTCATTTCAATGGAGAATATTTCCGATTTAAGGTCCCTTGTGCGGAAGTAGAGAGGGCGTAACTTAGGCTCTCTATTAGTGTTCATCATCATCATCATAGCGGTCTGTTGGGGGCGACAACGACTGTTTCATTTAGATCTTATCAGATTCCTCAACGCAGCTCTGTCCTTCGCCTTCTGCTGCCAGGAACTCCTGACCTTGTTAACCCGAGCAACGTCGAAGCCGGTATGAATTGCTCTCTGACTGACCATTTCATGAAATTGCTTGCAAAGTATTTGAGTACCAGTAGCTTTTGTTTTGCTGGACTAGCGGCACATTCTTGGCAGATAGAGGTATTATCAGGGGCAAGGACAGGCCAAGATAAACTGACTCCAGTATCTGTTGCAGTGACTGACCATATGATAGGTTTGTTTATCTCTACTGTTTATGTAGTGCATGTCACGATGCACCAACTGGAAAAAGCCCACCACAGACCTTGAGACAGATGTGCTTATCTGCCAGGATGTCCAGTCTCACCCTGTGTAACTGGGAGTGGTCCACCACAGACTTGTGACAGATATTGTTTTTAGTTCTGCCAGGACGCCCAGTTTCACCCTCCTCGCCCTCGGAAGGGCGGGGTTGCCGGTTGAGTCGCATCGGCCCGACCCGTCAGACAGGTAGTACCGGTTTTCATGGTTATCTGGTAGCAAGCAAACCAATGCCTGACTTGACACATGTCAAGTATTAGTATTAAAAGCATGAAATATCAACACTATACTGTATGTTCTTCAAACCATCTGTTTTATGAAAATATTTAGACAGGTTCGTGAGGAGTCGGCGCACAGGAAAGAATTCACACTGAGACAAGAACTGCTATAATAAAATGTGTCTTTTATTCCTCACAGCACACACAAAAGATCAATGCATTCACATTAGACAGACTGCTAGAATAAGCTGTATTCCCTTATTCCCCACAGATCATATCTTCATATACAAAAGATCAATGCACTTCATGTCATTTCATCAGCCCTTACCAATAATACAGAAGACCGGAGAGCCTTTGGCAGTCTTTTGGCAGGCGCGTGCATCAATCAGCAAGGCAATTCGCGCGAAATCCACAGCAGACTCTACTGTTTGGCAAAACACCTCTGCTTTTTAAAGGGTAGAGTTACGTACACAACGAAGGAGCCACTCTTCGTTGCCAGGCAACTTCCCCCCCCATGGAATCGCGTAGAGAGCGGGGGGGCTAGTCCCCGCTCCCAGGCGATTGCGGCCAGACTCTCAAAACATATAACATCTGTTCTATCTCATTGCACACACACAAATATGTGAGAAATAAAGGTTAAGCCTTGTTTTATAAACATGCCACAGTGATTCAAGGAGTGAGAAACTTGCTGTGCTGAGGAGTATCAGTTTCTAAGAACAGGTTATACTGCCCAGGTCATTATGTACCTTAAGATAAATCCATCATGGGAAGAGAACTGAACTGGACCGTCAAAACATATTAAAAACAACTGAGAAACAAATCAGGGCACACATTAAAAACACATTTATATTACACCATCTGAACAATATAAATTGTATTTATATTAACAATGTCTCTCAGACTAAAAAAGGTCCACCACCCTAAAGGAGTGACATTTTTTCCATGCTCCATGGCACTAAGCCCTTTTTTGAACAAGTGTTGCAATGCATTGTTACGAGTCCTTACTGCAAGCTTTTGAGTCTGTCATATAGTTTTTGGACTTTGGGGGACATCTTGTGTGGCTCAAGTTGCATGATGATTTTCTGAAGCACTTCAAAAGTGAAATGAAGGGGTTTGGGATAATCTAGGTTGAGAACATAGACCAACCCAAAAAGCAGGGCACAAGCTGATGCAACTGACTTGAGTTCATACAGCACCTCCACTCCCTCAATGAAGATGCCAATGTCTGCACGTGGCTCCTGCTGTCCTCCACCCTCCTTCCGAATCACAAACACTGCCATGGTGAGCTCCTCCAGGTCCCTCCGAGCTCCATCTGCACTAGAATCCTACAGAATGGTACATGATACAAATATGAAACATTACTACCATCACTTTATGCCTTATCCTGATATTTGTAATCATCCTGTCATTACTGGGGGGGGGGGCGGAACTGAAAAGTTTATAGGCTGACCATGATGCAGTGGTGAAATTTGACAAAATATAGTTTATTGTACCCATACCCTTGACAGTTCTCTCACTCTCAGCTCTGCCCTCTTGTTCCTCATCCACTGAAGCACAAATAGTACTGGCTCCGCACCTATGAGCACAACTCCTCTTAGTCAGCAATGAACTTTTCAGCCATCCCCCTCGTATGATGACAAAGGGTATCAGACTGAATGGATTTGAAAAATATTCAGCCACATACCTTATGAGTGGGCAAGTCTGGTATTAACGCTAATGTAGGGTCCTTATTACCTCCAGCAAGGGCAGAGGTGATGTTTTTGCCAGCATTGGTTGGTTTGTCTGTCTGTCTGTTATTAAAATTACTCCAAAAGTTATCAATGGATTTTGATGAAATTTTCAGGAAAGGTGTGTAAAGGCACATGGGACAGATGATTAGATTTTTGTGATGATGCAGATCACGAGCTGGATCCAGGAATTTTTTTGAAAATTATTTTATATATTAATATTGCGCTTTTCATGTACTGCCCCTTTAAGACGTGTCCACGGAGTTACGTGCGTGGTCATGTTCCTGAGCAAGCAGTGAACTCTTACTGCCAAACAAAAAGAATGTGGTCTCCATCCGCATCTTATGAGGGTGTGCATCCGAGTATGGTATTGCTCAGTCAAAATATGTAATTTTTATCAATAAAAGTTTAGCCACCACTGTGTTTCCTCATGCTCTGGCTTCTGGAAGTGTGGGGAGGGTTTCAGATCGACTCCGTACTGATTGCATAATACGCGACATCACGACCAGTCACCAGAGCGCTCTGCAAACAAAAAAAGAGAAGTAAAAAGCAACAAATTTGACCAGAAAAGGAAAATACTGAAGATTTATTGCTTAAAAAATTATACTACAATTTTGCTGTGATTGCATAGGTCTAAACGATAAAGAAATATGTGACCCGTGCTGGCAAAATGAGTCGGAATGCACACCACGTCATTACAAGCTGCAGGCAGGAGAAGTCATAAATCATAATTCTTTGCTAGCGGCAAGTCAAGGGGAAAAAAAACCATGACTGCCTGGTATCATTGGAAAGCTTAGAAAACATACTTTCTAAAAAAAAATATCTATGTTTTTGCAGAAGACGTAACTCCCGACAGATCAAACGCGAGTTTTAAACCTAACCAAAATATAAACAAATTGTCTTTTTCTGGCATCCATTTTTACGCACTTCCTACAAATTATGTATCATTTTGAAGGTCTTTCAATACAGAATATGGAAAAATGTTACCTCAGTTTTTATAATTTCCTCAAAGTGACTCATTCTGCCAGCACGGGTCACATATTTCTAAATATACAATGAAATATTTTTGCTGGTCATTAACATCCATTTGTTATCTCCCACAGACTGAGTCCCCATCATGCTGTTTGCTCTCTACATATCTCCTCTCTTCTTTTTCTTCTCTATCCCCTCACCCCCCAACCAGTCGCAGCAGATGACTGCCCCTCCCTGAGCCTGGTTCTGCTGGAGGTTTCTTCTTGTTAAAAAGGAGTTTTTCCTCTCCACTGTCGCCAAGTGCTGCTCACAGGGAATCGCCTGATTGCTGGGGTTTTTCTCGAATTGTGGGGTTTTCCCCTACAGGTGAAAGTGCTATGAGATGACTGTTGTTGTTAAATGGCGCTATAAACAGTATCTCACAAAAGTGAGTACATCCCTCTCATTGTTGTAAACATTTTATTATATCTTTTCATGGGACAACACTGAAGATATGACACTTTGATACAATGTAAAACAGTCAGTGTACAGCTTGTATAACAGTATAAATTTGCTGTTCCCTCAAAATAACTCAACACACAGCCATTAATGTCTAAACCACTGGCAACAAAAGTGAGTACACCCCTAAGTGAAAATGTCCAAATTGTGTCCAATTAGCCATTTTCCCTCCCCGGTGTCATGTGACTCGTTAGTGTTACAAGGTCTCAGGTGTGAATGGGGAGCAGGTGTGTTAAATTTGGTCTTATCATTCACACTCTCTCATACTGGTCACTTTAAGTTCAAGATGGCCTAGGCTATAAGAAGATTGCCAACACCCTGAAACTGAGCTGCAGCATGGTGGCCAAGACCATACAGCGGTTTTACAGGACAGGTTCCACTCAGAACAGGCCTCACCATGGTCGACCAAAGAAGTTGAGTGCACGTGCGGGGCATCATATCCAAAGGTTGTCTTTTTAAAATAGAGGTACGAGTGTTGGCAGCATTGCTGCAGAGGTTGAAGGGGTGGGGGGTCAGCCTGTCAGCGCTCAGACCATACGCCGCACACTGCATCAAATTGTTCTGCATGTCTGTCGTCCCAGAAGGAAGCCCCTTTTAAAAATGATGCACAAGAAAGCCCGTAAACAGTTTGCTGAAGACAAGCAGACTAAGGACATGGATTACTGGAACCATGTCCTGTGGTCTGATGAGACCAACATAAACTTATTTGATTCAGATGGTATCAAGTGTCTGTGGCAGCAACAAGGTGAGGAGTACAAAGACAAGTGAGTCTTTCCTACAGTCAAGCATGGTGGTGGGAGTGTCATGGTTTGGGGCTGCATGAGTGCTGCCGACACTGGGGAGCTACAGTTCTTTAGGGGAATCATGAATGCCAACATGTACTATGACATACTGAAGCAGTACATGATGCCCTACCTTTGGAAATTGGGCCGCAGGGCAGTATTCCAACATGATAATGACCCCAAACACACCTCCAAGATGACCACTGCCTTGCTAAAGAAACTGAGGGTAAAGGTGTTGGACTGGCCAAGCATGTCTCCAGACCTAAACCCTATTGAACATCTGTGAAGCATCCTCAAACGGAAGGTGGAGGAGCGCAAGGTCTCTAACATCCACCAGCTCCGTGATGTCATCATGGAGGAGTGGACGAGGATTCCAGTGGCAACCTGTGAAGCTCTAGTGAAGTCCATGCCCAAGAGAGCTAAGGCAGTGCTGGAAAATAATGGTGGTCACACAAAACATTGACACTTTGGGCACAATTTGGATATTTTCACTTTGGGGTGTATTCACTTTTGTTGCCAGCAGTTTAGACATTAATGGCTGTGTGTTGAGTTATTTTGAGGGGACAGCAAATTTACACTGTTATACAAGCTGTACACTGACTACATTGTATCAAAGTGTCATATCTTCAGTGTTGTCCCATAATAAGATATAATAAAGTAGTTACAAAAATGGGAGTGGTGTACTCACTTTTCTGAGATACTGTAAATAAAGTTGAACTGAATTAATTCATGGAACGCCAGCAAGAACACCGATGTTGGAGAAGCAGCAAGCGGAACGCGGTCTTTCGCAGTAGACGGTGGGCCGAGAGACTCTATCTGCTTTAGTTTTTGAGATGTTTGATCCCCATCCATAGAGTAGCTGAGTTTCGCAGATATGCTTATGCATATTTTTCAAAACATGAATCTGTTTGTCCCCGATGGCGCTTCTCCCAGTGTGCTCGCATGGCTATCTAAAAATTAAAAGTCAATAATAATACCGCCATGACTGTGGAGCAGAATGCCCGGATCAGTTATCATATGCAGCCACATATGCACGTTTTTGACTAAATGATGACCGTCACCCAACAGGACACAAAAACAGGCAAATAACTAAATAAATAATTTTTATTTAAATATTTACTGACAAATGGGCAACGCTGTGTGTAATAATGTTGGTGTTTTGTACTTATAATATTGTGATTGCCTACATACAGGCTACACCTGTCTGTATTCCACTTTCAAACACAGCCTACATTTGGGCCTGTAAAGCCGAACTGGGCTACCTGTTTCATTGCTTCCTGAACACATCCACTAAACTGCTCTAAAAATATATCAAATACATTTTTCTTTTCAAATCTTTCAGCCACCCTCAGTTCTGATCAAAGCTACCTAATATGGAAACATTTAACATTTTCCCTCAACCTGTTTTTGGTAAGAGAAAAAAAAAAAAAAACACACACACACACACACACACAATTCACCAATGACTTTCAAAATAAAAACTGATTGGAGCCTAGAGATTTTTTTTGCATCTTATCAGTCTTGATGTCTCAAAAATTAGTAATATTGACTTTGAATTTTTAGTTTTTCTTCATATCCACATTAAAATAAATTGATTATTTTCGCTACTTTCAGATCTTCTATCCTCTGTTAAAATACCGCAACTACACAATAGAGGATCTACACAAATATATAAGAAATAAACACCAAATAGATGAATGAAAGAACAGATGCATTTCATATTCTTAAACTTGTGTTAAAATGAGTTCAAAAGCACTACAGTACAGCATCACTGATTTATTTATTTAATTATTGAGCTTAAAATCACATTTCTGGTTTTCCATTCCCATTTTATTTAATCACGAGACAGCATTAGACAAACTAGGCAGTGACCAAACACTGAGATGTTAGCGCTGCGGCAGCACAGCAACCACGCTTGGCCGGCATATCCTGGGTTCGATCCCAGCCCCCGACCAACAGTGATCTGTGTGGAGTTTGCATGTTCTCCCCATGTCTGCTGGGTTTTCTCCGGGATTTCTCCGGTTTCCTCCCACATGCCAAAAACATGCAAGTTAGGTTAATTGGCATCAAACTGGGGATTCTAAAATGTCCTTAGGTATGACTGTGAGAGTGAATGGTTGTCTGTCTCTCTGTGTTGGCCCTGCGATGGACTGGCGATCTGTTCAGGGTGGACCCTGCCTCTCGCCCAAAGATGCTGGGATAGGCTCCAGCCCCCCCGCGACCCGAAAAAGGATTAAGTGGAAGACGATAGATGGATGGATGTATAGTGATATAGCTGCTAGTATGATTTATCACCTTAACACTGTGTCTTTTGAGTTTGTTGGTGTTTCAGGGCCCATTTGCAATAAAGGGAACGCTAAAAAAAAATAAATAAATTGATAACTAAAAAGTTGCAATGCTTCTTCCAGCATTTTTTTTTTTTTTTTGCAGCATTTTTCACCTCCTCCAACCTGTTGCTTTGCCTGTCAAGTAGGAGTCTCTGAAGGACGCTGCGCTGCACCTAGAGAAAGCATAATTTAAACCCATTTAACGTTAGAGTGGTCCTCACTACCAACCTTTTGGGCTCCAAATATTCTGTTGAGTCTTTCTTCTCCCTTAGTAAACCTCAGTGTTTTATGTAGCACTGTGATGTTTCTAATGTCACTTTTTCATGTGTGCAACTTTTTTGTTGTAGTTTTACAGCTTTTCTTGCAAATCAGAGACATTTTTTTCTTGTAAATTTGCCTACTTTTTGTATAAAAATGCAGTATTTCCACCATGTTGTTTTGTCCCTAAATTCAGTTTCTCACAGAAAAGTAGCATTTTTCTTAAATTTGTCATAGAAATTAAGAATTTTTCCTTACATACACTACCGTTCAAAAGTTTGGGGTCACCCAGACAATTATTTTGTGTTTTCCATGAAAAGTCACACTTATTTACCACCATGAGTTGTAAAATGAATAGAAAATATAGTCAGGACATTGACAAAGTTAGAAATAATGTTTTGTATTTGAAATAATAATTTTTTCCTTCAAACTTTGCTTTCATCAAAGAATCCTCCATTTGCAGCAATTACAGCATTGCAGACCTAACATGATTGCACAAGGGTTTTCTAATCATCCATTAGCCTTCTGACACAATGAGCAAACACACTGTACCATTAGAACACTGAAGTGATAGTTGCTAGAAATGGGCCTCTATACACCTATGTAGATATTGCACCAAAAACCAGACATTTGCAGCTAGAATAGTCATTTACCACATTAGCAATGTATAGAGTGTATTTCTGATTAGTTTAAAGTTATCTTCATTGAAAAAAAGTGCTTTTCTTTCAAAAATAAGGAAATTTCTAAGTGACCCCAAACTTTTGAACAGTAGTGTATTTGCAAAATAATTTAAATTTCAGATTTTTTTAAAATATTTTTTTGACTATCATCAAGTTGCTACTTTTTTCTAAATTTGTATATTTTTTCTGGCAAATTTGGTAAAGGTAAATTTGTTATTTCCCTTTTACGAGGGGAGGGGGCAAATACCTGAATCCTAAATTTGAAAACTGAATGCCACTGTAAAAAATTAAATGTCTAGATAATGAATCCAGAATAACGTTTTAATACCAGGAGGATTTTGTCACAAATTTCACAGATTTATTATCATTTAATGAGTGAAACATAGCACACCTAAGGTGTTGTGTGCTGTGTTCATGATGCCTCTGCAGGCAGGATAACTGTTACTTCTGTCATAGTCTAGCCGACTAAATCACACAGTGTCCTTAGTTCATCTACTTGGTAAAAAAAAAATAGCTCCACAGTGGTAAGCCTCATCCACACTCAGCAGCTGCATTAACCTCAGTTCTGTAGCTAGAATGATGATCATGTTATCAAAATAAACCAGACGACCTAATGCACCTGCTGATAGCACTGTTAAGATGCTACTAAGAGGCAAGAAGGGGGGGAAACATTTTACATCTTAACAAGATTTTCACGTGGGAAATTCTTGCATGAATTACATCTTCCAAAACTGTCAGGGAAGTACCTCTCTTTAACCATTTGAACATTAATTGAGCTGACTTTATGTCAGGAGCAAGAATGTGAAAGCGACAGCAGCAGGGATAACAAAGAGGGAGAGAGGGAGGAGAGAGGTGGCCCAGGTGACCAGAGGGAGAGTGAGGCAGCGCAGGAGGCACAAGTGACCAGGTAAAAACAAAAAATGAACTTTGCACCTTAGAGAACAGACTGCTGACTAGATCGTCAAAATAATGTTCTGTTGGACAAACTAATGAGTTTTAGACTTGTCCTGATAAGTGATTGACATTTTCTTTTTTGATTTCCTCACAGAGAGACACAGGGTGAGGGCAGCAGTCAGGCAAATCCATTCTCTTATTATCACTGTATAGTGATTTAGCTAAGAGTCAGGCTAAGATTAATCCAAGTGACTTGTCTGTCAGTGCAGGGGTCAATGCTATGAGAAATCAGTGCTTTTCACATCACGAAAATGTAACCGTGCTTAGTGATGTGGGATGATGGGAGTTGTTGTCCATTAGTCGTTGAAACAAAACTAAATATTACTCTATTATTATATGACAGCCAGCAACTTTAATTATATGGAAAGTTATCTTTTAAATTGACAAACATCATATGTGTAACTTGTTTCAAAATTTGACCGGGATCAAAAGATAATGTTGCTCAATAGAGAATTTTTTTTTTTTTCAATTTAAGGTCCAATATGCAGAAGTTGAGGGGGCATGACTTAAGACTCTCTATACAGGCAGAGATCTCAACCCCCCAATGTTTGAAACAAAGTTATGCCCTTGGTCTTGCTCAAGGACACTTTGACATGCAGACTGCAGACAGAGCGGGAATCGAGCCCCTGATCCTCTGATCAGTAGTCGGCCACACTACACCTGCGCCACAGCCGCTCATTATATTGCCACCTATGGACACAATGCTTTCAGTTTTGGTCTCTGAGTAGTGGGTAGAATTTCTGATCAGACTGTAGAATTTCATTTTTCTATATATTAATGTTTTTGCTCCACATGCACTTTCAGAGCCACAGGGGGTGCACAAGCCAGGGTACTCCTAGTGCCAGTCCCAAGCTCCCAAGGGAGGGCTGAGTCAGGAAGGGCATCCGACATAAAGCCTTTGCCAAATCAAACATGCAGATCATGAAGAATGAGACTTTCATACCAGATCAGTCGAGGCCCGGGTTAACAACGACCGCCACCGGTGCTATTAACTGACAGGGTGTGAGTGGAAATTGGGCTACTGTTGGTCGAAGATCAAGGATGAGGAGTGGGTGAAAGTGTGTTAGGAGGGAGAGAGAGAAAAGGAAAGGTAGAAGTATGGAGGTGAGAGTAGGGATGTTAAATGTAGGGACTATGACTGGTAAACACAGAGAGTTGGCTGATTTGATGGAGAGAAGAAAGGTAGATATACTACGTGTACAAGAAACCAGACGGAAGGGAAGCAAGGCTAGGAGCAATGGAGGTGGATTTAAACTCTTCTATTATGATGTAGATAGGAAGAGAAATGGAGTAGGGGTAATCTTGAAGGAAGAGTATGTGAAGAGTGTTCAGAAGGTAAAGAGGGAGTCAGATAGAATCGTGAGTTTGAAGCTAGAAGTCAAAGGTGTGATGTTGAATGTTGTCAGTGTGTATGTCTCACAAGTTGGATGTCAGGGAGAAGAGAAAGAGGAATTCTGGAGTAAGTTGGATAAAATGGTAGATAGTGTTCCCGGGGGGAGAGAGATTGGAGCGGACTTTAATGGACATGTAGGTGAAGGGAACAGAGGTGATGAGGAGGTCCTGGGTAGGTATGGTCTTAAGGAGAGAAATGTGGAAGGACAGATGATTGATGACAAAAGTGTTCTTCTACTGGCTCTCCGCAGGGGTGTGTGTTGTCACCACTACTCTTCATCCTGTACACAAACATGTGTCGGAGCAGACATGACAACAGACACATTATAAAGTATGCTGATGATTCAGTTATTGTCAGTCTCCTCCAGGATGGTGAGAGTGGCCACGGCCCAGTAGTTGATGATTTTGTTCACTGGTGTGAGGATTCCTACCTGCGGCTGAATACGACAAAAACTAAAGATATGATTATTGACTTTAGGAGGAAAACTCCCAGGCACGAAGTCACCGTACTAAAAGGCCAGACCACTGAATGTGTACAATCCTACAAATATCTTGGGACGATTATTGATAGTAATTTAAACTTTGAAGAGAACTGTGAAAGGGTGTGCAAAAAGGGTCAGCAACATTTGCATTGTTTGAGGAAACTTGCACGCTTCCAAACTGACCGAACCATAATGACAATGTTTTATTGGGCTTTTATTGAATCTGTTTTATCCTTTTCTTTAAGTGTCATGGTTTGGTCAGATAAAACTGAAACAGAGGAAATCCTTGGATCAGGTTGTTAGATGGTCTAGTCGTTTGCTTGGTGAGTCACAGCTGAGCCTGACATCCCTGTACACCAGACAGGTACAGAGGATTGCTACCTCCATTTTAAATGATGACTCCCACCCTTTGCACTGCCATTTTCAGCTTCTTCCCTCCAGACGGAGGTTTGCTGTCCCAAAAAGTAAAACCCAGCGCTACAAAAACAGCTTTGTTCCTGCTGCTGTCAAAGAGTTGAACAAGTTGTAACAATATATTGCACATAATTTAGCTATTTATTAATTTCATTTTATATTTACTTATTTTTGATGGCTTTTTATTTGGGTTCTAAATCTTTTATTGGGTTTTAGACTTTTGAGTTTTTAACCTCTTTAACTTTTTTATATGACCCTTCTCTCTTATCTCTGGTTTTTCTCTCATCTCTTTGTCTTTATATCCTGATTGATGGAGCCTTGAGTATTTTTTATCATGTTTATAGTCAGCTTCATGTGTGCCTGTGTTTGTGTTTATGTTGAATGTAATTGTGGTTTGTAAATATGGATGTCATCTGACTGCGAAACAAATCTACCTACGGGTACAAATAAAGGAACCTGAACCTGATTGTGGATTTTGCTAAAAAGATGGAAATGGCTGTGGTGAACACATACTGTACTTCAAGAAGACAGAGAGATCGAGCTGGAAAGGATGTGCAGCAGGTTAGGTTGGTTAAGGACAGAAATGGTAATGTACTAACAAATGATGAGAGTGTGTTGAAAAGGTGGAAGGAGTACTTTGAAGAGCTGATGAATAAAGAAAATGAGAGAGACGAGGATGGATGAAGGAAAGATGGTGAACAAGGATTGGCAAGGTGGAAGTGAGGGCAGTTTTGAAGAGGATGAAGAATGGAAAGGCGGTTGGTCAAGATGACATACCTGTGGAGGTATGGAGATGTTTAGGAGAGATGGCAGTGGACTTTTTAACCAGATTGTTTAACACAGTCTTGGAGAGTGAGGGCATGCCTGCGGAGTGGAGAAAAAGTCTTTTGGTACCATTTTTCAAGAACAAAGGTGATGCTCAGAGCTGTAGTATCTACAGAGGCATAAAGTTGATCAGCCACACTATGAAGATATGGGAAAGAGTTGTTAAAGCCAGGTTAAGAGGAGAGGTGACAATCAATGAGCAGCAGTATGGTTTCATGCCAAGAAAAAATACTACAGATGCTGTAGGAATGACAGATGGGTTCAAGGAGGGGGTGGGATTACATCAGGGATCAGCTCTGAGCCCCTTCTTGTTTGCCATGGTGATGGACAGGCTGACAGATGAGGTCAGGCAGGAGTCTTCGTGGACCATGATGTCTGCAGATAACATTGTGATCTGTAGTGAGAGTAGGGAGCAGGTGGAAGAGAACCTGGAGAGGTGGAGGTACTGTATGTTCTGGATAGAAGAGGAATGAAAGTCAGTAGAAGAAAGACAGAATACATGAGTGTGAATGTGAGGGAGGCAGGTGTAATGGTGAAGATGGAAGGAGTAGCGGTAGTGAAAGTAGATGGGTTTAAATACCTGGGGTCAACCATCCAAAGCAATGGAAAATGCACAAGAGAGGTGAAGAAGAGAGTATGGGCAGGGTGAAGTGGGTGGAGACGAGTGTCAGGGGTGATTTGTGACACAAAGGTAGCAGCAAGAGTGAAAGGGAAGATTTACAAGACAGTAGTAAGACCTGCTATTATGTATGTTTTGGAGACCGTGGCACTGACAAAAAGACAGGAGATGGCGGTGGAGGTTGCAGAGTTTAAGATGCTTAGATTTTCACTGGGAGGGACTAGGAGGGACAAGAATAGAAATGAGTACATCAGAGGGACAGCTCAGGTTGAGCGGTTTGGAGACTACGTAAGACAAGCAAGGCTGAGATGGTTTGGACATGTGCAGAGGAGGGATCAGAATCAGAATCAGGTTTATTGCCATTGTTCATGTAGTACACAAACTAGGAATTTGTCTCGGTACAATGCTGCAACATTAAACATGATAAGATAAGAGAAATAAACTATACATGTAATAAAGTGTAGGATAAGATTAAGTGATACTGGTCAACAGTTAAAATATATATTAGCCAGCAGCAGATACTGTGGAGAACTATATAGTGCAGTCGGTAATGCAGGAAGAAAACAGTGATGATTGACATGAGTCTGGTTGAGCTGCTGTACATGGTGCACGAGAGTCACTTAGTGTTCAGCAGTCTAATGGCAGAGGGGAAGAAGCTGTTCATGTGACGGGAGGTTTTAGTCTGGATGGACCGAAGTCTTCTACCAGAGGGGAGGGGGGCAAACAGTACGTGACCAGGGTGTGAGGGATCGGCTATGATCCGGCCAGCACGCCTCCGGGTCCTGGAGATGTACAGATCCTGGAGAGATGGGAGCTTGCAGCCGATCACCTTCTCAGCAGTGCGCACGACGCGCTGCAGCCTTAGTCTGTCCCTGGCAGTGGCTCCTGCGTACCACACGGTTATGGAGGTGGTGAGGATGGACTCGATGATGGCTGTGTAGAACTGCACTAACATCTTGGTGGGTAGCTTGAGCTTCCTCAGCTGCCGCAGGAAGAACATCCTCTGCTGGGCTTTTTTGATGAGTGAGCTGATGGTCAGCTCCCATTTGAGGTCCCTGGTGATGGTAGTGCCTAGGAAGCGGAAGGAATCAGCAGTGGTGATGGGAGAGCCTGAGAGGGTGAGGGGGGGCAGAGGAGTAGTGACTTTCCTGAAGTCTACAATCATCTCCACTGTCTTCAGAGCGTTCAGCTGCAGGTTGTTATTGCTGCACCAGGACGCCAGCTGGGCCACCTCTCTCCTGTAGGCGGACTCGTCGCCGTTGGAGATGAGCCCGATGAGGGTGGTGTCGTCCGCAAACTTGATCAACTTGACAGACTGGTGGCTGGAGGTGCAGGAGTTGGTGTAAAGGGAGAAGAGTAGGGGGGAAAGTACACAGCCCTGGGGTGATCCGGTGCTGATGCTAGTATAGTCTGAGACAGTCTTTCCCAGCCGCACATGCTGCCTCCGGTCCGTCAGGAAGTCGATGATCCACCTGCAGAGGGAGTCAGGCACGTTGAGCAGGGACAGCTTGTCCCGGAGCAGAGCGGGGCGGATGGTGTTGAATGCGGAGCTGAAGTCCACAAACAGGATCCTGGCGTAGGTTCCCGGGGAGTCCAGGTGCTGCAGGATGGAGTGGAGGGCCAGGTTGACTGCATCGTCTACAGACCTGTTGGCTCGGTAGGCAAACTGCAGCGGGTCCAGGAGAGGGGTGGTGATGGACTTGAGGTGGGACAGGACCAGGCGCTCAAAGGACTTCATGACTACAGAGGTGAGCGAGTGGATATATTGGACAAAAGATGTTGAAAATGTAGCTGCCAGGTAGGAGGAAAAGAGGAAGACCACAGAGAAGATTCATGGATCTAGTGAAGGAGGAAATGAAGAGGATGGTGTTACAAAGGAAGATGCAAGGGATAGGGTGAGATGGAGACAGATGATCGGCTGTGGAGACCGCTAAAGGGAGCAGCTAGAAGGAGAAGAAGAAGAAGAAGCACTTTCACCAGAGAAAAAAAAAAACAAGAATCAGAAGAGGAAGAATCAGAACAACTACAGCAGGTTTCCCACAGCCCAGCTGCTTGAAACCCTTAAAAGATAATCAGATGCCTTTCTTCTATTAAACAAGCCACTATTCCAGATGTGACTGAAACATTATGAGATTAAAATTAAATTGAATAACTATTTAATTTCCTTATTCATAGGTGTTTGTTGGCGGTACTGGAGAGTATAAAAAGTTCAAGCTGAAGGACAAATGTAATTTGGCCTGGTGCGGACAGGCTGTGGGGACTGATAGCATAACAACATTCAGTTCAACTTTCTTAGGCTGCTTATGATGCTTTTTAGTGTCATCTGCCTGCTCAGAACTTGAGTTGAAAAGTGTACACCTTACATGTTCATCTGATAATATATTTTATAACCCAGCTGTAGGAGAAATGAGTGTTATAAGTGTGATAAGGTACAAGGATTATTTAATTTATACATAGAGGTGTGTGTAGAGACGGAGGTTTACTTTGTGACTACACACACTCACACACAAAAGAAAAAATACTTGTTGGGGCACCAGTCCAAAACTTGGACAATTTATTAATAACTAATTCGTCACTTTCTGTGTTGCTGACTGTCTGTCTGTGGTTTGCTCTCCTCGTTCTCCTGAGGATTTTGCCTTTAATTGTATTTTAATCACTTTTTTCCATCTACCGTTAGCGCTCACTTCTGTTTATCAAGCCTCTTGCACCTGTGTGCGCCCTCAGTGTCATCTAATCACCCTCTTTAACCTTCTGTTCACCTTTCATCTGTGTTTTTGTTAGCTTCGGGTTAACCACTAGCTATGGCTACTAGCTCTCCTTCCCTTTCTCCTCTGGTGTGCTCTCTCTGTCAGATGTTTAGCTACACCTCTGCCTCTTTTAGTGATAACACAAGTTCCTGTAGCTTTGACCAAATAAAAAGAAGCATTTTATTTTCAAAAAGACCCCTCAAAATAATGGGAAAATGTCCCAGTCAGTCCCTTGATGTAGCAGTCGTTGGGGGGACCTGAGGGCAGAAGAAGCACATATCCTTATCCGGGCCGGTCTATTGGCTGCACCTGTGAGTAGCTCCAGCATTGTCATGTCCATCCAGTCCTTGATGTTGTCTAACCAACTGCTGCATTGAAGTCCCCGCCTGCGTCTGCCCTTCGCTGTGCCTTGCATGATGGCCTTGCAGAGGCTGTCTTGCTAAGTGGCTGGCGAAGAGAGGTTCCTGAGGGCCCATGAGACTTTCGACCTTGATCCTCACATAGACGTTCTTATTGTTCTCCAAGTAGTAGATGCAGAGGAACTCTCTCAGGCACTT
Organism: Pholidichthys leucotaenia; assembly: GCA_020510985.1. Lineage (NCBI taxonomy): Eukaryota > Metazoa > Chordata > Actinopteri > Cichliformes > Pholidichthyidae > Pholidichthys > Pholidichthys leucotaenia. Next base: position 275,819,377 of record CM035836.1, on the reverse strand, counting down.
GTTCTTGATAATAATAGCAATATTGTTCTTTGTGATAAGAATGGATTGCATTTATATAGCACCTTCCTTGATACCTAAAGCACTTAGGTATCATGCACTATCAAGCACTTTTTTTTTTTTTTGACTCCGGCGCCACACGAGTCGGCTGCCTTTTGCAACAGCGGCTCAATTCTGAGTTTTTTCTTTCTTTCTTTACACACTTTATACATCACGGACACACAGATCGCCCCAAAACATCTCCTGAGCCGGCGGACGGAGCCACTGTTTACAGCAGGAGACGGTACAGCAGGAAACAGCTGCTTGCACTTAATCGCCACTCGGTGCTGACGAAAAAACTCGACGTACCGAGAGAAATAAGGCGAAAACGACGTGGTTGTCGGGCTGGTGTTAGACGGCGGACAAGGAGTATAAGGTACAGACCCACCTTCCCATCCGTTATTATGGGGAATGTACGCTCTATATTGGGAAAAGTAGATGAGCTAGCGGCTATCTGCCGTTACGATAGCACATACCGGGAGTGCTCCCTCCTTTTGTTTTCTGAGACGTGGCTAACTGAACTAGCAGCAGATGCTAACATTGAGCTGGAGGGTTTCCACGCGATACGGGCAGACCGAACACCAGACAGTGGCAAAGCAAGGGGCGGTGGAGTGATAATGTATGTTAACAACAACTGGTGCAGACCGGGACATATCACTGTTAAACAACGTCACTGCAGCAAAGACATTGAGTTGCTAGCTGTTAGCATGCGGCCTACATATCTCCCGAGAGAACACTCACACGTGATCTGCATTGTTGTTTATGCAAATCCGACGGCGAACGCTGGGACAGCGCGTGACGTCATCCATTCAGTAACCAGCAGGCTGCAGACAGAACACCCAGATGCTCTTCTCCTCATCTCAGGCGATTTCAACCATGTTTCACTATCTCCCATTCTACCCACGTTTACCCAGTATGTCACATGCCACACTAGAGACAATAAAACACTGGACTTATTGTACGCAAACACTAAGGAGGCGTACACCTCATCACAACTCCCCCAACTCGGGAGATCGGATCACAACTTGGTTCATCTCCGGCCAGTGTACAAACCCCTAGTGCACAGACAACCTCCGGTCATGCGCACAGTGATGTTATGGTCTGAGGAGGCAATGGACACTCTAAAGGCTGTTTTGAAGCCACCGCCTGGAAGCAGCTCTGCGATCCACATGGTGAGGACATCGATGGCCTCACTCACACCTTCACAGACTACCTCAGCTTCTGTGTGGACAAATCCGTTCCCACCAAGACCATACGGTGTTGCTCAAACAACAAACCCTGGATCAACCCTGAGATAAAAACACTTCTGAGAGAGAAGAAGAGGATCTTCAGGTCGGGGAACAGGGAGATGCTGAAGTCCGTACAGAGGGAGCTGAGGAGAAAGATCAGAGAAGGCAAGGACAGCTTCAGGAGGAAGATGGAGGACAAGCTGCAACAGAGCGACATCAGCGGGGTCTGCAGAAACCTCAAAACCATCTCTGGGCTCCAGAATACCTCCCCCCAGGCCACGGGGGGCAGGGAGTGGGCGAACAATCTGAATCTGTTTTTCAATAGGTTTGACCAACCGCCCTCCCCCCTGACTGCACAACAACCACTGCTGCCTCTAAAGACATCAAGTCCTGCTGCCCATTCCCCACTCCACCAACACCCCCCACTCCGAACACACAGCCCCCCATCCTGACCCTGACCAGGACCCAGGTGAGGACGGAGCTGAGGAAGATCAAGGCGAGGAAGGCGTCGGGACCGGACGGCATCAGCGCAAAGCTCCTCAAGTCCTGTGCAGACCAGCTGTGTGGGATTGTGACGTACATCTTCAACCTGAGCCTGAAGCTGGGGAGGGTACCACAGCTGTGGAAAACATCTTGTGTGGTACCTGTACCAAAAACTTCCCACCCCAAAGACCTGAACAGCTACAGACCGGTGGCCTTGATGTCCCACTTGATGAAGACCCTGGAGAGACTGCTCCTTGCTTACCTCGGCCCCCTGGTGGAACCAGCGATGGATCCACTCCAGTTTGCCTACCAGCATGACATTGGGGTGGAGAGATCTTCCTCCTTCACCATTCTCTGTCCCACCTGGAGAAGCCTGGGAATGTGGTGAGGATCATGTTCTTTGACTTCTCCAGTGCTTTCAACACCATCCAACCGATGATCCTGAAGGACAAGCTGCTGCGCGCAGGGGTGGACCAGCACCTGTCATCATGGATCCTGGACTACCTCATGAACCGGCCTCAGTTTATGAGAACCCAGGACTGTGTGTCCGACACGATCATCGGTAGCACGGGGGCCCCCCAGGGAACGGTGTTGGCTCCCTTCCTGTTCACTCTTTATACTGCGGACTTCTCACACAACACAACACACTGCCACCTACAGAAGTTCTCTGATGACTCTGCGATCGTTGGCCTCATCTCCAATGGAGATGAAGCTGAGTACAGAGGGCTTATCCAGGACTTCGTGGACTGGTGCCATCGGAACTGCCTCCAGATCAACGCGAGGAAAACTAAGGAGCTGGTGGTGGACTGCCGCAGGCAAGGACAACCCCTCACAGCACCAGTAAATATACAGGGAACAGACATTGAGATGGTGACATCCTACAAGTACCTGGGTGTTCATCTGAACAATAAACTAGACTGGTCACACAATACTGACGCACTCTACAAGAAGGGACAGCGCAGGCTGTTCCTACTGAGGAGACTCAGGTCTTTTGGTGTACAAGGGGCGCTGTTGAAGACATTCTATGACACGGTGGTGGCATCAGCCATCACTTTTGGAGTGGTCTGCTGGGGCAGTGGCATTACAGCAGCCGATAGGAAGAGACTAAACAAATTGATCAAGAAAGCTAGCTCTGTCCTGGGGCAGCGCCTTGACCCAGTGGAGGAGATAGGAGAGAGAAGGACGGTGGCTAAACTGTCATCTCTGCTGGAGTCCGAGTTCCACCCTATGCAGGACATACTGAATGCACTGAGGAGCTCATTTGGCAGCAGACTACATCATCCCAGGTGCACAACCGAGAGGTTTCGCAGGTCCTTCCTACCAACGGCTGTCGGACTGTACAACCTAAGCAGGGCTGCTCGCAGAGATAGCAAAAAGACGTAACAACCTAATAGTTTTTTGAATGCAAAAGATGCAATAGACTTACACAATGGTCCCCTCCGGCATACAACTAAGAAAATACCGGTCGCTATGGAGGGTGAGAATATGTATGGGCACGTAATCATTCAATGTAGGATAACTAAGTAGACGGTTGTGCTGTTTCATCCCATCTAGCAACAATGCTCTGCACTGTGTGTTTATGTTTATGTTTATATTTATATATCTATATATTCATTCCATCTAGCTACAATGCTCCGCACTGTGTGTGTGTTTATGTTTATATTTATACATCTATATATTCATTCCATCTAGCTACAATGCTCCACACTGTGTGTTTATATATCTACATATTATTCCATCTAGCTACATTGCTCCGCACTGTGTGTGTTTATATATTTACATATTTATTCCACCTAGCTGCAATGCTCCGTACTGTGGGTGTTTATATATCTACATATTTATTCCATCTAGCTACAATGCTCCGCACTGTGTGTTTATATACTCATATATTTATCCCATCCAGCTACAATGCTCTGCACTGTGTGTCTGTGTGTATATACTGGGTATATACACACAGTATATATACACACATATATATACGTATATACAGTATATATATATATATATATATATATATATATATATATATATATATATATATATATATATATATATATATATATATATAGTAATATGTACATATGTATATTAGCTGCTCTTGCTTGCTTGCTTGCTTTTTTTTCTTGCCTTCTGATTGTTGCTCTGAGTGTTGCTATCCCTGTGCTGTTGCATTCCTGGAATTTCCCTGTTGTGGGACTAATAAAGGCTTATCTTATCTTATCTTATCTTAACAGTGAGTCCATTATTCATTCACTCCACAGGCAGACACTGATAGTGATAAGCTACCTCTGTAGCCACAGCTGCTCTGGGACAGACTGGCAGAAATGTGGCTGCCAATCTATGCCAACAGCCTCCACCAAACATTTATTCACAAGTGTCACATACACTGGAAGCAAGGTGGGTAAAGTGCCTTGCCCAGTGACACAACTGCTGGATGGCTGGGAGAGCAGGACTTGAACCACCAACTCCCCAGTTATCAGACAACCCACTATATCTCCTGAGCTACTGCCTGGATCCTTCTATCTGACTCAGCCAGAAGTGTCCAAGTCGCCAAGGGATGGAGACAATCAATGATTTGTACAACTTGTTCTTGGCCTGGAAACTGCTGCCAGTTTTCCATCCTCTTGTCAGCATGGCCATCACTGCTGTGGCTGTGGTGATCCGGATACTGATTTCTGCATTGTAGGTGTCATGTTTTGACAGGGTCGCTCCCATATACTTGAAGCTGGACACGTCCTCCAGTGGGTCACCAGTTCATGGCGATGCTAGCCCTGATTTTGCTTGTGCTATTTACCATTATTTTGGTAAATACCATTATTTTGGATTTCTCTGTGCTGATCTCTGTGCCATATACGCCAGCTCTCTCAGCAAGTTTGTTGGTCAGATCTTGTAGTTCATTGTTTCTGTCCCCCATCAGGTCTGCATTGTCTGCAAAACACCAGCTACAGACAGGTGCAGACAGACAACTGATGGAGACAGAAGTTTAGTGGCCGAGGAGGGTCTCGTGCATAAATAAGGCCAGGAGCAGGTTTAAAACTGCCAGAGAGAGTAGGGACCCTTGTCGGACGCCAACAGTTGTCTGGAAGAATGTCTGAAATTTAGGTAAAATGTCATATTTTTGAAAATAAGTTCAAAAATTTACAGAACAGCCAGAACTTTAAAGTCACAAATTTATGAGGAAATTTATGCCATAAATTCACTTTTTTTTTTTTTTTTTTTTTTTTACAAATTTACTGAAAAAAGAACAGGGTTGAACATATTGTATGTTGTGGGACACCACTTCTGGAGCTTATTATTTAAAATCTGCTTATTTTAATTAGACGGATTTAACAATTACAAGATGCATGCATAAACAACACCCCAACAAAAAAAGTGAATTTATATTCATATTTGATATGCAGTTTGGTTAGCAAGGACCTATGACAAGAGAAAAATGCTATTAAGGGGGTGCTTATTAAATATTTTAGATCTTCAGTAATATTTCAGGACTATTTTTTTCAGCAACTTTGTTTACAGTTTGTCTCAGTATAAGTACAATTTACAGAATAAATGCATGATTTAATATTTTTGCATGAATTATTTTCAACTTAATGGATGGGACAAAAAATGCCCCCCAATTGGGGAATGGCTGTGACAAACATTATTCTGAATCTGCTAATGTTTACTTTTGAGAGGTTTGGGTTCTTTAAGGTGTTGCTTTTACACCCAGCCACCTTACTGGTTAACTGCCCATTAATAACTGGAGACACATTTCTACAGCTCTTTCTTTTCGATAACACTTAAGGTGCATTAAGACCAAACGCGAACGGGCGGCGTGAACACACACAAAGTCACTGGAAAGCAGCGAGCACATGCGAATCTTGCACATTCACGTGTTCACGTCTGAGGAGTAGTTCTAGCTAGTAATGGTCTTGAGATTCTGCCATCACCGGAGTAAAAGTATCAATATTGGAGCGTAAACTAGTTTAAAAATAAGACTGACACTCACCTGGAGACCGGGACCGGGAGCTCTGCGGCTGAATCAGAGTGTCAGAGTTAATTATCCACAACTCCTGCCATGGATATGCTAACAAGGCTAGCAGGCTAGCAGTGTAACGACCCATCATCCAGGTGAAATTTTCGAGGCAGGGATAATTTTTTCACGTGAGACCCCATCAGATAATGTAAACTAAGCATAATGGTGTTTTGGGGATTTCCACGGCAGGTTGAACACAGCTGCAGAAGTTATAAAGGCAACTTCACCTGTCTGCAACTCACTCAGACGGTGACTTCATGTCTATTCACGTGTTTATGAGGGGGGGCTGAAAAGTTCATAGGCTGACCATGACACAGTGGTCAAATTTGACTAAATGTGGTTTATGTGGTACTCAAATACTTTGCAAGCAGTTTCATGAAATGGTCAGTCAGAAAGCAATTGATACTGGCTCAGACATCCCCCGGGTTAACAAGGTCAGGAGATCCTGGCAGCGGAGGGCGAAGGACAGAGCTGTGTTGAGGAATCTGATCAGACCTAAATGAAACAGTCAGTCGCCCCCGACAGACTGCTATGACTATGATGATGATGACTCTTGACAGTTCTCTCACTCTCAGCTCTGCCCTCTTGTTCCTCTGCCACTGAAGCACAAATACTACTGGCTCAGCACCTACTAGCATAACTCCTTCTTAGTCAGCCTATGAACTTTTCAGCCCCCCCTCGTACATTGACTTAAAATGTAATTGGGCCACGCGAAAAATTCACCCCTTCACGCTTGGTCTAAGCGCACCTTTACAGTTCTGTCTTTTGTTGGCTCTTGAGATATGTGGTGACCATCAAATTCAAGATGAAATTCATGAAATGTCTCCCCATTTTCTATATTCTGTTGTGAATAAAATGTCATATATAAGATCTACATTTTCAGTCAGTGTCCCAACATTTTGGGAATTGGGGTTGTATTTCTTACACACCTCTGGACGCTGCCCGGGTGTTGTAACTTTACCCTAAATGACTCACAACATGATGCTTCTAAATTAAACTTGTGGCTATTTTCAGACATTTCAGATGAAGTGAGATTTTTGTGGAGTCGTGATATTGGGTCTGTGTTGGCCAAGCTGACCTGGAGGGAGCAGTTGTCACCCTGATAGTTTTGAAGCTTGAAACCGTGCGAAAGATGTTGGATATTGAGCCCGCAAGGGGATCAGCCTCATAATTTTCACAGACTCGGATGCAGCAGTGTCACTGGTCAAGCTATCAACTTCTCACCAAGACGAAAAACGATGATACGGGATGACACATAGGAGGATTTGTCATCACACAGCTGTGGCATCATAGCATCATGCTTAAGGCAGCAGGGGCACGGTGGATGGTCAATTTAACAAAGCAGTAAATCTTGACAGATGCGAGATGTCAACAAATTAATGGCTGCTTAATGTTGGCTGTTTTTATTCTGTTTCATAGGAAATAAAACACATAGAGATATACAGTAATTCAAAGAAAAATAATTGCTTTTTTCTGTTGACCAGAGGAAATAAAAAAAAAGAATTCAAAATGTCTCCAAACCAAGAAATATTAGATTTACAATATACAATACAGAAACTAAATATAATCACACTCTCCATGTACTGTATGAGTAAATACATCAAAATGAATAATGTATCTAATATTAATAATAATAATGTATGTAACTTCATGACAGTATAGATTGTCAGTTATTCGGTGTGCATTATAGTTAATCACTTGTTGTAGGGTATTGTTACGTGTGGCCCTCGTGAGCCACACATTGAGAGCCGAGGGCGAGCCAGTGAGTTTGCGATGTCTTTATTATGAAAGGGAACAGGGGATAAGGAACACGGCCTCGTGGGGCCAACAAGCACAGATAATCATACAAGTGGAACACTCACATATAATGCAGACGAAGGGCAGGAGGCTAGCGCCAGGGTTCCAGCCTATGGTGAGCGAAGTCACAGCCCCGAATGATCGGAGCTGCTCCTGTTTATACCCATTAGCAGTGCCTCAGCTGATGAGGGTTAATTGGGCTCTAGCCGTCCCGTAACACTGACAGCTAGGAGCCCGCTGAGACGCTGTCATAGAGAGAACCGGGCTGAGGGGGAATATGGTCTGAGCGCCGGATGACACGGCGTCTCATCCCATGTGACAGAGCCTCCCCCTCACGGTCGGACTACGAACGACCCATAACATCCGAGACCCCCCCCCCCCCCCACCTAGGGTGGGCGGATGGGGTGCAGGACAGGAGGGGGAGAATCAAAGAAAGGGAAAAAAAAAACAAACCAAAAAAAAAACCGACAACCAATTAATACAGAGTACCAGGGAAAAAACCCAAACACCATACTCCATAAAATACAACATGAGTAAAAAACCCAGAGAAAGGGGAAGAAAAAACAAAAAAAAACAATAAACCAATATAGAGTACAAGGGAAAAAAACCCAAAACACAATACTCCATAAAATACAACGAGAGAGAAAACCCATACAGGCAGAGGATAATTGCGGGAACAACAACCCAACACACAGGGAAGAGGAAAAAAAAAAAAAAAAACCCACAATACTCCATAAACCATGTACAGAACAAATACAGAGTAAATCATCCCCGGGGACCCCAAAACGAGAGGAAAAAACCCCCCAAGGGCGAAAATAGAACATTACAGTCATCCCTCAAACAGGAGGGGAAACCAAAAAAAAAAAAAAAAATCACACTAAATGCGGAAAAGTAATAACAATTTAGCTGTAACCACCCAAACACAAGCACAGCCAAAGACATTCAGTTCAGGGGGTCTCCCCGCACCCAGCGTCCACACCGCTAACAGGGGTGAAGGGAAAAGTTCCGGCGGCCTACCCGAACCCCAGGCCAGAAAACACAGTTCCTCGGGAGGCCGAACCAGATCGCCGAACAGAAAGTCTAGCGGGTCGGGCGGCCGCACAAGCGAGCCGAACGGGCACGGCAGGCCCTCCGGCGGCCGACCCGCATCGCTCAACCACCAGGCCCGTAGGGGAGAGGGAGAGGTCCAAACGGGCCCCAGTGGAAGAGGCTTGGGGGAGAGCTGATGACGAGGTGGTCGAAGGTCAGACGGCAGGAGACCCGCAGCTCCCTCACCGGACCTGGACACCGCTGGTGCAGAACCCACGTCGGACCCCGATTGGGTCTCGGGCGAACCCACATCGGACCCCGATTGGGCCGGCGCCGCACCAGAACTGACCTTCGACGTCGAACCTGGACCCTCTAGCACCATGAGTGATGGCAGCTCCTCCCGGCGACCCTGGGAGAAGGCTCAGGAGAGAAAACAGAACCGGGATCAGGATCACCGGCAGCGCCAGAACCCGGCGAGATAAGCTTGGACGCAGCGGACGGCTGCACCCAGCTCACTTCCCCTAGAGACAGGCTAAAGTGCTCTAAAGTAAGGCGAAGAAAGACAAGATAGAGCACTTGCCTGATCTCGGGTTCTGACGCCGTCCAGGACTGCGAAGATCCGGGATCCAGCGTCAGGAGGTCGTCGTCAGGCTTCCACTCAGCTGCGTTGGGCTCCGCAGCTGGCATGATGGACAACGCAGCTTGTGAGTCCTCCGGCACCGGTGCCCACGCCGACAGCCCACACGGCGTGGTGGCAGGAGAACCTCGTCCCACTGGACCGGACCGCTCCTCCGTGGAGACCCGGAGACGCTTGGTCGTCGGCGCAGGCTCCACGTAGCAATCCGCCTTCCTCCTCCGTCCACGGCGTTGCTGCGGAACTGGAACCAGGCTGTCCAGAACCGCAGGCCCCCTCCTCATCCCACGACGTTGGCCTGGCGCTGGGGTCCGCTCAGCGGAGGGAGACACAGAGGATGCAGGATTAATGATTACAGCTACAGCAGGTGGTGGGAGTTCGGGGAGCTGCGAACCCCGAACTCCACCTCCAGGAGTTTGACAGAGCAAATCACAGGGTGAATGTGAAAAAACTGGGACTTGCCTGTCTCCTGGAGGCTGGATGGTGCCTGCTGTAGTGGACTTTGCTCCTCCCTCTCCCCGCCGGGCGGTAACGGAGGACCCCCTGGGAGGACATCGGGGAGCCGCTCGTGTTGATTCCGGGATGGAGTTCGCCAGGTCTGGATTCTGGATGCACACAGCAGTCGGGGAGCGCGTCGAGGAGGAGGGGGCAAAAGCCGAGATGAGCCGGGCCGCTGGCGTGACAGCGGAGGGAAGTGGAGAGGCGCAGGAGAGACAGCTGTGTGGGTAGATGAGACCTTGCGGCGACCCGGAACTGGATCCGGACAGGGTTTATGCTGAGAAGAAGAGGCAGTGTGGTGGCGGCTACTCACAGGGGGCGAAGCGAAGGAGAGATCCGGAAATCGCCGCTCGTGAGCAGAGACAGAGGCGAGGAGGGCGTCGAACTCTGAGAAGTCACGCAGCCCTGGACTCCTCTCCACCAGTCTAACGGCTGCCGCCACATGCCTCATAACGGAGGATGAGTGCACAGCGGAACGAGCAGCAGCCACTCGGTCCCGGACCTTAATCGCCGTCAGCTGCAGATCCTCCAGGGGAATCCCGAGTGACGTCCTGCTGGACGGGGAAAGCCCTCTGGATGGCGCGAACTCCCAGGCCGGAGTGGAGACAGGAACGGAATCCCGAAGCGAAGGGTGACGTCTCCTCCTCTTCGGCTTCCTGCCGGGATTTTTCTCCAACCCACGGAGCTCCTCTCGCTGTGCAGCGATAGCGTCCCTCCTGGCACAGACCTCAGGATGGTTGGAATGGCGAGGGAGACTGTCCAGGAGATTCTCAGCAAACTCTAGGTGCCAGCATCTTTCATTGGGGTCGTCGTACAGGGAGGCGGTGAAGAGCGTCCCGTCGACATCTTCCAAGATGGCCGTCAGCTCATTGCCCTGGAGCCGAACGTGACTCCGGGGAGACAGCATGCTCAAGAGCAGACACCCAGACAGGGAAGACACAAGTCCAACGGCAAACTCAAGGCCGCCGGCAACTCGCCTGGCTGTGACTTACTGTTACGTGTGGCCCTCGCGAGCCACACATTGAGAGCCGAGGGCGAGCCAGTGAGTTTGCGATGTCTTTATTATGAAAGGGAACAGGGGATAAGGAACACGGCCTCATGGGGCCAACAAGCACAGATAGTCATACAAGTTGAACACTCACATATAATGCAGACGAAGGGCAGGAGGCTAGCGCCAGGCGAAGGGGTTCCAGCCTATGGTGAGCGAAGTCACAGCCCCGAATGATCGGAGCTGCTCCTTCTTATACCCATTAGCAGCGCCTCAGCTGATGAGGGTTAATTGGGCTCCAGCCGTCCCGTAACACTGACAGCTGGGCGCCCGCTGAGACGCTGTCATAGAGAGAACCGGGCTGAGGGGGAATATGGTCTGAGCGCCGGATGACACGGCGTCTCATCCCTTGTGACAGGTATGTTGCCAGGCTCCAATAATGATCTACTCATTTTTTATTAGTTTCTCACCATTTCTGCATTTTCATTCTAAAAATCCCATGCAGGAAAGATCGGGAAGGTGGATAAACTCTTCATCCTTTTCACCCATTTTCTTTTCGATTTAGCACTGTTATCCCTTCACTGAGTTGAACTTTTCTTGTCATTTATTCATGTGTTTGATCTCTGCAGCAACATTCTGACTTTCATTTGCACACAAAGTATTACATTGTGTGGTGGACTGAGAGAATCCAGAAACATTTTTGTTTTTTTTAAATGTTTTTTGATTCATCTGACCACATACTCACATACAAATGTAAAACAAAATATTGACCTACATTTGATTTTTAATTAATTGATCTTTATTTAATCATGTAATCTCATTGAGATATGAATCTCTTTTACAAGGCAGATCTGAAAAGAAGAAACATCCATAAGTGTCATGATTGTAATTAACAATCAGCTCACTTGCACAACAAGAACGAGCAATCAAACAACAACACACGTTTGAGGTTTTTATTAAATATCAAAATAGACGCATAGCTACTGAAACAGTCACTCACCAGAGGAAACGGCCTGTGGAGAGAAGACAAGAGCTGTAAATGGAGGAACAGAGTAAGGGAAAATGGACTGACCAAATTAGAATCAGCTTTATTGGCCAAGTATGCACAACACATACAAGGAATTTGACTTTGGCTAAAAACTTGCTCTCGTTGTTCAGGTGGAGGATTTAAATAAGATTTAAATAAGGATTCAATGACAACAGAGTATGTACAGTAAATTACAGTCTGTCCACGTTTCTATAAAAGGATGCAAATATATACAGGAATATATGCAGTTATTTACTCAGACTATCCACACTTTGCAGAAATATATGAAAAAATATACAGTCACACAGTATTTCAATGTGAACTCAGCTTCAGTGATATAATGTGAATGAAGTAAAAAGCAGTGTGAGAGTTATGTGCAATGTAAGAATGGATGAAAAGTCATAAGTACAGCAACAGGTAGGACTAGGTGAATGTTAGGAGTTCATCAGAGTGATGGCTTGAGGAAAGAAACTGTTCCTGTGACGGGTGGTTTTGACCTTCAGTGATCTGTAACGACGACCAGAAGACAGAAGTTCAAACAGTTTGTGGCCGGGGTGTGACGGGTCAGCACAGATGTTTCCCGCCCGTTTCCTGGTTATGGACCGATATAAGTTCTCAATGGAGGGTAGGTCGGTACCAATGGTTCTCTCCGCAAACTTAATGATCCGCTGCAGTCTGGTCTTGTCCTGTTTGGTGGCAGATCCAAACCAGACAGTGATGGAAAAGCAGAGGACAGATTGGATGATGGCGGTGTAGAAGACAACCAGCAGCTTCTGAGGCAAATCAAACTTCTTGAGCTGACGCAGAAAAAACAACCTCTGCTGGGCCTTTTTCCGGACAGTGTCTATATGGGAGGACCACTTCAGGTTCCGGGAGACTGTGGTACCCAGAAACTTGAAGGAGTCCACAGTGGACACTGTGCTGTTGAGGATGGTGAGTGGGGGGAATGAAGGAGGGTGTCGCCTGAAATCCACAGTCATCTCCACCGTTTTGGCTGGGTTAAGTTCAAGATGGTTCTGGTCGCACCAGAGGATCAGCTGCTCCACCTCCCGCCTGTATGCAGACTCATCACCATCCCGGATCAAACCGACGACTGTGGTGTCGTCCGCAAACTTCAGGAGCTTCACGGAAGGGTCCTCTGAGGTGCAGTTGTTGGAGTAGAGGGAGAAGAGCAGTGGGGAAAGGACACATCCTTGGGGGGCGCCAGTACTAATTTTTCGGGAGCTGGATGTAAAACTCCCTAGCTTCACCTGTTGCCACCTGTCAGTCAGAAAGCTGGAGATCCACTGGCAGGTGGAGGGGGGGCACCTTGAGCTGGAGGAGTTTCTGATGAAGAATGCCTGGGATGATGGTGTTGAACGCTGAGCTGAAGTCAACAAACAGGATCCTGGCGTACGTCCCTGGGGAGTCGAGGTGTTGCAGGATGTAGTGTAGTCCCATATTCACTGCATCATCCACTGACCTGTTTGACCGGTAGGCAAACTGCAGTGGGTCCATCAGGGGGCCTGTGACGACCTTCAGGTGGTTCAGCACCAATCTCTCCAAGGATTTCATGACCACAGAGGTCAAGGCAACCGGTCTGTAGTCGTTTAATCCTGTAACAGAGGGTTTCTTGGGAACTGGAATGATGATGGAGCGTTTGAAGCAGTAAGGCACTTCACACAGCTCCAGTGATCTATTAAAGATCCGGGTGAAGATGGGAGCCAACTCGTTGGAGCAGACTCTCAGGCAGGACGGAGACACACCATCAGGTCCTGCAGCCTTCTTGATCTTTTGTCTCTGAAAGACCCAGCGCACCTCCTCTTCACAGATCGTTAGTGCTGGTGGGAGGTCAGAGTGGAGGAGGGATGGATTTCCTGGGGCTGCAGATAATCCTTTTGTGTGGGTGGGAGGTGAGAACTGTAGGTTCTTTTCAAACCTACAGTAAAAGCTGTTTAAGTCGTTAGCCAGCTGGAGGTTTTCCACAGGGTGGGGGGATGGTCTCCTGTAGTTGGTGATATTCTGCAGGCCTCTCCAAACAGAAGCAGAGTTGTTGGCTGAGAAGTTTTGTTGTAACTTCTCACTGTAGCTCCTCTTAGCAAGCCTGGTCTCCTTCGTCAGCATGTTTCTGGCCCGCTTGTACAGAGTCCAGTTACCAGTCCTGTAGGCCTCCTCCTTGGTCTGACATAGCTGCTTCAGTTTAGGAGTGAACCAGGGTTTATTGTTGTTGTATGTGCAGAAGGTCTTGGTCTGCACACACATGTCCTCACAAAAACTGATGTATGATGTCACAGTGTCAGTGAGTTCATTTAGGTTAATGGCTGCATCTTCAAAAACACTCCAGTCTGTGCAGTCAAAGCAGGCTTGTAACTCCAGCTTTGATTCCTCAGTCCATTTCTTCACAGTCCTTACAACAGACTTGGAAGTTTTTAGTTTCTGTCTGTATGTTGGAATAAGATGGAGCAGACAGTGGTCAGAAAAACCCAGAGATGCACGGGGGACGGCATGATAGGCGTTTCTTAAAACTGTGTAACAGTGGTCAAGTGTATTTGTGTCCCTGATGGGACATTTAATATGCTGTCTGTATTTAGGAAGCTCATTTGTGAGATTAGCTCTATTGAAATCACCCAGAATGATAAGCAGAGAGTCTGGATGTTTTTCCTCCATGTCTGCTATCTGGTCAGCGAGGTGCTGCAGTGCCTCCGTTGTACAAACAGCAGGCGGGATATAAATTCCGACCAGACTAAACAAGGAGAACTCTCGTGGTGAATAAAAGGGTTTACAGTTTATGAACAGTGACTCTAGGTTAGGGCTACAAAACTTCTTCAACACTGTGACATCAGTATACCAACCTTCGTTTATGTAGAAGCAGATTCCACCACCTTTAGTCTTTCCAGAGAATTCTCGGCTGCGATCAGCGCGAAACAGTTGGAATCCATCCAGGCGGACCGCGCTGTCCGGGATATGTTCACTCAGCCAGGACTCCGTGAAACACAGGGTGCCAGATCTGCTAAAATCCAGGTTTTTGTGAGTCAGGAGCAGCAGTTGGTCCATTTTGTTCGCCAAAGAGCGGACATTGGTCAGATGGATCGATGGGAACAGAGTGCGATATCCTCGTTTCTTCAGCCTGACTAGCGCACCAGCACGTTTACCACGCCGCCTTCGTTTCCGGCCAGTGCCAATAGCCGCTGCTCCCACAGCTAAGATCGACTGAAAAAACTTCAGATCAGCAGCAGAAACTGGCGGAGAAGTTGCATTGGGAGATAGTCTGAGTGAAAGTAGTTCCTCCCTTGAATAGGTGACTCGGATGGAAGAGCAGAAGTCCAAAAAAACACACAAAATTATCAAAAACATCAGAGAGCAGAAGCCAGGGGCTGCCATCCCCGGCACCATCTTGGATCATTCCATGTAAATTACCACTTACATGAGCTCCAAGGGAGAACTGGCAGGGCCCCAGCGGGGAATAGACGAACCAGCAGGGTGAAGGGAATGGAGCTGGTGGTGCCTGACCGGGTGGAGGTTGAGTGCCGTAGATCGGGGATGAGGTGGCAGGAGAGCGCGCGCAGTACCGGAGACACACCCGCACTATGGTAGCAACCTGAAGACAGAGAAGAAACAGGTGAGAAACGTTTCCACCTGTGTAACGATAATACTTGCTTGTCCTATTGACGGGCAGTATACCCAGACGAGCCAGCGTTGAGTCACTGAAGAGCACTTCCTTATAAATGCTGGCTGATGAGAGGGAGCAGGTGCGTCTTCTCACTCAGGTGTGTTGATGACCTGAGAAGAGATAAGAAGGGAAGGGGGGGGCGCGCTCTCGCCGTCCATAACAGGGCACCCCCTTCTAGGAGCGCCTCCTGGTGGTCCACAGGGCTTTTCGGGATTGGCTTGGTGGTAGGCCCGGAGCATTTCCTTGTCCAGAACACGGCACATGGGAACCCAGGAGCGTTCCTCCGGGCCGTAGCCCTCCTAATCGACCAAGTATTGCAGGCCCTGGCCTCAACAGCGAACATCCAGGATCTGATGGATCGTGTAGGTGGTGTGGCCGTCGATCATCCGGGGGGGGGGGGGGGGGAAGGGGGCTGACAGAGAGGGGTTTAATGTGTGACATATGGAAGGTCAGGTACACCCGTAGGGTCGGTGGTAGCTTTAGTTGTACTGAGGCATCGTTGACCACTCTGGAGATCGTGTAAGGTCCTAAGAAGCGAGGAGACAATTTCTTGGACTTCACTTTCAGAGGAATCTGATTAGCTGCCAGCCAGACCTGCTTCCCCATGGCATACTTGGGGGCAGGCACCCGTTTTCTGTCAGCCATGGTCAGGTTGCGCTCGTTACAGCGGGTGAGGGCGGTGAGCGTGGATCCCCATGGAGGGAACCGCGACCTCCCTCTCGGCCATAGGCAGCAGCAGAGAAGTATACCCCAGTGACGCCTCAAAAGGGGTGAGTCCAGTAGCTGTGGAGACGGCAGAGTTCATGGTGTATTCCACCCAGGTCAGGTGTGTGCTCCAGGCAGAAGGATTCTCAGCCACTACACATTGGAGAGTGGCCTCCAAGGACTGGTTGGCGCGCTCCGCCTGACAATTGCTCTGGGGATGGTTGCCAGAGGAGAGGCTCACAGTGGTACCCAGAGCCCCGCAGAAGGTCCTCCAAACTTGGGATGTGAACTGGGGACCCTGGTCAGACACAGTGTCCACTGGAATGCCGTGGAGGCGGATCACATGCTCGGTGAGCAGAGTGGCCGTCTCCAAAGCCAAGGGAAGTTTGGGGAGAGCCACCAGGTGCACAGCCTTGGAGAAGCGGTCCATAATAGTGAGGATGACTGTCTTTCCATGAGAGGGGGGAAGTCCAGTCACGAAGTCCAGGGTGATGTGAGACCACGGCCGACCAGGGATGGGCAGGGGATGGAGGAGTCCAGCCGGGTAAGAGGAGTCCGATTTGTGCCGGACACAGGTCTGGCAGGCCCGCACATATTCCTGCACGACCCGCCGCAGCGTGAGCCACCAGAACACCAGCTGAGTTAGGTCAGTGGTGTGGGTAATCTCAGGGTGACAGGCGAAGTGGCTGGTGTGGCCCCACTGTTGCCAGCGGTTAGATATTAATGGCTGTGTGTTGAGTTATTTTGAGGGGACATAAAATTTACACTGTTATACAGGCTGTACACTGACTACATTACATTTTAACAAAGTGTCAAATCTTCAGTGTTGTCCCATGAAAAGATATAATAAAATATTTACAAAAATGTGAGGGGTGTACTCAGTTTTGTGAGATACTGTAAGTAACAACCCAAGTAATCCATACACACAAAGAAATCAAGGCAACTTTGATTACAAAACAAGTTATATTTAATAAAGTGGAATGACACAGGAAATAAGTATTGAACACACTTGGTGAAATTAATTTAATATTTAGTAGAAAAGCCTTTGTTGGTAATAACAGTTTCCAGACGCCTCCTGTTTTGAGAAACTAGGCCCAGGCATTGCTCAGGAGTGACTTTAGACCATTCTTCCACACAAACTGTCAAATCTTGAAGGTTCCGTGGGTGTCTTCTATGAACTCTGATCTTCAGTTTGTTCCATAGATTTTCAATTGGATTCAGGTCAGGTGACTAACTGGGCCATTCTAGCAGTTTTATTTTGCTTCTCTGGAGCCAGTTGAGTTTCCTTGGCTGTGTGTTTGGATCCTTGTCTTACTGAAGTGTCCACCCTCATTTCATCTTCACATATTGGCAGATGGCAACAGATTCTGATCAAGGATGTCTCTGTACATTTATCCATTCATCTTTCCTTCAATCATATGAAGTCTGCCAGTACCGTTTCCTGAAAAACACCTCCACACCATGATGCTCCCACCTCCAAACTTCATGGTTGGTATGATGTTTTTGGTCTGATGTGCAGTGCCTTTCCTCCTCCAAGCATGCTGTGTGTTGGAGGAAAAAGTAAAATTTTGGTCTCATCTGACATGAATACATATATTCTCCCAGTATTTTAATGGCTTGCCCAAATGTTTTGCAGCAAACTTTAAACAAGCTTCAACATGCTTTTTCTTCAGCAATGGAATCTTGTGATGTGAGTGGGCATAGAGCCCATGTTGTTTGAGTGCATTACTTATTGTTTTCTTTGAAGCAGCAATACCTGCTAACTCCAGGTCTTTCTGGAGCTCTCCACAAGTGTCCTTTGGTTCTTGGATAACTCTTCTGATAATTCTTTTGACTCCTCTGTCAGAAATCTTGTGAGGAGCTCCTGGTATGGTTGGTTTATGGTAAAATGATGTTCTTTCCGCTTCCGAATGATGCTCCAACAGTGTTTGCTGGAACATTCAGCAGTTTCGAAATGCACCTGTAATCAATGCCATCATTATGTTTTGCAACAATAAGGTTGTGAAGGTCTCGAGAGAGTGCTTTGCTTCTACCCATCATGAGTTCTTTGTGGTGTGACGATCTGATATTCATAGACCTTTTTAAAGGCTATCAGTCAGGACTTAACCAGCTGAAATTAATTTGCACTGATGGGGGATGGGATGTCTTCCTAAATTCTGATGGATTTCAGCTGGTTTCTTGGCTTTCCATGCCTTTTGCACCTCTTTTTCTTCATGTGTTGAATAATTTCCTGTGTCATTCCAATTTATTAAATATAACTTGTTTTGTGAACACAGTTGCCTTGATTTCTTTGTATGTATGGATTACTGGTGCTAACCAGAAGCCACGGATGACAGCAGAGGTCCGCAGGCTACTTAGGGCTTGGGATGCAGCCTTCAGGGCTGGCAACACTGCAGCAGTAACAACAGCTAGGGCCAACCTGTCCCGTGGTATCAAGGAGGCAAAACAACAGTACAGCAAGAAAATATCTGGACACTTCAGCAACACCAGAGATGCACGTTCTCTCTGACGTGGCAAACAGACCCTCACCAACTACAAACCTACACCTCAGACCTGTATGAGTGACACCACACTGCTCAACAACCTAAACGACTTCTTTGGCCGCTTTGAAGCACAAAACAGCAAATCAGCACAGAAGACCACTCCTCCTCCGGACGAGCAGTCCATGAGTCTGGATCCGGCTACCATGAAGAGGACCCTCTGCAGGATCAACTCACGCAAGGCAGCTGGCCCAGACAACATAGCGGGTCATGTCCTGAAGGACTGTGCAGAGGAGCTCAAGAATGTCCTGGCCGACATCTTCAACATCTCCCTGACTCAAGCTGTTGTCCCCGCATGTTTCAAAACTACCAGCTTGTCCCATCCAGCTACAGCAATTACCAGCCTGTAGCACTGACCCCCATTATAATGAAGTGCTTCAAGTGGCTGGTCATGCAGAACATCAAGTCCTTCCTGCCTCCCAGGACCCATCCCAGTTTGTATACAGGTCAAACAGATCCACAGAAGATGCCATCGCTGCTGCTCTCCATCCAGCCCTCACCCACCTGGACTCAAAAACTCCTACGTGCGAATGCTGTTCTTGGACTTCAGTTCAGCATTCAACACAATTATTCCCCAGCAACTGATACAAAAACTCAGACACCTGGGACTCAAAACCCCTCTCTGTGCTGTGTGCTGGACTTTCTCACAGGGAGGCCACAGAATGTGCGGGTTGGCAGCAACACCTCCAAGACCATCACACTCAGCACAGGGGCCCCACAAGGGTGTGTGCTCATCCCGCTGCGCTTCACCCTGCTGACCTATGACTGCGTACCAGCCTACAACACCAACCACATCGTCAAGTTTGCGGATGACACAATGGTGGTGAGCCTCATCACCAACAACAAGGAGGAAAACTACAGAAATGAGTTGAGCCAACTGGTCCAGTGGTGCAAAGACAAAAAACTCTTCCTGATCGAGGGGAAAACCAAGGGGATTGTGGTCGACTTCAGGGGGGGTGACACACAGCACCCCCCTCCAATCATCAATGGAGCAGCTGTGGTGAGAGTGAGCAATACCAAGTCCCTGGGGGTGCACATCTCTGAGGACCTCTCCTGGTCCAACAATACCACATCACTGGCCAAGAAGGCTCAAACTCGCCTCCATTTCCTCCGCAAGCTGAGGAGAGCACGAGTCCCACCCCCCATCATCTGTTCTTTCTACCGGGGCAACACTGAGAGCATCCTCACCAGAGCTGCATCACGGTGTGGTATGGAAGCTACACCGCCTCCTGCCGGAAGACACTACAATGTACAGTGAAAGCTGCCACCAAGGTCATCAGTGCCCCTCTGCCCCCCCCAGACATCTACCTCACCCGCAGAGCTATCAGTATCACAGGCAACACCTCCCACCCCTCACACCCCCTCTTCAGCCCCCTGCCCTCGGGAAAAAGGTACCGAAGCCTCTGGGCCCACTCCACAAGACTGCTAAACAGCTTTGTTCACCAAGCCATCAGGACCCTGAACTCTGTCCACTCCCCCCACCCACCCACCCCTGGACAGTAACACAATCACCCACACAATAACTACCTCAGCTGTTGGCACAGAAAGACTGGCACACCAACAGTAATACATTTGCTGCTGTATGTCTCTGCACTTTAACCGCAACCATTTGCACAAATGCCATATTTGCTGCTGTCTGTCATTGCAATACTGATCATATGCAGTCCTATCTGTTACTATCTGCACCTACACTACCGCATTCAACTGCAACTATGGACATGACGTCTCTCGTTGTCTCTATATAGGATTGTTGGGTTTTATCATCATTAATCATTCATCTCTATTTGCACTACGGGAGGTCTGGGTCTATCTTTTGTCGCCATTTGCACTACAGGTTGCATTACTCAGTCCCTCCAGGATTTCGTGGGATGTTTTTATGATTGTTGCGGCCCAAAAAGCCTGACTTTGCAGGAGCTTTTTTTAAAAGGTGCGATAAAAGTCGTGATGTTTGGAGAGGTTTTTCTTGCACTAAACGTTGTGGGAAGAATTACAAATTTTAAAGCAGATGGTTTTTACAGCTTATTACAGTGACATTCTATATAACAATAAAAGAAAAGCACAGGATTTTCAAACACTTTCTATTACAGTGATTTGTAAATTAAGCAGAAACTTCTGCTATACAGAAAAACACTTTTGTGCAACAGCCAATACAGGCTTTAACACAATATCCATTACAACAGCTAAATTGCATTGAATGCATGTTAAAGAGGAGAGGTGTGGAAATTATTTGCAGCACCTTCATTTGAAAACTCCCTACGGTCCCCAACCACTCAGTACCAAGCAGAAAGGAAAAAAATAAATAATTTATTCTGTTAGTCTGTATTGTCTATAAGAGTCTGTGTTTTTCCGAAAAAAAATGCAGACAATATTCCTATACCTAACTCCTGTTTGTCTATCTGCTACACACACACACACACACACACACACACACACACACCCTTCTCATCAGACACACATCTTCCATTTACTGGGGGGAGTGGGGGGGAGGCGTTAGACCGTGTTCAGATCAGAGATTCACAGCTTTAAAGCTCATTGACAAGATGTAGTATTGATTTTACCTCTAAAGATGTATGAAATGATCAAACACTGGCTGTAGTGTTAGACTTGCTCATTTGTTTGTGATTGTATGGAGTCTTTTGTCACAGCGCTCCCACAACGGGGTCCTTTTGGGGCAGGCGGACATTTTTCAACACAAACCCAACACTTCGTACACACGGTCTGGACGGAGACGTCCACGGGCAGGCTGGGAGAGACGGAGGAAGGGAGGGTGTTGGAAACCTCGTGGGTGAGTGTTTTTTTTTAAATCACACACTGTTTTTTGCTGAAGCGTTCCATTAATGCTTACTATAAACACGAAAGTGAACGCGATGTAGCGATGCATTTGATTGGTTAGACTGAGCATTTCAGCGCCACTCAGCTGAAATTTGATTGGTGAAATTGGCGAAGTTGACGAGGATTGGCCAAAATTGTGGGAAAGTTGCGGTGATTGGATAAAGTTGCAAGGTCGCGCAATGTCGTGAATCCCCGTGCGCTTTATGCAGCGCAGGGAGGAGAGGAGACGGATTCAAGCGCAGGTTACACCACAGACAAATTTATTAACATAAAGTCCCAAAAAACAGTGTAGACGTACAAAAATACAAGAGGAGGAATTACTATAGAACACGACGAGATGTGTGGAGAATACTACTGAGTATAACATACAAAAATACTAGAGAGTGAACTTACTGTAGAGCAGGACGAGGCGTGACAGAGAACACTACTGAAGAAGAGCACGGCGAGACGTGCCAGGAGACAAACACAATAATCCAGCAAAGTAACAGGGAACATGAGCTGGCTAAATACACAGACTAATGAACAAATAATTGGGTACACCCGAGCGAGGAAGCTGGGCAGTAATCACAGGACAGGGAACAGGTGAGTGTCAGTTAGGAGAGGGGGGAGTGGTCTGGCTGGCAGATTGACAGGCATAGCCCACACCAAGTGCAGACTACAACGTGCTGCCTGACAGCCTGTCAGTCACAACCAAAACAACACATGACATGACAAAGGTAAACTAAGCAGTGACCATGAAACGTATAAAGCACAAGAAAACTCAGAAGATAAAACAATACACAAATACACGATTAAACATGAAACTGAGCCTGGGAGAATCTCGGCTCAGAACCAAATACACAAAACACACAGATGATAAAATGGGACACACAGAGGAGAGTCATGGAACCGAGCCAGAAGAACAAACTGGCCCAGTTCATGACAGAGCCCCTCTCTCAATGGATGGACACCAGACATCCAGTGTACCATCACAAGGAAAAAAAAAAAAGAAAAAACCTGCCCTGCCCACCCCCAGCAGGTACAACAACCATCAACCCAGGGTGGGGGATAGGGGGAAACAGGTTTGGAGGGAACAAAAACCTACCCCGCTCAGGGTCCACAACAGAAAAACATAACAATTAACTCCCCCAAGTCCAGAGGCGTGGAGGCTCAGGAGGCTGCCCAGCAGAGTCCCAGGCCCAGCAGACCTGCCGGAAAACATGGGCCGCCCGACCAAAAGACTCAATCCTTCAGGTGGCCGGCCAGCACTGCTGAGCCACCAGGATTGGAGGGGTAAGGCAGGAGGCAGTTTACCCAAAGGGAGGCTTACTGGTGGGTGGTCAGACCGTAGGAGAGGAACCCCCATGGTGTCTGGTGGTGAAGAGAAGAGGACCAGGACAGCGTCCAGCAGAGAATAGGAGGGGACCACGGTGGCGTTTGGCTGAGGAAAGGAGTGGACCTCGACGGTGCCAGACAAGGATGAGGAGGGGACAGCGCCTTTGCTGGTCCCTGAAGGGAGAACTTTAGCACCCGCAGGGGTCCCAGTCTGGGACATGATTGCACCCACGGTGGACCCCGACTGGGCCATGGCTGCACTCGCAGTGGGACCCGGCTGATCTACTGCTGCACCCACAGGGATCCCCGCCTGGGACACTGTTGCACCCACGGAGGTCCCGACCTGCGACATCGCTGCAGCCGTGGAGGACTCCACTGCGGGGAAGCAGGACTCACGGCGACCTCAGGCAGTGAACCTGGATCCTCGGTGGCCGCAGGTGGTGTGGGATCCTCTCCAGTGACCCTGGGTGAGAGCTCGGAAATAACACAAAGAGAGGAAGGGTCAGGGTTGCTGGCAGTGGTGGAGCCCGGCGAGGTGAGTTCAGGCGCAGCAGACAGCTGCACCTGGCTCTCCTCACCAAGAATCAGACAAGACTGCTCTAATATAGATGGGGAAGAGACAAGAGAGAGCGCTTCCTTGAGCTCGAACTCCCCCGCCGTCCAGGACTCAGACGATCCAGGTGGTGGAGGCTCCTCAGGCAGAAGAGGAGTTGCACCCGTGGTGGACCCGGCCTGGGCCAACGCGGCTCCCATGGAGGTCCCGGGTTGAGATGGAACCCCTATGTCGACCTTTACAGGAGGAAGTGGACCTTCGACATCATCAGTGGGTAGGACTGGATCCACGGAGACCCTTGGCAATGGTTGATCCTCTCCGGTGACCCTAGGAGAATGCTCGGGAATGGCAGGAGAAGGAAAGTGGTTAGGGTCGCCGGCAGCGGTGGAGCCCGGAGAGGTGAGTTCAGATGCAGCTGAGGGCTGCACCTGAATCTCCTCACCTAGAGACAGACAAGATTGCTCCAATTCAGAATGGAGAAAAACAAATGAGAGCACTTGCCTGGACTCGAGCTTCACTGCTGTCCAGGACTCCGTCGATCCTGATGACAATGTCTTGGGCCAAACATCGAAACAGTCCAGCGCAGGTTTCATTTCTGCTGCGGCAGTCTGCACAGCAAGTTCGATGAAATTGGCAGTCCGACTGACCCCAGGCACGGTGACCCACACCAGTGACTCCTCCGGCGTGGCAGCTGGGGTCTCCCTCATCATAGGCACCGACATATGGCCGTCAAGGACCACAGGCTCTTCCTCCGTCTGGCAGGTTGGTTCCAGGGCTGGCAAACTCTCAGGAACACATGGAGAGGACAAGGAGAGGACTGGTGAGGGGTTAACATTCGCCGCTGGTGAAGAGAGCTCAGGGGACTGCACAACCTGACTGTCTCAACCTGGGATCAGGCAAGATTGTTCATCAATAGAGAAAATTAAATGAGAGAAAACGTGCCTGTTTTCCTGGTTAATGATTTTTCCAGCAGCGTCTGGAGCTTTTTCACCCCTCTCTGTGTTCCTGGCGGGCCTTAACTCCTCGGCAGACAGCGGAGAAGCCACTTCAGTGGACACAGAGGTGAATGGAACTGGTGGAGAAACTGCCTCCCCCACCTTGGCAAAGGTAAATGTTGAGGAGGTGGCTGTTGACAAAACAGCTGAAATAATAAATGGCTGCGCTGCAGGACTCTCCTCCTCCTGTAAAAAAGGGTTTGCTGGTGTTGAAGCAGTAGGTTGGTTATGGCGAGCCCTCTGGGAACGGCGGCGACAAGTGGAAGAGGAAGACGTGGGCTCATCGCGAGGTTGAGGAGGCTCCGAGGTCGGAGCGCATACTACTTCAGCAGCAGCTCCGGTTCCCTCGGGGAAAACTCTTCCAACTCCAGGGCCAATTCCGGAAGGAGCCATGGCTTCACTTCCAAGAGAAGGTCAGCTTCAGCCAGCAACACCAGTCTTCGCTCCTCCCGCTCCTCTGTGGATGGAGCGGACCAAGGCTCTGCGGACGGAGGGAAGACAGGAGGCTTCTTTCAGCAGGAGCGTTTCTTCTTCGCTGGAGGCGGCTCGGGCGTTGAAACCCCCTCCATCGGCTCATCGCGTGGCAGCGAGGAGAGGGAGCGGAGAAGCTCCGTAGCATCTGGGATGTCCCAAAGACGAGGAAAAGCCCACATTACTCGTGCCGCCTGATCCAGATCTTCCTGGATCATCTAGGGGAAACGGGCTTCCACTGTCTGCTCTCAGATGTCCTCCAAACGGTAAAGCACCTGCTGCAGCACCTTATCCATGGCGAGCTCACAGTCAGGTGAGTGGAAAAACACAAAAAAAAAGAGAGAAAAAAGCAATGCCTGGGTGTAGCCTGCTGAATCTCTTTCTGGCTGGAATATTCTGTTGTGAATCCCCATGCGCTTTACGCAGCACATGGAGGAGAGGAGGCGGATTCAAGCGCAGGTTACACCACAGGCAAATTTATTAACATAAAGTCCCAAAAAACAGTGTAGACGTACAAAAATACAAGAGGAGGAATTACTATAGAACACAACGAGATGTGTGGAGAATACTACTGAGTATAACATACAAAAATACTAGAGAGTGAACTTACTGTAGAGCAGGACGAGGCGTGACAGAGAACACTACTGAAGAAGAGCACGGCGAGACGTGCCAGGAGACAAACACAATAATCCAGCAAAGTAACAGGGAACATGAGCTGGCTAAATACACAGACTAATGAACAAATAATTGGGTACACCCGAGCGAGGAAGCTGGGCAGTAATCACAGGACAGGGAACAGGTGAGTGTCAGTTAGGAGAGGGGGGAGTGGTCTGGCTGGCAGATTGACGGGCAACGCCCACACCAAGTGCAGACTACAACGTGCTGCCTGAAAGCCTGTCAGTCACAACCAAAACAACACATGACATGACAAAGGTAAACTAAGCAGTGACCATGAAACGTATAAAGCACAAGAAAACTCAGAAGATAAAACAATACACAAATACATGATTAAACATGAAACTGAGCCTGGGAGAATCTCGGCTCAGAACCAAATACACAAAACACATAGATGATAAAATGGGACACACAGAGGAGAGTCATGGAACTGAGCCAGAAGAACAAACTGGCCCGGTTCATGACAGTGCAATAGTTGTGCTGATGGGTTGATTTCACGTGAATTGACGCAATTGCAACATCGCAAAATCCTGGAGGGACTGTTTACTGTACATAGACTGCTGTTGTTTTGGGGGTTTTTTTTCAGCCTTATTCCTTTTTCTTTTTATATTATGCACACCAATGAAGAGAGAGAGAAACACCATTTCATTTCTTCTGTATGTCCTGTACGTATAGTAGTATTGACAAATAAAATCTTTGAATCTTGAATCTTACTTGGGTTGTTACTGATATCTGGTGAAAATCTCAGGTCAATGGCTCCATCATGAATATGTTTAATGACAAAAATGTTGATGTGTTCAATACTTATTTTCTCCACTGTAAGTCAACAACAACAATAACAAGCAAAAGTCAAAAACAACGACAAGAGTCATAAAAACATTAAATAATATGGGTTTAAACTCCCCAAGGGTAATAAAAGTTTCAAGTTTGATGACCTTTTGCAATTCATTTCCTTTAAAAAAAAGTGCATAGTAACTGAAATCAGTTCTGCCAATATTAGTACATGTATGGAGAATGTCTATAGTCAAGCAATTGCTGGATCATGTACTGTATATGCCAGATTTAAACGTCAGCAGAGATTTAAGAAAACTGGAAAGTTTTAACAGAAGTGCTTTGCTAATGAATAACATAAGATGGATATTTATTCTTTTCTGTAAGGAAGTCCAACCGTGTTATACAAAGAACAGTGATGAGTGCAAAAACTGTAACTCATGATGAAATGTAATGCACTATGGTAAACGGGATTTACTAGTTGAAGTATGGAAGAGGCAGCATGACAAACTATGGGCCGTATTTTGACAGTCTATTCAGTCAG
Organism: Pholidichthys leucotaenia; assembly: GCA_020510985.1. Classification (NCBI taxonomy): domain Eukaryota; kingdom Metazoa; phylum Chordata; class Actinopteri; order Cichliformes; family Pholidichthyidae; genus Pholidichthys; species Pholidichthys leucotaenia. Next base: position 275,792,592 of record CM035836.1, on the reverse strand, counting down.
TTATCAGAGGCACATTGCACATTTGTGGATGTGGCCCAGTCCATTTTGTTATTATGGGCTTCGGTGAAACGGTCTGTGAGCCAGTGAGAAGTGCAAATGGCATGGTCTAATTACTCACAAGTGTATTTTGGATAATCTAATCCAAAGCACTCCTGGCCATCTGTTTACTGCACAGAGGCACGTTATCTAAAGTGAACTCTGGTCATGATGGCTTGTTTAAGATGGGTTTTGCATTAAAGCAAAGGTCGTGCGCATGAGCGAAAATGCCCGCGATAGTAACACTGCTTGACATTAAGCAGGCATCAATCACAGTTGATGTCCAGTTAGTTATTTTAGAGAGGACAAATAGGGAATAGATAATGCTGGGTTGAACAATCAAGCTGAATGGTTTGAAGTAGTGCACACGGATATAACAGACAGACATGAATGGGTTTGAAACTTCAGGAAAAGAGGACTATGCCTGTGTGTATTTTTATAAACTCACACACCTTTTTTTTTTTCTCCGTTGCTTCTACAAATTGGATGGTTTGTTGAGGTTCTCGATCGGACCCCAGCAGAATGCCGAGAAGATGATCACACTTGACTTTCAATAACTTCCATAGGTAAACTAGCAGAAAGATCATTAACGGTGGTGCAGAAGTCACTCCCAGCCCAGCAGGGGGCTGGAGGGCTCCCTTTCTTGTTGAATGTCTCCCATGGTGTCCGCCCTCTCAAGTACAGAAACCTGATGACCGCTCTGCTCCATTGTCACACTTTACTTGGTCTTAGCTCCTGTAAAAGAGAAACTCTTTGGAGTTCAGAGCTGCAAATTACCACGTGACCTATAGAGATATGTATTATTATACTGTACATGTGCAATTTCATCGTCGTACAATAACTGCAAGTGAGTCAGGGGAAATCTTCTATGAGCTGCCCTCGTATTGCCACACATCCTGGGAAAACAGGGCCAGAATTTAGTATCTCGCTTGTCTGATGTGGTGACATCATGATAGAAAAAACTATGTGTTGTCTAAAAATGTATTGGACATTTAGCTCTCAATCAATAATGTGAGTTATTTGGATTTTCACAAAATTACATCAGATGATTATCTGGACCATTTCATACCTGGTGTTAAGGGAATTTTTCAGTCATGCCCAAGGTATAGCCAAGTAAAGCTAGTCTCTTAAATCTTGTACCAGTGTAATTACAGAACAGCAGTAACTGTCCTAGCCAAATATGGCATATAAAAGCATGCGTGAAAAGATGAGCAGAGAGGAAAAAAACAATATGATATAATGCATGACATGTTTGGTTGACCCAGAAGCAGACGCAGACTTGAAATAGACACAATTTTCTTTTATTATAGAGAGTGTGAGTGTGAATGTGTGCGTGTGTGCAGAAGTGAGGCAGCTGGGTGAGCAGAGCACAGTTCAGACTGGCAACCCTAGGAGAGAGCACAGACAGGCAGATGAGTGAACTGAGGTTAGGCGGGATGAGCCAGTCAATGTACAGTCTTACGAGTTGGCTGGAGGGCTGACGCGCTGAAGAACTCCCAAGGTCTCCGGGCCAGCTGCTCCGTGACTAGGCTGCCGCTGCTGACGAGGTGAAGCAGTGCAGGTGAGTTTAGTGCGGGTGCGCCCAGGTCCGCCGCCAGGAGGAGGAGGTCTGCCGCCAGGAGGTTTCCACCTGTGCACAGGGGAGAAAGAGTGGAGAGTAGAGGTGAAGGAATCACAAAGGCTTACTTGTCGGTGGGAAGCACTGACTCCCAGGAGAATCGACGGGCAGGAAAAAGCTGAGGAGACGGAACTCGAGAGCAGGATGAGTAGAGTTGGCGAGGAGGTCTTACCAGACTGTTGGAGCGTTGACGTCTCCATGCAGACCAGAGGGCAGCACGGCTTAAGTAGGCTGCTTGATGAGGTGATCAGGTGTGTGCGCAGCTGTGGAGGTAATTAAGGCAGCAGGCACGCAAAGAAGATCATAGCAATGCACTGCTAAAATTTAGGCTATATTCAGTAAACTGATTCACCAGGTACTATATTTCTCTGTTGTTTCAGTTTTCCCCACCACAGACAATTCTCCTCTATAAAAATAACTTAGAATAAATACTGGGCCTGTACTTAAACAGTGTTTTTCTGCTCTCAAAGAGTTTTACTAGTACTAGCACTCGATTCTAAAGACCTATTGGGCACAGATACCCCGGGACAATTTAGAATCAATAATTAAACTAACATGCATGTCTTGTGGGAGGAAACCCACACAGCACAGGGAGAACATGTAAACTCCAGTCAGAAAGATTCCATTAGCCTTGGAATTTGAGCTTGGAACCTTCTAGCTGCCAGGCAACAGTGCTAACCACTGTACCACCGTGCTGATGACTGCTGACGTATGCTCTCAGAGCAAAGGCTACTACACTGATGTGCCACTTTAGCTAGGCATCAAAGATAGAAAATGCCACATGATAAATGTCCTCTCTGAGACTTATATTCCCTTAACCAGTGTAAGTGAAGCACCTCATTTTACACAAGTATAGACTCGCTTTGCTTTAACAAGGAAAAATACTCTTGACAGGCACACTGATGCAGCTAAAAGGCGACTGTATTTCCTTCATTTGTTTTCCAGAACAGGATGTTTTCTTTTGTAAAACCAATATCCAGTGTTGATTAATATTTTAAGAGTAACATTAGAAGACATTTTAGCGCGCACTCCCACATTGCTTTCTACTTAGCTTGCTTTGACGGTGCGATGAATGAAACAAACACATTTTCTTATATTATAGCCGGAACCTTGTTCAGGTGATGTATGGGGCAAGGGCACATGGCAGGCTTTACGCTGTAAAAACTGTCTCCTATTTCTAACTCCAAAAAATTAAGGCAAGAGTTTCCAAGCAATTTTTGGTAGTTCAGTGAACTAACTGCTATTTTAAGTTGAGAAACTTTCATAATATGCATTTCACCGTATGCAGAAAAATGAAGTAGACTCAAAGCAAAAATGCCTAAGAAAATGATTAAAACCAAATCTAAAGAGTCAACATATTGAATCTATTACACCTAATTAAAATAAGTTAAATTTAAATGATAAATTAAGAATTTGATTAAAATATGTACTTAATTTTTTTAAGTTTTACCAATACTATTTTTTCGTGTTTTAAGTTTAAAATGCTTCAAACAATTACTTTGCATTACCATAAATACACAAATAAACGAGAAGGATATCCTTTTCCATCCTTTATTAAATCATTACCCTTTTATAACAACTGGCAATGAGCAGAGCACTAGTGACGTACATCTGTATTGACCGTATAACACGTGACCTCAGCTTAAAGTGCTGTTTAGCAGAACACCTTCACAGTTCACTTTTTCCCCACTGTGGACAGAATATCAGGTTCGACTGAACATTAACAGCGATTACAGTTTTTACACAAACTTATAAAATGCAGCTTAGTAAAACCTAATGACCCTGTTTACATGGTCACGAATAAACCGATTATAATCAGCTTTACCTGATCATCCAAACTGCCACGTAAATAGAGTAATCCGATTATCTTTATCAGCTAAAGGTCAATATTGGTTTATGAGAAAACGGATTAACACACCTAGTTTATTTGCCCAATAAACCGTTGACTCAATGCATGTAAACACCATAAGCCGTTTATTACCTTTATCGGTTTATTCTTGACCATGTAAACAGGTGATAACTGCAAATCCAGCAGTCATGTTGACTAGGCTGAAAGCTTGTTTTTCAGAGACATGAAGTGGGCACTTGGCTTTGGTCGCAGTGTGTTGAGCCCCACAAATAGTCTCTGAAACACTTAAGTAAGTTTGGGAGGGTTCTGTAGATTAAGGGCATATGTCAACCCAAGGAGTGGGCTGCAGGCTTGAGGAAAATCCAGATCAGTAAGCACTCCGTTGGTGATGACGCCCACTGCATGTGGGAAATGGCACATGTAGATCCTCATGCTGTGAGTTTTTAGGTCCTCAAGCACAATTGCCTCCAGTGTTCCCTTTAAAACACACAAGCAATAATTAATAAACAGCCTTGTTAGTTTGTGAAAGATGAAAATAAAATAGAGGATATGTGATTTATTGTAGATGATGGAAAATTATGTACACTAGACACAGAACAATCATAATTTAAGATCGTGCATATTAGCCTTAAAGCTGGACTAGGTAGAAGTATGATAGATGGGGGGTGGGGACTGCCTGAAATAAATAAAAACTCCCCTGCTGCAGCTCCCTTCCCTTCCCTGTCCTAACTTCTCCCCATCTAAAGTGCACGTCTATGACACACATTGGTTTTTGTAAAACAGTTGATTGCCAAGCCTTTAGCTGACAAGATTTCTGATTTGGCAGCTCACCAACAGGGGAAACAGAGGATCTATGGATTGAGAACCAAATTACTCTGCCTACTCCAGCTTTAAGATATAAGGTGTGTTTCCACTCACTTGGTTTTATTTGTACTTTCAATATGCATTATATTTAAAAAATCCAAATGAAAAAAAAATTAAAAAGAAAACATTTACTCTAGCTTTACTCGTTCTATAGCAATAGTGTAACTGGAATGTTAACTTTGACCTTTTGACCACTAACCCATAGCCAGGTCAGAGTGTAAGTTGTCCAAGATTTGTTTAGTTTGAGACAGAATGATTATAATTTAAAAATTTAAAAAAAAATTCAAAACCAAAGATAAGAACAAATGTGAAAAAGCACAGCTTCTCTGTTTGTGGAGTAAATTTGTGGAACAGCTGTACTGAAGATTTCAAATTATGTTCTACATTTAACAAGTTTAAACGATTGGTAAAAGATACATTAGTTAAAAGTTAGGAAACTGTCTGAATTATTGCTGTGAAAATGTTTGATTCTGTTTGCTGTGAGTACATTTAATGTTGCTGGCTATGAAGATATTTAAATCAAATTAGACTGACATCAAAATATGTAATTTTGTTTGTTTTTGTAGTGACTCTTTATGTTCATTAAGAGGGATAGACATAGACTATAAGCTTTAGCTTCGCTCTAAACCCTTTCTGTCTAACCCTAACCCTTTCACAAGACAGTAACTGTCTATTAACCGAGGTGAAGTAGGACATCATAAGTCAGGGCCTATAACTGATGCATAAATCATCCGATCTGAGCCAAATTTCACTGTGAACATCAGCGTATATTAAGCCCTGCTACCAAGTTCCAAAACAATGTGAACAAAAGTTTAGGAGGAGATGATTTCACAAAGTGGGACAGGCAGATGAGCAGACTGTGCCATAGCATAATCCCCTCAGTCTTTAACCCCTTTGGTCTTCGACTGGCTGGGGATAAAAAAAAATAAGGATTTCAGTCTATTGAAATGCCAGTGTAATCAAATCAATTAAACACATATGACAAAGGCAGATTTCACTTTATGATGTTAAGCTAATCTGCTATCCTGGAGCTCCTTTAAAAACTACTTACAGAATAGTCAGAGATGAATTCCTGTCCACTCTCCCACGTATACTCTATAAAGGATCTTAGGGTTCTGTCTCTCTTCATCACTGTACAGGCACTTGGGTCCTAGAGTTAATACAGGAATGATAATTAAAAAAAACAACTTAAAAATCTGTTACTGACCAAAACACTTGAAAGTATCCTGTGCAATATTTACCCAGATAAGGAAGATATTGAACAACAAACTACTACAGCAGCTAATTTATTAAATCAGTTAAAATAAATTACTGAAATAGTTGTCAAACATTTAATTGAGTCTATGTTAAAAACATGACAATGTCTTCTCCAGTGACTTTAGTGAGTGCCATCTCAAAGATCTTCTATACCAGTAAGCCAGTGGCACAGCTTGTGGTCATGGACTGAATTTACAGGAAATGAAGCACTCTACTTAAGCTTTGGAGTTAACGTTTGAAAATAATTAAATTTGGAGGGGGAATGTGACTACAAGTGTTTCTGTCTGTTATATTTGGTTTTAACTTACTCTGTGATCACACATTTGTACACCAGCACCTTGACAAAAGCAGAATGATCTCATGTTAATCATGGGAAATCAGAAAGACTATAATGCCATGGATTTTTTTTTTTTTTTAAATCATGCCGCTTTAAAGAATGGGAGTTGAAAACCAGTTTTGGAATTGAACACCTCAGATCTAATCAATTACTATATTGATGTCAGTGGCTGCTGTCAATGGAAATTAATTGTAAATTAACAACATTGCCCTTGTCTATTGTTGCCATAAAAATGGAGTCAGGGCAGAGAGGAAGAAAAAGCAGGGCTATTTTTCAAGAAGTGTGCATCGTCAATTCCAATCCATACACATCCAACCATATTATACCGCTTATCCAGGGGTCCGGGGCAGCAGTGCGAACAGAATAACCCAGACTGTCGCCTGGTTCACACAGCACCATGACCCCCCCCCCTTCCCCAAAGATGGTGAGCCCATTGGAGGGTGGACCCATGTGGCTCCTTTGACAACACTGAGTCCTTGATGTAACTTTTTTCATAGGGATCTACTGGACTGCTCTTAGTCTGGCCCTTCACCCAGGACCAATTTTCAATGACAGACCCTACCTGGGCCACGCTGCCATCGACAACATAGCTCCTGGGATTATTATTGCACACAAACTCCAATACAATAAGGTGGCGATCCATGGAGGTGCCATCCCCATCCCTAGTCAGTCTAAAATAAATTCTGAACATACTAACTACGTAAACTTTTGACCAACCTGTATGAATTCCATCATCAAGTTTTGGATGCGCTGACCACCTTCTCCTCCCTTTGCACTGAACAGCTTCAAGTGTTTTGGAGTGTACTTGTCCAGCTGCGACATAAACGGCAATTCCAGGGGAACAGCGGTACATCTTTTGAACTCTTCATTTATCTGTAAGACAGTAAATGTTTCGCTGTTACACTGAACATTTAAATCAGAGCCCAACCAAACAAAAATATTGGTTGTTCAATATTATTATCTGGTATCAATCGTTTCCCAATAAATTGTGTTTGTTACGCACCAAGCCGGTGTTGTTCTTAGGCTCAGTTCTGACTGTTCACTGTGACTTGGGTTACCAGTATATTTGTGTTTTGTGTTATCTTTGTCTTTTGTCCTTGTTTCCTTACTCATAGCCACTGTCTGGCCGGCAGCTGTTAGACAGCCGCTTTGACTTACTTTCTTGTGGGCGTTGTCTAGCCCTTGCTGGTCCGACCACGCCCCCTCTCTCTCCTGACAGCCAGCTGATTCCACTCCTGTCATTGATTTTCCCGTGCCTCACTCAGGTGTGCTCACTTTGTGGAACCAGTAATGCTTGTACTTAAGCAGCGTTTGCCAGTCAAACATTGCTGGTCCGTTGAATTGTCTATCCATGTACATAGTTGTGTGTATACTGTGTGCCACTAAAGCCTGTTTTCCACTAGCCCAGCACACCTCGGTACGGCTCGATTCACTTCAGTACGGCTCGGAATGCTTCTGTCTCCATTAGCACGGTGTTGTGCTTGTGCTGTGATGGTTTGTGTTAGGAGGTTTTAGAAGCGAGGCGGCGCCAGACTCCCAGCGAGGCGGGGCCACACTCCCGTGACGTTACGCACCCCACTGAGTCCTTATTTACAAGAGACAAAAAATGGAGGATCCAAGGATTATTGCCTTGCTCGCTCTGTGGTTTTATCTCACAATTAAGTCCAGAGAGTTTAACCAGAGAAGACACTAGGGTACAGGCAGCGAGATGAAATGTGAATGAATATTTCAATTTAATACTATCCTACTTGTACTTACAAAAACGTGTGAATATTCATAAAAAGCACACACATGAAAGGTAGCACCACAAGCAGTGGATCACAGCGGTTTTGGGCAACACAACACAATTGTGTATCCTTTGCTAATCTGTCTGCTGTTATTTAATGTTTAACAGTTAAGGGACGGATGATTATATGCTCCAAAACTGGAGAAACTCTCTGATAAAAAAAGCTGCAACAACACAAGTCACTTTTGTTTTGAATTAACTGCCAAATGACCTAGAAATAATGAGCTGAAACTTGTTTTTATTCGTATTAAATAATGAGACAGTGGCACACTGGCCAACACCAAATTGTATTATTTTTTACATCCTACGGCATTTTGGATGTACTGAATAAAAAAAATTCATGTTTTTCACCTTCAGGTCAACGTTTGGAACAACAGTATTATTATTTTCCGTTTAGATGATGCTACACTCCTTCTAAAGTATTGTAATTCTCTGAATTTGGAATGCCGATAGAACATTCAATTTACATATACTTGTACCTACTTTGACTTGTAAGCTTGATCAGTCTCTCCTGCTGCATTTTAAAGTCCAACTGTGCAACTTCTTATAAGTTAACATAAAAAATTTACCCAAAGTTTATAACTGTACCATGTGGTGCTAATTTTTTATGATATTTCAATAAAAAGAACAGAAAGCTTACAAAAACATTTGTTTTTTGGTCTAGTTAAAAATTACATTACCTTTACAATGGTTGTCCCCTGACAGGATGATCAGCATCATTTTCATCAGACTAGGCAATGGAATTTCTATGTAATTATACTGTTTTATAATTCAGTGTTATAACAGACAAACCACACTTTCCAAAACAATTCCATTTTATTATATACAAAATATTAAAATAAAAAAAAAACTTTGCAACACAACATGAAGGTTAATCGACATTTTATACACGCCGACCACTGAGTGTCTCTACACCAGCTTCCCAAACTGGGTCAGGAAGGCTCGGTTGAATGAAGCCGTCTCTGCCTGCTCTGGTTCAGGATGGCTCGGTTGAATGAATCCGGGCGGGCGGGCGTGGCGGACGCGTGGGATGATTCTACAAGGAAAATGCACACAATAAAATACAGCACGAAAGTGCAAGATATACAGAAAAGACAATAGTTTTTAACAAGATTACATAAGCTTATTTCAGCGTATTGTTCACATGAATAATTAAAATAAAAGCTTTAGTCCGCAGTGTGCTGCAATAAAGCAGCGATCATCATCCACAAATGAACAGCTTTTTTATTGCATAAATAAACTGAGCATCTTATCGAATATATTTGCGAAAAAACGCACAATAAAAAAAAAAAATTAAAACTCACCGTTTAAGGACTCCGATGTCGAGACCTCCCGGTATATTTTTTCATTCCAGGTGGCTCCGTCTAACTCGCGCTGGATACGTTCGTCTGACAATGCAGTGAGCAGACACTGCACCTCCTTATTGGTCCATGGAACACCCTTATTACGCTAAGCCATTTTTGATAGAGAATAAATGAAAATAGCACAGCAATACACTGAAAATAAACCGCCAACACTGGTTGCGTGCTGAGTAATGGCGGTCGTGAAGATTCTTTTTTTTTTTTTTTTTCAAAAACTTTATTGAGAAGGTCGTGAAGATTCGGCAGAAGAGGAGGAGGAGAGGGGCGGTTACAACCTGACCAGTCAGCGCCGGTTACGACCTGACCAATCAGCGGCGACCAGTCTGTTAACGTCACAACACGGCACAGCTCAGCACTGCTGTACCCTGCCCTGGAGCGGGGCTGAGAATCGTGGCTGTTAAACCATGTTGGGGCTTGTGGAAAAGCGTACAAAGCGTGCTGAGCCGTCCCGTGTCGCGCTAAAGCGTGCTAGTGGAAAAGGGCCTTTAGCGTAGCCACTTCCACTGAAGCCGTGGATTCTCCTGCGTCCTTCGAGCGATGTTGCCTCTGGGACGCTTTTGTGGTAAAATCGCTTCTTTTTTATGCATTTGCTGGGCGATGCCGGCCCAGGAACACCTAATGTAAGTTTGCTTGTATTTTTGTGTGTCCTCACCTTTTGGAACTGTTTGTCTTTATTTCAATAAATGTGTTGTGGTACAACCCTGCTCGTAAATCCATCCATCCTTCCCCTCCTCTGTGCGCTGCGTAAAAGTGCACAAGGAGGTCCGTGACAGTATTAGCATATGTGTCGGCTGATACCTACAAAATGTTAAAACTTCCAAATCCAAAATTTTTGTTGGAAAATCCCCAAGTTATATTTGCAAATCCATAGGTTCTGCTTGTGAATCAGAGATTTTTTTAATTATTTTTTAATCTTAAAGTTTTTCTTGATAGACTACATGTTTGTTTAGAGATTGAGTATAGAGAGAACAAAACTTTTTTTATGGATTTATGTGAAAAAAATACTTTAGGATCATACTGTAAATCACAAATTCACTTTTAAATTTTTGGAAAGTCAATGTTCTCATTTTCAACACAACTAACAAAGTCTCAGTGCATACAGCATGTCAATGATTTTGGCCAAAGTTATATTTATAATTTTTTTATATTTAAGATTCTTAATCTAAACATCCCCCTCCCAAAGTTTAAGCCAAGTTAAGCAACCTCTCAATTTTGTGGAATTCAAAACTTCTCCAGAAACTGCAAGTATATGGAAAATGTTGGGACAGCATTACTAGTTGTTGAGAAAAATGTGTGTCAGGTACAGTGAATCCAGAAAGCCTTCACAGCGCTTCACTTTTTCCACATTTTGTTATGTTACAGCCTTATCCCAAGAGGGACTAAAATCATTTTTCCCTCAAAATTCTTCACAAAATACCCCATAATGACAATGTGAAAAAAGTTTATTTTTTTGAGATTTTTGCAAATTTATTAAAATTATAAAAGTAAGAAATCACATATACATAAGTATTCACAGCCTTTGCCATGAAGCTCAAAATTGAGCTCAGGTGCATCCTGTTTCCAGTGATCATCATTGAGATGTTTCTACAGTTTAACTAGAGTCCACCTGTGGTAAATTGAGTTGATTGGACATGATTTGGAAAGGCACACACCTGTCTATATAAGGTCCCACAGTTGACAGTGCATGTCAGAGCACAAACCAAGCATGAAGTCAAAGGAATTGTCTGTAGACTGCCAAGACAGGATTGTCTTGAGGCACAAATCTGGGGAAGGGTACAGAAAAATTTCTGCTGCTTTGAAGGCCCCAATGAGCACAGTGGCCTCCATCATCCGTAAATGGAAGAAATTCAGAACCACCAGGACTCCTTCTAGAGCTGGCCGTCCGTCTAAACTGAGCAATCGGGGAAAAGGGCCTTAGTCAGGGAGGTGACCAAGGGCCCAACGGTCACTCTGTCAGAGCTCCAGCATTCCTCTGTGGAGAGAGGAGAACCGCCCAGAAGGACAACCACCTCTGCAGCAATCCACCAATCAGGCCTGTATGGTAGAGTAACCAGATGGAAGCCACTCCTTAGTAAAAGGCACATGGCAGCCTGCCTGGAGTTTGCCAAAAGGCACCTGAAGGACTCTCAGACCATGAGAAACAAAATTCTCTGGTCTGATGAGACAAAGATTCAACTCTCTGGCGTAAATGTAATTTCCCAGTTTGGGATCAATAAAGTACATCCATCTATCTATCTATCTAAATGCCAGGCGTCATGTTTGGAGGAAGCCAGGCACCGTTCATAACCATGCCAATGGTGGTGGCAGCATCATGCTGTGGGGATGTTTTTCAGTGGCAGGAACTGGGAGACTAGTCAGGATAGAAGGAAAGATGAATGCAGCAATGTACAGAGAAATCCTGAATGAAAGCCTGCTCCAGAGCGCTCTTGACCTCAGACAGAGGCAACGGTTCATCTTTCAGCAGGACAACAACCCTAAGTATACAGCCAAGGTATCAAAGGAGTGGCTTCAGGACAACTCTGTGAATGTCCTTGAGTGGCCCAGCCAGAGCCCAGACTTGAATCCAATTGAACATCTCTGGAGAGAACTGAAAATGGCTGTGCACCGACACTTCACATCCAACCTGATGGAGCTTGAGAGGTGCTGCCAAGAGGAATGGGCCAAACTGCCCACAGATAGGTGTGCCAAGCTTGTGGCATCATATTCAAAAAAAAACTTGAGGCTGTAATTGCCGCCAAAGGTGCATCAACAAAGTACTGAGCAAAGGCTGTGAATAATTATGCATATGTGATTTCTTAGTTTTTTATTTTTAATACATTTGCAAAAATGTAAAAAAAAAACTCTTTTCACATTGTCATTATGGGGTATTGTGTGTAGAATTTTGATGGAAAAAATGAATTTAATCCCTTTTGGAATAAGGCTGTAACATAAAATGTGGAAAAAGTGAAGCGCTGAGAATACTTTCAAGATGCACTGTACAGTATATCTCCATTCTAAGACACGACTCATGTTCAAATCCATTTACTGCTTCTAATGAGGAGCAAATGTAACTTCATAAGATTTTCAATGATAAATCATTTACCCGGAATGGTTCAAAGAGAGCAAGCCATCTCTCCTTAATTTCTGCCACCCCTGGGGATTGGGTAACATTTTCTTTCTTCTCCAGCTGTATGTTCTGGCCATCAAATAATTTATGCTTTTGACACTGTCCTTTCTCTTGCTTGCTGCAATAAGCTCAAGTCTCAGATTCTGAAGGGTGTCATCTGTTTCACCAGGTGGGTGTGATGGAAGGTAATTAACTTCAGCCCTCTGTGGTTTCTTTGTGGTGGCGCAGTGTGGGGGATTCACCCACCCAGAGTCAGGAGCTGGGGGGAAGAGGGAATAATGGGCTGAAGGAGGAAGTGGTACCGAGGGGTCTCACACAGGACAGAAAGGACTATTCGCCCCCCGGGGAGTTCCGGAGATGCCAGAACCGCTGGAAGAAGAGAGGGTGTGAGAAGCGGCACTGGCGTTATGTGGCCTACCTGGGTCTCAAGGCACGGAATTAAAGGTTATAAAAAGAAGGTGCTCAAAGACCCAGTCAGAGTTGTACTGTACTTGATATCAGAGGAGGAATAAAGTTTGTGTGTCATCCAAGCTCACTGCCTTGTCTGCTTCCTTCCTCCACATTGGTGACCCAAGACGTTCCATGGAGAATGAGCTGAGCAACGCCCCAGAGACTACCTGGAGAGAGAGCACCAGCGCCACGTACGCTGATTGTCAGCGTTTCATACAGGTCACACAACGTGTCCAGCTTCCACTCCTCCTACTCCACATTGATGTAGAACTGGCGGATACCCTCCAGGGTCCAGCTCCCAGACTTCTGGCTTCACAACCCGACCGCATGGTTCTTGCATATAGAAGCCCAGTTCGCACTCCACAGGATAACAACGGAAGACACAAAATATTACTATGTGGTCGCTGCGCTGGATGCACGTGCCACGCAACAGGTGACAAGCCTGCTCCAGGAGCCGCCGGCCCAAGGGAAATATGAAGCACTCAAGCGGATGCTACTCCAGCGCTATACCCTGTCTGACAGTGAAAGGGCAGAGAGACTCCTAACATGTTCAGAGTTTGGTGACAGATCAGCCGTGGAGCTTATGGAGAGCATGTTGGCACTGAGGGGGAAGAACGACGAATCTTTCCCGTTCACCCACCTGTTCCTCAGGAACCTACCTGCCACAGCGAGGGCGATCCTGGCCAACTCGCCGCAGCTGGTGACCAAGGACTGCCGCGCCCTGGTGCAGAAAGCGGACCTTATCATTTTAGCAACCAGAGCTCTCAGTGTGCTTGCAGCAGCACCGGCATCCATGAAGGACTCCAGCGAGGTTGAGGAGCCATGGTTGGTAACTGGGACGGACACCAAGAGATGCAGGAACAGAGCAATCTGTTTCTATCTTAGCCGCTTCGGCCCGAATACCCAACGCTTCCTGCCACCACGCCAGTTCAACAAGTCGGGAAGACAGCACGGCCAGCAGTCAGTAGCGGCTGCAACCGCTGGCAACAGGAACAAGCTGCTTTATATCATGGACACTCATTCAAGGAGACGATTTTTGGTGGACTCCGGCTCTCAGAAGTGCCTCATCTTGCCGGTCAGTGCAGACAGGTTGGCAGGAGGCAGCGGTCCCGAGCTCACGGCTGCCAACGGATCCACCATCAGGATGTTTGGCGAACAGACACTGACAATATGCCTGCATGGACGCAATTTCCAGTGAAACTTTGTGGTAGCTGTATGTTCTGCCCCCATTTTAGGTGCAGATTTTTTATGTGCCTATGGGTTATTAGCCCCTCATGGATCGTCACCTTATTGTGGTGGGGGGTTTGCATGCCCTAGTGATCCCAGGAGCTATGTTGTCAGGGGCAATTTGCCTCTGGTAGGGTCACCCAAGACAAACTGGTCCTGGGTGAAGGGCCAGACTAAGAACGATCCAACAGACTCTCATGATAAATACTAGAACAAGGATTCAGTGTACCCTGCCTGGTATGGGGTTACCGTGTGCTGGGAATGTCTGGCTGAGGCCCCTGTCTGGGAGGTCTTCAACTCCCACCTCCAGAAGAACTTCAACCACATTCTGAGGGAGTCTGGAGACATGGAGTCTGAATAGGTCATGTTCTCCACCTCCATTGTTGAAGCGGTAGCCTAGAGCTGCGGCCGCAAGGTCGTCGGGGCACCTCATGGTGGCAACCCCCGAACCAAGTGGTGGACACCAGTGGTGAGGAGGGCCATTAAGCTGAAGAAGGAGTCCTATCAAGCTTGGTTGACTTGTGGGACTCCCGAAGCAGCTGAGGTGTACCAGCAGGCCAAGCGGAGTGCAGCTCGGGTGGTTGCTGAAGCAAAAAGTCGGGTATGGGAGGAGTTGGTGAGGCCATGGAACAAGACTTTCGGTCGGCCTCGAAGGAATTCTGGCAAACTGTCCGGTGGCTCAGGAGGGGGAAGCAGCTCCCTGTCCACACTGTGTATGGTGCGGATGGGGCACTGCTGACTTCAACTGGGTATATCGTCGGGCGATGGAAGGAATATGTCGAGGATCTCTTCAATCCCACTGATTGCTTTCCACGGAGGAAGCAGGGCTTGTGGACGAGGGGGACGACTCGCCTATCACAGGGGCTGAGGTCGCCAAGGTGGTTAAAAACCTGTTTGGTGGCCGGGCCCCGGGGGTGGACAAGATTCGCCCTGAGTACCTCAAGGCCCTGGATTGTTGTCATGGTTGACACGCCCCTGCAACATTGCATGGAGGTCGGGGGCAGTGCCTTTGGCATGGCAAACCGGGGTGGTGGTTCCTTTCTTCAAAAAAGGGGACCGAGGGTGTGCTCCCACTTTAGGGGGATCACACTCCTCAGCCTCCCTGGGAAGGTCTATGCCAAGGTACTGGAGAGGAGAGTCCAGCCGTTGGTCGAACCTTGGATTCAGGAGGAGCAATGTGGTTTTCATCCTGGCCATGGCACATCGGACCAGCTCTTTACCCTCTCGAGAATCCTCGAGGGTTTGTGGGAGTTTTCCCAACCAGTTTACATGTGCTTTGTGGACTGGGAGAAGGCATTCGACCGCGTCCCTCATGGATTTTTGTGTGTGTGTGGGGAGCCCTCAGGAGTATGGGGTATCGGGCTTGTTGTTACGAGCTATTCGGTCTCTGTACGACCGTTGTGAGAGTTTGGTTCGTATTGCCAACGCTGGATTGGACTCATTCCCAGTGAGAGTTGAACTCCGCCAGGGCTGCCCTTTGTCACCGATTCTGTTCATAATTTTTATGGACAGGATTTCTAGGCGCAGCCAGGAAACGGAGGGTGTCATGTTTGGTGACCACAGGATCTCATCTCTGTTGTTTGCAGATGATGTTTTCCTGCTGGCTTCATCCAGCAATGACCTACAGTTCTTGCTGGGACGGTTTGCCGCTGAGTGTGAAGCGGCTGGGATGAGAATCAATACCTCCTAGTCCGAGTCCATGGTCCTCAGCTGGAAAAAGGTGGATTGTCCTCTCCGGATTAGGGATAGGCTCCTGCCCCAAGTGGAGGAGTTTAAGTAACTTTGGGTCTTATTCACAAGTGAGGGGAGAATGGAGCGAGAGGTTGACAGGTGGATTGGAGCAGCATCTGCAGTGATGCGGATGTTGTACCGGTCTGTTGTGGTGAAGAGGGAGCTGAGCTCTAAGGCAAGGCTGTCGATTTACCAGTCAATCTACAGTCCTACCCTCACCTATAGTCACGAGCTTTGGGTAATGACCAAAAGAATGAGATTGCGGATACAAGCGGCTGAAATGAGCTTTCTTCGTAGGATCCCTGGACTCACCCTCAGAGGTAGGATGAGGAGCTCAGTCAACCAGGAGAGGCTCAGGGTAGAACCGCTGCTCCTCCACATTGAAAGGAGCCAGTTGAGGTGGTTTGGGCATCTGATCAGGATGCCTCCTGGACGCCTCCCACTTGAGGTGTTTCGGGCACTTCCCTCTGGGAGGAAACCCCGGAGCAGACCCAGGACTTGCTGGAGAGAATATGTCTCCCAGCTGGTCAGGGAACGCCTTGGTATCCTCTCTGAAGAGCTGGAACAGGTGGCTGGGGAGAGGGAAGTCTGGGCTTCTCTGCTTGAACCGCTGCCTCCGCGACCCGGACCTCCAGAAAAGCGGTAGTGGATGGATGGATGGATTGATGGATGGATGGATGGGTTATTAGTCGATGTGGCCAATAGGCGTTTAGTGGACGCTGTTCACCTCCCTGCCTAGCACAGCTCGGGGTGCTGGGTCAACTACACTGGCTAACGTTATAGCTCCAGGGGGTAAGTACCAGCATTTACTTGCAAGGTTCCCAGCACTCTTGGTCCCGACTTTTTCCGCTATGGTAACCAAACACGGGGTCGAGCATTTTATAACCACAAAAGGCCCGCTGGTTTTTGTGCGTCCTCGGCGCCTGGATGTGGTTAAACTAGCCAGCGCGAGCGAGGAGTTTGCCAACTTGGAGCAGCTGGGCATTGTCAGGTGCTCCAACATCCCCACTACACATGGTGCCTAGGGCCAATGGGTCATGGCGACTTTGCGGCGATTTCCAGCGCTTGAACAATGCCACGGAACACGATGGCTGGATGTCCCATCCCGCACATCCAGAATTTTTCGGTGCATTTGGCTGGGACGTGTGTTTTTTTCAAAAGTAGATCTGGTCTGCGGTTACCACCAGATCCCAGTGCATGAGGAAGACGTTCCTAAGACAGTGGTAATAACTCCTTTTAGACTTTTTGAGTTTTTACGCATGCCGTTCAGTTTAAAGGGCGCGGCGCAAACCTTTCACAGAATGATGGACGCATTGCTCCGTGACTTGTCATTTGTTTTTGTCTACTTAGACAACATTCTGGTGGCTAGTGTGTCCGAGGAGGAGCACCTCGCCCATGTCAAGATGGTTTTCCAGAGGTTGGAAGCACACAAGCTTATAGTTAACCTGGTAAAGTGCTAGTTCAGGGTGCTAGTGATTGATTTTTTGGGCCACCACATTTTGCCCGAGGGTGCAATTCCACTACTGAATAAGGTGTGCGCCGTGTCGGACTTTCAGTTCGACCACGTCCACGTGGATTTGGTGGGACCCCTCCCGCCGTCGCAAGGTTTCACGCACCTTTTGCCAATCGTGGACTGCACTACGCGCTGGCCTGAAGTGGTCCTGCTGGCTTCCACCATGTCCGCGGAAGTGGCTTGCGCTTTTTTGTCGGCTTGGGTTGCACCGTTCAGATCCCCATTGGACATAACTTCCGACAGGGGTCTGCAATTCATTTCGGAACTCTTGTCCGCAATGGCCCAGAGCCTGGGGGTCAAAATTCACCGCACTTTTGCATACAACCCCCCAGGCTAACGGGTTATGCAAGCGTTTTCATAGGTCGCTTAAGGCAGCGCTCAGAGCTTTGCTCACGGATGCAAATTGGGTCGACCGCCTGCCCTGGGTTCTTTTAGGGTTGCGCTCAGTGCCTAAGGAGGATCTGGCAGCCTCCCCGGCAAAGCTCGTTTTTTCACAGCTGCTTTGGATCCCCAGTGAGTTTTTACCAGAAAACCCCAAGCCCGGGGCCAATCCGCCCACGCAATTTTTGCACAGTACGGAGGCTTTTAATGTGCCAGGCCTGGCCCACCATTCTCTTCCCCGCACCTTCGTCCTGAAAAGCTTACAGAACTCCAGTTTTGTTTTTGTCAGGCACTATGCGCACCGGAGCCCCCTGCACCCACTGTACGACGGACCATTCAGGGTGCTGGAACCTGGGGCAAAACATTTTGTGTTAGACTTGGGGGGGGGGGGGGGCGTAGGGAGACCGTCTGCGTTGACAGGCTGAAGCCTGCTTTTGTGTTGGCAGACGAGCAGGTGGTGTTGGCCAAAGCTCCCCGGTATGGACGCCCACCATCAGTGGCTCCGCAAGTTGGTGTTCCCTCAGTAGAGACCTGGACTCGCAAAACTGACATGTTCCCCCCACCCACCCTCTTTCCCTCCACAGACTGACGTGACCTCCTGTACACCTTGCCAGCAGGGTGTTTCGACCGGATTGGCGACCCCCCGCTACAGCCGCTATGGGCACCGGCTCAAGCCCAAAGGACGGGGGGGTTAGTGCCCTTTCTGGGTGTTCGGGGGGGGGGGGCTGTGTGGTGGCACGGTGTGGGGAATTTGCCACCCACAGTCGGGAGTCTGGGGGAAGAGGGAATAATGGACTGAAAGAGGAAGTGGTACCGGGGGGTGGGGTCTCAGACGGGACAGAAATGACTATTCGCCCCCCGGGGAGTTCCAAAGATGCCAGAACCACTGGAAGAAGAGAGAGTGTGAGAAGCGGTACTGTTGTTACGTGATGTTCATGTGCCACGCATGTCTTTGTTCCACTGCACTGAATGTATTGTTGTGGGGCTCCCTGGGTCTCAAGGCACAGAATTAAAGGTTATAAAAAGAAGGTCCTCAGAGACCCAGTCAGAGTTGTACTCTACTTGATGTTGGAGGAGGAATAAAGTTTGTGTGTCGTCCAAGCTCGCTGCCTCATCCACTTCCTTCCTCCACATCTTAATATTTTTACCAACTTTTTCTCATTCTCAGGCTTGTTTTTCAGTGAGTTTATCAGGGGTTCAGGGCTTCCCAGTGCTTTATGTTTTGTCCAGTAGTTTCCAACTTTGTATTTCAGCCTTTGCTGCCACCCATAAATTCCATTAAAGGATCCGGGCTCCTTCAGGCAGAGATCCTTCTCTACTAACGCCTGTGCCACTGCACATCTTTGGGCATCATTTGGGTAAGCCATCGTTGGCCAGAAGTGACGTACACTCGTTTCTGGCTTTCCCACGGAAGAGTAACATGTTTACTGCAGACGAATAAACGTGTTCAGCAGATGCTCAGTGGGTTGAGATCCAAGTTTAAAACGGTGCAAAATCTGCACGGATATACGTATATACTGAAAAAACGTCCTTGGAAATGGCCTTCATTGACGGCATGATCTGCAGTTACCTTCAGGGACCAGCAGTTGAAGGGGCCCTGACGAACAGGCAAGTTCCCAGTCAAGTAACTTCAGAACATGCTGAATAAATCTTGATATACCAGAATTTTATTTCATTAAATTATATGTGGGTAGATTTGCTTGTACATGGTTGTAAAAAATTACATAAAATTCTGATGTTGAAACTTTGTTGACTGCTATACTGCAGCCCAGTCAATCGCACAAAGCAACGACTGTGCGTCACGACCGTGCTGAAACTGGCCATGAAGGAGGTTAAGATGTTGCTGACCATGACTGACTGACAGAGCAGTGACTTGAAACTCCCACGTATTTGAGAAGGAATCATGACCAAAATTATTGGACGGAACCACTAGTATCATATTTGATCCTTTGAAATAGCTATTGAGTAAAATTCACTACAGGTGTCCTTTAAATCAGAGTGTTTCAAGAAAGCCAGGAAAAACAAAAAACAGATTTGTTTCATTAATTAAAAAAATTCAAGAAAATGTAAACAAAATATGTATCAAACATTTCATTAAGACATGAATAAGCTGTTAAAATGTGGAAAAAGTGCAGTCAGTGACCCCTTTGAAAAATTTAACAATGTCTTTTTATATATTTTTTTCACCACTTTATCTTGCCATAAGACTGCTTTTTCATTAGAATCTGTATTTTCTCAACCACAAGCATATGGAGGAATTTGAAACAACTACAATTAATATAATTCTAAATCAAAAAGCAAAATGATGGCAAGATGACGCACTGACAATATGCTACCCATTGCCTAAATAAGTATTAATTTTTAAGGTGAGCCATTTTTAATTGGGTTAAAGGTATTGCTCCTCTGACCACAACGAAGGGATGCCTCCCCCTTCCTACTGAAGGCTATAAATTGGCAATGGACATACGTCCTCAATGCAAATAAGTTTAACTATCACTTTAATCACTCATGTAATTGACACAAATGCAAAACCTATTACATCTACGTATGTTAGTCAGGGCAACTCAGGGCCTTACCTTTTGAAAGTGAATGTGACCCAGAACTTTGCAGTTACTCAAACTGATGTCCTGAGTGTGCTGTATCTGATGACTTTCTGAAAAAGAAATATAAATTAAAGAATCCAGTTATTTGTGATGTTGTCAGGAACATTTTTTTTCTTTTCACAAATGGTTTTAAAATTGATCAACATTGTTCAGGCAAATATATATCAACAGAATGAGGACAGACATTTGCAACCAACATATAAATACACACACACACTTTTCTGTTTGGGCTTACTGAACAAACTATCGTTTCCAACGTTATTAACAAGCTAAATTGGTATTGGTTATTGTTTATATCAACTGATTGTATTAAATATATTTGTATTAACATTTTATTGAAGAAATATAAATTGTCCACCATAGTATCAGTACATGTCTATGGTTACCGTGGTAACGCACGGACAGGGGTGGTTCTAGGACCAGAGCTTTAGGGGTGCTGAGCACCCAATGACCTCCAGCACACACACACACACACACACATGCACATTATTTTGTTAGAGTTGTCATCTTTCATACATCTCCTACCTGGTTTCTAGTTAGTGAACATGGTACATGATGATACATGGAAACAGTGACAGCTTGGATTTTTTATTTTGCTGATACCAAAACGACAACAGCTTCTTTGCTCTCAAATTCAAAGGGCGCACAGTGGTTGATTGGCAATGCAACCATTAAAGAAAAACGTCTGCTACTAGCTGTCTTAGCCAGGGCTGGACTGGGACAAAAAAATCATCCCTGGCATTTCTGGTCTAATTTCTTAAGTAGCAACATTCGATCATCACACTTAATGGTCTAACAAAGGTCAGAGCTATTCCACTTTTACCCTTAACAAGTGATTCCCTGTGGCGTTAAAGAAAGAAAGAAAAAGAGAGAGAGAGAGAGCGAGCAAAAGAAAGAGAGAGAGAGAGAGAAAAAAATCTTACACCAATACATGGTGGAGCAGCCTGAAACTGTATACAAGTAAACGTAGGTTATCTCTGTAGATTATTACTCAAATATACATTAGAGCAGTTACCCCAAAATAGTTAAGTTAGGGAGATGTGAGTTTAGTCTGGATAGTTTGAGGTTTTGCCCTGAATTTATGGCAGTTTTGTTCTAAATTTACTAGTTTTCCTTGTAAATTTGAAAGATTTTTTTCCTCACTTAAATCAACTTTTTTCTCATAAGTTGTGTTTAGTGCTAATTTAGGGCTTTTTTCTTGTACATTTGAGATTTCACTCTCATGTATTTGTGAAGTTTTTCATCACAAATTAAAAATCAAAAACAAAATGAGCAAAGATGCTGTATTTTCTGTTACAGGCTATTTATAGCCTATTTTCCAACCCCCACCCCAGGTGAAAACCTCATGTGCTTTGAAACCTAAATGTTTGCCGGTATACAACCTACTCTTACCGAATACATTCAGACAGACCCAAAAACTATTCGTAAGGAGGGATCATACCATCTGTATGGCGGTGGAGGGGGAGGGGAGGTCACTTTCATTTTAAAAAGTTTAAACGACAAACTACTGAATATGTTCTGGATGTTATTTCAGCTTGTCAAAGATGAACTACAATTTAATAATCACAACTTTTCTCATTCCAGTTTTTAAGGGTGCCGAGTTTAAATTTTGGGGTGCTACAGCAACCCCTAAAAAAGGGCGCCCATGCGCACGGAGGAGGGGCAACGGTCACAGGCTGTTTCAAATGGAGAAATTTTGTGAAGGGCAGTTAACTGATAATCCCTGAGAACGGTGCCGGAAGTGAAGCCACTTGGCCGCCATATAGTACACCCAAAACATTCAGCAAGTCAATGGAGAATGAGTGGGTTTAGTCGTAAACGGTGCCACTTTTACCTCGTTACCTCGAGTTGACATAGCAGCCGTCGATTTTTATAGTTCACCAGTTGTGCAAGATTATAAGCTGTGTCTTCATACCAAGAAGTTCAAAATATGGTAATTTTTTGGGAAGTTATTGAGGTAAAAGTGGTGTGTGCTATCCAGCTTTTTTAAATAGAGAACAGTGATCCCAAACCTGGCCCTTCTTACACGCGGTCAGCATGGAGGCCCGAGGCGCCGTCCACCAGCGGATACGGAGGAATGCAGCATGGTTGCTTGACCTATATTAATCCCTTAAATTTTAAAGTTATTATCCCTCCTCCCGCAACCGCAAGAATCCACCGTGACAGCCACTTACACACACAAGTGAAAATTAACCATAATGACCACACACTCAATAGCCAATTTATTTAAAATTTAAAACTCTAAAATGAACAAGGGAATAACAAGCACACAAACAGTATTGTGCTAAAGTGAATTAGCGAAGTTACAGGCACATTTGGTTAGACCGGCTGCAAAATCAGCAAGTATGATGGAGGAAACATGCCACGCTTTTGAAAATTTCATGCAATTCTGGTATTTCTGATTAAAAACTAGCTTTAAACAAAACAAACAGTTGCATGTGTTGTGCAAATGTTTCTCCTGACAGAATTCCGACCAAATGTGTGGGTTTTCCATGCAGTTGCAAAATGTGGAAGCAAAAAATGTGTTCAGAGCTGTTCTGCTGCTGCCCGGGGGGGGGGGGGGGTGCTCCTGCCGTTTTCATTCTGATATAAGTTGTTAAACTTAGTTTTGTAAAACAAATTTATTGGTGAAGTCAGACAAAATCAATTTTATGGTAGAAAACAGTAAGCTGTGAAAACAGCCATACTTTTTACTTATAGATAACATAAAAAAGCAAAAAAATGAATTAATTAATTTACTGGATTAAATATACTTATAAAAATGAAGTCACATGGACAATACCCCTGAAACAGTTTTTACAGTGTACACTGAATTAGTCTTGCTGTAGAAATGTGGATGTGATTCACCCAGACGTCATTCCTTCACTTTAAATATCATCAGGACGCCTCTGCTTGAGAAGGCGTCGTTTTACGATTTCATGAGGTGGAAATGAGTCATGTCACATCATACAAAAAGTGAAAGCATACATTTATTTAGAGTGTGGGAGGTAGCAGTTCTGGTTGTAGTGGCTTATCAAGGTCTCCTATGACAGATGGTGACCCTGAAAAGACTAGATGTGCATCAACAAGCCCCCGTCCTTGGATGGGCCATCAGTATGCTGGATAAAAAACATTTTGCTGTTTGAATTTCTCCAAACCAAACTCTTCACTCAACGCTGAAGGGACTAGACTTTATTAAAAAATTTTGATTAAAAGGGCATTTTTAAAATTAGAATTCTTCACCGTTAGCGTTAAATTACCAGTGTTTATAGTTTTTCTACTCTCAGTGGCCATTCTATCCACTGTTACTGGATACATTCACCCCTATTCTCTGGGCTTAAGACAGACAGAAACCTATGGCACAAGCTGAACACGCAGGGTGCTTTCCCACTCACCCCAGGTTAGCTGGTCTCAAAATGGACCTTGGTCTGGTCCACTTTTAGTGTGAAAGCAACCTTCAGTTCAGTTCAGTTCACAAGTTTATTCACAAATTATTTAAAATACAAATACAATTCTCATTCTCTTGCAAGATAAAATTTTTGTGAAATGGGACTCCCAGGAAGCTATCCATGGGTTGTAAATAGGTGCCCAGGCATCAAAGTAACACAAGAATTTTACAAAGCAAGTGCTATCATTCTCTAATTCTGTCATAAAACCCTAAGAGCAACCTAAGATTACCTCATAAAAAACAATATCAGTACAAAACATCAGACATTGGTATATAAAAATAAAACCCAAGAACTCAAAGCAAACATACAAGGGAAAAGCATCATGATTTTAGTCCTCAGCCAAAAGGGGTTTAAAATAAAACATAATTAGATAGAAGCTGTTGTATTAACTTCTTTTTAAAAACAGACAGTGGCCATGGTTACATGGGCAAAATTTCTTCAGTCTGATTACAATTCAGATCAGAATTTTACTCTTTACATGGATCCTGAAAAGGCTGATCTGATTAGGACGTGCGTTTCCATGTGTCACACGTTTGAACGGAATAAATCATTTTGACATGCGCACGTCAACATTTCGACATTCCGAAAATAGTAGAAGAAGAAGCAACTTCCGGTGTTAGCAAGCCCCGCTTCGTGTCGAAATGGACCTGTATTGTGTTATTCAGACTGTACATTTGCTTCTGCTGGTCTCCTTAATGAAGCTACAAGTACATACTTCTGCATATGACGAACAGAGGGAGACAGCAGGACGATACAGACCAGTTTTGTTTTACTTCCGCTAGGTTTTCCGCTAGCTGCTAATAAGGCGAAAATACGTCACATCGACGTGCGGCTGGTGTACAGACATGTGCAGTAAACATTTTCTGTCCTACGTTCGGAATAAGTGTTTTCATGCGCACCATTCCGATTAACAATCGGCATAACCCACCCCTCTCAATCGGAATGAAATTTTGATCCGAATGAGCGTGATCGGGTTAGAATATTCAGATTGCCGTGTTTACATGAAGCATTTTTATTCCGATCAGGCTTTTAATCCGATTACTTGTGTCCATGTAAACATAGCCAGTGATGCAGACACTTTTATAGTACAGTCTTGTACCTTCAGAAAAGTTTGGACATTCAGACCAATCACAGGAAGTTATGGCTGCAGAAAAGAAAGAAAATGCACTGCAGTACCACTTGAGCAAAAAAAAAAAACAAAAACAAAAAAAAAAACATATAGTTTTTAATTGCAACATGATCTGATCTCTGGATCCTGGATTTCCTGACTGAGAGACCTCAGTCTGTCCGGGTTGGAAACAAGATCTCCAACTCTGTCACGCTGAGTACCGGAACCCCTCAAGGCTGTGTACTCAGTCCACTGTTGTTTACACTTCTAACACATGACTGTGTATCCAAACACGAGGGGAACCAGATTATGAAGTTTGCAGATGACACCACGGTGGTGGGACTTATTCAGAGGGATGAGGAATCAATGTACAGGGAAGAAGTGAGAGACCTGGAGGGCTGGTGCAGGGAGAACAATCTGGTGCTCAGCGTGGACAAAACAAAGGAGATGATTATCGACTTCCGGCGGTCACAGCCTGAGCACGTCCCCCTCAGCATCGGCGGCCGTTTAGTGGAGAGAGTAGAGAACATCAAGTTCCTCGGAGTGCAGATCTCGCAGGACCTGACCTGGAGCAAGAATTCCTTGGAGATCAGGAAGCGAGCTCAGCAGAGACTACACTTCTTGAGGAAACTCAAACAGGCCTCTCTCCCCATCTGCATCCTCAGGACCTTCTACAGAGGTGTGGTGGAGAGTGTTCTGACGTACTGCATTGCTACATGGTACTCCAGCTGCAGTATGTCAGACAAAAAAGCCCTGCAGAGGATAGTCAAGGGGGCGGAGAGGGTAATTGGAGTCTCCCTCCCCTCTGTCCAAGAACTTTTTCAGAACCGTTGTAGGAGCAGGGCACTGAACATTGTCAAGGACCATTCTCACCCTCTGCATAAACACTTTGAACTTCTTCCATCTGGTAAACGATTCCGGAGCATCAGAGGCAGAACCACCAGACTGATCAACAGCTTCCTCCCACAAGCTGTCAGGATGCTGAACAGCTGACCCGGAATCTCACATACACACTACTGCACCTATGGACATTTTGTATATTATAGTTAGTTATTCTTTTTCCCCAAGTATGTCTCAGGGATGTGTGAATGGATGGGGGGGTGGGAGCTATGTGGGAGTGTGTCTTAATCATGCTGCTTCTTATATGGATGCCGAGAGAAACGCAATTTCATCTTGCCTGCACTACAGTTGTATGTACAGCAATATGACAATAAAGTTTGATTTGATTTGATTTGATTTGATTTGATGATTGGATGCCCTTTTTAATGACACCCTGGATAACTTTCTAGACCCACTAAACTAATTTGTCTCATTATGTGGTAGAGTTTTCCCCTGTTTCAACTTAAAGTGCTGTTACTGATGTATTCAGAGCTGTAGAAAACTCCTCAGAGGGTGAGTAGCATGTTTACTAACTACAGTAGTCTGTGCTTAACACTCAACATTGTCATGACAGCAGGATTTATAGGTGTGTCATGTAAAGCTGTTTGGTTCACGTGGATAAGGGCACTGTAAAACCAAACCTAACCACACCAAATATTTGTAACAAAAACATGAACCTATGGGTTCTGTGTAGGCACTAGATGTGCCCAAGTGGGCAAAATATGATTGGCTGTACAGTTGTTCTGATGATTGGCTGTCTGCCAGAGTTCATATTTGATGTTGTAAAAAATAATTTTGGACAGTTAGCAGAATCTTTTCAGTTGACCAACCAATAATCACAGAAGAAATATTATTTCTCAGCTTAACTTTTATTTAATCATGCAGATAGTCACACGGCCGGGTCTCAGCAGCACAATCTGTTCCCAGACTCCAAACAAAGAAAAGTCCCTCCTACATATAGCTTCTGAGTGGGTGGGCGGTCCCATCTACTCCACCGACAATAATACAAGCCCATTTGTCCACTCTAGTCTTCTCGGGTCCAAAATAGCTCCCACATCTTGCTCCAGATGTCCTCTTGCCTTTATGGTTTTTTGTAGCTTCCACATCCTTCCATTCAGGGTCCAGATGTCTCTGTTTTATGGCTTTATGGCACCGTTTTAGTCCATTTATTGCATTCACCTCCTGTTAAAGACTCTTCAACCCTACGCAATCCCCATGTCCACATGTGGATGCAGGAAACAGAGACTAGAGATAATGTGGGTGGGCGTGTATGCGTGTGTATGTGTGTGTAGCGCTTAAGCACTTTTTGGATGCATGTGTTTGTGTGTGTGTGTGTGTGTGTGTGTGTGGCATGTGTCGTGTGTGTGTGTGTGGGTATGTGTGTGAATGTATGTTTGTAGCTTGTGTGTGAGCCCTTTATGTAATATCTAACTAATCTTCACTATTATTTTATTCTAACAATGTTCTCCAGAGAGAAAGGCCAACCTGGAGATTCAAAAAGGGAATCCTCAACAGTGATAACCATGATGCAACATAACATGCCCAAACTTCTGAAATCAATTCAAGGAGCTAAACAGATGGTGCACAGTTGATTGATTTTGTAGCTTAATTGTAAGAGTTGATGCCATGCTTGCACACTAGGGACCCTATTATGAAAGTGCAAATATCTGTTGCACTTTATGCATTCTACTAGAGGTTTTCATCATTTCTTCCAGTGCATTGCGCACTTTTCACACTTTGCGTCCTATTCATCCAAATAACAAATTACTTTGTGCATGATGGAATTGTGTCTTTAAAAAGGGATGCAGCTAGGTGCAAAGTGGGCTCATTGCTAGTGTACAGCAGCAGAGTGGCATTGAACCTTTGACCATTAAAAACCATGTCTACAGACAATGGCACATTATCAATTACTATTTAAGTGGTGTGTTTCAAAAATATGCAGGTGAACTTCACTTATTCTGTACACAATTTCCACTACATTAAATACCATAAAAGATTTAAACAGCTTCACTCCACTGTAGTAAACTGATCTGTTCTCCCAGGTAATGACATCATTACAGTAGCCTGTTAAATGTTGGGTGTCAAGGCATTCTGATTGGTTTATTGCATGTTACACCTGAAAAAAAAAAAATCTGAATAATTACGACAACCTTTCTGTGTTTTTCAAAGGAAACTAAAAGAAACAAAGGCAAAAACTAACAAGATATAAAACTAAAGAAAGTCCAAGTTCAATATTTGTTCTGGACATTTGTTGTGTGGGTGTTTCTGATCAACAACTGCAAACTGTTCTGATTAGAAATATTCAATAGTTTATTAATGAGTGGAGCCAATCGCCTATCAGGACCAAGTCTGGGTGTAATGACTAGTCCCAGAGTTCTTATTATGTGATTGGGGCAGCACCAATTTGACTATAGGTTAAGATTTTTGTGTTTACTGCCAACGTCATAGAAAATGTTGCAGAATGGCCTTTTTTTCCATAAAACTCACAGTCTGTAAAATGGTCAAGGCTCTTTCATGTTTTTAGGGATGCTAAAATGAGCTTTCATTGTTCAACTCAACTCTGCTGCCATGCCCTGCTTTTATTAGACAGGAACTTCAGATCCCATTAGTTGCCACTGTACATTGAGTCCTCTTCCAACTGCACCTTTCTGTGTAAATATTCAACCTCTTCTGTGCTGTCAGAAATGTGAAGGAGCGTGTCCTCCCTTTCTTGCAGTCCCCCCTTGCAGTCCTTGGCTAGGTTAACTCTTACAAGCCAGAGTGAAGATGCCGACCTTCAGACAGACATCTTGAGTTGTCAGGTTGGTTAAAAACCCGTAAAAGATGTAAGAAAGTCAACACAGGTGTGGAAGGGCAATTTCCCGGTGAGTGAGGTGACGCGATAGAGACATTTTGGTGTAGGTCACATTGGTTACATTATGACCTCCTGGAGGCGTGTGGAAGAGGCATGTGTCTACCTGAACTGAATTAATTCACCTATTCTATCGTACCTCCAGACATTGGTTCCAGTGGAATAGTATGCATCTCTTTCCATGTGTGTGTATGTGAGTGTGTATGACTGCCCCGGTATCTGACACTTTCAGACAGGCAGCAGCATGGCTCAGTGAGGAAGATGGCATGATCAGTGGACCATGGTCTGTCTTAGACTGACACACACACACACACACACACACACACACAAATCAACTGTGGGCAGTCATTGAAGTTTTTGCGACAATCCACCTCTGTGGTGCTGCTTTTAAAACAGTAAAGTGAGAATTTCTGAAGTAAAAACCAAGAGATATACATAATTGTACATTTATGCACGTAAATCCCATCTACACAGAATGGTCTGCAAAAGACAAAATATCCAGTGAGCGGCTGTCCTCTAGGCCCAAATGTCTTGTTGAGGCCAGAGGTCAGGGGAGAATAGCCAGACTGGCTCAGTCTGACAGAAGGGACACAGTAACACAAATAACCACTCATTTCAACTGAGGAATACAGAAGAGCATCTCTGAAGGCACACTATAGCAGTCCTCACAGCCAGTGGGGTACAGCAGCAGAAGACATCAACTGATGCCACTCCTGTCAGCTAAGAACAGGAAACTGAGGCTACAATTCGCACACGCTCACCAAAATGGGACAGTAGCAGATTGAAAAAACATTGCCTGGTCTGATTCTCAATTTTTGCTGCAACACCTGGATAGTAGGGTGAGAATTTGGCATAGATAACATGAAAAAAATGTGTGCATGCATGGAACATCATGGATGTGAAGTCAACAAATCTGCAACATCTGTATGTTCAATTTGAGTTGACAACAGACATTCGTACAGTGATACAAGGTGGCGAATGAACACGCAGCGGCCTCCCTTCTCACTTCATGTTTTTGTGCCATTTAGTGTTGTTTTAATTACGCCTAAGTGTATATTCATGTGTTTAATTCGTGTGTTTAATATGATGTTGCACACAAGCTATAGTCACCACAGCCTCCTAGAGATAAGGAATATGACCAACATATTCTTGCGTCTTGGACCAGAGTGTCACAGAGGAACTCCATGGCCTAGGTCTTCTCCACCAGACCTCTACACCCCCGGCTTTGACTGCTGTGTCCTATCCCAAATGGAGAAGCTGTAGACGGTACGAGCGGCAACGAAACAAAGGTAAACATGGAGGTATCCGAATGAAGCTAACTGCTAGCCCATACAGACTCCCGATTCCTTCCCTCATTCTGGCCAACGTGACGCTCACTAGACAACAAAATAGACCACATACAGCTCCTGATAACTATACAGTGTGATGCACAGAACTGCTGTGTCTTTATCTTTACGGAAACGTGGTTAAATGACAATATCCTGGATTCTGCCATTCAGTTAGCAGGGCTAACATGCTATTGTGCTAATTAGGTGTGTGTGTGTGTTTACATCAGTGATGCTTGATGCCGAGATGTGACTATTGTGTATAAACAATGTTCTCCGTTGTTGGAGTTTATGATCATCGAGTGCCGACCCTTTTACATTCTGAGAGATTTTTCATCTGTCCTGCTAGTCGCCATGTGTGTCGCCATGTGTGTCACACCCACCGCCATTGGCAAGAGGAGCAAACTACGAAAGGAACTCCATCAGGCTATAAGTGAGACACAAACAGCACATCCAGACAGATTCCTCACAGCAGGAGACTTCAGCCATGCTGATTTAAAAGTCCTCCTACCAAATCTACAACATGTGGACTTTCCAACAAGAGGAGACAATTTGCTGGACCTGGTGTACACAACTCACAAGAATGCATACAGAGCCTCCCCCTCCCCCAACTGGGTCTATCTGATCACATCACCATCTTGCTGAGGCCGGCATACAAACCCAGAGTGAAAGCCATCAGACCAACAAAAAGTAGGTACATGTGTGGCCAGAGGGGGCCTTGGATGCTCTGAAAGACTGCTTCAGCACTACAGACTGGGACACTTTCAAGCATGCAGCCCCTCACACTGCACACACAAACATAGAAGAGAACGCTGAGGTTGTTGTAGCATGCATAGCTAAATGCATTGATGCAAAACCATCACTGTTTGTATTTACCAGAAGCCATGAGCAGCAGAGATCCACAGGATCCTGAGGGCTCAGGATGCAGCCTTCAGGGCCGGCAACACTGCAGGACTAACACCAGCTAGGTCCAACCTGTCCTGTGGCATCAAGGAGTCAAACCGACAGTATAGCAAGAAAATATCCGGACACTGCACCAACAGTACAGCAAGAAAATATCCGGGCACTTCAGCAATACCAGAGACGCATGTTCTCTCTGGTGTGGCATACAGACCTTCACCAACTACAAACCTCCATCTCAGACCTGTGCAAGTGACATCACACTGCTTAACAACTTAAATGACTTCTTTGGCTGCTTTGAAGTACAAAACAATACATCAGCACAGAAGACCACTCCTCCCGCAGACTAGCAGGCTATAAGTCTGGATCCAGCTAGCGTGAAGAGGACCCTCTCCAGGATCAACCCACGCAAGGCAGCTGGACCAGACAACATACTGGGTCTCGTTCTGAAGGACTGTGCGGAGGAGCTCAAGAATGTCCTGGCCAACGTCTTAAACGTATCCCTGAGTCAAACTGTTGTTTCCACATATTTCAAAACTGCCACCATAATACCAGTCCCAAAGAAGCCTGTCCCATCCAGCTACAACGATTACCTGCCCGTAGCAGTGACTTCCATCATAATGAAGTGTTTTGAACATCAAGTCCATCCTCTCTACCTCCCACGTCCCATCTCAGTTTGCATACAGGTCAAACAGTGACAGAGTCACTGATCTGCAGGAATATGCAGAGTCTGTCGTGGGGTACATAAATAAATGCATAGATGATGTAACTGTTATCAAAAGCATCAAGAAAAGAGTAAATCAGAAGCCCTGGCTGAATGGAGAAGTGAGCTCCTTGCTTAGGGTGCGGAATTCAGCTTTTAAGTCAGGAGACACTGCTGCATAGAGGCTGGCAAGACAAAATCTGTCGCGGGGTATCCAGGAGGCCAAGAGACTGTATGGGCAGAAGCTAAACAAACACTTTATGAACAATAAACATTCACGGTGGTTGTGGCAAGGTTTTAATACAATTGCTGAAAATAAGCCTCCTCCCCCACAGGCCAGCTACAAGGATGTCACATTCCCAGACAGGCTCAATGACTTTTATGCACGCTGTGAAGTTGGAAATGGCAGCGATAATGATTAGGTGCAGACACCTCTATCATCATCATCATCATCATCATCATCCACTGAGCAAGCATTTCAGGTGACAGCTGCCCAGGTTAGAAGAGTCTTTGCCAGGGTTAATTCACCCAAAGCAGCAGGACCTGACAACATTCCTGGGTGTGTGGTGAGGGAGTGTGTTGAACAGCTGAAAGATGTCTTTGCAGACATCTTTAACACCTCCCTCTCTCAGAGTGCTGTGCCCACCTACCTGAAGGGTGCCATCATAATCCCCTTGCCAAAGAAACCAAACCCTGACTGCCTTAATGATTTTTGCCATGTGGTATTACCACCAATAGTGATGAAATGTTTTGACCGGCTTGTTTTGCTGCACATTAAGGCCCAGCTCCCTCCAGAGTTGGACCCCCTGCAGTTTGCATATAGAGCTAATCGCTCAACCGAAGACGCCATCTCCTCTGTACTTCACCTCACCCTATCACATCTGGAGGAGAGGAATACCTATGTTAGGCTCTCTTCATTGACTTCTCCTCTGCATTTAATACCATCATTCTAGGGCAGTTGGTGGAAAAACTACGGTTGTTGGGGGTGGACCTTAGCACGTGTGGCTGGATTCTCAACTTCCTGATGCAGAGGCAGCAGCAAGTCAAGGTGGACAGTTCTATGTCAAACATCAGAACTGTGAGTACAGGATCTCATCAGGGCTGTGTCTTGAGCCCCCTGCTTTTTAGCCTGCTCATTCACGACTGTAGATAGATAGATAGATAGATAGATTAGTTTATTTGACAGGGACAGTGCAATAAACATAGACAATTAATCAATGACAATCAATCTGATGTGTTGCACATAGAGTGTATAGCTATTAGCTAATTTGCAACTCTTGTCCCTGGATGGGCTTTAGAAAAGAGAATCAAGTAAAAAAAGAAAAAGAAAATACACATTAACCACATACATCAATGCAAAAAGATTATAAATACACAATTATAAATATTATAAATACACAAATATAACAACCTGATTCACATTTGCCTATTTCAGGCCTCCCTCCCTTCGTCACTCATTATAAACAAACACATTCATTCCTTCCCTTCATTCACTCTCACTTTGCAGACAATCAATTCATACATGAGTACATTCTTGTTTATTTTTCAGCCAGTTTTTAACCTTTTTAGTGAATGTTTTAAAGTCCGTTATTATTTTAATTACATTTGGCATTGTGTTCCAGATGTGACTGCCCTTTATAGAGAAAGCTGTTTGTCCAAATGTGGTTCTGCGGTGGAATATTTTACAGTTATTGTTAACAGAACTCCTGGTGGCTCTGCTGCCATCCTGTCTTTGGACGAAACCAGCAAGTGGCTCGGGTGCTGATTTATGGAAACATTTGAACGTTAATTTCAGAAAACAGAGGTCAATGAAACTCTCAAAACTCAATAGGTTGTATTTTTTTAAAACATTACAGTGATGCCACCTAATGGGCTTTTGGTCCAAGATTTTTAGGGTTTGATTATATAATGCACCTATATGTCTTATTGTGGAAGGGGCTGCTTGAGCCCAGACTGTCAAACAGTATGATATATGAGAAAAAACCATAGAATGCATATACAGTACAGCTGCTTCGTAAGGTATGTAATTTCTAATTAATTTAAAGCAGTTCAGATTTTTTTTTACTGTTTTTGAAATTTTCTTTATATGAAGATTAAATTTGAGTTGAGGATCTAGTACAATGCCAAGGTATTTGAATTCTGTAGCTAAACTGATGTCATGATCATGTATATTAACTTTAAAACGTTGCAGGTTACATTTTTTGATTGAAAAGCACATTGAGACTGTTTTCTGAAGGTTCAGCAATAGATGGTTCTGGAGGAGCCACTCTTGGACATCAACCATACTTGTAGACAGTACATCTGCAGCCTGTGCTGGAGTCTTAGCAGCTCTGTAAATAACTGCATCATCTGCATAAAGTTGGCAAGTTGCAGCTGAGCAGTGTAACGGCAAGTCATTAATAAAAATGCTGAAAAGTAAAGGACCAAGAATGGAACCTTGTGGGATACCCATGCGGTTGTTTAAAAATGAGGATTTATCCTGGTGAACTTTTACACACTGTTCTCTATTCTGGAGATAAGATGCAAACCATTCTAATGTATCTGGGGAGAAGTTAAAAGATACCATTTTGGATAAAAGCAAACTGTGGTTTACAGTATCGAAAGCCTTTTTGAGATCTAGAAAAACAGCTCCTACCACATTACCCCTGTCCAAGGACTGTTTGACGTTTTCAATAAGGCAACAATTTGCTGTTTCTGTTGAGTATCCTGGTCTAAAACCAAATTGATGTGGATGAAGAAGTTGACTGTCTTGTAAGTAGTCTATCAGCTGTGTAGCTACAACTTTTTCAAGAACCTTAGACAGGACTGGTAAAATAGAGATTGGGCGGTAATTGCATATATCGTCTTTACTGCCTGATTTATGAACTGGTATGACGACAGCTTTTTTCCAGCCAGATGGAAATGTACTAGACCTAATGGAGAGATTAATGAGATGAGTCAGTGGTTTGATTAATATTTTGCTGTGCATTTTGAGAAAGGAGGTGCTCATATTGTAGATATCATTAGTTTTTGAGTTTGACAGTGTTTTAACAATACCAGCAATTAACTCCTCATTTACCTCATCGATGTGAAAAGAATCTGTTGGAAGTATGGAATTTGTGTTGTTGAGCACATTTGGCAGCACAAAAATTTTTGTTAAGTCTTCCACAGAGCCCACAAAGTATGAATTAAATTCATTTGCCAAAGTAGCCTTGTCACTGACGGTCTTGCCATTGATTCTAAGTTCCTTTACCCCCTTCTGATTGTTTTTTTTATTAGTTAAGTTATTTAAATGCCTCCATAGGGAACTGTTGTTACCCTTTGCATGATCTATCAGTTTATTGTAATAAGATACTTTTGATTTTTGCAGCTCATGTACCACTTTATTTCTTAAACTTTTGTACACAAGGTGATCATTTTGTAGTTTAGAGGTTAATGATGTTTTCAATGCATAGTCTCGCCTCTTCATAAGTTTTCTTATTTCATTATTTAACCATGGTAGGCTAATCTTCTGTTGTCTACTTTTAATTTGCTTTGTAAATTTTTCTATAGACTTTGTGATTGTTGCAGTTATAAAATTACAACAATCATCTACTTCATATATTGACATGAGCTGCTCCCAATTTTGATTCTCTAAGTAATCTTCAAACTCCTCATTTTTTTGATTTGGGAATAATAAAATTTGATTTGTCAATATCGACTCCCCCAAAATACTGTAGTCGCTTTTTAGTAAGTTTTCTGACAGCAAGAACCATGTTATGATCTGAGAGACCAGTTACAAGATTATAGGTTCTGGTTATTCGTTCTGGTTTATTAGTAAATACCATGTCAATAAGTGTTCTGGATTGTTTGGTTATCCTGGTGGGTCCTTTGATCATTTGTTGATAGTTAAATTTAGTCATGAGGCTTTTCAGTTTCTGTTTGTCCTTTTTATCAGACCAGTTAATATTAAAGTCACCATG
Organism: Pholidichthys leucotaenia; assembly: GCA_020510985.1. NCBI lineage: Eukaryota > Metazoa > Chordata > Actinopteri > Cichliformes > Pholidichthyidae > Pholidichthys > Pholidichthys leucotaenia. The sequence continues at coordinate 275,757,338 of CM035836.1, read as the reverse complement.
AATTATTGTTTCTCTGTTCTTCTCAAGTTGTTTAACCAGATCACTTAATTCATTATAAAAGGAAGAATTGTGTGACGGTGGGTTGTACACTACTGCAATGTTGAAATTCATTACCGGAGATAGACATACATTAACAGCTAAACATTCGAGTGAAGTATTCAAATCAACCAGTTGACATTTATATTTCTCTTTGATGTAAATTAAAACACCTCCTCCCCTCCCTACCTGCCTGTCTTTTCTAAAACACTGATAGCCCACAATATCGATCATATTAGGGTCTATGTTCCTGTGTAGCCAGCTTTCTGAGAGACAAAGGTAGTCCAGATTTGAGTCCAACAGCAACACCGAAATCTCATCTCTTTTGGGGATTATGCTCCGTATGTTTAAATGTCCGCCGAGGATCCCCTTTGGTTTAGCCTTGGTGTCCCAAAGAACTCGTGCATGATTAACAGTTTGGAAAAATAAATGTTGATTTTGCTTTTGTACAGCTCGGTTTTGTGCTAACCCAGTGGTCTGCTGTTTAATAGTGGCAGGTCCAGGGTTAAGGTGAATATCTCCTGCCAGAAGTAGCAGAAATAACAGTACTTTAACTGCATACCCTCTGCCATATTGTGATTTTTGCTTAACAGCCATGTTTGCCTTATTTTGAAAGCTTTTTCTCAGGGCTTTTAAAGGCCACATAGAGTACAGGGTGAGATGTCCATGTCCAAATCCATATAAATAAAACTTTTTAACTTCACCTTTAGTTGAGTTTGCCGGAAAATCCTTCTTGTTGCAGGTCCAGACACACAAAGACAAAACGAAGAGGAAGTAGATAATCAGAGAAGGCTTAGAAGTGATGCCCATCAGCCCACTTTTTAATCCGGTGGCAGCCATCTTCAGTCTTTCTTGGAAAGAAAAGGAAAAAGAAAAATCTGTGGATAGTAAAATAAATTCTGCTTATGTCGCCAGTATCCGATCCGATCGTCCTCGAATCCAGCTGGGCCTCAGCTAGCCAACTAGCCCCTTCCGCCGCTGGTCCCGTTGCTCATGGCCGCTGAAACCGAGCTCCTGTCCCGCTCCTCCAACCGAGTCTCGTCGCACACCGTCGCTGCCACCGAGCTCCGCTGGGGTCACGGTAAGTCCTCCGCTGGGCACCGCCGCCTACCGCCGTCTGCCTGGGTGAGATCTCTGCTGAGCCCCGTCAACAAATAGCCGCCTGCCTGGTAGTATCTCCGCTGGGCCTCGCAACTGGGCTCCGATTCAGCCTGGTGTTAGGTAGAATGAAGTGGCCGGAGGAAGGCGATCAAAGGGGTAATCCAACGGAGGTAGAAATTCAGTCCGTGCGTGTCCGTCACGAGCGCCGATCGCTGTAGGTTAGTTATTTAGAGACTGGCGCCAGCATTAAGCTAACTAGCGTTAGCTTAGCAATCGCTTCAGGTAGCATTAAGCTAACTAGCGTTAGCTTAGCAATCGCTTCAGGTAAGGCGCATCAGTGAACCACAAAGAAACGCTGGTCGCCGGAGAAAGGCGATTAAAGGGGCAATCCAGCGGAGGTGGTAATTCAGCCCGTGCGTGTCCGTCACGAGCGCCGATCGCTGTAGGTTAGTTATTTTTGATGGCAAAATCAGTGACTTTGTCTCAGCACTGAAAAAGTGTGACCATCCCGGTCGCCATCTTGGATCCAATCTACATACTGCCACATGTACTGCCACATTCAGCACCAATCACATCATTAAGTGTGCTGATGCTATGACAGTAGTTGGTCTAATTAATGAAAAGTCTGCGTACAGAAGGGAGGTGGACCAGCTAACAACATGGTGTACCTTAATGTGGAGAAGACTAAGGAAATGGTGATCGACTGCAGGAAGGCGAGCAAGTACCATCACACACCGCTGTATTGGGGGCACTTTTGTGGAGAGGGTGAACATTGTTAAGTTTCTGGGGACTTACCTGGCAGATGACATGACCTTTAACACCAACGCCACAGCCATTATTAAAAAGGCTCAACAGCGACTCTGCCCTCTCTGGCAGCTAAAAAAGGCAGGTCTTCCCACTCAGCTCCTCGCCACTTTTTACAGAGGCACCCTGGAATCTGTCTTGTCATATGGCCTAACTACCTGGTTTGGGAATTGCACAGCTTTAGAGAAGCACCAGCTGAATAGGGTTGTAAAAACAGCCAGTAAGATCATCCGTGTTGCCCTCCTCTCCTTGGAGGAGATTTACAATAAACACTGTGTTAACAGGGCTGTTAACATCATTAAAGACTGCTACCATCCTTCCCACAGTTTGTTTTCTCTTCTGCCCTCAGGGAAGAGGTACAGGTGTCTTCAGGCCAGGACAGCCAGAATGTTGAACAGTTTTTTTTCCATATGCAGTCAGGATTATAAATGGACTGTGCCCTATTCCCCTGCCAATTGCTTTTCCTACCCCTCACCTCTGCTTAACTTGTATATGTATTCTGTTAGGTTGGTCTGACCATAGTGTTTAACTGATATGTTTTTGTTGTATTTTATTTTTTATGCTGTTGTTTCTAAACTTATTCTCTATTATATTGTGGTACTGTATTATGCTGGGGAATCATAATTTCATTTTTTATCTGCATGCACATACATAAATAACAATAAAGAAATCTTGAATCTTGAAACAGATCCACAGAAGATGCCATCGCTGCTGCTCTCCATCCAGCCCTCATTCACCTTGACTCAAAAAAATCCTATGTGCAAATGCTGTTCTTGGACTTCAGTTCAGCATTCAACACAATCATCCTTGGGACTCAAAACCTCTCTCTATAACTGGGTGCCGGACTTTCTCACAAGGAGGCCACAGAACATGTGGGTTGGCAGCAACACCTCCAAGACCATCACACTGAGCACAGGGGCCCCACAAGGGTGTGTGCTCAACCCGCTGCACTTCACCCTGCTGACCTATGACTGTGTACCAGCCTACAACACCAACCACATCATCAAGTCTGCGGACAACGTGATGGTGGTGGACTTCATCACCAACAACAAGGAGGCCAACTGCAGAAATGAGTTGAGCCAATGGTCCAGTGGTGTAAAGATAATAATCTCTTCCTGAATGTGGGAAAAACTAAGGAGACTGTGGTCAACTTCAGGAGAGGATACACACAGCATCCCCCTCTGATCATCAATGGACCAGCTATGGAGAGGGTGAGCAGCACCAAGTTCCTGGGGGTGCACATCTCTGAGGACCTCTCCTGGTCCAACAACACCACACCACTGGCCAAGAAGGCTCAAACTCGCCTCCATTTCCTCTGCAAATAGAGGGGGGCATGAGTCCCACCCCCCCCCATCATGTGCTCATTCTACCAGGGCTCCACTGAGAGCATCCTCACCAGCTGCATTACAGTGTGGTATGGAAGCTGCACTACCTCCTGCTGGAAGATACTACAATGCACAGTGAAAGCTGCCAGCAAGAATACCAGTGCCCCTCTGCCTCCTCTCTTGGACATCTACTTCGCCTGCTTCACCTGCAGAGTCATCAACATTGCAGGTGACACCTCCCACCCCTCACACTCCCTCTTTATCCCCCTGCCCTCAGGGAGAATGTACCGGAGCCTCCGGGCCCACTCCACAAGACTGCTAAACAGCTTTATTCACCAGGCCATCAGGACCCTGAACTGTTTCCACTCCCCCACCCACCCCAGGACTGTAATGGACTCACCCATGCAATAACTACCTCAGCTGTTGACACAGAAAGACTTGAGACACCAACAGTAATACATCTGCTGCTGTATGTGCTGTATGCCTCTGCACCTTACACACTTACACTGCAACCATTTGCAGAAACTATAGCTGCTTCTTTCTGTTATTGCAATATTGATCAATGTTGGATGGATGGATGGATGGATGGATGGATGGATGTGAGTGAAAGATGGGATGTCACTTCCTCTTCTTTGCTAGGCTAGAGAGGGCTGACCACAGAACCCCGCTCTCCATTCTCTTTATTGCAAATGTCAGGTGGCGCAGGGTGATTAATAATATATATATATACTGTATATATATATATATATACACTACCGTTCAAAAGTTTGAGGTCACTTAGAAATTTAGAAATTTAGGAAACTTAGAAATTTCCTTATTTTTGAAAGAAAAGCACTTTTTTTTCAATGAAGATAACTTTAAACTAATCACAAATACACTCTATACATGGCTAATGTGGTAAATGACTATTCTAGCTGCAAAGTCTGGTTTTTGGTGCAATATCTACATAGATGTATAGAGGCCCATTTCCAGCAACTATCACTCCGGTGTTCTAATGGTACAATGTGTTTGCTCATTGCGTCAGAAGGCTAATAGATGATTAGAAAACCCTTGTGCAATCATGTTAGGTCTGCAATGCTGTAATTGCTGCAAATGGAGGATTCTTTGACGAAAGCAAAGTTTGACGGAAAAAATTATTATTTCAAATACAAATCATTATTTCTAACATTGTCAATGTCTTGACTATATTTTCTATTCATTTTACAACTCATGGTGGTAAATAAGTGTGACTTTTCATGGAAAACACAAAATAATTGTCTGGGTGACCCCAAACTTTTGAACGGTAGTGTATATATATGGTTCCAAGGTTGCCATAGCCAGGAGCGGCACTGGGATTAAGCTCCCAGTGCTCATAAAATGCTCCTTATGGCGTGCGTCTCGAAAAGCCTCTGACAACTAAGTCCAACTCCTAGCCTGCCCGTGTGGTTTAGTCTCTAAGCCCGGCGGAACTGCTTTTACTAATAGGAGAAGGGGCGAGGGCGGATCTCTGGCGCCTTAAAACCAGATGCTTCGGGTAGATGGTGGCTCGTCAACCTGGGAAGGTAGCCCATCTAGGGGAAGGTAAACCCTGATTTCAAACCTCCGCTGCCTTACGGCATACCCGGTCATGGGAAAGGCTTCGGGAGTCAACCCTGAGGAAAAATCCGGAGTCGGAGCCCCTAAGGCAGTTCTATGTTGTGCTCAACATCGTTCTGGCAGCTCCTGCAACGGCGCTGGTGCCAAACTGTAGCAGCCCTGCTGTTCCTTTGGATTCATCAGTGACGTGGAGGGGGGGGGGGGGCGACATGCTGCATGGGCAACATCTTGTCCTCCATATCTTCCTGCTCAGGCTTGAATCCTACCAACGCCCAACGCTGGAAGGTAGAACACCGGATCACTGGAGAGGACACTCCAGCTTCGCCTTTGGCGTAGACAAAACACGGGGAATGACAGTTACCGGTTATAAGCCACTGCTCAATTAGCGTAGAGCGCGGCACCAGGGGTTGTTCCCGACAGTGGGAGGGATCATCGGATCTCACTGGACAGCTACCGCCCGCCTCAAGCTGGGCAGCCCCCAGCCAATAAGGTGTTGTCCCACCATAGCTTGCTTTCCTCATTGGGTGCATGGGGATGAGGAGAAATCCGAACAACAGGCTGAGAACCTTTGCACCAGGCAAGACAATAAAACAAAAGAGACCAACTCTAAAACTGGGAACTTGGAACGTCCGCACTATGATGACAGGACTCGCTGCTAACCTCAAGGACATCAACAACACCAGGAAGACTGCCATCATCAATAATGAGCTGAAGAGACTGGGAGTGGATATCGCCACTCTCCAGGAAACACGGTTGGCTGACGCAGGCACACTGAGAGAGAAGGACTACACGTTCTACTGGCAGGGAAAGGGCAGTGACGAACACAGGGAACACGGAGAGGGCTTCGCAGTGAAGAACACCTTGCTGAAGATGGTGGAACTGGGCAGCACTGGCTCTGCACGACTCCTCACCCTCCGCCTGAACACCACTCAAGGCCCAGTCACCCTCATCAGTGTGTATGCCCCAACACTGACAGCCACACCAGAGGCAAAAGACGAGTTCTACGAGAATCTCGCAACAACTGTCAGGATCATCCCCAACTCTGAACAACTCGTTCTCCTTGGAGACTTCAATGCCAGAGTGAGTGCTGACCACGACTCCTGGCCCTCCTGTCTTGGACCTTTTGGCGTGGGCAGAATGAACGACAACGGACAGCAGCTGCTCGAGTTCTGCACATATCACGATCTGTGCATCACAAACTCGTTCTTCAAGACCAAGCCCCAACACAAGGTTTCTTGGCAACATCCGCGCTCAAAGCACTGGCACCAGCTGGACTTGATCCTGACCAGGCGCACCTCACTGAAGAACGTGCTAATCACCCGTTCGTTCCAGAGTGCAGATTGCGACACAGACCATTCATTGGTGTGTTGCAAGGCCAAGCTGCAGCTGAAGAAATTCCATCGTGCTAGACAGCCTGGAAAGGCACGGATTGACACCAGCAAGATGGCTCAACCAGAACTTGTTGAGCAGTTTGCCTCCACCTTTGAGAAGGAACTTGGTGTACCACAAGAAGGAGAATCTGCAAAGCAGAAGTGGGAAGAGCTGTGAAACACCATCCACCGCACAGCCTTGGCTACCTTTGGGAGGAAGACCTCGAAGTCACAGGACTGGTTTGATGCCAAGTTGACCGAGATGACCCCCGTCATTGAAGCCAAGCTCTCAGCACTTGCTGAGTACAAGAAGTACCCAAACGAGAAGAATCTCCAGATTCTCAGGGCGAGAAGCAAAGTTCAGCAGACTGCTCGGCGCTGTGCCAACGAGTACTGGACTCAGCTCAGCCAAGACATTCAAACTGCTGCCATAACAGGGAGCGTCCATGGTATGTACGATGGCATCAAGAAAGCACTTGTTCCGGCTCAGAGCAAGACGGCCCCCCTCAAATCCTCCACTGGGGAGATGATCACAGAAAAGAACAAGCAGATGGAGATATGGGTGGAACACTACTCCGACCTCTACTCCAGACAGAACACCGTGAAACCATCAGCCCTTGATGCCATCGACTGCCTGCCACCCATGGACGAACTTGACGCCGAGCCAACCATCGACGAACTCAGCAAGGCCATTGATAGCTTGGCCGCTGGCAAGGCACCCGGCAACGACGGCATACCCCCTGACCTGATCAAGCACTGCAAGACCGCCCTACTGCTGCCATTGCATGACGTCCTCTGCCAGTGTTGGAAAGAAGGTGCCGTACCACAGGACATGAGGGACACCAAGATCATCACCCTCTACAAAAACAAAGGGGAGAGAAGCGACTGCAACAACTACAGGGGCATCTCCCTCCTCAGCGTTGTTGGCAAAGTCTATGCACGAGTTGTTCTCGTTCGTCTACAGAAGCTTGCCGAACGTGTCTACCCCGAGTCTCAGTGCGGCTTCCGTGCTGAGCAATCGACGGTAGACATGATATTCTCCATCCGCCAACTCCAGGAGAAATGCAGAGAACAGAACATGCCCCTGTATGTCGCCTTCATCGACCTCACCAAAGCGTTCGATCTGGTCAGCAGAGAGGGCCTTTTCAAGATCCTGCCAAAGATAGGATGCCCACCAAAGTTGCAAAGCCTCATCGAATCGTTTCACACCAACATGCAGGGGATAGTGCAGCACGACGGCAACGTCTCAGAGCCATTCAACATACGCAGCGGAGTGAAACAGGGCTGTGTACTTGCGCCAACCCTCTTTGGGATTTTCTTTGCTATGCTCCTGAGGCATGCCTTCAGCACAGCAGCAGAGGGAATCTACCTGCACACAAGATCTGACGGCAGGCTTTTCAACCTTGCCCGCCTGAAAGCCAGAACCAAAGTACGCGAGGCTCTAATCAGAGACATGCTGTTCGCAGACGACACTGCAGTCGCAGCCCACACACAGCAGGAGCTTCAGACCCTGATGGACCGCTTCTCCCAGGCATGCAAGGACTTCGGGCTTACCATCAGCCTGAAGAAGACTAACGTCTTGGCGCAAGGCACGGAAGCACCACCAACCATCACCATCGACGACTACGAGCTGGAGGTCGTGAATCAGTTCACGTACCTGGGGTCCACGATCAGCAACAACCTCTCCCTTGATACAGAGATCAACAAGAGGATTGGAAAATCAGCCTTCACACCCGCCTCACCACACGAGTGTGGGAGAATCCCAAACTCTCTGTCAAGACGAAGATGGCAGTGTACAACGCCTGCGTTATTAGCACACTGCTCTATGGGAGTGAGACGTGGACAACATACGCCCAGCAGGAAAAGAGACTGAACTCCTTCCACTTGCGCTGCATTCGCCACATCCTGGACATATCCTGGCAGGACAAAGTGCCCAACATAGAAGTTCTGTCCCGCGCCAGCCTTCCCTCCATGTTCACTCTACTCAGGCAGCGCAGGCTCCGCTGGCTAGGCCACGTTCACCGTATGGAGGATGGCAGAATCCCCAAAGACGTCCTCTACGGAGAACTGGCAACTGGCAGGAGAGACGTTGGCCGCCCACAGCTGCGCTTTAGAGACGTCTGCAAGAGAGACATGAAGGCCCTGGAGATCAACACAGAGCGCTGGGAGGACCTTGCAACGGACCGCTCCAAATGGAGAGGCACCCTGACCAGACAGCTCAGGGCGGGTGAAGAGAGACTGACTGCTGCAGCAGATGAAAAACGGACCCGCAGGAAGAACCGCCACAGACCCAGCAGCACGGAGACCACCGACAAGTGCGACCTGTGTGACAGGGACTGCCATTCGCGCATCGGCCTGTTCAGCCACAGGCGGTGCTGTTCCAGCAGAGTAGACGTTTAGGATTCTCTTCCATGGTCATCATAGACCGACGGAGGCCGACTATATATACATATATATATATATATATATATATATATATATATATATATATATATATATATATATATATATATATATATTTATATATATATATTTATATATATATATACACTACCGTTCAAAAGTTTGGGGTCACTTAGAAATTTCCTTATTTTTGAAAGAAAAGCACTTTTTTTCAATGAAGATAACTTTAAACTAATCAGAAATTCACTCTATACATTGCTAATGTGGTAAATGACTATTCTAGCTGCAAATGTCTGGTTTTTGGTGCAATATCTACATAGATGTATAGAGGCCCATTTCCAGCAACTATCACTCCAGTGTTCTTAATGGTACAATGTGTTTGCTCATTGCGTCAGAAGGTTAATGGATGATTAGAAAACCCTTGTGCAATCATGTTAGGTCTGCAATGCTGTAATTGCCGCAAATGGAGGATTCTTTGACGAAGGCAAAGTTTGAAGGAAAAAATTATTATTTCAAATACAAATCATTATTTCTAACCTCGTCAATGTCTTGACTATATTTTCTATTCATTTTACAACACATGGTGGTAAATAAGTGTGACTTTTCATGGAAAACACAAAATAATTGTCTGGGTGACCCCAAACTTTTGAACGGTAGTGTATATATATATATATATATATATAGACCCTAAAGTCGACATGATTTTGCCCAGATCGGTTATTTCAATCCTATCCTGTCATGATTTGCCTCTCGGGGCAAAGAGACAGACCAAGACGCTGGACTGCAGTTTGTGGTATTTTATTAACAAAACACAAAGTTCCAAAGTGCATAAACGCAAAAATCCAAACAGATAACAAGGTAAACTTACAGATCGAGTAGATGAACTCACCAGAATAGGGAAGGGGTTCTTGTGGCAAAGTGGAGATATCATTAAGACTGCGGCAAAAATGAAAAGAAAATGCCCTTAAAGGTCTGATGACACAATTCTGACTTCATCTAATTTTGCAACACATAATTTCAATATGACAAAATAGGTTGGGCTGTGCAGTTCTAAGTCAAACAGTTTTTTTTTCCACACAAATATCCAACGTTTTTATGAGCGCCAAGTCACAAATTGTGTCAGTGGCTGGAAACCCCCCCGGCCATGTTGTGACGTCAGCAACAGGACACAGTGCCTATTGTACACGCAGGATGGAATCGGTAGAAGACATCAACGATGGTTTCAGCACATGTAGTCTGGAATTGGTTGTGTTGTCCAATCTTCAGATGATTATAGTTCAGAAGAATGGGATGATAATAAAGAATCTGGGGGCATCAGACCTTATAGGATTGAGCTGTGCCAAGCGGGTATCGTGCCTAGTGAGTCAGACTCAGAGAGTGACAGTGGAGAGGCACACATGCCCGCTGCAGCAGCAGCGACAAACACACAGCAGGGGAACACCGAGTGTTATGCTTTTGTTACAGATATTGCAACAAATTATTTGTTCATAAATATACAGTAGGGCAGCACGGTGGCGCAGTGGTTAGCACAGTGGCAGCATAGCAAGAAGGTCATGGGATCGATTCCACCCTTGACCATCGTGGATTTGATCCCACCCCCAGACCATCGGTGACCCTTCTGTGTGGAGTTTGCATGTTCTCCCCGTGTCTGCGTGGGTTTACTCCGGGTACTCCGGTTTCCTCCCACAGGCCAAAGACATGCAGGTGAGGTTAATTGGCATCAAACTGGGGATTTTAAATTGTCCTTAGGTATGATTGTGAGAGTGAATGGTTGTCTGTCTCTCTGTGTTGGCCCTGCGACGGACTGGCGATCTGTCCAGGGTGTACCCTGCCTCTCGCCCAAAGATGCTGGGATAGGCTCCAGCCCCCCCGCGACCCGTAAAGGATTAAGCGGTAGAAGATGGATGGATGGATGGAAATATACAGTAATTCATTTAAACCCGATTTTTCAATAAAATCATAGCAGTGTATTCTCTGTGGCTCAGGCATCGGGTTTATTATGTATTATCTTTTGAGTTCTTGTTGTTTTTGTTTTATACATGTGGTTTATGTGTTGTTTTGAACCACTTTCAGGTGGGCACTGTCCAAGATTCGGCGGTCCAACCACACACCCTCTGTCTTTGACAGTCAGCTGTTTATGTTTTGTGTGCATCATCTGCCATGTTGTCATCCAGCCAATATTACCAATACTATCACGACGTGTTAGCCATTCCACACAGCTGTGGTTCTGTTGCGCCCCTTGAAGCGATGTCGCCCCTGGGGCGCAACCGTGGTTAACACGTCTCCTCTCCATGCGTTCGCTGTGCGATGTCAGTCCTGAACGCCAACTGTAAGTTTTTCTGTTTATTTTTGTAAGTCTTCACCTTTTTGGGAGCTGTTGTCATCAGTCTTATGTTCAATACATGTGCTGTGGTGAATCCTGCAAGTAAATCCATTCACCATGACCCTCCATGCGCTCTTACGCAGAGCACGGAGAGGGAGGATGAAATAACAAGGATTTACGTGCAGGGTTCACCACAGCACATTTAATACAGAAAGACAATTCCCAAAAAGGTGAAGATGTACAAAAAACACAAACACACCTACTGATGGCGTTCGGGGGCTGGCATCGCCCAGAGAATGAATGAGAGGAGACATGTTAGCCACAGGTGCGCCCCAGAGCCGACATCGCTTTAAGGACGCACGAGAACCACGGCAAACATGGACTGACTAACATGTCGTGAGAGTGCTGAAAATACTGGCAGACTAACAGCACAGATGACAGTACTATGGACCAGCAGTGCGTGACTGGCAAACGGCCGCTAAGTACACGCACTGCTGGTGATGGTGTGATGACAAGCACCTAGGCGAGGACCAGGAAAGATGATCAGCGGGAGTTTGAATCAACTGGTGATAATGATAGAGGGGACGAGGCCGGACCGGCGAGTGTCAGCAGGCGATCACAGAAAGTAGGTCAAAGCTGCGCGTAAATCCATTAATCCTTCCCCTCCTCATGCGCTCCTCCTGCATAAAAGTGCACGAGGAACGCATGAGGAGGCTTTTGACAGTTGGAGCTGAAGCGTGTGATGTGGTCATTCATGGCTTGCTATTTATCTAAGCCTGCAACACAACGCGAAGGCATAGCCGTACAATTAAAACAAGAAACCAGAGAAACTGTGAGCTACAAAACTGCTGTCATTCCAGTCAACAACACCGGTATCCGTTCTGTTGCTTACGTCATGGTGGTGCCGCCCTTCATTCAGTGGATGACACCACAGTCCAGTCAGCGGCTGCGGTTTTTTGATGATAACTAGTTTATGCAGGCGCGGTTGTAAATATTATATTGATCATCGACAATGACTTTTGGGTTTACACAACACGCTAAAAAATGTCAAAATCGTGTCATCAGACCTTTAAATAGGGTCCGAAACAAATGCACAAGTAGTGACAGGTGTGGGTTCACATGAGTGGGCAACAAGGTAACAATGATTAATGATTAGGATCAGCTGCGAGCAATGAGAGGAGAGCGAGGAGAGCTGACAGCTGACAGGGCGACGCCCACATGAAGCGCAGCCCGGAAACGCCACTTGACAGCTGTCAACCCAGAGAAAGAACATAACAGTCCGAAATACAAAGAATAAATTATCAACAAATGCAGACAGAGAAATAAATACAACCTAATATAAAATGAGAGTAACAAAACCATAACATAAACAAGAAAATAAGAACCAATACGAAAATAGAGAAACCTAAAGCACAAAATACAACAAATATATAAATACAGAGAAAAAGCCACAAGGCTGAGTATGGCGGAACCCTCCAGTGCTCAGCTCGTGAAACATCCACCATTTTTCTCCATAGTGTGTGTGTTGCCTGATAAATGCTTTCTTGATACAAGCTGCTATTTAATGTATTTAATGAGTCTCTTGGTGCAAAGTGCAGCAGCAGCTCTTGTTTACTTCACCTCTCTTGTCCTTTGGGTTTATCGTGCTATAAATAATATATAAATAATTTCAATAATCTATTGATAAAATTAAGTTGTTTACTGGGCACACTGTTGTGTGGGGATTTGGCCCTCGGGACTTGCCGTAGCCAACGTGAGACAGTCGAAGTGGTGACATCAGGCGGGCTACAACCAGTATGTATAGCAAGCATAAATCTCAATATATCAGTTCATTGCTCGGTACAACATGGCTCACATCTCACATTATTAACTCTTTGAGTGTGAGAATTTGGGTGCCCCTAGTGGCAGAGCACAGTGCTGCGCCTGTCATCTCACTCTGACATCGCCGGCTCCATTGAGGATTTGTACTGATTTATACTGATCTGCCAGTTTCAGAAGGTGGCAGACATGCGTTGGAGGACTTAATGGATGACACGTAATACACCAAAGAACAAGAACTCCTCATTTCCTTTTCCTGTTTTCATGCTTTTAGCCCAGAAAGCTAATATGGCTGCCATCCATCATCGTGCACCGTTACTTAGACGGCTTCTTACACGGAATATAGCCGCGGGATACAAGCAAAATTTATGACTTTGTAGATGTGGTAGAGAGCGTGAATGACCAACGGAACGCAAAATAATGACCACGATGGATGACAATGCAGCGACCACGGCAGCAAGCGAGTCCCATTAGCCACTAGTAAGTGATGAATTTCTGTTTTTTTTTTTTTAATATTGCACTGATTTGTTGTTCATATACTTTGAAGATAAGATGATGAGGTACCTCTGTACAAAAAACGGTGTTAAAAGACTGAAACATTCTTTGTGGAAACATGTCCAAGGTCCAGTTTTGACTGAGTTATGAAATTTAAAGAGGTGCTGTGACATTATGCAAATTAGATGCATAAATTTATTCCTATCTGAAACTTTGGATCATATTTTACATCTTTCTAATTGACAGTAAGCCATTATCTCTTACCACTTTCAAGTTATAGCCTTGGAAATCTGAACTATTTTATTGACAAAAAATATTTACCACTCTTGACCACTAGGGGTTATGTCGCAATTCGGTGACAGACTCACTCAAACGGTTAAGACATAACATTTGGCAATGTCGGATTAAACCATGGGGGCATGCGCAAGACCACCGCCTTCGTTTTTGGAGTCTCTGGGTGTGTCAACCACACCGTGGCGCCGCTGGTTGGAGGTGTTTGATGAATACATTGCCGAGCTAATCCATGATAAGCTAGCACACGGTTCGAGCAACGAGTGGCTTAAAAAAAAGCTAATGTTAACTAAGGATGTCTTCACTTTGAAGCAAGTAATGCAGATGACCAGCAAAATAGAGTCCGCTACCCAGCTAGGTCTGCAAATACTGGCTAAAGAAAACCTAGCTGCCCAGGCTTTCCCTCCATGTCAGGCTGCTAGCAACACTGCTAACTTCTCGGGGCGGACCCCCAAACTGCAGTAAACGGTAGCAAGGGCAGGAGTGGGAACTCGGGGACTGTGTGGCAACTGTGGCTACCCTCGTCACCAGGCAGGCTTGTCCATTTGCCCCGTTAGAGGGAAGAAGTGCTACAACTGCAGTTGTGTTAATCACTGGGCTACGGTTTGCACCACCGCCAACAGGCCAACAGACTTGGAGCCCGAGGGCATGACGTCGGTGTGTGTAGCAGGGGCTAAGAAGTGGCCATTAAAGTGGTACGTTTTGCAGCTTGATGGGGTCGATGTGCAGCTTATGGTGAACTCGGGCGCTGGTAAATCCATACTGAGCATGTCCACGATGAGAAGATTTTTCCCAAAGAAATCTATTAAGGCGGGTTCTGTGAAAATGTTTGGCTACGGGCAAGGTAAGATTGGTATGGTGGACACAGCCAGTTTCTTGGTAGCGTGTGGGTCAAAAACTATCCCCGCGTTTACCTTCCAGGTTTCACGCCAAGGGGCCAACTTGTTGGGAATTGACTTATTGGGAGAATTAGGATTCTCCATCACAGACCCAGTGGGCTCTTCTGTGTTGACTGTGTCCTGCGGGTGGCATGCTCGCTGGCCAGCATTGTTTGTGAGCCTGGGTTGGTAAAGGCATTCACTCACTGCCCGCTCATCGACCCGGGTGTGATGCCCAAGATCCAACTGCTACGGCTGCTTCCCCTCGCCCTACGGGATGATGTGACGGTAGAACTGGATAAATTGCTTAAGGCTGGCATTATCAAGAAAGTGGATGCCTTGCCGTGGATCTCAAACATTGTGGTGGCCAAGAAGAAGACAGGTGGCACCCAACCGTGCATCGACCTCAGAATGGTTAATAAAGTGGTCATCCCGGACAAATACCCACTTCCCATGAAGGAGGAACTCACCGCGATGTTCAGTGCCTCAACGGTATTCTCGAAGCTGGACCTCCACCAAGGTTATCTGCAGGTGCCTCTCCACCCAGCCAGCCGCAACCTTATGGCATTCGTGCCCTACATGGGTGTTTTCAGGTACACTAACTAACTAACTAACTAACTAACCTACACTTATATAGCGCTTTTCTAGTCACAAAGACCACTCAAAGTGCTTTCACTAATACTAATCCTCTATTCTAAGGGCCTATAGGAAACAGATATCGAGGGACAATTTAGAACAGCCATTTAACCTAACATGCATGTCTTTGGATTGGCATGCCTTTTGGTTTGAGTTCGGCACCAAGCTGTTTTCAAAAAATTATGTCCATGATCCTTGCCAGCCTTAGGGGTGTGGTGGTGTACCTAGACGACATCGTGGTCCACGGCGCATCATGGAAAGCACATGATGAACATTTGGAATGAGTAATGGAGGTACTGCTGGAGCACAGAGTCACACTGAA
The DNA here is from genome assembly GCA_020510985.1 of Pholidichthys leucotaenia. NCBI lineage: Eukaryota > Metazoa > Chordata > Actinopteri > Cichliformes > Pholidichthyidae > Pholidichthys > Pholidichthys leucotaenia. The sequence goes on along the minus strand of CM035836.1, from coordinate 275,741,961 downwards.
TGGGGGAAAGTGCATCTTTGCAGAGGGTTCCATTGAGTTTGTTGGGTTCCGGTTATCGGCTGAGGGCCTGAGCCCCCTACACTTGAACATAGAGGCGGTCCTGCCTCTCCCTAACCCCACGATGCCTGCACAAACCTCCTCATTTCTGGGCATGGTGAACTTCTACGGGCGTTTCATTCCCCATTATTCAGAGACTATCGAACCTCTCCAAGCTCTCTTGAAGCAGGGCACTCCGTGGCAATGGACTCCGGCCTGCTCAGCAGCGGTTGCTAGGCTGAAGTCTCAACTCACCTGCCCGCTGGTGTTGGCTCACTTTGATCTAAAATGGTCAATTTTTGTGACTTGTGATGCATCTGGTTCAGCGATAGGGGTGGTTATTGCAAAATGGTATGGAGCGCCCAGTGGCATTTTTGTCAAGGTCCCTCTCACCAGCTGAGCAGAAGTACACCGTGGGTGAGAAAGAAGTGTTTGCATGTGTTTGGGCATGCAAACGATGGCATATCTACATCTACGGATGTCTTTTTACCCTACGCACAGACCACCGAGCACTGACAACGCTGCTGGAGATGACTGGTTTGGGACACAGGTCTCTGCGGATCCACAGGTGGACAGAGCGGCTGCGGACCTACAACTTCACTACCTTGTTCACCCCTGGCAAAGAAAATGTAATGGTGGACCTCCTGTCCCATGCCACGACCAACACTACACAACCGGACGACAGCGACTCCTTGGAGGCGAATCTGGTCAACACGCTGCACAGACCTCTCCGGGACATGGTGTCTCTCCAGGAGCTCCAGGGGGAGTCAGAACGGGACCTGAGATTGTCGCAGCTTTTCTTCGTCATCAGGGAGGGTTGGCCCACAAAAGTGCAGGGTGATCTGGCACCTTTTCACAGGTTCAGGGATGAACTGAGTTCCTGGAATGACGTGTGTGTGGTGAGAGGACACTGCACGCTGATTCCCGTGTTGCTGAGATCACGCGTCTTGGCTATGCTCCGCGAGGGTCATCTGGGGGTGGTCAGGGTGAACAGAGATTTGGTTTGGTGGCCTGGCATTGATAAGGACATTGAGACTATGGTTGAGAACTGTGTTCCGTGTTTGGAAAGTGGGAAGACTGGCGTGCCACCTCCTCCACCTCTGTGACAGTTACCATACCCAGAGGGCCCTTGGAAGCACATCCAGTTGGACATTTGTGGTGAACTACACACGGCCCCCATGAACAGCCATTTTCTACTGGTGGTCTATGATCCATCCATCCATCCATCCATCTTCTACCGCTTTTCCGGAGGTCCAGGTCACGGAGGCAGCAGTTCAAGCAGAGAAGCCCAGACTTCCCTCTCCCCAGCCACCTGCTCCAGCTCTTCAGAGGGGATACCAAGGCGTTCCCAGACCAGCTGGGAGACATAGTCTCTCCACCGAGTCCTGGGTCTGCCCCGGGGTCTCCTCCCAGTGGGACGTGCCTGAAACACCTCAAGTGGGAGGCGTCCAGGAGGCATCCTAATCAGATGCCCATACCACCTCAACTGACTCCTTTCAATGTGGAGGAGCAGCGGTTCTACTCTGAGCCTCTCCCGGATGACTGAGCTCCTCACCCTATCTCTGAGGGTGAGTCCAGCAATCCTACGGAGAAAGCTCATTTCGGCCGCTTGTATCCGCGATCTCGTTCTTTCGGTCATTACCCAAAGCTCGTGACCATAGGTGAGAGTAGGAACGTAGATTGACTGATAAATCGACAGCTTTGCCTCAGCACTAAGCTCCCTCTTCACCACAACAGACCAGTACAACATCCGCATCACTGCAGATGCTGCTCCAATCCGTCTGTCGATCTCTCGCTCCATTCTCCCCTCACTCGTGAACAAGACCCCAAGATACTTAAACTCCTCCACTTGGGGCAGGAGTCTGTCCCCAACCCAGAGAGGACAATGCACCTTTTTCCGGCTGAGGACCATGGACTCGGACTTGGAGGTGCTGATTCTCATCCCAGCCGCTTCACACCCAGCGGCAAACCATCCCAGCAAGAGCTGTAGGTCATTGCTGGATGAAGCCAACAGGACAACATCATCTGCAAACAACAGAGATGAGATCCTGTGGTCACCAAGCATGACACCCTCCATTCCCTGGCTGCGCCTAGAAATCCTGTCCATAAAAATTATGAACAGGATCGGTGACAAAGGGCAGCCCTGGCGGAGTCCAACTCTCACTGGGAATGACTCCGACCGAGTGTTGGCAATACGAACCAAACTCTCACAACGGTCGTACAGAGACCGAATAGCTCGTAACAACAAGCCCGATACCCCATACTCCCGAAGCACCCCCCACAAAAAACCACAAGGGACGCGGTCAAATGCCTTCTCCAAGTCCACAAAACACATGTAAACTGGTTGGGCAAACTCCCACGAACCCTCGAGAATTCTCGAGAGGGTAAAGAGCTGGTCCGATGTGCCACGGCCAGGACGAAAACCACATTGCTCCTCCTGAATCCGAGGTTCGACCAACGGCCGGACTCTCCTCTCTAGTACCTTGGCATAGACCTTCCTAGGGAGGCTGAGGAGTGTGATCCCTCTAAAGTTGGAGCACACCCTCCGGTCCCCTTTTTTAAAGAGAGGAACCACCACCCCGGTTTGCCATGCCAAAGGCACTGCCCCCGACCTCCACGCAATGTTGCAGAGGCGTGTCAACCATGACAACCCAACAACATCCAGGGCCTTGAGGTACTCGGGGCGAATCTCGTCCACCCCTGGGGCCCGGCCACCAAGGAGATTTTTAACCACCTTGGCGACCTCAGCCCCTGTGATAGGCGAGTTATCCCCCTCGTCCCCAAACCCTGCTTCCTCTGTGGAAGGCGTATCAGTGGGATTGAGGAGATCCTCGAAGTATTCCTTCCACCGCCCGACGATGTCCCCAGTCAAAGTCAACAGTGTCCCATCCGCACCATACACAGTGTGGACGGGGAGCTGCTTTCCCCTCCTGAGCTGCCGGACAGTTTGCCAGAATCTCTTTGAGGCCGACCGAAAGTCTTGTTCCATGGCCTCACCGAACTCCTCCCATACCCGGGTTTTTGCTTCAGCAACCACCCAAACTGCACTCCGCTTGGCCTGCCGGTACACCTCAGCTGCTTCGGGAGTCCCACAAGCCAACCAAGCTTGATAGGACTCCTTCTTCAGCTTAATGGCCCCACCACTTGGTTCGGGGGTTGCCACCACGAGATGCACCGACCACCTTGCGGCCGCAGCTCTGGGCAGCCGCTTCAACAACAGAGGTGGAGAACATGGCCCATTCAGACTCCATGTCTCCAGACTCCCTCGGAATGTGGTTGAAGTTCTTCCAGAGGTGGGAGTTGAAGACCTCCCGGACAGGGGCCTCAGCCAGACGCTCCCAGCACACCCTCACTATACGTTTGGGTCTACCAGGTCTGAATAGCTTCCTCCCCTGCCATCGGATCCAACTCACCACCAGGTGGTGATCAGTTGACAGCTCTGCACCTCTCTTTACTCGGGTGTCCAAGACATACGGTCGCAGGTCTGATGACACGATAACAAAATCGACCATCGCAGGTCGCAGGTCGTGGTCTACGATCTGTTTTCCAAATAGCCGGAAGTGTTGCCCACTAACTCGGTCATGACGGATGTGATCACTGGCTTCCTCCCATTGCTGTTCGCCAGGTGGGGGGATTCCGGATGACAATGGCCCACAATTTACCTCTGGGGGGTTTGAGAAGTTTTTGGGAGAAAGGTGCATGGAGCACATCAGAACCACGTTTTACTGCCTACAGGCCAGTGGTGGTGTAGAACGTTTCAATAAAGCCCTGAAAAATGGTCTGCAGGCCCATCTGGCAGACGGCTTCATGTTCTCTGATGCTCTTCAGAACACGCTCCTCCACTAAAGGGCGACGGCCAACACCATGACAGGGTACCCCCCAGCAAAGTTCATGCTGGGGTTTGAGTTACATCTGCCCCTGGACCGGCTGTGGGTCCCGCGACCTCCCCTCCAGTTGACACAGATCCATCACGAGACGGGATCATCACCCAACAGCAGAAAATGAAACGGCGTTTTGACAGGAAACACAGGGTGAGGGCCCATGGACTCGATGTGTCAGTTTGGGTCAGGATCAAGCACCCCAGCCATATGCATAAACTGCAGCCTTTCTGGACGGGACCCCTGCAGATCATGAAGCGGCTGGGCCCAGACACATCCGGGCTCTCGAACGGGTCACGGTGGCTTTCCAGCCGACTCAAGAAGCCGTTGCCAGCCCAGGGTCCGGGAGCTGCTGCAGATGTAAGGGTTGGGACTTGCCTGAAGGGGGTGTTGGGGACACTCAGATGTGGCCAACGGAGCCTGGAGCCTGGAGCCTGGAGCCTGGAGCGGGTCCTCCTCTGGTGAGGCGCTCTGCTAGGATACATCAGAGGCCCAGACACCTCGAGGACTTTGTGGTTGAAGTAGCCTTAGCTGAAGCATGTTGGGCATGGGCGGCAGAATAATATGCCCCAACACAGGAGGGTACCCTGGCAGTTTGCCCAGGTGCCCGTTTAGCTTATTAGGCTTGTTGTTCTGTGTGTTCATAAAAAAAATGTGTCTCAAAAAAAACTGTGAATATATTGCACGTGTGTTCCATTGTTTTTTTGTTTTTCTTTTATATTAAACTTAATGGGGGGGGGGGGGGGTCTGTTTTACATTAGGTCTTTCACGTTTTGTAAAGGGGGGGAAATGATGTGTGGGGATTTTGCCCTCGGGGCTTGCCGTAGCCGACACCAGGCAGTCGACATGGTGACGTCAGGCAGACTACGGCCAGTATGTATATTGAGCATAAATCTCAATAAAGATAAGGTTGTTGCTTACAACATGGCTCACGTCTTGCTTTATTAAGACATAACACACACCACTGTATAAATAGATGACATTTTAAAGATGCACTGACATGAATATAAATCCTAGCAAAAAGAAAGTGTATATTGTCTAAAATGGTATCTTATGCCCTTTTTTCCCACAAAAAACGTTTCATGGTCTGACAATCGCTTGTGAAAATCTTTTCCTTTTTCCTCCTCCTTTAAATGCCAGGCTCTAGGGATATTCTAATTAGGCTCAGCCATAGCCCATAGGTCCATAGCCAGTGTTTAGTCCTGGCTCACCTGTTATAGTCACATCACAAAAATGGTCCGTCTAAACTTGCCTTCTTCCAAGGGGAGGAACTTAACTGAACTTTAACAGCAACAAAACAGACAGGACACAAGAGTGATTTCACTCATAATATGTCTTGTAAGTCCAATGAAAAATGTTGTTCTATTAATTATGACGTTGATTTGAGGTCATATCACCCAGCCCAGTCAGGTCTCTTGCCAACAAGATGGATAAGGTGAGGCTGGATCTATCGTCCCAAGTTTTTCAATGAGCGTAACAGTGTGATCATAATAACAGAATAGTGGCTTCTACCCAGGAATTCCTGGCACAGCTGTTGTGTTCGTTAGCTGACCAAAGCAGCAGACTTGGCCGTGGAAGAGCACTGTGTTAATTTATCACCAAATGTCATTGTATATGTTGTGAAATGACAATAACGGTATTTTGTTCTATACAATAAAGACTGTTTTTGTTGCTGAGCAAAAATTAAGTGCTAGAGTAGAAGAAGTAAAATAGCTGATTAAATAAACAAAAACTTTAATCTGTTGTTGCTTGCTAATGTTGATATTTGTGGAACTAGTGTTGCCTTATAAGCAACTTTCGCATTACGAGTGCGCATGTGCGGACTATGTGAGTTCAAAGTTCACCACTACCAAACAATCCGGTAGCCGCCTTGCTTTTGTATACAAACAGTACTGTCACACCTGAACAACTGCCACTTTAAGTCTGCTTTAAGCTTTAAATCTCCGTTATGCCAGGTGCACACTGTGCCGTAGTGAAATGTGGGAATGGCATGTATCATCTAGAGCGGTGAAAAAAGCAAACTTGCAGCATACATGCGTTTAACTTTGGGACCAGCCTGTGCACATGTCCGCCGCCATTCACGTTATATACATTCCCCACGGAGCTGAAGGATCCGGACGGACGTAATTGTTGGATTAAAGCAGTAAGTCTATATTATAACATAATTAAATAGTGTTGTGTATTGTTCAAGTGTCTAAACCCTGAAGTAGTAGGTATGGACAGGCAGGCCTGGATCTAGGATCTAGTTCTTTGTATATTGGTAATGAAGCTTGATCTACACACACATGTAATTAAGGCCATTGATAAGTAGGCTGGTATAAAATAAAACTGCAAATCATTGAAAATGTGTGGTACTTAAACTATAGTAGTATTGACCTATAGATCTAAGTAACTGTCACGACCTGAACGCTATCCTTCCCCGCGTTCAGGTTGTCCAGTGTCGCTCCTGCTCCGGGCTAGTCTGTGCCGGGTCTTACTAGGCCCGTTGTTTGACAGCGCCCAGCTGATCTCCAGCTGTCTAGTTCAGCTGCGCTGGGACAACTGTCTCTCATTATTGTTAATCATCTTCCCCGCTTCTGATTGGGTTCCCTTCTCCTTTTAAACAAGCAGCTGAGTGTTACTCCTCGCTGCGACCTCGCTATGGAAAGACGTGCCCTGTGTTTCCACAGCTGTAGCTCCTATGCCTAGCTTCAGTCCGCCGTTACCTCGGCGCTACCCCCAAAGTAAGTGCTGCGACTCGGCGTGTGTTTCCTCTCGCCGCCTCTCTAGCCATTCTTTCCGGGTTGTCCGTTGTCTTGTGTTCTGTGTGTGTTTTAGCCCCACGTGGCTCTTTTCCTTTCAGTTTGTTGTCTAGTGTTATGTGTGTTATAGCCCCACGAGGCTCTTTACTTTGTGTTCGTTCTTTGTGTGTGAATATTAATAAATTACGCAAACTCACTGGTCGCCCTCGCATCTCCTTTCTGGCTCATGAGAGCCAGGTCATGACAGTAGGTCGCAGCCAGACTGAGACGTCCGCGACCGTGAGTTTGCTGTTGGACTCGTCGTTTTTTCCTTCCTCTGGGTGCAGGCAGGCTTGTATCATGTCTCCCTCCAGGAGGCGTATGCGGCACCCAGGCCACGATCTCTCGGAGGCTCTGGACCTTGTGGACGGAACGCTGTTCACCACGGACCTCTACGATTCTCCCAGCGAGATACGCTGGCGCCTGGAGCTCGCCGAGAATATGATTAACAACTTCCCTCGCTCCTTCCATCTCCCCGAGGTTAAGGCGAGGAGGGCAGACATCTCTGTGGCCTGGGAGAGACTCCGTAGGCTGGAGGAGAACCCCGGCAGGAAGCCGAAGACAGGACACCATCGCTCCTCGCTTCGGAATCCCGCTCCTGCCGCCGATCCAGTCCAGGAGTTCGCCTCACCCAGGGGTAATCCCCAAGATAGAGTGACGTCAACCGGGGTTCCCCCGGAAAAAGATGAGGTTGACAGCGATTCACATTGCAGACCGAGTGGCAGCCGCTTGTTCCGCCGCCTATCCCCCCGTAGCCATGAAGCACATGATAGCGGCGGTCAGGCTGGTAGAGAAGAACCCTGAGCTGAACGATTATCCGGGATATGCTGACCTGTTGGCTTCGGTCTCCGTACAGGAGCAGCGTTTTCCCGACTTTACGTTCAGAAGACGCCGCTCCCAAATTCCCCGTTCATCTCAGCGAGAGCCCCGTCTGGATCCCGCTCCAGGAAACCACATGAATTCCACCTCCCAGCCTGCTGTAGCTCCCGTGTCTTGCCGAAGAAGCGAATCAGCTGCTCCCGCTCCTGGGCCCGCTCTCTCCGCTGTCCCGTCAGCTTTGGGCCCCCGGTTCTCCTCAGCTGTTTCTCCCCCATCTTTGTCATTCACTCCGGCTGCTGAGAACGGCGCAAATTCACCTCCAGGTGTTCCCGGTCCCGATCCGGTGCGAGTGGCACCACCTCGTCTGTCCGGGGGGTCCTCCACTTCTATCCGGCTGGGAGAGGAAAGACTCAAGTTCTTTGCAGCGGATTCCACCGGCCCTCCGGGAATCAGGAAAGTGTCCTTTCATTCTCCTCCCATTATGAGTGAATTGCCTTGTTTGATTCCTGGGGGAGGAGTTCAGGGTTCACAGTCCCCTGAGCTCTCTCCTCCCGCTGCAAAAGTTGAATATGAACCTGCGTCCTCTGTGTCTCTTCCCCCTGAGTGTGCCCCGGTGCCAGTTGTGCACCGCCGCGCGAGGAGGAGGCCTGCGGCCCTGGAAGGTTTTGCCCCAGCCCCGCAGCCACGTCATGGGCAGAGGAGAAGGTCGAACTACCTGTTGGAGCCAGCGCCGACGATTAAGCGTCCCCGGGTCTCCACGGAGGAATGGTTCGGCCCAGCACAGCCCAGATCTCCTGCCTCCACGCCATGCGGGCTGTCGACGCGGTCTTCGGCGCTTGGAGGTCGTCTGACTGTGGAAACCATCATGCCGGCTGCGGAGCCATTCGCAGTCTAGTGGGAGCCGGAGGACGGAGTCCTGCATGCTGAACCCGGAGCATCGAAGTCCTGGATGGCGGTAGAACCCGAGATCAGGCGAGTGCTCTATTTTCTCTCTCTCATTTATTTTCTGGAGCATTATCGCCTGTCTCTCGGGGGGGGGCGGGCCGGGTGCAGCCTTCTGCTGCGCTCGAGCCTGTCTCGCCGGGCTCTGCCGCTGCTGGTGATTCTAATCCCGGTTCCTTTTGTCCCTCTGAGCCTCTCCCCAGGGTCACTGGAGACGAACCTGCCCTGGGTGCCACCTCGGAGGTTCCGGTTCTCTGTACGGTGTTCGCCTCAGATGCTGCGCCCGGAGGTGCTTCGCCGGTCCGATCGGGGTCCACCAGGAGTGTTTCGCCGGCCCGATCGGGTCCACCGGGAGTGTTTCGCCGGCCCGATCGGGGTCCACCGGGGGTGCTGCGCCGGTCCGGGTAAAGGTCAGTGAGGGAGTTGGAGGATTGTGTTCGCCTGACATCAGGCTGACTTTGCCCCTTGCCTCCATCATTTCTCCTCCTGCTGCTGTTGGGATTCCTCTTATCCGGGCCAGTTTCCCCCTGCCCTTGTTCTCATTAGATGTCAGGCTGACTTTGCCCCTTGCCTCCATCTCCTCTCCCCCTGCTGCTGTTGGGGTTTTTCTCACCTGGGTCAGTTTCCTCCTGCCTTTTCCCTCAGGGAGGAAGCTGCACCAAGACTTCTCCCTCAGCTCTCCGTGGTCTGAGGTCACGGGACGACCGCCTGGGGAGCCATCTGGCTGGTTCGGTGATCTGGGTCGGCCTCCGGAGAAACTGTGTCTCCTAGCCTGGGGCTCTGGTAGGCCGCCCAAACTGGTATTGTGGTTCCTGGCCTGGTGGAGCTCGGGTCGCCCGCCGGACAAGCTGTCACCGCCTGCCCTGCTCCACCTGCTGACGTTCCTGAAAGATTGACTGACTATTCATAGCCTTGTGTTTGTTTGCCCTTCATTAATAAATCCATTCAGGACATCGAGGAACTTTCTGCCCTAGAGTTCTTATTGTTTTGTCATTATAACTAAGATTCCTTAGACCATTTTCTATGTTTATGTTCCCAGTATGATCTCCTATTTCTGTTAGCCCTTTAAGTAGCTTTTGCCTCACATTGCCTGGCCTTATTCAGAGTAGTTTTTGTTCATCTGCATCTATTTCCTCCTCCAGACTGTTTGATTTTCTGTGTTGTGCTAATTCGTGTTTGAGGAGTTGATTTTTTTTTTGTATCTTTATGCCAGTTAGCGGCCTCAGGCTTTATTTTTAGGTCTTATGCCCGGATTGTTTCCTTTATATATTCTGTTTTGGCCGGGGTTACATGTGTAAGTCTTCTTCAACCTTACGTTCAGAGTTTTGTAGTTTTTTTTTTGGTCTTCGGGACATGAGTTTTGCCTTGTCCTCGCCCTAAGTTGTTGTGAGCCTTTTTATGACTGTGTCTCTATATTTCTGCATTTTGATCTCCCCACCTCCTGTGGTCACCTGCATTGACTGTCTGGCCTCTGCAGAGGAGGGGGTGATGGCTTTTTCTGGTTTGAAACTATTATTATGGTGTCTGATCCTATGCTGTTTCCTGTTTTTTTTTTTTTCTTCCCTGCCTCCTTTTCCTTGTCCCTCACTTTCTCCCAGATCTGGCCCCCACCGCCCTCCCTGGTCTTCCCTCGGGGGGGGGGGGGGGGGGTAGCCTGCGCCAGGAGGCGCGGCTCGGGGGAGGAGTACTGTCACGACCTGAACGCTATCCTTCCCCGCGTTCAGGTTGTCCAGTGTCGCTCCTGCTCCGGGCTAGTCTGTGCCGGGTCTTACTAGGCCCGTTGTTTGACAGCGCCCAGCTGATCTCCAGCTGTCTAGTTCAGCTGCGCTGGGACAGCTGTCTCTCATTATTGTTAATCATCTTCCCCGCTTCTGATTGGGTTCCCTTCTCCTTTTAAACAAGCAGCTGAGTGTTACTCCTCGCTGCGACCTCGCTATGGAAAGACGTGCCCTGTGTTTCCACGGCTGTAGCTCCTATGCCTAGCTTCAGTCCGCCGTTACCTCGGCGCTACCCCCAAAGTAAGTGCTGCGACTCGGCGTGTGTTTCCTCTCGCCGCCTCTCTAGCCATTCTTTCCGGGCTGTACGTTGTCTTGTGTTCTGTGTGTGTTTTAGCCCCACGTGGCTCTTTTCCTTTCAGTTTGTTGTCTCGTGTCATGTGTGTTATAGCCCCACGAGGCTCTTTACTTTGTGTTCGTTCTTTGTGTGTGAATATTAATAAATTACGCAAACTCACTGGTCGCCCTCGCATCTCCTTTCTGGCTCGTGAGAGCCAGGTCATGACAGTAACCAGGCTATGCCTTGTAGTGAAATTTACTCAAAATGACATAATCAAAGTTGAGCTGTCAAACCTCTCGCTTACCTTCTTTGTAGTCATTTCAGAGTCTCGCAAGTAAGGGTGCTTGGTCCTTTGACAACAAAAAATCTGCTATGTCAGCGTACGTACAGGGGGGCCATTTTGGCCAATTTCTGCAACGTGGCCACAAATACAAGCACAACTAGTTCATCCTTGCGTTTGCGGGTACAACCGTGAAGACCCCTACGCATACAATATGCTCGTAGATCAGGAACTTTCCATAAATTAAATGTATCGATAGAGCATGTTTGGTAGCCACGTTCCCATGATGCTTTGCACGAGCCGAGATGCCAAAGTCGCTTATTACTCAACCTTATCACAGCTGTGGTGATATTCAGTAATAATGTACTGTTGTACCTGATAAATACAGCTGTGATACGTTGTAGGCATGAGACTGAAGGACAACTGAAGGACAAGACATTACTACAACTGCACAACTGGACTTGTCTGTTGCTAGGCAACACAAACACTGAGCATATTATTGCACAATAGTTTACGTGCAACAGGTCTTGGCCTGCTACTTAGCACAAGTCCCACCCCAGAGAGTCTCTGCAGCTGTGGCTGTAAGATGGGTGTGCCCCTGCATCTTTGAACATCCCAGCCAGCATGTGCGTGTGGGCCCCACCATAGGTTAGATCTGGGCTGTCTCCTGGGTCCCATGTGGGTTTGTCCACGTTGTCATTGTTGCTCCCATCTGTGTTTGCCCACATGGACTTTATCTATTTTCAACTCATACTCTCATAAATTTGTGACTTATTTCTCCTAAATTGATACATTTTGTTGAAAATTTGTAACTTTGTCAAAAATGTTCAACTTTTTATTACTGTAAACTTGCAACTATTCCTCATAAATTTGTGATTTTTTTCTTGTAAATTTGCTATTTTCTTATAAAGTTGTGAGTTTTTCCCATAAATTTGTGATGTTTTTGTGTAAATTTGAAACTTTCTCAAAATTTTTCAACTTTTTTATTTACTGTAAACTTGCAACTTTTTGGGAGGTTTTTCTCATGAATTTTCAATTTATTTGCTCATATATTTGCTACTTTTGTGTTAATTTGCAAATTTTCCTACTAAATTAGTGGCTTTTTTCTTGTAAATTTGCATTTTTTTTCTTATAAGCTTGTAACTCTTGAGTATTTTTATTTTTTCTTGTAAATTTGTACCTTTTTTCTCCTAAATTTTCTCTCTTTTGTCATAAATTTGCATTTTTTTCTAGTGAATTTGTAAATTTTAGTGTAATTGCTAAATTTTTCTCATAAGTCTGTAATTCGTTCAAGTAACTAAAAATTTTTCTTGTAAAGTTTTTTTTCACTTTTTTCTCATAAATTCACTACTTTTTTTTGTAAATTTGTCCCTTTTTTCTTTGTCACTTTAGCGGCTGTGACACAGGTGTAGCGTGGCCGACTACTAATCGGAGGGTCAGGGGTTCGATTCCTGCTCTGTCTGCAGTCTGCATGTCAAAGTGTCTTCTTCTTCTTTTAGATTTGATTGACGGTTGGCAACCACCTTACAGGTGCATTACCGCCACGTCCTTGAGCAAGACATTGAAGCCCCGGTTGCTCCTGGTGGGTCAGGCCATCGCCGTGCATGGCAGCTCCGCCCCCATCAGTGAGTGGATGTGTGGACAGCAAACAGAGATGGGTGTTTGCTATCCACATCTGTGTTTGTGGGCAAACACAGATGGGGCTAACATACAAACAAACCCACATGGGACCCAGAAGACAGGCCAGATCAAACCTATGGTGGGGCCCACATGGACATGCTGGCTGGGTTGTGGCTATCAAAGTTCGTCACAGTGTTGGGTTGAGTGTAGTTGATGATTATAAGAACATGTGTGAAGTGGACTGATGCATCGCCTATTAAACATCCCAGTGTTGTAATACTGTATATTAGCACTAATGGAACTCCAGAGTCCAATCAAATTACTTTTCACTCACTGTTGTATATATAAGTCCATATGTTACTGGGTGGACTACAGGAGAGCCAGTGAACTTTTCATGACATATTTCTTACTTTAATTACTGTTTTTATTCTTTTTTTGCTGTAGCTTAATTCTCCTCGTGGTTTCTCTGAGGATTGTTTCACTCACTTTTTTGCGGCTCATCTGATGACTCACTGCAGTATTTTAATCTCATCCTATCTTATGTACATACTGAGCTCCTGTTACTTCCTGTTGGTCCGTGATTTCCAGTTTAGTTTTAGGTCTAGTTCTGGTGATTGTCCTTCGCTACGTTATTCCTGGTTTTATGCTTTTCCTGTTGTTATGCCTTAGTCCTGGTTTGTCTTTTACCTTCTATTTCCTATTTTTTTCCTCCTTCCATGTTTATATTTCTTCCTCTTTGTTTTTGTCTGGCCATCTCCCTAGTTATCCTTTTCTCTGGATCCCTACATTATATCTCCTTGTGCTTAAGTTTAGTCAGCGTAGTGTTTTCTGGCCCTCGTGCCATAGCTTTATTTTCAGTGTTATCTCAGTGTTTTCAGTTTGTTAGTTATTCTCCGGTTGTACCATAGTGTTTCACGCGTCTCAATGCGCCATGCATGTCCGCCTATAGTGTTTGTTTCATATTAACTAATCCTTGTTTATCCCTGTCTCAGGCGTCATTGGTTCCAGACTGCAAGGGGCGCCTATGAAAGGAGGCGGAGCAGATGCTGAGGCAGGCACTTCACTTCCTCAATCACCAGCATCCACCACCAGCCGGCTCACTCACCATTTTCTTATAATTTCACATATTAATCTAAGTTGAGTTGGGAGTTGACAGCAGACTTGTTTTTGGTCTTACTTTGGTTAGATAAGTTTCTTTCGGTTAGATTAGGGGGGAAGGCAGAATGGGTTGCTTCTCAGCCGTCTCCCTGTTTTGTTTGTTTTAGCTGGGCTCCCACCTCTGGTTATTCGGTTTTGTTCTGTTTTTTTGTTTTTTTTAGTAAACACTGTTAACTACAAGACCGAGTGACTCTCATATGTTCGGTCCCTTTGAGCCACTGGAAGGGGCCATAACATACGGTCTCTGTTTAAATTCCCTGTGAATCTGCATTTCCGCCTGCATCTGGGTCCTCTTTGCCTGCTCCTGTGGTCTGTGCATGACAGATTGTTCATGTTAAAACAGTTTAGAGCTGCTAATTTTTTTTTTTGAAAGAAGCCTGAATGCTTAAAAAATAAGCATAAATTCCTTAGATTTTAAATAAATCAGATTTTAAATAAATCTAACAAACCCACTCTGAAAACTAAAATGATTTTTTTTCAATGATAATTATTGATGGTATTTTGTTTCTTTCTTTATATACATTTTTTCTTTGCTTTTTTAAATAATTTGGGATCTTCTGTAGTAAAACAAAATCCCGTTTTTCTTTGTTTTTCATTCTACACCTTTACATTGTGTACTTTTTAGGATTTATAAAAAAAAACCTTTGGAATATTAATTGCCTCCTTGGCGGAGGTACAGTAATGTTTTCATTCATTTTGGTTTGTTTGTTGGTTTGTCTGTCAGCAGGCTTACGCACAAACTACTGGACAGATTTCAATGAAGTTTTCACCAGAGGTGGCCCTTGGCCTAAGGATGAAGCCATGAGATTTTGGTGATGATCTGAGAGTGCATACCTCCACCAAGGGCCTTGTTTGTATTTGTGCAGCAGGACAAAAACTACAGGATGGAGTTGGATGAAATTTTCACCAGACCAACTGGTCTCACTATCTCTCTCTAAATGAGTGGATTTGATCTTTGCTCCACCTGTGATATAAGAACTGGCACTCACTGAAATCGCACCTCCCTCCCAGCTTCATCTCCACCCATTTACAGTTTTTCTCAGTCACGTTTGTACATTTCTCAGAACAGAATTTAAGTCTGCACAACACTAAAGATGGATTCACTCTACAGTGTTTGGGCTGATTTTTACTGATGTTTTGACAAACGTCTGGCTCTGCTGGCAAAAGTTAGCAAAAGTTAATTATAATTGGAGTTTGTTAGCAAACGCTGACAAAAGTTGTGTTATTTGAAAATTTTCAGAATGCCGAAAATTTACCAACATTTGGAAATAGACATTGGTGAAAGGTGTGCTCAGTTTGTAACAGTTCCTGAGTGCTGGGCTGTTTTGCAGAGTTAGCTAAGTTGGGCTAAGTTAAGCTCCATTGGCAAATGTCTACTGAAATACTAGCAGAACCAGCTATTTTTAGGCCGAAACTCACTTCAAACATGGCCAGACACAAGACAAATGTGTTTGGGCAGCTCGGTGGTGCAGTGGTTAGCACTGTGGCAGCACAGCAAGAAGGTTACTGGATCAATTCTACCATCTGACCATTGGTGACCCTTCTGTGTGGAGTTTGCATGTTCTTCCCATGTCTGCGTGGCTTTACTCCAGATATTCCGGTTTCCTCCCACAGGCCAAAGACATGCAAGTTACAGTAGGTTAATTGGAGACTCTAAAGTGGCCCTAGGTGTGAATGTGTGTGTGAATGGTGAAGGGATTAGTGCCGCACCTTGGCTGCCTCATCTATCCAGGTGGATGCCCTGAATTTCCCTCCGGGATGAATAAAGTAAACAAAATAAATAAATACATAAATACAATTGCTGAAAAACTGTTGCTGTTCATGGTGCCTGAATGCCAACAACGAAATAAGGGGGAATTAAAAAAAAAGAAAAAATATTTATAATCCACCAAAAATATGACAGCCCCCCCCCCCCAAAAAAATCTCCTCATTGCAAAATTTACTGTTCTTTTGCACCAGACTTCCCACTGTATGCCAGTGTTGCTCCCCTGGGTAGCGGCCCAGGAGGAGGAAACGTGCATGTGGAAGTTAACTCTCCAACCTGTGATAGAGAATCAGCAAAACACGTTCGTTATTTCACACAAGGAGTTTTATTCTTCGTCCTCCAGTGCGTGAGTCTACTCTCTATCACTGTGCGACATGCGCCATCTATTGGTCGGCGTATGGAACTGCACTCAACTCACATGAGTTATAATGGAACCACGTGGATTACAAATGCATTGTAGAAAAATAAACAATTAAGGAATAACATAAAATTGTAGGGGTGCCTGTTTTTCTTAAATTTTCTTATCCAAATGTCTTTTTCACCTCTTACATAACTATTAACTATTTCCAACCCTCTACACTCTCCCCCACTTCAAATAAATGTCTCCCGACATTTCATGTTCTAGGGTGACTTAATGCATGAGAGTGTACCAATTATAACCATGGGACTGAGGTTGGATGAGGTAGTGGAATGGCATATAGTTTTGAGTTAGCGGCACAGGGGTAGGGAGTAGGACAGGTCTTACGTCTGCAGTCCAAAGCTGGTACGATGGCTGTCCCAGGACGTCGTAGGTCAGTCTCTCTACTGGCCTTGCTCTCCGCTGTGACCTTCTCAGTTCCTCCTGTTCTCTATCCATCACCTCCACTTGTCCTTGACGTTCTTCCTGCAGCAAAGCTGGTCCATCCATTTGCTCCTCAGCATCCCGCTGAACGGGGACCGGTTCCTGCCTTACTGGTGGGCAGAACTCTCTAGCTGTCGCTCGAAGCCTTTGCTGATTTTGAGGATTTTGCTCTGGCATGGCAGGTACTGGTTGCTGAGTGTTTTGGTCTGGGAGATTTGAGGCATTTTGCTGACGATTTACGGGTCTGTAACATGGGATTTGGCTACGGAGGTTGTAGCGGTAAGTATTTTCCTCTTCTTCCTCCGAGCTGTCATTGTCTGTGTTGTCACTGTTAGGATTTGTCTCTGTCCTCTTCTTCCGTTTCTGTTTTGTCTTTTCTTTTGCAGGCAGTTCTTCTTCTAAAGGCAAGTCATTTACAGGCAACAGCAGGTTTCTGTGTAACACTCGCATCACTTGGCTGCCTCTCTCTGCTTGTACTTTATAGACTGGTCCATCTCCCACTCTCTCAACTACGCGATGTACTGCTGACTCCCAGTAAGCGCGCAGTTTCCCTGGGCCTCCTCTTTCAGAGAGGTTTCTGACCAACACCCTGTCGCCTGGTTGGAGTGTGACACCTTTTAAGCGTTTGTCGTACTGCTTTTTGCCTTTATCTGAAGACTTTTGACTGTTTTCTGCAGCGATTTTGTAAGCAACACGCATCCTATCAGCCCATTTTTTAGCGTAGGTTTGATGGCTGTGTGTGTCAGTGTCTTTTGTCTGGTTCAATAGTAGATCTACAGGCAACCTTGGGACTCTGCCATATAAGAGGAAAAATGGAGAATAGCCTGTTGACTCGTGTCTTGTACAATTGTAAGCATGTACAATTTGGGGTAGGTGATCCTTCCATTCACTTTTTTTCTCCTCCTGTAGGGTACGAAGCATTTGGAGTAGTGTACGATTCAGGCGCTCCACGGGGTTGCCCTGCGGATGGTATGGAGTGGTTCGTGAGTGAGAAATTCCAGACAGTTGTTGTAATCTGTGGAAGAGACTGTTTTCAAACTCACGTCCCTGATCGTGATGCAACTTCTCAGAGTACCCGAAACGAGGAATAAAATCCTGAAATATCTTTTCTGCAGCTGTTTTGCCTGATTTATTCCTTGTAGGGTATGCCTGTGCGAAACGAGTGAAATGGTCCACTAGTACGAGGATGTACTCATACCCTCCTTTACTTGGCTCAAGGTGTAAGTAGTCGATGGAGATTAACTCAAAGGGAGCACTGGTTGTGATAGAGCCCATTGGAGCTCTCTGGGGAACATTTGGGCGTTTTTGTTTGAAGCACGGACATTTTTTTGTTACATAATCTTCAACATCTTGTTGCATACATGGCCAATAGAAACGTTCACGGGCCAGATGTATCACCTTATCACACCCTATATGACCCATGTCATTGTGTAAACTCTTTAACACCATCGGCTTTAGCTGTTCAGGTAGGACAAGTTGTTTGCTGCGCTCTGTCTTTCTGTACAATAATCCATTGTCAACTTCCAACTTGTTCCACTCATACAGTAGTCTCCGTGTCCGTTTACTCATTGTCCGTCTATCTTTATCGTTTGGTGTCCATCCTTTGAGTTTGAGTGAGATTACTTCTCTAATTGACTCATCGTCTTGTTGAGCAGCATTGATGTCTTTAGGCGTCATGCTCAAAACACTGTCAGTTGGCACATTGTTGTCATTAGAACTCAGTTGTAACGCAGCTATCCATGGCACATCACTGTTTTGTGCTGCCTTGCTCCCTTGCCACACTGCGGACACTACTTCCGGTAAAACTGTCTCTGTGAACTCATTCATTTGCTCTTGCAGATCTAATGGGTGCCTGGATAACATATCTGCATCTGCATTCCTTTTCCCTGGCCTATACTTGATATCAAAATGGAAGTCAGCCAACTCCCCGACCCACCTATGACCCACTGCATTCAACCTGGCTGAACTGAGGACATAGGTTAAAGGATTGTTATCTGTATAGACAGTAAAAGTCGGTGCATAATACAGATAGTCACGGAATTTGTCGCAGATGGCCCACTTGAGAGCTAGAAACTCTAGTTTACCGGAATGTAAGTGATAATTCTTCTCGGCCGGTGTGAGAGTTCTGGATCCATAGCCAATCACCTTAAGTTTGTTTTCTTGTTTTTGATACAAGACGGCTCCCAGGCCTTTGTTTGACGCATCTGTATGCAATACAAATGGAAGGTCCAAATTGGGATAGGCTAGAATGGGAGGATTGGTCAGAATGTCCACAAATCTTGACACAACTTCCTGATGTTCACTGGTCCATATTATTGGTGTGCGAGAAGGAAGCTGGTTTCTGTCCCCTTTCTTTGTTTGTCCTTTACTCCTTTTTGGTGCTGGTTTATTGTCATTGCTTGTTTCATTAGTGCTCTGGAGGAGTTCGAACAAGGGTCTCGCCAGACGTGAAAAATCTTGAATAAATGATCGGTAATAACTGAGAAAACCCAGTAACGTTCTGAGTTCTCCGACTGTGCGAGGGTTCTTGTCTTTCAGAGCGAACACAGCATCCAAGTCTTTTGGGTCAATCTGGACTCCTTCTCCCGACACTAGCCTACCCAGGTAGCGTACTTGGTTTTTGAACAGTTCACATTTGGCTGGCCGAAGTTTTATGCCGTGTTGTCGCATTTTGCACAAAACCTGTTTAAGGTGTTCTACGTGCTCATCAAAGGTTTTGGAGTAACACAGTACATCGTCCAAGTAAGGCACGCAACACTCGTCTCTGATCCCTTCTAACACCCCCTCCATACACCTTTGGAATGCGGCCAGAGCGTTTGACAACCCGAATGGAACCCGCACCCACTCGTATAGTCCCCAGGGTGTGCTAAAAGCAGTTAAATGCCTTGACTCCTCACTTACAAAACCCTGATGGTAGGCACTTCCCTGATCCAATATGGAAAACCAGGAATTACCCCCAAGACTGTCCAGTAGATCTTGTATCCGTGGTAACGGATGCCTGTCAGGTATGGTTTTTCGGTTCAGCTCACGAAAATCAACACACAAGCGCAAAGTATTGTCCTTTTTACGCACACACACTACTGGCGACGAGTTGTTTGACACTGATTTCCTGATCCAGCCCCTGCTTAAAAGGTTTTGAACATACTCCTTCACCTCTTTATACAGTGGTCTTGGAATGGAGTTGTAACTTTTCTGCACGGGTGTGTTGTCAGTGGTGTTGATTTTTAGCTGTAGTCCAGGAATACATCCAATGTCTCCTTCATCATGAGCAAACACATCAGACTGTTCATAGAGCATCTGCCGAACCACCTCCCGATCACCCTCTGAGATATGGTCTAAATTGACATTAGGGTGCCATCTCAGGTGTGAGGGGGCAGTGCTTAATGTTTCTTCACCCTCACCTTGACTGTCACATGTCACTTGAGCAGAGTGACAAAATGGCTTGTCTGTAGTTTTGGCTGCATTTTCAGCACTGGAACAAACATTTACAGGTTTGTATTCAGTGATCTCTGAAATAAGTCCTAAAACAGTCTTTGGATTTAGAAAAATGTTGTGCTTTGTTGAGTTTTGGATTGGGATTTTGACAGTTTTTGAAGCACCACCGGGTACATCAATAAGAGCTGGGAATAACTCCAACCCATCAGGTAAGTTACATTTCACAGCTGGCTCGAACAACATTCCTCCTCCTCCGGGAAATGCTCTGATGTGACATTTTACCATACAGATTTGGCTACTGTGAACAGTGAGTCCTTTTTTTCCAACTCTCACCACTGGACTTTCTGGTTCATTTTCTGTTGACTTGGTGTGGACAACAGAGATGAGTGACTCAACATTACCTTTCTGGACCTTTAAAGTCTCCGACAGTAAGCCCACTAAGCTAATATCGTCACTTTGTTCACTGTTTGCCATTATTATCTCTTGGATCACGTTAAAGCCCAGCAGCGGAGTGCTTAAATGCTGCTGACTGACAAGCATTGGAACATACAAGGATACAGAACCATACTGTGAACTTGTGATCTCGAGCAGGACATCTATCCACCCCTCGAACGGAACATCCGTCCCATTGGCTGCGGTGATTTCGAGTGGATGGCCTGGGAGTAGGCTCTCGAGTGGCTGTATTTTCACATTTGGTAAGGCTGCTTGTACCCATGACTTTTCAACAATGCTTACTTGTGCCCCACTGTCCAATAACATCTGTAGGTTTACTCCATTTAACTGGCAACTGATCATACACCTACCGCCAATGAGCTGTGCCACACGCTTTGTGTTGGGTGACTTTTGGGACTTGGCAGTAGTCTGTTCGGAGTTCAGTCTTTTAGTGTTGTGGGACTCTGCCGGTGGTTCAGTCACTGGTGGTCCCTCCCCAGCGACCTCCTCCAGTTTCCCGACACATTGCTTTTCCTGCAGGCACCCTATAGCTCTGTGCCCCTCCTCTCCACATCGAAAACAGTGTGTGCAGCGCTCAGTGTCTTGGGCGATACACTTTTGGCATTTTCCTTTCACTGCGGGTTTCAGTGCTGGCTGTTTAGGGACAGGTGCTGTGGGACTGGTGTTTACTGTATTTACCATTGGGGTTAGGGCCTTTTCTAAACTCTTGGTTAGGGAGGAGACCTGTGCCGTCAGCTCCTGGATAGCTACACGATTAGCTTGGACTTCAGTGTGCATTTTAATCGAGCTCTGATCTGTCTCTACCTGTGCTGCATTAACACTGGTGACTTTGTGTTTGTGGCTTTGTCCCAACCTACTCAATCTCTCTGTCTCTTCACTAACAAAATTTGCTATGAGCTCCAGGATGGAGTCATCTGTGACACTGGTGTTGGAGATGTGAGGTTTAAGGTCTCTCCTAACATAAGAGTATTTTTCATTCAAACCCTGATACAGTGAATGGATAAACACACCTTGTACCAACTTGTCGTCATAATGAAACCCACTACTGTTTTTAGATGCAACCAACACACGCTGTTTTAGCCCCATTAGTCTATACATAAACTGTTGTGGTGTTTCTTTGTCATTTTGCTTAGCATTACTCAGCTCCTGAAATAATTCAGTGCTGCTTTTCTCGCGTAGATGTGTCCTTAAGAGACGTTTTAACTCAGCTACAGTAAGGCTATCCTTGGTTACAAGCATATCTTTAAAGGTACCAGGCTTAATTATCTTAAACACCGTTCTGATAATCTCAGCCTCTGTGAACCCTTCATTTAGCCCTTCATCAAGCTGTTTGCACAAGTTATTGTAACTCAAATCAGAATCAAAATCAGAGATTTGACCACCATAAATCTTGTACTCTCTACGTGGCAACAGTGACGTAAGTTCAGTCAGTCTGACTAACCCTGGGTCAGGAACTACAGATGGTGATGTTGGATGGTTCTTCCCTGATGGTGCTGCAGCTCCAGTGGTCACAGGAACCACTATGACCGGATCATCGTCGGGTGACACCTCTGCATCCACTTCTCCAGCTGTTGTGGGCCGTTGTAGTTCAATGATGAGGTCACGGAAAGCAAGCAGGCGAGACATCCCCTGGTCCTCAAGGCTCTTCAGTTGTGGACTTCTCAGCGAGTCAACAATGAAGTCGAAGAGTTCCACTTCGGTCGATTCTGCGCCTGGCAAATCTTCTCCCACCTCATCCTTGAACGACTCAGCCAGCTTGTAAAGGACGTTTCTGCAGCGGGCAATGGTCAGCTGGCGAAGCTCTTGCTGGATTTCCCATCTCAGGTCATGTAGAGCAGACATGGCTGTGGTCTCCTGTAGTCAGTCGCTTAGGTCAATGGCTCAGGAACAGGTGGTCAGCATCCCTTGGTTCTTCAATGATTAGTGCCAGACCAGTAGGTGGCGCTAATCCCGGACGAGCCCCCAAAATTGTTGCTCCCCTGGGTAGCGGCCCAGGAGGAGGAAACGTGCATGTGGAAGTTAACTCTCCAACCTGTGATAGAGAATCAGCAAAACACGTTCGTTATTTCACACAAGGAGTTTTATTCTTCGTCCTCCAGTGCGTGAGTCTACTCTCTATCACTGTGCGACATGCGCCATCTATTGGTCGGCGTATGGAACTGCACTCAACTCACATGAGTTATAATGGAACCACGTGGATTACAAATGCATTGTAGAAAAATAAACAATTAAGGAATAACATAAAATTGTAGGGGTGCCTGTTTTTCTTAAATTTTCTTATCCAAATGTCTTTTTCACCTCTTACATAACTATTAACTATTTCCAACCCTCTACACCAGTGTTTTTACCAATTAGCAGTAGACATTGTGCCTGCTTTGCATTGGGAGGTGGACAGTCATTTCAATGAGGTGTGGCAGTGCACAATCTCATGTGCATCAGTATGGTGCATCTTATGCCAATGCACTTTTGATCAGGAAAAAGGAGGTCTGTTTTCAGAAGCACTTTGTTTAATGTTATTTCAGTGGCGTGTTTTGAAATTGCGCAGCTCCAGCGTTCACGAGGAAACAGTATGCGGTGTGATTTTGTTATTTTAATCGAGAGAGTTGTAACAGTCGTAATATAATCACCCATCATTTTATTTATATGATGATACACTAAATAGTTTTTTATTCCATCTGCATTCTCATTTGAATTGCAAACTTACTGTTGGAGTCTATAGATTAGGCATTAATGTGTAATTATTTTAGAGGAATAAATGAATGAATAAACAGGGAGCCTGCGTGCGTTCTGGTAAGGGTGTGGTGCACGGGAGAGGTGGTGGGATAGGCTGCTGTCAATCTGAAGATTTTGAGCTGCAGCTCATTTCTGTGAAAATGTTTTGTCCACTAATCTGTTGTGGGTAGAGTCATCATATCACATTAGGGCTGGGCGATATAATGAATATATTCATTGTTGTCACAATTTGTAGAGACAGGACCCAGGCGCAAGGCTTGACGTTTAACAGTTTTTATTTAGAGCTGGTCAAACCCTGGCCAGGTTGGGGGTCTAAATAATAACTCCGAAAGGCAGATGGGGATGGGCAAACAGGACATAAAATAAAACTTAAACAAGCAGGCAGAGACAGACGAACAGAAGCGTGTTGGTCACGCAGCATGACGTGAGGAACCTATGCGGGACACAAGCAGAAACTGGCATAAATAGACGATGAGCAATCAACACAACACAGAAAAGATGGGGAAACCAATCAGGACAGACAACAGAAACCTGGGGGAACAATGACGACAGGTATGGGGAAACAGGATTGGCGGGGCTGGACATACAATCACTGATAGGGGATCCTCATGAAGCATAATGACAGTAGACCGGGGAGACAAGACCAGGAAAACCAAGATAATAATAATAATAAAGAATAATAATAAACAACTGAAAACCGAGCAGGGACAAATCCTAAGGAACATGAGAGACATGATAAAGAAAGTAAACACAATAACCAAACAGAGCTGAGACAGGGAAAACAAAAACACATATAACAGAATCATGACTATATTAATAATAAATGCAGAAAATCCCAAAGTACAAGCTAAAAGCGAGAATATGGGTTGAGGCCCATGCCCTAAAGGCAAGAAATACAAACTCAGGATGAGGGCATGGGACCCAACTCACACCCTGACAGTACCCCCCCTTTTAAGGGGTGGCTTCTAGATAACCCTCAAAATACCACCAAAAAAAAAAAAAAAAACTCCCAGGGTGTGTGGTAGGGTTATAAGGTCAGGCGGGCTGAAACAAAGTCCAAAACAAACACACACACAAAGTCCAAAACAAAACAATATTGAAGTGGCTAACAAAATCCACGACTCCAAACTTAAACACAAAACTGGTCAGGTGGTCTACCGAAGTCGATGGGCCACTGGACTGAAGAACAGGGTGGATCTGGTGGCCTCCCAGAGTCCCTGGGCTACCAGATAATGGGACAAAATGGTTCAGGAGGTTTACCTATGTCCATCATCATCATCATAGCAGTCTGTCGTGGGCGACAATGACTGTTTCATTTAGGTCTGATCAGATTCCTTCACGCAGCTCTGTCCTTATCCTTCCACTGCCAGGAACTCCTGTCTATATCAACTTCTTCATGTTTCTTTTTACAGTGTCTTTAACCCTTTAATTGTCCTAGGCGCCATGTGGCACCTGGGGCAACGCAAGGCAACTCAAGGCCCCTAGTGGTCAAGAGTGGTAAAAAATTTTTGTCAATAAAATAGTTCAGCTTTCCAAGGCTATAATTGAAAGTTACAAGAGATAATGGCTTACTGTCAATTAGAAAGATGTAGAATATGATCCAAAGTTTCAGATAGGAATACATTTACGCATCTAATTTGCATAATGCAAATTAGATTGCAGCTATATAAATTACATAACTCAGTCAAAAGTGGACACATTTACACAAAGAATGGTCTGGTTTTTTTGATGCCGTTTTGTTTACAGGGGTATGTTTTTTTATCTAATCTTCAAAGTATATGAACCAGAAAATAAATAAAATGTAAAAAAAAAAAAAAACATAAATTCGTGACTTACCGGTGGCAAATGGGGGGTGCTTGCTCGCCCACGTGACCAGTCCATTTTTGTCCATCATGGCCAATGTTTTGCGTTTACTTGGTAATTTACACCCGCTTACAAATCTACAAACCCTTATGATTATCCCAAGTGAATTTCATTTGTATTACGCCGCTATTTTTCCTGTATGGTGCATTTTTCCTGTGGGAATCCATGTCGCTTGTGGGCGCCGCCATCTTGGTAATGGGAGCTCAGTTTTTCGTCCATCATGGCCGCTGTTTCACATTTACTTAGTAATTTACACCTGCTTACACATCTACAAGCTCTTATGATTATCCCATGTGAATTTTGTTTGTATTACATGGCTATTTTCACCGTTTCATGCAGTTTCAGTCATCATCGCTGCCGCGAAGACCAATCATGGCGGCATCCACATTGGTGTGTGTGAGCTCAAAGCAGAAAAAGGAATAATAATAATGAGGATTTCTTCTTCTTTGCTATATTCCATCTCAACCATGATTCCTTCGGCGCATGTCTGCCACCTTCTAAACTGTCAGATCAATACAGATTAGTACAAATTCTCAGTATAGCTGGGGAAGTCAATAAGTTGACATGTGCAGTTGCTGCACTGTGCCACTGGGGGCACGTGGCCCGTCCATTTAATGTGGACAGTTAAAGGGTTAAATCTGAGCCTTGGTCTACCCTGATTGCGTTTTTCCCTACCATAACTGTGAGTAGAGTAACTGCCGAGGAAGACACTGGTGGTCCATCCTTTCAACATGTCCGAGCCATCTCAGGTTCATCTGTATTAGCATGTCCTCCATTGATGGTAGACCAGCTCGTTTCAACACTTCTATGTTGGTTATCTTGTCTTTCCATGAGATGTTCATTATGGCTCGAAGGTGTCTCATCATGTATGCATGGAGTTTCTTTACCTGCACTCTGTAGACAGTCCAAGTTTCAGCACCGTACAATAGAGTAGCCAATACTATTGCTCTGTACACTCTGCATTTCACACAGACACATGTCGATTGTTCCAAGGTCTATCCCTCAATTTTCCAAACACAGCACTTGCTCTTCCCATTCTGAGAGATAGTTCATCCTCCAGCCTAGCATTCTCTGAAACAGTACTCCCTAGATACTTGAAAGTCTTGGACTTGACTAGTGGCTCTGTACCAATGCTGATTTCTTCTGGTAGTGATGTTGATAACTGGAACTTTGGTGGTTGATAAAGGCACTCTGTCTTCTTGATGTTGATTTTGAGACTGAATTGGCTAGCTGCTCTTGCAAATTTCTCCACTAAAGATTGCATATCTTCCACACTGTGTGCAACTAGAGCACTTGTCGTGAAACAGTATCGAAGGCTTTACTGAAGTCTATGAAGACTACATAAAACGGCATGTTTTTGTTTGATACACTTTTCTTGAACCTGTTTCAAGCAGAAAATCATGTCCATTGTGCTTCTTCCACTTCTAAAGCCACAATGGGTTTCCAGTAGTACATTCTGTGAGATGTGTTCATTGAGTCTGTTCAGTAAAACACGTGAGAGAATCTTACCAACAGTGGCTAGCAGTGATATACCTCGGTAATTTCTATATTGACGAGGATGCCATGCCCCAATAAGAGGCGGTGTCCCTTAAATAAACTGGGACTGATCAACAGAAATTACAAAAAGGTGTGAACAATGAACAGAGTGGGGCAAAATCAGGCTGAGCAGAAAGGAAACTGAAGACTCTGTCAAAATAAGACTGAACCAAACAGGAGATTGTGACAGGAATAACGACAGTCAAATAATAATAATAATAATAATAATAATAATAATAATAATAATAATAATAATAATAATAATAATAATAAAGACTGAATAATAAAAATGATAATAATACAGCCAATGACTAAGAATATGGCAGGGATGAACAGACAATCACAGACAGGGGATACACATGAAACATAATGACAATGGATCAGGGGAGACAAGACCAAGAAAACTAGGATAATAACAGTAATAAATAATAAAGACCAAACTGAGAACCGAGCAGGGAACAAATCCTATGGAACACAAAAGCAGACCAAACAATGAAGTTACATATTGTTGTGAAGAATTTTCTCTGACATAAGTTTTCATTTTATTTTATTATTCAGCTTTGTCATAAGTGAAATGAATATACAGTGGTGTGAAAAAGTGTTTGCTGCCTCCTGGTTTCTCATTTTTCTGTATGTTTGTCACACTTAAATGTTTCAGATCATCAAACAAATGATAAATATAAAAATATTAAATTTAAGGTATTTAAATATTAAATACCTCTCCTTCTCTGGAGAGGTGCACATCGGGTGATGCAGGGGGGTATTGCATCACTGCTGCACGATGCCATCGCAGCTGCGTTGCATCGATGCTAGTGCATAAATCCAACTTAATTCTTAAGACATTTCCCCTCATAAGTGCAAGTAAAGTTTCACCTGAGAACAATTAATCAATTTAACACATATTTACAAAAATCAAGTAGAAATGTACAGTATAAAATCTGCTTGGCGTAATGATAACTAGTTCAACACTTTTCCATGTAATGACCCAAGCAATGAACACATGCCAAACTGTTTTCGGGTGAAGGACTATTCAACAGAAAACCTGTTTAATGTATATGTACTGGCTTGAGAATAGCAGATGATAATGTCAAAAACAACCCACAATTGTGCACAAGCAGCAGCATAATGTACATAGCCATTTGCCGTATGTTTAAAACAATGAGAAATTGCTTTTATAATGAGCACAAGTTACTAGGTGATGTGGAGGTTGAACTAATTGTTTTGAGAATTTTTATGCTGTTCTGAGAAATGCACCAAAGCGACTGAGAACAGCTGTAAAGATGATAGGAAAATCTGTGTGAACATCAACCAACAGTGCTATGGCTGCTATGGAGTTACAGTAACTGGGGACTGTGGCTTTTGCTGCTATTTTCTTTAAATTCTAGTCACTCCACTAGACGTCCCTGTTCTCACCTGGTTCACTATTCTACCACTGATAATAGGTCTTGCCTCTGTAGCGTTGGCCTTGGGTTCCAATCTATAAAATCATTCTTTGCTGAAGAAAAATTGTTTCAACTCAAAAGTCTGGTCATGAACTGCTTCTCTCACCCAAGGACCAGAGCTGTAACACTATCCATCAGCCATAAAGTGGAAGTTAATTCCTTATCCAGGAAGGAATGCCCCAAATTGACAGATTTATGATTGATTTATGATTTTATGATTAATATAATTCAGACTTAGAAGTCAAGATTCACAGTGCCATCTGGTGGACGAAAAAGGAATATATATATTTTTTTCTCTTTGCAGTGGAATTTATGCATTATAGACAAATAAATTAATTCATATTCTTTCTCTCAAGACAGTATCCGCTACTGAAGACATGGTTGAACTCTTTGGATGGACAATTGTGGTGAAATGTTTTTATTGATATGATTTAACATGTGTTGCTTTATTTTCAGGAAGAAATACATTTTTCCATGCTTACTATCACAAATTAATTAGTTACAATGTAGAGATATTGTATGTTCCCTTATTATTGAGTAGAATATCTTTGTCACTAAAGTTTAAGGAATTTATGCTTTATTCAGCAACATATGTGTCTTGGGGGGGGGGCGTGTCTCACTTCTCATATCAAATCTCTTTCCCCTCCTCTCTTTGCTCTTTGGGAGGCCATAGGTGGACTTTATCTGACCAATAGATCTCCAAGCTTCACTGCATCTCCTTTTTAGGTCGAGTTTATGACTTCTGTTGAATAGGAAGCTCCGATGTAATTGGTTCAGCTCAGTTTCATGAAATTCAGTGAGATTCTGCCACACCTGAGAAAAACTTGCTTTTTGTTTCCTTTGTTCAGTTTTGGGGCATTGGTCAGGCTGTAAGGAGCCTTTTCTGCTCTTCCATTTTAACAGTTTTTTTAAGTAGGCCCAGAGTCTTCCAGGCTCTGTGAAAATCCTTTTTTTCTTTTCTTTAAAATTCACTTTCCCTTATTTTAATCATTTTCTTTAAATTACCGTGTAAGAAGATTTTGTTTGATTTTTTTCTAAGCTTATACCAACTCATTCAAGCCACATACATCAGAAGAAATGGATCTGTGGCGTGTTTTTGTCTCAATTTGACTTTCTGATCGGACTTTGTACAATAAATAAACTCCTTCTTCAGTGTGTAAGAGAAGACCGCAGCCAGCCTGGTGACGAACCAGCCCCTTTGTGATCTCAGGAGTAGGCCATAACAGTGGTAAAGAGCCTGTATGTCAGTCTTCCAACAGAACCCACGTCGGTCCAGTTGAAACAGAATAGAATGGACCGCCTGCTACCCACTGGGACACAATGATTCTGCTTGTCTGATGGTCTGTTGTTTAATTTAAACTTAATTCTTCAGAATATTCCTGGTATAAAGTTCTTTTAACTTAATTTCATGCAAACCTCCATCAGAATTACAAAATGCATTTCGTCTTTTCATTAATTTATGTTCTTTTTCAGAGTAACACAAATTTTCCATTTTTCTAGATAGTTTACTCATCATTTTCTTCATAAAATTGCATCCACTTTTCTTGACCAATGCTATTTTATGGTTAAACTATGCTTCATTTGTTTCTACAAATGCTTGATTCACAAGTAACTCAGTAATAGTCTATGGTGCCCATAATACATATTGAATTCTCTGTTTTAAAGTTATCCAAATATGTTAACCTATTCTGGCATTTCTTATTAAACTACTGAAAGACATATGGGAGTTATTGTATGATTTCACGTCCATCTTCTTGATTATCAGCAGACAAGAACTCACAAGGGCTTTTTTTTTCAAGACTCATTCATAACTCGTACAAATAAAGAATTGTTAATAAAACTGTCCATTATCTGGACTGGTGCCCTACGAGGATATGGTTGTGTAATAGTAGGAAATTAGTAGGAAACATCCCTAATCACATTCATATTTACATTAATACTTGTACCAACAATAAAACACCTATAAAACCCATAAATCCACTACATTTTATAATGGTGCCACCGTTTAAGGCTCTGCTAGGATCTAGAAATGGACATGAAATTATGATTTCACAAGCTGTGTTTGTATAGCCAAATCTCATCTGTTGCACAGTAAAACTTTGTTTTTTATCTGTATCTAACTGGCTGCTCAGCCAGTGTTTAACCCCCCTTATCTTCTAAGCCAGGTCTCTGTGTGACAAACACAAAAGGGAGGAGATGATTCCCCCCCCCCCACCATCTGCCTGAGCCTAGCAGTATCTGTGTGTGGGAGTGCAGAGAAGGGAGGAGGGAATTTGCTCCCAAAGTGCCACTAATACACAGACTGTTGTTTTTTGTTTTTTTTAAGCATGCTAAAGTTGAAAAAGCATTGACACACACTGAATTAATTAAAATAAGCCCTGAAAAGATGGAAGCGCCATGAAATCTGATCCATTTTTGTTAATTCAACTTGTTCAGTGGGAATTCCCGGTGGGATAATCTGAATTAACCATTATTTTCTTTAACCTCAGTGGTAAAGCAGTGGAATTAGCTACTTCACGCTGAACAACAGTAAGAAAAGTTACTGAGAGGAAATTGTTGAGGCAATAGTGCTGAATCGCACGCAAAGTTAAAATTATAAGATTATTCTTGCATGGGTGAAAACCGAATTAAAGAGAGACAAATTTTCCTGTTTTCTTAAAGAAACAAAGCAATGTGTGGTCAGCGGGCCACGTTCACATCCCACATGACTGAATTGCCACGTGCACATCCCATTCTGCTTATGGGAGGTGCACATGTGCAGATTGAGCAGTGCAACTGCCATTTTACAAACTGCCATTCTGAGTCATCCTGGCATCCATTTTGGAGCTGAGACAAGCCACCCCAAGCGACGTCACTGTGTCTCCTTCTCTTTGAGTGCAGAAGGAACTGCCCCCATCTTGTAGTCAACCATAAGAACTGCTTCTTATGGTTGAAGGAACGACTATAAAATCACATCTGCAACTTTTAATCTGTTAAGCCAATTTCGAACCAAACCGAGCATCCAAACTAACTTCAAAGCAATCCATATTATTCAGAGTAACCTAAATTCAAAACAAATTTAAAGTTTCTATGCCAAATGCAGCGAAAAGGAAATTTTTTTTGGCTCTTGAAGGTTTATTGTCACTGGTGGATCATTGGCCCAATGAATACTAAAAGTGCATGAAGCATACACTTTGTATTTAATCACTTATGTTAACCACACATTTCAATCTTTAAAGTTAAAACAACATATATTTACACATTTAAAGCAACAACTGCAAACTGTTGAAGTTATATATGTGTGTTTTAAGCTGCATTATTTGATCCCTTCCTCAGAAAGCCCAGTTCAACTTAAGGAGTTGAATAAATGACAATATTTATTCAAAAGTTAGCTAATATTTTCCTTTTCTCCACAGGAGAAAAGGAAAATATTAGCTAACTCCCTACTTATCACCAGGATTTAAAACAGAAAAGTCAAAAGGTGGTGTCATGCCCTGAACGCTCTTTCTCTGCGTTCAGGTTGTCCAGTGTCGCTCCTGCTCCGGGGTAGTCCATGCCGGGTCTTCCATGGCCCGCTCTTTGACAGCGCCCAGCTGATTGCCAGCTGTCTGTTCAGCTGCGCTGGGACAGCTGTCTCCCATTCCCAATCATCTCCCCCATTTAAGCGAGCAGCCGAGAGTTACTCGTCGCTGCGACCTCGCTATGGGAAGACGTTCCTTGTGTTTCCCACGACTGTTAGCTCCTACGACTAGCTTCAGTCCGCCGTTACCTCGGCGCTTCACCCAAAGTAAGTGTTGCGACTCGGCGTGTATTTTTCCCTCGCCGCCTCTCTAGCCTTTCTCCCTGGGTGATATGTTACCCTTAGTTCTGTGTGTGTTTTAGCCCCACGTGGCTCTTTACTTTTCTGTTCGTTATTTAGTGTAGTGTGTGCTTTGTTAATAAACTACGCTAACTCACTGGTCGCCCTCGTATCTCCTTTCCTGGCTCGTGAGAGCCAGAGTTATTACAGTAGGTCGCAGCCCTAGTGAGACGGCCACGACCGTGAGTTGGCTGTAAGGACTTGACGCCTTTTTTTCTCTTCCTCTGGGTACGGGCGAGCCAGTATCATGTCTCCCTCCAAGAGACTCATGCGGCACCCAGGCCACGATCTCTCGGAGACTCTGGACCTTGTGGACGGAACGTTGTTCACCACGGACCTCTACGATGCCCCCAGCGAGATACGCTGGCGCCTGGAGCTCGCCGAGGGTATGCTTAACTGCTTTTCTCGCTACTTCCTTCTCCCCGAGGTTAAGGC
This sequence comes from Pholidichthys leucotaenia, assembly GCA_020510985.1. Taxonomy (NCBI): domain Eukaryota; kingdom Metazoa; phylum Chordata; class Actinopteri; order Cichliformes; family Pholidichthyidae; genus Pholidichthys; species Pholidichthys leucotaenia. The sequence goes on along the minus strand of CM035836.1, from coordinate 275,710,052 downwards.
GAGGAGGGCAGACATCTCTGTGGCCTGGGAGAGGCTCCGTAGGCTGGAGGAGAACTCCGGCAGGAAGCCGAGGACAGGACGCCTTCGCTCCTCGCTTCGGAATCCCGCTCCTGCCGCCGATCCAGTCCAGGAGTTCGCCTCACCCAGGGGTGATCCCCAGGATAGAGTGACGTCAACCGGGTTTCCCCCGGAGAAGATGAGAGTGACAGCGATGCGCATTGCGGATCGAGTGGCAGCCGCTTCTTCCGCCGCCGTTCCCCCCGTAGCCATGAAGAACGTGATTGCGGCGGTCAGGCTGGTCGAGAAGAACCCGGAGCTGAACGATTATCCGGAATACGCTGACCTGTTGGCTTCGCTCATCGCACAGGAGCGGCGTTTTCCCGACCTCACGTTCAGAAGACGTCGCTCCCAAATTCCCCACTCATCTCAGCAAGAGTCCCGTCCGGATCCCGCTCCAGGAAACCACACGAATTCCGCCTCCCAGCCTGCTGTTGCTCCCGTGTCTCGCCGAAGAAGTGAATCAGCTGCTCCCGCTCCTGGGCCCGCTCTCCCTGCTGTCCCGTCAGCTTTGGGCCCCCAGCTCTCCTCAGCTGTTTCACCCCCCTCTTCGTCATTCACTCCGGCCGCTGGGAGAAGCGCAAATTCATCTCCAGGTGTTCCAGGTCCCGATCCGGTGCGGGTAGCACCGCCTCATCTGTCCGGGGGGTTCCCCACTTCTATCCGGTTGGGAGAAGAGAGACTCGAGTCCCTTGTAGCGGGTTCCACCGGCCCTCCGGGAATCAGGCAAGTGTCCTTTCATTCTCCTCCCATTATGAGTGAATTGCCTTGTTTGATTCCTGGGGGAGGAGTTCAGGGTTCACAGTCCCCTGAGCTCTCTCCTCCCGCTGCAAAAACTGAATATGAACCTGCGTCCTCTGTGTCTCTTCCCCTTGAGTGTGCCCCGGTGCCAGGTGTACACCGCTGCGCGAGGAGGAGGCGGCCTGCGGCCCTGGAGGGTTTTGCCCCAGCCCCGCAGCCACGTTATGGGCAGAGGAGAAGGTCGAACTGCCTGTTGGAGCCAGCGCCGACGATTAAGCGTCCCCGGGTCTCCACGGAGGAATGGTTCGGCCCAGCAGAGTCCAGATCTCCTGCCTCCACGCCAGGTGGGCTGTCGACGCGGTCTTCGGCGTTTGGAGGTCGTTTGACTGTGGAAACCATCATGCCGGCTGCGGAGCCATTCGCAGTCGAGTTGGAGCCGGAGGACGGAGTCCTGCACGCTGAGCCCGGAGCATCGAAGTCCTGGATGGCGGTAGAACCCGAGATCAGGCAAGTGCTCTATTTTGTTTTTCTCTTCTCTATTCTGGAGCATTATTGCCTGTCTCTCGGGGGGGTGGGCCGGGTGCAGCCGTCTGCTGCGCTCGAGCCTGTTCCGCCGGGCTCTGCCGCTGCCAGTGATCCTGATCCCGGTTCCTTTTGTCCCTCTGAGCCTCTCCCCAGGGCCATCGGGAGTGCTGTCTCGGTCCAGCTGGAGTCCACCGGGAGTGCTGTCTCGGTCCAGCTGGAGTCCACCGGGAGTGTTTCGCCGGTCCAGCTGGAGTCCACCGGGAGTGTTTCGCCGGTCCAGCTGGGGTCCACCAGGAGTGTTTCGCCGGTCCAGCTGGGGTCCACCGGGAGTGTTTCGCCGGCCCGATCGGGGTCCACCGGGTGTGTTTCGCCGGCCCGATCGGGGTCCACCGGGGGTGCTGCGCCGGCCCGATCGGGGTCCACCGGGGGTGCTGCGCCGGTCCGGGTAACAGTTAGTGTGGGAGCTGGAGGATTGTGTTCGCCTGACATCAGGCTGACTTCGTCCCTTGCCTCCATCATTTCTCCTCCTGCCGCTGTTGGGGTTCCTCTCACCCGGGCCAGTTTCCCCCTACCCTTGTTGCCATTAGATGGCAGGCTAACTTTGCCCCTGGCCTCCATCTCTTCTCCCCCTACTACTGTGGGGTTTTTCTCACCTGGGTCAGTTTCCTCCTGCCTTTTCCCTCAGGGAGGAAGCTGCACCAAGACTTCTCCCTCAGCTCTCCGTGGTCTGAGGTCACGGGACGACCGCCTGGGAAGCCATCTGGCTGGTTCGGTGTTCTGGGTCGGCCTCCGGAGAAACTGTGTCTCCTAGCCTGGGACTCGGGTAGGCCACCCGAACTGGTGTTGTGGTTCCTGGCCTGGTGGAGTTCGGGCCGCCCGCCGGACAAGCTCTCATCGCCTGCTCCACCTGCTGTCGTTCCTGACATTGTCTGACTGTATATAGCCTTGTATTTCGTATGCCTTCCATTATTTAGTTTCATTCAGGACATCAAGGAACTTTCTTTGCTAGAGTCCTTATTGTGATGTCATTTCAACGAAGAATTTTTCCTTAGACAATTTTCTATGTTTTACGGTCCCTGTATGGATCCTTATTTTAATCTGTCCTTTAAGTTGCTTCCGCCTCACATTGCCTGGCCTTATTCAGAATAGTTTGTTCTTCTGCATTTATATCCTCCTCCAGACTGTTTGATTTTCTGTGTTGCGTTAATTCATGTTTGAGGAGTTGATTTTTTTTTTTTTTTGTATCCTTATACCAGTTAGCGGCCTCAGGCTTTGTTTTTAGGTCTTGTGCCCGGTTTGTCCCTTTATACTTTCTGTTTTTGGCCGGGGTTACATGTGTAGTCTTCTGCAACTTTATGTTTACTGAGTTTTGTAGTCTTTTTGGTCGCCGGGACATGAGTTTTGCATTGTCCTCGCCCTGAGTTGTTGTGAACCTTTTTTTTTTTTTTCTCCATGATTATGTCGTTGTTTTTCTGCAGGTTGTTCTCCCCACCTCCTGTGGTCACCTGCACAGACCGTCTGGCCTCTGCAGAGGAGGGGGTGATGGTTTTCTTTTGTGTTTGAAATTATTGTGGTATCTGACCCTATACTGTATCTAGGTTTTTTTTTTTTTCCTTCCCTGCCTCCTTTGTCTGGTCCCTCCCTTTCTCCCAGATCTGGCCCCCACCGCCCTCCCTGGTCTTCCCTCGGAGGGGGGGGGGGGGTTAGCCCGCTCCAGGAGGCGCGGCTCGGGGGAGGAGTACTGTCACGCCCTGAACGCTCTTTCTCTGCGTTCAGGTTGTCCAGTGTCGCTCCTGCTCCGGGGTAGTCCGTGCCGGGTCTTCCATGGCCCGCTCTTTGACAGCGCCCAGCTGATTGCCAGCTGTCTGTTCAGCTGCGCTGGGACAGCTGTCTCCCATTCCCAATCATCTCCCCCATTTAAGCGAGCAGCCGAGAGTTACTCGTCGCTGCGACCTCGCTATGGGAAGATGTTCCTTGTGTTTCCCACGACTGTTAGCTCCTACGACTAGCTTCAGTCCGCCGTTACCTCGGCGCTTCACCCAAAGTAAGTGTTGCGACTCGGCGTGTATTTTTCCCTCGCCGCCTCTCTAGCCTTTCTCCCTGGGTGATATGTTACCCTTAGTTCTGTGTGTGTTTTAGCCCCACGTGGCTCTTTACTTTTCTGTTCGTTATTTAGTGTAGTGTGTGCTTTGTTAATAAACTACGCTAACTCACTGGTCGCCCTCGTATCTCCTTTCCTGGCTCGTGAGGGCCAGAGTTATTACAGGTGGAAACATTAATTATTCTGCAAATAAAAACTTTATAGATAACAATCAAGTCAATCACCATTGGCTTTAATCCTAAGAAATTCCTGGTGACAATACACAAAAACAATTCACTTAAGTTTCGTTATCTGTAAATATTGAAACATTTAAAGCTTCAAATGAAAATATGCTTTAACAATAAAAACAAAAGTCAACCTTAACTTAAAAAGAAAGTGAAAATTTATACCATTAAATCTCTAAAGCATTTAACCTTTTCTATTTTTTGTTGTTCCCTTTTTGAAAATAAAATCATCACTTTTAAAGTGGCATTCAACAAAATTCCAAAGCTAGTTATTGATGACAATTCCAATACTATGCTTTGAAAATTTAAGTAATGAAGTCAATCCACACAAATTTTAAACTACAAATCAAAATACAGTTTCAACAAACAAATAAATTAACACATCTTCAGATTTCTACAGTAATTCCAAAATTCTACCTCCCTTCTTACAAGCCTGTAAGTTGGAATAAGTTCTAAAAGAGCTTATAACTACCACTAATATAAAATAACAATCAAGGTTAACCCTTGACAAACAAATTTAGCTACAATCAACAAGTTGATTTTATGCTAGCTAGCAAACAATGCTAAAACATGGCGGGTCTACGAACAACCGACAAATTTACCAAACTGGATGACCTTCAAGCAACTCTGGAAGAATGGACTTCTGATTTTATATTTAGCTTCACAATACGGGGCAAGAGAAGTGTGATATCCTACCGTGTAGCAATGATCACACTTGAGTTATTTCTTTGGCTAACTCTGCCGTTTATTCTGCAACACACATAATATGACTGAACATGGATTCTGCGCGGGGTTTTCACACTCTTATTCTAATATGTCCCCTTAATAGTAGTGCTGAACAATACAGGTAGTTCCCCCTAGAGGCATGTGCCAGTAATGTTTTGAATTAGACTTGCAGTCTACCACATCCCTCCCCTCTAGATTAAACTACTTTTAATTACACTAGCCAATTATGCTAGACATCCTGGAACTCCCATTTAACCCTAAACAATCACAGTTACTTTTAACTTCTTAAACACATGTGCCATACACATAATTTCTTTCTCTCTTTTTTTTTTTTTTTTTTTACATGTATAACACACATAACAGTCTAACTGGGGATTTGGTTTGACTACCGCATCCCAGTGAGGTTCCAGGACGCATTCTTGTCCTGTGGCTGGGGAACTCACTACTGACTAAGTATAGTCCTTCAAGTAGTCTGGAGCTTTCCTAGCTCGCTGAGATCTTCTCACGGCGGGTGAGCCAACTGCAGGTGAAGACTCAGACTGCTCCACTGTTTCGGCTGCTGCAGTGCTGCCCGTAGAATCTGCAGAGACGGTTACCTCAGGTTTCACCTGAAGTGGTGGTTCATTGATGCTCTCCTCAGGATGGGTGTCAGACAACACCTCGGGTGCCATCGGCAGGGGAATGGAGCTCCTACCACGAACTTGGTCGATGTGTCGCCTCACCACTTGTCCATGACCTAATGTCACCTTGAATGACACAGGGCCTGTCTTTTCTGTTATTTCTCCTGGTACCCAGGCTGGTCCTGAGCCAAAGTTGCGGGTGTAGACCACGTCTCCTTCTCTCAGTATTCTCTCTCTAGCATGCATGTCATGATAACCTTTTTGTTTCTCTTGTTTATCATGCACTTTGTTTCTGAAGTCTGGATGTATTAAGTCAAATGTTGACCTCAACTTCCTTCCACACAACAGCTCAGCTGGTGACTTGCCAGTTGTAGATTGGGGTGTTATTCGATAGCTGAATAGAGCTCTCGACATTCGGGTTTCAATAGAGTCTCCTGTCATCTTTGTCATGAGTGACTTGAACGTCTGCACGGCCCTCTCGGCTAAGCCGTTAGAAGAAGGATGGTATGGCGCAGTCGTGATGTGACGTATGCCATTCTTTTCAGAAAACTCTTGGAACTGTTCACTCGTAAAACATGTACCGTTATCTGATACTATGATTTCAGGTAGCCCATGTTGGCTGAAACTCTTTCTAAGACATTCAATGGTAACAGTAGAAGTAGAGCTACTCACAGAATATGCATCGATCCACTTTGAGTATGCGTCAACTATGATCAGGAACATTCTTCCCATCCATGGACCTGCGTAGTCAATGTGAATTCTTCTCCATGGTTTATCTGGAACTTCCCAGGGATGTAGTGGGGCTGCTGGAGGACTGTTCCTGTTCTCCTGGCATGCCGCACATGACTTCACAAGCGCCTCCACCTCTGCATCCATGTTGGGCCACCACATGTAACTCCTCGCCAACGCTTTCATGCGAGTGATGCCAGGGTGTGCTTGGTGTAGTTGTTGCAGTAAGGCATTCCTACCAGGTGGTGGAACAACCACGCGTCCTCCCCACAGGATACAACCTTCCTGGGTGCTGAGCTCATCCTGTCGTCGGGCATAGGGAATGAACTCAGGACTGTTCATCTTCGGCCATCCTCTCAAGATGTATTCTCGCACTCTTGCTAGAACAGGGTCTTTGTCTGTCCACTTCTTTATTTGTTGTGCGTTCACCAGGGGCACGCCGATATCTTCAAACAATAGCACTCTCTCCTCCTCCTCAGGCGTGCTGTCTCTTCCTCCATCCAAGGGTAGCCTACTCATCGCGTCAGCATTCGTATGGTCCCGTCCGGCTTTGTAAACGATGGTGTACTCATACGCTGCTAATGTAACGGCCCATCTCTGAATTCTCTGAGATGTCATCTGGGGTATGGCTCTCATTTCACTGAACAGTGAAATTAGTGGCTTGTGGTCAGTCACTATAGCGAACTGTCTCCCGTACAGGTATTTGTGGAATTTTTTTACACCAAATACTACTGCAAGGCCCTCCTTGTCTAGCTGGGAGTAGTTTTTCTCAGCTGCACTAAGAGTTCTTGAGACGAACCCTATGGGTCTCTCTGAGCCATCCTCCATACGATGAGAGAGTACAGCACCCACACCGTAGGGTGATGCGTCACACGCCAGGATGAGTGGTTTGTTTGAATCATAGTGCACTAACACACTACAGGATTGAAGTAGCGCTTTGGACTCTTCAAACGCCTTCTGCTGCTTGACCCCCCATGACCATTTTTCTTCCTTCTTAAGTAAGGTATGTAGTGGTGCCAGCAGCGTGGAGAGCTTTGGGAGGAACCTATGGTAATAGTTCAACAAGCCCAGGTAGGCTTTTAACTCAGTAACATTTTGTGGCTCAGGTGCCTCCGCAATGGCTTCCACTTTGTCTGTTAGAGGGTGTAGACCACTGGCGTTGATCTTGTGGCCTAGGAACACCACCTCTTTTCCCATGAACTCACACTTGCTTCTTTTCAACCTCAGACCGCTTTTCTCCAACCGTTGAAGCACTTCCTTCAGCGTTTTCAGATGTTCTTGTTCATTTGGTCCTGTACAAAGGATGTCATCCAAATAAACGGCAACATTCGGAATTCCACCTAGGATGCCCTCCATAGTTCTCTGGAATATAGCAGGACTGGAAGCTACTCCAAATGGTAAGCGTGTGTAGGTATATAAGCCTTTGTGTGTATTGATGGTTACATACTTTCTTGATTCTTCTTCCAGGACTACTTGTTGGTAGGCGTGACTCATGTCTAATTTCGTGAAGTGTCGGCCGCCGTTCAGCTGTGCGAAGAGGTCCTCCACTTTAGGAATTGGATACTGATCCACCCGTGATGCTCGATTGACAGTGAGTTTGTAATCTCCACATATTCTAATGGAGCCATCCGGCTTTCTCACTGGGACTATGGGCGCCGCCCATTCTGCAACCTGCACTGGCTCAATGATCTTGTCATCCAGCAGCCTCTGTAGCTCGCTTTCGACCAGTGGCTTGACTGCATAGGGCACCGGTCGGGGTTTGCAGAATCGTGGTTGGGCCTCCTTGTCCACATTAATCTTTGCAGTGACACCTTTTAGCTGTCCTACGCCTTCTTTGAACACCTCAGCGTGTCTTTCGAGGATCTCCTCCAGCTGCAATTTGGGCTGAGATTCCACTTTATTCACCAACTGATCCATCATGGCCAGTTCTTGTAGCCAACTTCGCCCTAGTAGATTTGGTCCTTCGCTCCCAACTACTACTACAGGTAAGTCCTTTTCTTTGTTTTCGTGTTGCACCTTCACTTGTGCCATGCCTAGCACGTCTAGCTTCTCTCCTGTGTATGTTTTTAATTTTAATGAACAGGGATTTAATTCTGCTGTGTCTGTTTTCTTCCACAGTTGTGTATATTGCTGTTTACTTAATATGGTTACTCCACAGCCTGTATCAACTTCAAATGTTACTTTCATTCCATTAACATTCATGGTACGCGTGATGGGCGCTACCTTGGTCAGCTCCTCTGACGTGTTGTAAATTGTGTGAAAACCCATGTCTTCTGTATCACTTTCTCCCTCCCCTCTCAGTTGATTCGCTCGCTGTTCCTTTCCTGGGCCCTTGTTTTCATACTTTTGCCCATTAACTGTCGCTTTCAGCACCTGTGCGCTGTCCACCTTTATTCTACATGCTTTCTTAATGTGCCCTCGCTTGCCACAATTATGACACAGCTCAGTGGCAAATTTGCACTCGGCGGCATTGTGCTGGCCTTTGCAGCGATAACAACTGGGGAATTTGTGCTGAGTTTTGTCAGTCAACACTTTGTGGACACCTACTTGGGTCTTAGGCACACGAACATGCGTTGCTGTGTCCTCTGTTAGCTTCCCTTGCATCTCTCTCACATCTTTAGATGCTGTTTCCATCGCTTGGCATAATTCCAAAGCCTTCGCAAAAGTGAGTTTTGTTTCAGATAAAAGTCGCCGTTGCATTCGGTCATCATTCACTCCACACACAAGTCTGTCTCTTAACATTTCTTCCAATGAGTCTTTGTAATCACAGTGCAGTGTTAATTTCTTCAATTCTGCCACATACTCTGCTATGGACTCAGTGTTCCTCCTTATGCGTGAATTAAATTTGAATCGTTGCACGATTTCACTCGGTTTGGGGCTGAAGTGCTTCTGAAGCTCCGCAGTAATCTGGTCGTACGTTTTATCTTTCGGTAATGCAGGGCTTATTAAATTTCTCAACAAGCTGTAAGTAGTTGCACCAACTCCACTCAACAGTACAGCCTTCCTTTTGTCTGGCTCCTCAATGTCATTAGCTTGGAAGAAAAAGTCCAACATTTCACCATATTCTTCCCATGACTGAGTCGAGTTATCAAAAGGGGTTACCGTTCCGATTACAGCCGCCATTGCTCGTCGTGGTGGGGAAACCTCGTTTTTCCTCCTCTGAACTTGCACTCGAACTACTGGAGTCACTTGAGTTCGCCACACTCGCAATGTTCTCTGTTTCTCGCCGCTGATTTTTTTCTTTTAATCCTCGTCGCCAATTGTGTGATATCCTACCGTGTAGCAATGATCACACTTGAGTTATTTCTTTGGCTAACTCTGCCGTTTATTCTGCAACACACATAATATGACTGAACATGGATTCTGCGCGGGGTTTTCACACTCTTATTCTAATATGTCCCCTTAATAGTAGTGCTGAACAATACAGGTAGTTCCCCCTAGAGGCATGTGCCAGTAATGTTTTGAATTAGACTTGCAGTCTACCACAAGAAGAAAGCCCGAAGATCTGAAGCAACTCACCGAAGAACTTTTGGATGATTATGCAGAAAGCCCACCAAGAAGAATCTCCGCAGCACATTGGGAAAGTTCGCGATAGCATTAGTAACAAGATTAAAAGTAGCTGAAGCTAAAGTGTTATGTGCCAAGAATGATCTAAGGAATCAACAATCAACAGCCCTCTCTCTCCAGGAAGAAAGCAAATCATTAAGGAAGAAATTGTAACAATCTCAAAATGAAAATGATGATACTCAAGCTCAACTTGATAACGCTTTACAAGATTTAAAACAGGCAAAACCAGAAATGCGACGGTTGACTCATGACAACAACTTCCTTCGCCAAGAGAACAGTGAACTTGAAGATGCCCTTCAGGACATGAAGAAGGAACTCAGAAGAGCTGAAGGTCAACTTGAAAACGTGAAGTCTTACTACAAGGAATGTCAACTGCTTCTACAGGAAACACATCAATGTCTAAATAAAGAATTGTTAATAAAATTGTCCATTATCTGGACTGGTGCCCTACGAGAATATGGTTGTGTAATAGCAGGAAATTTTCATCCCTTCTCATGTTGATATTTACATTAATTCTTGTACCAACAATAAAGCACCTATAAAACCCATAAATCCACTACACCTCATTCTGGCTTACTTTGTTATATGGGCCCCACTGTAGGTTAAAACTTGGCTGACTTATTCGTCCCATCTGGGTTTGTCCACGGGTTCCATATTGGCCCCATCTGTGTTTGCCCACATGGACTTTACAAATATACCTATTTTCAACTTGTTTTCTTGTAAATTTGTGATTTTTTCCCCTAAATTGATGCATTTACTTAAAAATTTCAAACTTTCTCATAAACTTGCAACTTTTTTCTGATAAACTTATGATTTTTTTGTTGCAAATTTGTTAAATTTTTCTTGTGTCCTAAATTGTCACTTTTTTCTCATAAATTTCAAACTTTTTTCTAGTAAATTTGTGACTCTTTTCTCAGAAATTTGCTACTATTTTTTTTGTAAAATTTTCACTTTTTTTCTTATAAAGTTTCACATTTTTTTCCTCATTGTAACTTTTACTGGTAAATTTGCAAAATTTTTGTTTTAAGTTTAAAGTAATGTTATTTTTTTTTTGTCTTTTAAATTTGCAACTTTTTTCCATCACTTTTCTCTCATAAATTTGTTACTTTTTTAGTAAATTTCTAACTTTTTTCTCATAAATTTGCCACTATTTTTTTCTGTAAATTTGCCACATTTTTCTTATAATTTTTCACTTTTTCCTCATAAATTGGTGACTTCTTTCACATAATTTTACCTATGACACCAGTGTTACTGAAAACTGCTCACCCACATTAAACCATGTAGGGCCCAGTTGGGTTTAACGTGGGTAAACATATCACCTGCTTACCTGTACCACAGTTAAAGTCCATGTGGGCAAACACAGATGGGGCCAACATGGAACCCGCAGACAAACCCACATGGGACCCATAAGACAGTCCAGTTTTAACCTATGGTGGGGCCCACATGGGCATGCTGGCTGGGAATTAGCTAAGTCTGTCTTTCCTGCCCAGAGCTAATCACAAACCAGCTACCGTTTGCCTCAAAATGGCGCCTGCCCCCATCAACTAAACTCCTGGTGGTGATGTAAGAGGAAAGGTGTGGTGAACTGTGGCTCATGAGTATTTAAAGAAGCATGCACTGAAATAAGTCATTCTGAGGAAGCCTGGTTAAAATGGGTTAAGTATGGTGCTGAAATAATTGAAGGCTGACTTATTTTGACCAAAGCATGTCACAGATATTTCATTTAGACCTCTGAGAACTGTGTCAACATGTAGATAAAGGGCATCATATTCCCCCTTTACCTTACGTTGGACAGAAAAAAAGTCTGCTCTTGGATATGTGCTCATGTGGGATAAAGTGAAATGTAGAGCTAGAGACTTTCTTTCTTTTTTTATTATTATTGTTATTATTATTATTATTATTATTATTATTATTATTATTATTATTATTATATACTGCATTAACCATGCAAACCAACATTTTGGGATAATTTGTCTTTAGGCTGGTAACTTTCACCATAAAACAACACAGTTATCAAGTCATAATAATTTAGTGGGTTTTTTCACCCTTGCAAATGATTTTTGAGAATATCAGAAAAGTGAGTCAAAGAACTTCCTGTTTCTACATGTTAGTTTAGACAGACCTTAGTTTTTTGTCTTCCTCATTGTTCTTTTACTGCTTTCGCCTACTTTTTTCCTGACCCTCCATTTCTCTTTCCCTTTCTTCCCCTCAGATTTCTCGCCAACTCCTCTTTTGAAGGCCAGAGCGGTTTTATATCCAAAGAAAGCAACAGCCAGAATGTCCTCTCAGAGGCCCATCACTACATCTGGTCCCTTCAGTTGGACCCTTTGGGCCAACCAACCTGGACCCGCCTGGGCCGCTGGCACAGGGGAAGAGTTCTGATGGACCAGGGTGCCTGGCCAAGCCATTCCAGTTCCGGAGGAGGTGATTGGAGGCGGCCCGCACGGTTGCACATGCGAGTAGTGACTCTGGTCGAACACCCATTCGTATTTACACGGGAGGTGGATGGGGATGGCCTGTGTCCTGCAGGCCAGCTGTGCCTGGACCCACTCACCAATGACTCTTCGGTTTTGGAAGGACTTTTCCAGAACCTTGGAGGGCCTAATGGATCTGTCCCCACAGACCTGAAGAAATGCTGCTATGGTTACTGCATTGACCTGCTGGAGAAGATGGCGGAGGACATGGGTTTCACTTTTGACCTTTATATTGTTGGGGATGGGAAGTATGGGGGGTTCAAGAACGGTCGTTGGACAGGATTGGTGGGCGATCTGCTCAGCGGTGCCGCACACATGGCTGTGACATCTTTTAGCATTAACTCAGCCAGAAGCCAAGTCATTGACTTCACCTCACCCTTCTTCTCCACCAGCCTTGGAATTCTGGTCAGTACTGCTCTTTTCTTCCCCCCCCATGCCTCATTTCTCTTACTCTTTGGCCCATCTCTGTCTGATGGGTGTCATTGACCTCACCTCAGCTCCCCCTCTTTAGCATGCTAGTGGTCAGTATCAATATGGCAGAGTATTACTGCTGCAGGCCTCACATTATTGGATTCTAATGCAATTCCCTGTGAGCAGTAGGATGGAAGATTGTACAGCTCTGTTGGGAGAACTTATTTTTACAATTATTACTGCTAGTCTCACCATCTGACAGGCATAGTGTTGGTGGCAATCATTATTTCCTATTTAGCATGCAGGACATTTTTTTAAATTTACAGTAGATGTCTTTTCTGGGGTTTGTTCTTATTTCTATTTAGTATCTGTTACAGCACGCACAAAGCAGCACTTTTTTCAATATACAGCATTAACCATGAAGTTTTCAGATGAACTAAAATAATTTTGTCCAGATTTGTTGAACAATAAACAAATTGTTTTATGTTTTTTGGGCTCTTTAATCTTCTGACACTCCTTGTGAAGATTAGTAAAAGAAAGGCATGCTTTTCGGTGGCGTACTCAATAAAACACTGGAAATTTAGTGGTGATTTTAGGAATTGGTATTTGCCAACAGAGTCGATGCATGAGTTGGGTGGTTGTTCCCTTCCGTCCATTTGTCTGTCCGGACTGTGATTTGAGAAAAAAACTAAGCTAGGGTAGCCATATTAGGTATATGGGTGAACCTGTTTTGGGGGTCACAAGGTCAAAGGTCAAGGTCACAGGGTAACAAAAGGTCAAAATCTGTTTAGGCCAATAGTGACTTCATTATTACAGCTAATGGCAAGAAATTTGTGTGCATGTTAGAATGGGATCTCGGGCACACAAATTCCAAATGACCTTGACCTTGACCTTGACTTTGGGGATCGATAGGGTCCGAATTTAGTTGTCTTTTATCATTCTTTTCCAATTTTTACTTCTAAATCTTTTGTAAACAATAATGTAACCTTGCCTTATTTCTCAGGATGACAATTTTAACATCTGTCCAGGGACTGCGGATGAAAAGTAGCCACTTTGGCTAACTGGTGCATTTTACAGCAATGTGAATTAATGTGCAATATAAGATAAGCCTTTATTAGTCCCACAACGGGGAAATTCCAGGATTGCAACAGCACAGGGATAGCAACACTCAGAGCAACAATCAGAAGGCAAGAAAAAAAAAAAAAAAAAAACAAGCAAGCAAGAGCAGCTAATATACATATGTACATATTACTATAAAATATATATATACACACACACAGACACACAGTGCAGAGCATTGTAGCTGGATGGAATAAATATATGAATATGTAAACACAGTGCGGAGCAATGTAGCTAGATGGAATAATATGTAGATATATAAACACACAGTGCGGAGCATTGTAGCTAGATGGAATAAATATGTAAATATATAAACACACACAGTGCAGAGCATTGTTGCTAGATGGGATGAAACAGCACAACCGTCTACTTAGTTATCCTACATGGTATGATTATGTGCCCATACATATTCTCACTCTCCATAGTGACCGGTATTTTCCTAGTTGTATGCCGGAGGGGACCATTGTGTAAGTCTATTGCATCTTTTGCATTCAAAAAACTATTAGTTTGTTACGTCTTTTTGCTATCTCTGCGAGCAGCCCTGCTTAGGTTGTACAGTCTGACAGCCGTTGGTAGGAAGGACCTGCGAAACCTCTCGGTTGTGCACCTGGGATGATGTAGTCTGCTGCTAAATGAGCTCCTCAGTGCATTCAGTATGTCCTGCATAGGGTGGAACTCGGACTCCAGCAGAGATGACAGTTTAGCCACCGTCCTTCTCTCTCCTATCTCCTCCACCGGATCAAGGCGCTGCCCCAGGACAGAGCTAGCTTTCTTGATCAGTTTGTTCAGTCTCTTCCTATCGGCTGCAGTAATGCCACTGCCCCAGCAGACCACTCCAAAAGTGATGGCTGATGCCACCACCGTGTCATATCCCTGTCAAATAAACCAGTAAATAAATAAAATAAAAATAAAGGCCACTAAGTGACCAAGTTTCAAATTTATGTTCTTGATTATAACCTATAAACTGCCTTATGGTGCCTTTATTGTCAGGTTTAGTGCTAGCACAATTTGAATATAAGCTATAATGTCATACAACATCCAAATATGAAATGACCTTGACCCTGCCTTTGACCTTGAAGATCTAATTAATCTGGACATGCTTAGAATTTACTGTTGACTTCCACCCCAGTTAGGATAGGGCTCCAGGACATGCGTCTGCATCTCTGTTGAATGTGATTCCAGTTTAGTGTGTGGAAATTTTGTGGTAATTTTACTAGCAGCTGAACAAAATACAACAAATTAATACTGAATTTAAATGTATGGAATTATTCCTACATTTTCTCCGTTTTATTATAGTTTACATATTTGCATATGCAATAATATTGCTTTATTTACACAATCAGCATTATGTTCATATGCACTGAATTTGGTCCTCAATCAACAGTCAGCACACTGTATAATATACTGGAAGAAAATCTACATTTTTTTTTAAACCTGTACAACAGTTCTCCAATGCAAGCCTTGTCAATGCCAAAAATCAATATAAGCTAAAAAGAGGGATGAATTTGGCCAGTATGGTCTGATGCTAAGTGCTATTTAAAGATTCAGTTTTGGTACTATGTACAAGGAAAAGGGGAGAGCAGCTCCTATTAAAATCCAGTTATTACTTTCAGTAAGAAAACCTAAGTGCCAACATTATTCCATCTTAAACAGCACTTATCCTTTTAAATTGTTACAACGTCCTTCTGAATTAATTCTGAACTTTCCCTGCTGTGTTTTGATGCATTCTAGAGAGAATCCAGCTGCCTTTCACTACTGCTAGTTAACGTGAGCTGGACTTTTCTTTAACATGGAAAAAATACCCAAAAATCAAGTTTAAAGGGGTCATTGACTTAAAATTGGTGTGTTTGTAGGTTTTAACTGTTTTAAATGTGTCTCTTGGTCACATAATTATTAAAAAAAATGTCAAAACAGTCAATTCTGTGAAAGAAAAAAAAACAAAAAAACACAGCCTTTCTCTCGTTTTTCTCTCACAGAAACACCAGAAACGTTTTTGACCCTTCCGGGCAAATCGTATAGATCATGAATTAACAAAGCCAACCCACCGCATCCTTGAGACCCACCCACTGCTCTGTTATTGGCCCACCTACCTGTCTTTCATGTAGATGGAAGGGGTGCTAAAGATAGCCTTTTAGTCCCTGAGCTCTTAGCCCCCCAACTAACACTTGGTACCAGGAGGCTCGCACCAAGTGTGGCTTACAGTATATTGTTATATTCCTCATATCTTAGTCACCCTAATAGTCATCCCTTTTACCACCTGGTTCACCAGTCCACAGTCCACAGTCCACAATATACCTTTCCTCACTCCCAATAATTTCGCCATGATTCCACAGCAAATCGCCAGCACTGGCATGCCAGTCACAGCAACTGGCCCGAGGCTGCTGGCTCTAATGACCAGCTCCCCCACCATCCTCCAGGGCTCCACACGACTCCACTCCGCTCTCGCAGGCAGCATAGGGGAGTCGCCTTGTGATGGAGTGTCCCCCACCTGGCCATGGGAGTGGAGCGGCGTTCCGCAGAACAAGACACTGCCCTTTGAGATCCTGTGGCTAGGCAGCTTGGCAAGCTTCGCCTCGACTCAGCAAGCAGCCTTGTGTACCTGGCCAGGTCAGTTTCAGCAATTGGGGGGCCACCCAGCGTGGGGTGCTAACTATTTTTTGTGGAATCATGGCAAAATTATTGGGAGTTGGGGTGACGTGAGATACACCATTGACTGTGGATCAGTGAATTAGCACTGCTCATCCGAGCTAGAAGGAGACTAGAAGCTAGTCAGCTAATGGGTAAGTGACGTAAGACGGAGGGCAGAGTTAAATAGGTGAAGGATGCTTCTTAAAGTGACAGGCTTTAGCTAGATAGATAGATAGATAGATAGATAGATAGATAGATAGATAGATAGATAGATAGATAGATAGATAGATAGATGCACTTTATTGATCCCAAACTGGGAAATTACAGTGTAACAGCAGCATGACAGTAGAGGAGCAAAACGACTGAAACACACACAGCATAATCCAATCCAATCCAATTCACCTCTATTTATAAAGGTGGATTGAATTGGATAAAGGTTAAAAACAACCACAGCTGACACAAAGTGCTGTACATAAAAACATAAGACATAAAAACCATAAAATACAACTAAACAATACATCCATCCATCCATTCATCTTCTACCGCTTTTCCGGAGGTCCGGGTCACGGAGGCAGCAGTTCAAGCAGAGAAGCCCAGACTTCCCTCTCCCCAGCCACCTGCTCCAGCTCTTCAGAGGGGATACCAAGGCGTTCCCAGACCAGCTGGGAGACATAGTCTCTCCACCGAGTCCTGGGTCTGCCCCGGGGTCTCCTCCCAGTGGGACGTGCCTGAAACACCTCAAGTGGGAGGCGTCCAGGAGGCATCCTAATCAGATGCCCATACCACTTCAACTGACTCCTTTCAATGTGGAGGAGCAGCGGTTCTACTCTGAGCCTCTTCCGGATGACTGAGCTCCTCACCCTATCTCTGAGGGTGAGTCCAGCAATCCTACGGAGAAAGCTCATTTCAGCCACTTGTATCCGCAGTCTCGTTCTTTCAGTCATTACCCAAAGCTCGTGACCATAGGTGAGAGTAGGAACGTTGATTGACTGGTAAATCGACAGCTTTGCCTTAGAACTCAGCTCCCTCTTCACCACAACAGACCGGTACAACGTCCGCATCACTGCAGATGCTGCTCCAATCCGTCTGTCGATCTCTCACTCCATTTTCCCCTCACTCATGAACAAGACTCCAAGATACTTAAACTCCTCCACTTGGGGTAGGAGCCTGTCCCCAACCCGAAGAGGACAATCCACCTTTTTCCTGCTGAGGACCATGGACTCGGACTTGGAGGTGCTGATTCTCATCCCAGCCGCTTCACACTCAGCGGCAAACCGTCCCAGCAAGTGCTGTAGTTCATTGCTGGATGAAGCCAACAGGACAACATCATCTGCAAACAACAGAGATGAGATCCTGTGGTCACCAAGCATGACACCCTCCATTCCCTGGCTGCGCCTAGAAATCCTGTCCATAAAAATTATGAACAGGATCGGAAACAATACAATGCAGCACAAATAAATAGTAATCATCAAATAAAAGCAACCAAAGCAAGTAAACTCAGTGTCTCAAACTGGGTCAAAAGCCAAAGAATAAAAATGGGTTTTAAGATGAGTTTTAAAACTGGACAGTGAAGATGTCCTGATTCAGTGCAAGTGAGACTCAAACGCAGAGGTGACAGAATGAACACTCAGATTCTGTAGTAAAAGTTCACCAGTTTATTGTAAAAAATAAAACTAACACAACTCTAAATAAAGAAGAACAACTGAAGAAAAACGCAACACAAAAACACACACTTAAATTGACACAAAAACTGGTGCCCGCTGGAGCGCGCATAGCGTACAGGAAAAGAGCAGGCAGAGATTATTATAGACAGAATCTCTCGAAGGGGAGAATAATAATGGGAGAGCACTCTTACTCCGTGAGCTCAGGAATCCGGCAGGGAACTCCTGCGTGGCCCATAGGAACAGGGGGAAGACGGTGACCTGGGTGGATGTCCGGCATTCTTCTTGGTCAGGCAAGTGTGATCAGCTCCGGAGTACACCCCAACGGGTGGCAGCAAACCTGAGAGACAGAAGGACAGGGAATTAATGACACAGGTCAACCAAAAGATAATACGAACAAGACTTAGACATTTCATGGTTGCAAACCTAACAATCCAGTGGTGGGTTCTCTGCATGCTGGCTCTTAAACATTCTGGGTCATCAGGATGCAGCAGGTGTGTAATCACTCAGGTGTGTCTGATCCTCCGGAGCCGAGAAGACAACAACAGGAGGGGAGGGGGAGCACGCTCGCCTGATCATCACAGAAGAGGCTTGTCTGATGGACAAAGGCAGATTGTTCCACAGTTTAGGGGCAGCAGCAGAAAAAGCTCTGTCCCCTCTTGGCTTCCTCTTAAATTTTGGTATCTCCAGGAGCAAGTGTTCAGCTGACCTGAGAGACCGAGCACGGGAGTAAGGATGAAGGAGCTCAGAGAGGTAAGGTCAGGCAAGGCCATTTAATGATTTGAAAACAAATAAAATAATTTTAAAATTAACCCTAAAGTGTACAAGCAGCCAGTGGAGGGAAGCTAAAATGGGTGTAATGTGGACCCTCTTATGTGTTCCAGTTAAAAGATGTGCAACAGCATTTTGAACCAACTGGAGATGTGAGAGCGAAGACTGGCTAACTCCAAAATAAAGTGTGTTATAGTCATCCAGCTGAGATGTAATGAAGGCATGGATTACTGTTTCAAAGTGCTGCCTTAAAAGAATGGGTTTATTTTTTCCCCTTGTCCTGTCAGGCAGCTAGGTCGGCAGAACAGAAATCTGGTACCCTTATTGTGCCAAACAGATTTACTTTGCCAAAAGGAGCTTTGTACAGTACATATACAGTATATGTACTGTATATTGTTATAAACTCCTCTTGTAATAACTTTTAATACTTTATTTAAATTATTTTACCTATGAAAGACCCGACAGGAGGGGAATGGGGTGAGGAGGTGTGGGGAGGGGGAAAGAAAAGGGAGAGGAACAGACAAAGAAAACAAACAAACCAACAACTAAAACAAACAAGACAGACTGCTTCTTCCACCGAAGAGGTCTCAACATGAGTGTAATATCCACACCTGTTAAAGGAGAGACATATGTGTGTGTGCATCCATGTGCGTGTGTATAAGAGCGCGTGCAAAACAAGTGTGTGCATGTGACTGGTTTGTCAGCAAACATAAGAATAGGGCGGCCAGTCACAGCAACACCCCCCCCCCCCCGGAAACCCCAAGCAAGCAGCACAATGCCACTAACCCCCACAGAGCACAAATGTCCGAGGGCAACAACACCCAGGAGAGCCAGGTATCCGCCCCAGGAGGGACAGCCGAGAGAGGCCGGGCCACCAGGCGGCCGGCGCAGTGGGCTCACGCCCCTGGACCAGCCAACCCAGTCGCCCCGGAAAAAGAAAAGAAAAAAGAATGGGTTTAACCTTTTCCAGCTGCCTCAAATGAAAAAAGCTAGACTTGACTACTGTACCAATTTGACAGTTTAATCTAAAATCACTGTCCAGCTTAAAACCCAAATTAGTATGAGTTGTCTTAACAAACTGTGTGAAGGGGCCCAAGTCAGTGGGTGTGTGTGGGGGGGGGGGGGTGCTCACAGGAGCAACTGGGTCCAAATACCATCATTTCAGTCTTCTTTTCATTAAAATTTAAAAAGTTGAAAGCCATTCAAGCTTTAATGTCATCAAGACATGCAAGAAGTGATTTAATTGAGAAGGTCTCCTTCTGCTTTAATGGTACATAAATCTGACTGTCATCACCGTAACAGTGGAAGGAGATACAATACTTTCTAAGGACTGAACCCATTGGAAGTAAGTACAGAGAGAAAAGCAAGGGCCCTAAAATTGAGCCCTGTGGGACTCCACATGACAGGGAAGCTGAGGAAGATTCAAAACCATCAAGACTTACAGACATGGTTCTATCTGCCAAATAGGACCTGAACCATTCCAATACAGTACGAGAAATCCCAACTAGATGTCGAAGATGGGATATTAAAATGTCATGGTCCACTGTATCAAAGGCAGCAGTTAGGTCAAGTAGGACAAGAATCACAAAATCACCAGAATCCAGTGCCAGGAGGATGTCATTAAAGATCCTAAACAAAGCCAAGTCTGTGCTATGGAGGGTTTTAAATCCAGACTGAAACAACTCCAGGACACCATTATCATTCAGTAAAGCCTTTAACTGAAGATAAACAATTTTCTCCAATATTTTTGAGAGAAAAGGTAGCTTTGAAATAGGCCCAAAACTAGCCAATACAGTTTGATTGAGACCAGGTTTCTTTAGCAAAGGTTTCACTACTGCATGCTTAAAATTTGCAGGAACCACACCAGAAGACAAATTGTTGTTTAAAATGGTTAAAACTGACCTATGTTAGATAAAACCTCTAAAAAAGTGAGGAAAGACAACATCACAAGGGGAACCTGAGGGCTTAATATGACCAACCACATCCTGTCATGAACTCCCCGTGTGCTTTTCCATGGCGCATGGTGGAGGGGTGAAAGGATGACGATTTACGCACTGGGTTCACCACACACACATTTATTAAACATCAAAACTGACAAACAGTTCCAATGCATACATTCCGCAATGGCTTGAGGAGTACTCTAGGACGCTCAACAGTCTAAGGTGAGGATACCAGGGAAAACACGCACAGATAATACTCACAGGACCAGAGCTGTCCGAGTAAGTCCAAACAAAGCACCAAGTGGAACACAGTCCTTAAATAACGTTGACTAACACACGGCAATTAATGACCACATGTCCAGAACAATGACCCAGCAATGCGTGACTGGCAAAAGGCTCCTAAAGTACACGCATTGCTGGTGATGGTAAATTGGTCGCACCTGAGCGAGGAGCGGGGAGATGGCAAACGGGAGTGGAAACAGCTGACAGTAATAGAGAGGGGGCGTGGTCAGACCGGCAGACAGCTAGACAGCACTCACACCAACGTGAGCCCAAGAGGCTGCCTCACCGCTGCCGGCCAGAAAGCAGTGGCTATGGGTACGGCAAACCACACAGAAATACATACATACAAACATACATACAACGTGGCACCTTACCCACAGAGAGGCCAGGACCGAGAACACTTGGGCCCGGCCTCAAGGACGTCCAGATCAGGCTCCCAGTCCACTGCAGATGCCTCCACAGCTGGCGAGATGGTGTGAGCAGTCCCTTCGTTCCCCTGCAGCAGCTCCAACGCAGGGTACTCCACCGGCATGGCTGCAGGGAAACACTTCTGTGCTGGCTCCGGAGCAGGATCCTCCAAAGCCACTGGCTCCTCCACCGTCTGACAGCTCTGGTCCAGGACCGACAGACGCTCAGGAGAATATGGAGGAGACACAGAGGGGATAGGAAAAGAGTTATAAGCTGCAGCTGGAGGGAGGAACCCAGTGGACTGCTGTAACTGGGCCCCTCCCCCGGGAGACAGACAAGGTTTATTATTATCAAAATGTGTTGAATGAAACAACACTTGCCTGTCATCCCGGTCTTCGATGTTGACTGCTGCAGCTGACAGGCTGTCATCCCTCTCTGTGTCCACGATGATATGGCCCTCTTCAATGGGTAGAGGAGGAGCCGTCTCCCTGGCAACGGAGGTGGGCGTTCTTGAGGCGGCCCCGTCTAGCCTTGCAGCAGCTGGGAGGATGGTGGCAGCCGACGACAAGGGGGGATTCCCCCGGCATTTCCACGCGGTGCGACGCTGTCTCTTGTTGTCTGGTGCGGACCATGCTGGAGAGAGAGGAGGGTCAGGCAAAGTGTCATGAAGGCTGACGGTTTGCAGATTACTGGACCTCCATCTCGATGTCCTGGGGAACGCCAGACCGGGGAAAGAACGCTGGAGCGAGTAGACTGTGGAGAGCAGGTCGGCGAACTGTGGGTAGTTCCATAACCTGGGATGCACCTCCAAGATCCCTACTGCTCTGTCCAGGCTTTCCAGCATCTTCTTCAGTCCCCGGGTGTCAAGGGCTTCATTCACGAAGCCCCGGATGAACTCGGCAGTCCATCCCTCCTCCACCATGGGAAACCCCTCCGCCGTTCCTCTTCCTCGGTGAGACCGGAGCATGACACTCTCCAGAAACAGGTTAGTCCAGAAAAACAGCTCACTAAGAAAAAGTGATGTGTGGGTGTAACCTGCTAAATCCTTTTATTTGGGCTGGATCATTCTGTCATTACCTCCCCATGCACTTTTCCATGGCGCATGGAGGAGGGGTGAAAGGATGAAGATTTAGGCGCTGGGTTTACCACACACACATTTATTAAACACCAAAACTGACAAACTGTTTCAATGCATACATTCCACAATGGCTTGAGGAGTCCTCCAGGACACTCGACAGTCTAAGGTGAGGATACCGGGGAAAACACGCACAGATAATACTCACAGCACCGGAGCTGTCCAAGTAAGTCCAAACAAAGCACCAAGTGTAACACAGTCCTTAAACGACGTTGACTAACACACGGCGATTAACAACCACATGTCCAGTACGATGACCCAGCAATGCGTGACTGGCAAAAGGCTCCTAAAGTACACGCATTGCTGGTGATGGTAAATTGGTCGCACCTGAGCGAGGAGCGGGGAGATGGCAGACGGGAGTGGAAACAGCTGGCAGTAATAGAGAGGGGGCGTGGTCGAACCGGCAGACAGTTAGACAGCGCTCATACCAACGTGAGCTCAAGAGGCTGCCTCACCACTGCCGGCCAGAAAGCAGTGGCCATGGGTACGGCAAAGCACACAGAAATACATACAAACATACATACAGCGTGGCACCTTACCCACAGAGAGGCCAGGACCGAGCTGGGGGAAACCAAGCCGGCTCGGATCCTGACACATCCTCGATTTGCAACAGGGTCACAGACTCAAACTGATTGAAGACAGTAGAGCAAGGAACAGAGAAAGAGGGGTCATAGGTAGGAGCTGGGATGAGAGCCCTAATGGTCTTGACCTTATCAATAAAAAAAAATGCAAAAAGTCATTGCACAATTCAGTAGATCCTTCTATATCAACAGTTGTTGAGGCATTAAGAACAGAGTCAACGGTCTATTGGACATAATATTGGACAAATGTTCCCTTTTAGCCTCTTTAACAGTGCTCTGATAACGATGCCAGCATCCTTTAAAATTTGTCGAGATACCTGCAGCTTGTCCTTCTTGTCCACCTGCACTCAGCTTTGTGGCACTCCCTTCTGACTGCCGGAGTTCCACCATTAAACCATGGCTCGGGTTTGGCTCTGGGCTGCTTATTTTTTTATGGAGCCACAGAATCTAGGATGGCTTGACAGGAGGAATAAAACCAGGAATTAAGCTCCTCCATATCAGAAAGAATGTTAGGGGGAACACAGGGCTGGGTAAAAGCAGACGGAAACTGACCAACAGTGGAGGGTTAAAAATATGACAGATGCCAGCAGGAGCGCAGGTTTTATCTTTGGTACAGGAGAAGGCAGCATTAAATAAAATCAGCATATGATGAGTGAACACATTGTCACAGATCTCCAAATTAAACACAGACAAACCATGTGAAAGAACAAGGTCTAATGTGTGTCCGTGTTCATGTGTAGGACCACCAGATAACTGTTCCAAGTTAACAGAATAAATAAGGTTTGCAGCAGGGGTTGCATGGAGAAGTGACACATATTCTGTGAGCTCCGAGAGACTGTGGGTTCAATTTATCATGTTCTTACATTAAACTCAGTCAATATGACAAAATTTGAGAATACTTTAAGTATCAAATATCAAACTAACATCTGAAGCTACAAAGTCGACTGCTATGACAACTACCTGCTTTAAATCTGAATCTTCAAGAACAGGCCGTAATAAAGCCTTTTTTTTTTTTTTTTGTTACTTATTTGTACCCATAGGTAGATTTGGTTTGCAGTCTGGTGGCAAGCCACCGGCTGCCGGTCGCTGCGTGCGCGAGCGCCCTAAACCTACATGTTTTTGGTATGCGGGAGGAAATCGGAGAAATCCCGGAGTAAACCCACGCAACACGGGGAGAACATGCAAACTCCACACAGCTCACTGTTGGTCGGGGGCTGGGATCAAACCCACAATCTCATGATCCCCGCGATCCCCCGGCCGAGGGTAAAACTGTGCTGCCACAGTGCTAAACCACTGCGCCACCGTGCAGCCTTGGCGGTGGAGTTGTCATGAACTTGGGATTGGTGGTCCCAAACCCAGTTCTGACACTGTGGCTATTTTGTCTCTTTATATTGTTTATTTTCCATCAGGCGCTTCAGGGAGCTCTTTGGGTCCTTTGCTCCCTGACAGCTCAGCCACGCCCCCCTGTTCCTGTCACTGTCACCAGCTGTTCCTCATTATTGGTGTTTTCCTTACGCACGCACGCGCACACACACACACACACACACACACACACACACACAAACACACACACACACACACACACACCTCCATTCATCTCCATTCACATGCTCAGACACTCACTCATGCACACCTGTTTTGTATTCTGTCCAGTCCATGCACATTCACACCGGCGGTCTCTTTCCTCATTAGTATTGTCATTACTTAACCTCTGTTTGAGTGGGAAGAGATCACCGGATCATTGCACTTTGTACACAGTTGCTGTTTCACGCTGTGTATGCTAGCCTCCACTCCCTACATTATACTTTCAGCCTTACTTTGTAAGTCTTCTCTAACATCCCCTGACGCCCACTCATTGCCTGATGTTAGCAGCTGTTCCTGTTTGCCTGCTCACACCGGACAGCACAGACCGCCTCAGACCACTCCAGCCCGTAAGTTTTGACATCTTCTCCATCATCTTCCCCCAGCCAGACTTGGAGTCAGAGAGGGATTCTCCGACGTTGGAGCCGTCCCCACCACAGAAGAAGCGCTCGCGATGGAGGAAACCCCCCTCCTCTCGCAGCTCTCCCGCTCCAGCTCCACCTCCACCTCTTGACCCTGGGGTCACTCAACCCACGTTAGTGATGATGACAGAGGAGAGACTGGCCTTGTTAGTCCAGATAGACCGCCAGATGGAGAGGGAGCGCCGCGAGAAGGAAGAAAGGAGACACGCTTCGCCAGCCGAAACTGCCTCGTCCTCCGGAATGGGATCTGCCCAACCCACATTCGTTATTATTGAGAAGGAGAGACTGGCTCTACTCATGCAAATTCACTGTCAGATGGAGGAAGAACGCCGCGAGAGGAAGGAGCAAAGGAACTCAAACCGTTTGTTCCCCCTGCAGCCACTTCTCCCTCAACCTTCACATCCACCGAAGTGGAGGAGGCAGATTTTCCCTCTTCCTCACCTTCCCCTGCGCCTATTTGGGAGGCTCCTCCGCCACCTACCGAGGAGCTCGGGCCTGAGGTGGACGTTAAGGGGAAAGGGGACACCCCGGACGCTGCTGGGAATGTCAATAACCAGGAGAACATTCAAGTTCTTTCTCATTTAATTTCAACTTTTGATGAACAATTTTGCCTGTCCCGTGGCCAGGAGACTCGGGGTTTGCAGTCCCCTGAGTACTCTTCTCCAACGGCATGTTATAACTCTTCACCTGACTACTCCAAATCTCCGTTGTGTGCTCCTACGAGTTTGCCGGTCCCAGAAACAAGTCACCAGAGGGGGGAGGAACCTGAGGCCCTGGAGGATCCAGTTCCAGGGTCGGTGGTGATGCAATCCCCAGCCGCCACGCCGGATGGGCCGTTGGAGTGGAAGATGGTGCACGGGGGCATGGAGACTGCAACCACCATCACGCCTGCTGCGAGGGCCGCCGCAGCAGAGTCATCCAGTGGACCAGACCTCCAGCCGACTGGACCCAACTGTCGTTGTGTCCAACTGTCGTTGGAGTCCTGGATGGCGGTGGAGCTCGAGTCCAGGCAAGTGCTCTCATTTGTTTCTCTTCCCCGTAAATTGGAGCAATCTTGTCTGGCACTTGGTGAGGATAGTCAGGTGCAGCCCTCAGCTGCATCGGATCTCACCTTGCCAGGCTCCACCGCTGCCGGTGAACCTAACCATTCTCTTCCTGTCATCCCCAAGCTCCTTTCTAGGGTCACCAGAGAGGATACACCACTACTTGGGGTGCCTGCCGATGACAACGACATGAATCCAGCCACCCTGGTGGAGGCCAATGTGGAAACAGCACCTCTCGGACTTCCAGAACCAGCGCACCCTAGATCACCAGAGTCCTGGATGGTGGTGGAGCCCTAGTTCAGACAAGTGTGCTCCATAATGTCTCCTGTGCCTATGTTGAAGTCACACTGTCCAACTCATGGTGAGGAGGGCCCGGGGCAGCTCACCGCAGCCCCCAGTCTCACCTCAACCGGGCTCTGCCACTGCCGGCAACCCTTACTGGGTCTCTTTCTCTCTCCCTCCGGGTTCGGAGCTCCTTGCCAGGGTCATCAGAGAGCAGCCGATTCCACCAGAGGCCGCCGAGGATCTGGGTTCAGTGCCAGAGGTCATGGAGAGCCCTATCTCACGCGCTGGGGAGGTCACCACGGGAGCAATGAGGTCCCCAATGGTGATCACCACAGGTGCAACGGTGCTCCAGCGGGAGCCCACTGTGGGTGCTGCAGAGCTCCAATCAGGAGCTACTGTGGGTGCAGCCAAGCTCCAGCCGGGAGCCACTGCGGGTGCAGCAGAGCTTCAGCCAGAGTTCACCACGGGTGCAGCGGAGCTCCAGCTGGAGTCCACCGTGGGTGCAGCGGAGCTCCAGCCGGAGTCCACCGTGGGTGGAGCTAAGATCTAGCCGGAGTCCACCGCGGGTGCAGCGGAGCTCCAGCCGGAGTCCACTGCGGTTGTAGCAGAGCTCCAGTAGGAGTCCACCGTGGGTGCAGCTAAGCTCCAGTCTGGAGCCACCGCGGGTGCAGCTCTGTCTCGGACCAGGACCATCACGTGTGTTATTGTCCCCCAGCTCGGAGCCACGGGAAGGGGGGGCTCCTTCCTCATCTCCTCTTTATGATGTCGGGGCTCTCCTTCCTTGGTCTCCCCCTTGTTTGGTCCTTCCCATGGGAAGACCGCCTCCCGGGCTGCCGCTTCGGTGCTGGTGGCTCAAGGACCCAGCTCGTTCACCCAACAAACTGTGTCGTGGGGTAAGATGGCCCTTTTCCTCTGGCCGGCCACCTGACCCACTCTCCCGGGCGATCCGACTGGTTTGGGCCTGGATAGACCATCCAATCGGCCTCCTTCCATCGCCCCTGGGGCCTGCGACTCTGGTTGGCCCCCTGAACTTTGGAATCCTGGGTTGAGGGTTATTGTCCTAGGTTGGGGCTGGGAGGGGGTTCACCTCACCTTGTTTGTATATTGTTTTTGTATTATTTACTTGTTGCTTCCCTCCAAACCTGTTTT
This sequence comes from Pholidichthys leucotaenia, assembly GCA_020510985.1. NCBI lineage: Eukaryota > Metazoa > Chordata > Actinopteri > Cichliformes > Pholidichthyidae > Pholidichthys > Pholidichthys leucotaenia. The sequence continues at coordinate 275,682,872 of CM035836.1, read as the reverse complement.
CCCCCCATCACCCACCCTGGGTTGTGGATTTCCTCGGGGGGGGGGGGGGGGCTTATTGTGTTTTTCTGTTCTTCTTCTGGTGTCACTAGGGTGTCTGGAATCCACCCCTTGAAGGGGGGGGGGGGCTCTGTCATGAACTTGGGTTTGGTGGCTTTGTACACAGTCACTGTTTCCCTCTGTGTATGCTAGCCTCCACTCCCTACATTATACTCAGCATGACTGTGTAAGTCTTCTCTAACATCCCCTGATGCCCGCTCGTTGCCTGATGTTAGCAGTTGTTCCTGTTTGCCTGCTCACACCGGACAGCATGGACCGCCTCGGACCGCTCCAGCCCATAAGTTTACGTTTGCCTTTCTCCTTGTGCCGTTCAGCTGTTCTGCAGCACCAGGCACTCCCTCCTTCGGGCTGTTGAGTGTCTTAGAGGCGTCCCTGCTCTCGTGGTGTCCTCCATGACTGTAACTCATCCTTCTGTTGATACCGAAACTGTTTGCTGGACTGAATCTCTAAATTTGTTCTCCAATAAAGTGCACGCTACTACTTCTGCACGTGGGTTTTAATTCCTTCCTCCATGTGCAATGGCACATGGGGAATCATAACACTATTTGGATATGTTTGTATTTTGTGTTTACAAGTAGCCCAGTTAAGACATAAAACACGGTGGATTATATGTGTGCTTGTGTGTGTGTGTGTGTGTGTGTGTGTGTGTGTGTGTGTGAGTGCATATTCATATATGTGTACTCTATAATAAGTTATGTCTGATACTAACATACATACAAGCGGTGGTTGTGGATTTAGATTTACTAGTTGCAATGTTAGGGGTCTTAATAATCAAATTAAACATAGTAAAATACTGTATCACCTTAAACATTTGCAAACTCAAATAGCATTTTTGCAAGAAACCCATGTAAAATTAATTGATTAAGCTAAATTTTGAAAAAGCTGGGTTGGACAAGTATTACATAGTGCTTTTAATACTAAATTTAGAGGAGTGGCAATTTTAATAAGTAAAGCAGTTTCATTTAATGCCTCTCATGTCATTACTGATCCAAATGGTCAATATATTGTGGTGAGTGGAAGACTTTCAAATACTCCAATTGTTCTTACCAGTCTATGGATTTTTTTTTTTTTAAAAAGATCTATTTGCTGGTCTTCCAGATACAACTAATAGCCCCTTAATACTACTAGGATACTTTAACTGGTGGCTAGATCCTGTATTAGACAGGTCTTCCAATAACCCTCAAAATCTCTCAAAATCTGCCAGGACTATTAAAGCGTTGATGACTGAATTTTGCACTAATTGATCCATGGCCTTACTGATGACACCACGGTGGTGGGACTTATTCAGAGGGATGAGGAATCAATGTACAGGGAAGAAGTGAGAGACCTGGAGGGCTGGTGCAAGGAGAACAATCTGGTGCTCAACGTGGACAAAACGAAGGAGATGATTATCGACTTCCGGCGGTCACAGCCTGAGCATGTCCCCCTCAGCATCGGCGGCCGTTTAGTGGAGAGAGTGGAGAACATCAAGTTCCTCGGAGTGCAGATCTCGCAGGACCTGACCTGGAGCAAGAATTCCTTGGGGATCAGGAAGCGGGCTCAGCAGAGACTGCACTTCTTAGGAAACTCAAACAGGCCTCTCTCCCCATCTGCATCCTCAGGACCTTCTACAGAGGTGTGGTGGAGAGTGTTCTGATGTACTGCATTGCTACATGGTACTCCAGCTGCAGTATGTCAGACAAAAAAGCCCTGCAGAGGATAGTCAAGGGGGCTGAGAGGGTAATTGGAGTCTCCCTCCCCTCTGTCCAAGAACTTTTTCAGAACCGTTGTAGGAGCAGGGCACTGAAAATTGTCAAGGACCGTTCTCACCCTCTGCATAAACACTTTGAACTTCTTCCATCTGGTAAACGATTCCGGAGCATCAGAGGCAGAACCACCAGACTGATCAACAGCTTCCTTCCACAAGCTGTCAGGATGCTGAACAGTTGACCCGGAATCTCTCATACACACTACTGCACCTACGGACATTTTGTATATTATTTGTATTTTATAGTTAGTTAGTTTTTTTCCCCAAGTATGTCTCAGGGATGTGTGAATGGATGGGGGGTGGGGGTGGGGGGGTGAAGCTATGTGGGAGTGTGTCTTAAATCATGCTGCTTCTATTTATATGGATGCCGAGAGAAACGCAATTTCATCTTGCCTGCACTAGAGTTGTATGTACAGCAATATGACAATAAAGTTTGATTTGAAAAGCATTTGATTTGATTTGATTTAAACCCAAGTAGTAAACAGTTTTATTTTTTTTTTCAAACGTCCATCATACGTATACTAGGATCGATTATCTTTTAATAGATAATCGATTTCTTTCTTCAATCCAAAAATGTACTTACGATGTAATAGTTCTGATGGATCATGCTCCTCTTATACTAGACCTGCTAATTGGTGATAATGAGAAATCAATAAAGCAGTGGCGACTTAACATACATTTATTGTCAGATGATAAAATTGTGGAGTTTATATTGGAACAAATACTTCTCTTTGTTGAGATCAATAAAACCCCAGATATAAGTTCATCAATTTTGTGGGAAGCACTTAAAGCATATATTAGAGGACAAATAATTTCATACACTTATTTTCAAGCTTATACTAAATGCAACAAATTATCTAAGCTAGCCTCACAAATCTTACAATTAGATAATATTTATGCAATGTCACCTACACCAGATTTATATGAAGAGCCACTAAATCTCCAGACAGAATATAATCTGGCTACACTGAGCACCTGTTGCTTAAATCAAAGACTACATTACTTGAACAATGTGATAAGACAGGTAAACTGTTAGCACACCAGTCGTGTCAATCAGTAATGTCTCGACGAATAGCACAAATTCAAACCTCATCAGGTATTATATCTGATCCTGTTGATATTAATGCAGAATTTAAAGATTTTTACGCTTCCCTATATACCTCTGAATGCCCTTTTAATCGTCCAAACACTGAAGCTTTTTCAGTACAATTAAAGTTCTGAAATAGGACCTAATACAAGCTGAAAAACTGAATGCCCCATTCACAAATGAAGAATTAATTCATGCTGCTAATTTATTGCAAACAGGTAAATCTCCCGGATTAGATGGATTGCCATTACAATACTACAAAAAAATTATTTCTAAATTAGCCCCCTTGATGACTGATATGTTTGAAGATTCACTAAAAAATTTGCATCTTCCACCTACTTTGAGGAAGACCTTGATATCCGTACTGTTAAAAAAAGATAAAGATCCATTACATTGTAGTTCATATCGTCCTATTTCCTTACTTAATGTGGATTATAAATTGCTTTCAAAGATTTTGGCGCTACGGATAGAATCTACATTACCTTCTATAAATTCTAATGATCAGATGGGATTTATTAAAGGCAGACATGCCTTCTCTAATATTAGGTGATTGCTAAATATTATTTATAATACTACTTTAACCAAAACCACAGAAGCGGTTATATCAATGGATGCCAAAAAAGCTTTTCATCTTGTTGAATGGGAATATCTATTTTATACACTGGAAGAATTTGGCTTTGGTGAGAAATTTGTGGCTTGGATTAAACTTCTTTACACTGCACCTCAAGAGTCAGTAAGAACAAATAATATAAACTGATTTTTTCTCCCTTCAGCGATCAACCAGACAAGGTTGCCCATTTACTCCTATGCTCTTTTCTCTTGCTATAGAGCCTCTTGCAATAGCAATAAGATCTGATCCTAAAATGTATGGTATAATTAGAAAAGGAAAGCAGCTTCCTGTCCACACTGTGTATGGTGCGGATGAGGCGCTGTTGACTTCGACTGGGGATATCGTTGGACAGTGGAAGGAATACTTCGAGGATCTCCTCAATCCCACTGATACGCCTTCCACAGAGGAAGCAGGGTTTGTGGACGAGGGGGATGACTCGCCTATTACAAGGGCTGAGGTCGCCAAGGTGGTTAAAAATCTCCTTGGTGGCCGGGCCCCAGGGGTGGACGAGATTCGCCCTGAGTACCTCAAGGCCCTGGATGTTGTAGGGCTGTCATGGTTGACACGCCTCTGCAACATTGCGTGGAGGTCAGGGGCAGTGCCTTTGGCATGGCAAACTGGGGTGGTGGTTCCTCTCTTCAAAAAAGGGGACCGGAGGGTGTGCTCCAACTTTAGAGGGATCACACTCCTCAGCCTCCCTGGGAAGGTCTATGCCAAGGTACTGGAGAGGAAAGTCCGGCCGTTGGTCGAACCCCGGATTCAGGAGGAGCAATGTGGTTTTCGTCCTGGCCGTGGCACATCAGACCAGCTCTTTACCCTCTCGAGAATTCTCGGGGTTTCGTGGGAGTTTGCCCAACCAGTTTACATGTGTTTTGTGGACTTGGAGAAGGCATTTGACCGCGTCCCTTGTGGTTTTTTGTGGGGGGTGCTTCAGGAGTATGGGGTATCGGGCTTGTTGTTACGAGCTGTTCGGTCTCTGTACGACCGTTGTGAGAGTTTGGTTCGTATTGCCAACACTCGGTCAGACTCATTCCCAGTGAGAGTTGGACTCCGCCAGGGCTGCCCTTTGTCACCGATCCTGTTCATAATTTTTATGGACAGGATTTCTAGGCGCAGCCAGGGAATGGAGGGCGTCATGCTTGGTGACCACAGGATCTCATCTCTGTTGTTTGCAGATGATGTTGTCCTGTTGGCTTCATCCAGCAATGACCTACAGCTCTTGCTGGGACGGTTTGCCGCTGAGTGTGAAGCAGCTGGGATGAGAATCAGCACCTCCAAGTCCGAGTCCATGGTCGTCAGCCGGAAAAGGGTGGATTGTCCTCTCTGGGTTGGGGACAAGCTCCTGCCCCAAGTGGAGGAAGTTTAAGTATCTTGGGGTCTTATTCACGAGTGAGGGGAAAATGGAGCGAGAGATTGACAGACGGATCGGAGCAACATCTGCAGTGATGCGGACGTTGTACCAGTCTGTTGTGGTGAAGAGGGAGCTGAGTTCTAAAGAAAAGCTGTCGATTTACCAGTCAATCTACGTTCCTACTCTCACCTATGGTCATGAGCTTTGGGTAATGACCGAAAGAACAAGATTGCGGATACAAGCGGCTGAAATGAGCTTTCTCCGTAGGATTGCTGGACTCACCCTCAGAGATAGGGTGAGGAGCTCAGTCATCCGGGAGAGGGTCAGAGTAGAACCACTGCTCCTCCACATTGAAAGGAGTCAGTTGAGGTAGTATGGGCATCTGATTAGGATGCCTCCTGGATGCCTCCCACTTGAGGTGTTTCGGGCACGTCCCACTGGGAGGAGACCCCGGGGCAGACCCAGGACTCAGTGGAGAGACTTTAGGCCCTTTTCCACTAGCCTCACTTAGCCCTACACCGCACCACTCAGCCCGCATTTGAGCATTTTCCATTAGCCCCAGCACCGGTTAGCAGGTACTTTTTTAGTACCTGATCCAGGGCAGGGTCTAACCGAGCTGAGTAGGGCTGAGTATGGCTGTGATATGACTTTAAGAGACTGGTCGCCGCTGATTGGTCAGGTCGTAACGTCACGAAAGCGACTTTTTCTGCTGAATTTACTCCACGACCGCCATTTGTAGTTGTTCAGCCAGTGAACACAGTGCGCCCCTTTAATACAGTATATTATATTAATATACTGTATAATATACTTATATAATAATATACTCCTAATATTATATATTAGGAGGTGCGCAATTTTCTTTCTATATTAGGCGACGATCGCATCCAGCGCGAGTTGGACGGATCTACTCGAAATGCAGGTGTCTGAGCAGATGGGTTCTCAAGGGCACATCCGTACTGCCAAACAGTGTCGGGAGAAGCTGAAAAAGCTGAAAAGCGATTACTGAGCAGTGAAGAACCACAATGCTCGAAGTGCAACGGATCGGAAGGAGTGGAAGTGGCTCGCTGAGAGACATTGGGCTCAACACGGCCACAGTCACGGCCACAGCCTTGGAAACCGTGGATGGTGAGTGTTGTTTTGATATTGCACATCTTTTCGCCACTTTATCCTTTCTGTGCCAAGCTCACTGTTTTTAAGAAATAGGAAGGTTGTTAGATTGTGGGTAATGGTTGTTACTGAGGCTTTCCTATTGTTTTGCAGCCAACTGCAGATTCACGCTTGCTTTGTGTTAAGTATTAGCGCGAACAAAACGCTGAATTACGCTTATTGTATTCCGGTTAAAAACTTTAGAGTGTTGTGTACATGTTGCGCTTTGGTGTTAAGTTTTAAATTGCGTGCATTTTCTTTCTAGAATCGCAGTTAATATCACAGGGGTCCACCTCAGCGGACATGCACACAGCGGACTCTCCTGGCGCTGCGTCTGCGTCTGCCAGAGCGCCAGCTGAATCGACTACGATGTCAGCCACATCACCAGCTCCATCTGGATCACGTTCAAGTGCTGGTAAGGCACAATAACCACGATTTTTTTTTGGGTGGGGGGAACAGGTCCAGCGGAAACCAGGGTCGAAAATCCATCCATCCATCCATCCATCTTCTACCACTTAATCCTTTACAGGTCGCGAGGGGGCTGGAGCCTAACATGTTATGTACCAAACTGATTAATGCAATTTCCTGTAGCTGCATATTAATTAATTGAAAATGTCTTTTTAAATGTACAAAAAGGTTATTCTTTGGTCTTCACTTATCGGTGTTCCACAACCATTTTTAGGTGTGGTGATTGAAGTGCTGTTGTAACTCCTGTTTTATAAAAACAATTAAAGCTCATGAACTGCCGTTGAAATCAACATGCTTCATTGAAATGCTTCACGTCAGCTGACTGTATTAACCCATTCAGATTTCTGCGGCCACACTACAAGCAACTAGTTTAAACATTACCCATCCATCCATCCATATTCTTAATCTTAATCCTTTTTAGTTTTGCAGGGGGGCTGCAGCCGAAGACAGCACCCTGCATGTTGCAAAATCTGCTCTACTGAGGGGCAGCAACATGACAGTTCAGCTTATATACAGCAATGAAGCATAATATAATAGTGACATTCCACCACAGACTTTCACCTGTGTAATTCCATAATATATGTAGTGATCCAGCTTTACCGACCATGCCTTTCTGTCTTTCCATCTACATTAGCGATGGTCAACATGCATGATGAAGAGATGCGGCTCTTGGAACGGCAACATGACCAGCAGCAAGAACACCATCAGGAGTACATGCAGCATTTGCGACAGGTGGCCGCAGATGTGCGGGCAGATGCGCGTGAAGCCCTGGAGCAGGACGCTGTGTTACGAAGGGAAGAGCTCGCAGAGATGTCATCATTCAACAGAGATTTCCTGACCCTATTTGGCAGGCTTGTGGACGCATTTAGCAGTCGGCGTGCCTAACCATGTCTCCCCACGCCCAGTCTGTTTTTTTGTTTGTAAATTTTGCTTCTGGAATAAAATTGTATTGTTTGCATCAAAAGTCTGGTTTATCTGTTATGACACCGTATGAGAAAAGCCAATAATGCTCTGCACTGTGTGTGTTTATATATTTACATATTTATTCCATCTAGCTACAATGCTCAGCACTGGGTGTGTTTATATTTATATATCTACATATTTATTCCATCTAGCTACATTGCTCCGCACTGTGTGTGTTTATATACTTACATATTTATTCCACCTAGCTGCAATACTCCGTACTGTGGGTGTTTATATATTTACATATTTATTCCATCTAGCTACAATGCTCTGCACTGTGTGTTTATATATTCATATATTTATTCCATCCAGCTACAATGCTCTGCACTGTGTGTCTGTGTGTGTGTATATATATATATTTTATAGTAATATGTACATATGTATATTAGCTGCTCTTGCTTGCTTGTTTTTTTTTTTTGTTTTTTGTTTTTTTTTTCTTGCCTTCTGATTGTTGCTCTGAGTGTTGCTATCCCTGTGCTGTTGCAATCCTGGAATTTCCCCGTTGTGGGACTAATAAAGGCTTATCTTATCTTATCTTATCTTATAATTACATACACATTCCATTCTCTGTTCACTCCACATGCTGCTGTTCATCAGGTCAGGTGTATAGCCTTCTAATGGTAATTTAATTTTTAACAACACAACGAAACGTAATGTCTTGGTAGTTTTTTTTTTTATTTTAAACAAATTTGCAATGCGGAATCCATTTCTCTTGAACGGGTACATTTTTAATGTTATAAGCAGTTGTACAGGTGTGCTTGAACTTGTAGACACTGATAAAGGTAAGTGCGTGTAAGTTGAATGTTGCATCACCAGTCAAAATTTAATAAATTAAGAAGGAATCTCACAAAAATTTGGCACTAATAACAGTAGACAAATCAGACAAGGATACACAACTGTGTTTTTGTTGCACACAACTGTTGTTACCAACAAGTGCAAAATTTATATTCCCTTTTCCCAAAAATTAAAAATCAATTTGTGAGTAAAAGTGGGAGACCTTGACATGGGAATATGACATATATCAGCACATGATTTATAGTTCAATTTGCATTTCCACCTAAGCAAAAGTGGCTTGTCGAGCTGGATTTTTGTGAAGATGGCCTGTGCGGTGTTTCTGCATGTAATTACATACCTGTCAAGTGATATGGTTTCGCCGTATTTTAATATGGGGAAAATGCAATTTTAGCAAATACGGGCGTATTGCCATTTCTGTACGCCAAAGAGAAAAATATACGGGAAAAAAAATTATTGAGAGTGTGGGGAGGAACACGTCGTGTGTGACCCCCACAGAGTACGGGGCTGTCAGAGCGCTCAGCGTGAGCAATTATCACAACAGTGAGAAGTGTGGACTCATCATTAGGCTGATGGCTTCGCACCTTCTTAACAGATAAGCGTTATGAACAAGAGGACAGGTAGATGGACCATGCACAACATTTTATTTACAAAAAACATTTTTGAAATATGTATGCACATAAATGTGGGCGAAATAGACAAGTACTGCATCACATCACAGCATCTCGTATATCGGCTCCCTGCTCCTCTGCTCCCTGGGTCGCTGCCACCACTGGTTCATCTACTGCATCATCCAATGTAGTGTCAAACGTCTCTCCATGACTCTCACACAGATTGTGCAGAGCACAACAAGTCAGCACCATAGATTTAACCAGTTTCATGTCACAGTCATTCCTCTCTCCTTCCTCCTTCCTTCTCTCCTCGTCATCAGCCATTTTCTTTGTTGTGGAGGATTCGGTCGCGTGTTTGACGTCACGAGAGTGTGGCGCCGCCTGCTGTTCAGGAACTCCCACCCACCGCAGGTGTGCCAGCAGTAATGTTGAAAAGCAACCGAGGCCGAACCGAACCGAAGTGAGTAGAGTCGGGTTTTCAATCGGGGCTGGGCTGGGCTAGTGGAAAAGGGCCTTATGTCTCCCAGCTGGTCTGGGAACGACTTGGTATTCTCTCTGAAGAGCTGGAGCAGGTGGCGAGGGAGAGGGAAGTCTGGGCTTCTCTGGTTGAACTGCTGCCTCCGCGACCCGGACCTCCGGAAAAGTGGTAGAAGATGGATGGATGGATGGATAATTAGAAATAACAGGGAGTAAAGAGTATCACTTTATGCAGACGATTTATTGATATGTATTTCTGATATAGCTAAATCCATTTCCCCTTTGTGCCATATTCTTAAAGTGTTTGGATCAATATCTGGGTATAAATTAATTTTTTTAAAGACTGAACTTTTTCCCCCAAATCAAGCTGCACACCAATATCCTCTGTATACTCTTTCCTTTAAATTGCAAACAAACATTTTAAGTATTTGGGGATATATGTTACAGATCATTTCAAAGATCTATTTAAAACTAATTTTTTACCAGTAATGTAAAAAATTAAAAAGGATTTTTAACATTGGTCAGTTTTGCCACTTTCTCTTGCTGCAAGAATTAACTCCATTAAAATGAATACACTGCCTAAATTATTATATCTGTCCCAATCCTTACCAGTTTTTGTACCGAAAGTGTTTTTCAGATAGCTTGATACATTGGTGTGGGCAGCACGGTGGTGCAGTGGTTAGCGCTGTTGTCTAACAACTAGAAGGTTCCAGGTTCAAATCCCCAGGCTGGCAGGGGTAGGAACCTTTCTGTGTGGAGTTTGCATGTTCTCTCTGTGCTTGCGTGGGTTTATTCTGGGGGCTCTAGTTTCCTCCCACAATCCAAAGACATGCATGTTAGGTTAACTGGTTGTTCTAAATTGTCCCTAGATATCTGTCTCCTATAGGCTCTTGGAATAGAGGGTTAGTACTAGTGAAGCGCTTTGAGACTACAAAAGACGCTAAATTTTAGAATTTATATGGAACAAACATCCATCCAGACTGCGAAAGGCCCTACTTCAGTGTCCTAAGCCATCAGGGGGCATGGCCCTACCTAATTTTCAATTCTATTACTGGGCAGCCAATGTAAGAGCGTTGCAGTACTGGATGAGTCCTACTACACTGCAACACTCTCCAGAATGGTTATATCTGGAAAGTGCAGCGTGTAATCTAACTTCATTGTTAGCTATTTTACATTCCCCTCTCTTGTGTTCCATTCAGGCCCATACATCCAATATTATAGTTAAATCTTCTGTAAAAATATGGAAACAACAGTTCAATTTTTAGTCCCTCTCTGTGTCTGTTCCCATTCAAGCCAATCATTTGTTTCCGCCATCAATAATGGATAAGGGTTTTGTAGCATGGTCTGATCTGGGCCTTAAGACATTAAAAGATTTATATACGAATAGGACTTATATGTCTTTCTGTGAGCTGGTTGAAAATTTTTCCATCCCCCAAAATCACTTTTTCTTTTATCTTCAGATACATAGTTTTGCTTGTGAAGTAACCCCAGAATTTCCAGCTTTGCTGAACCAAACATTTTTTTAAAATGTTTTTAAAAACCTCTTTCGCCATCTAAGAAATGAATTTCTCAATTGTGTAATCAAATTCAATCTATACAGCCGGACCCCATGGAGAAGATCGTCTCTGTGGGAGAAAGATTTCATTCTTAATTTTACGGACAATGAATGGGATCAGATTCTTCGAAGGGTTCACTCTTCCCCTATCTTTGCTAAGCATGGCATTATCCAATGTAAACTTAGTCATAGAATTTATTGGACCAAGACTAGATTAAAAGAAATATATCCTGAAGTGGACCCCGCTTGTGATCACTGCCATTCAGCCCCTGCTCCCCTTGTTCATATGATGTGGTCTTGTCCATCTCTGTAACAATGTGGTGAGGAAGCAAAGCAAAATCTCCAATTTTCCAATTTTTATTTTATTTCGCAAAACTTACTGGTAAACAATCCAAATATTGTCCGACATTTTCACACCGACACGACTCTTCATCAACAATAATGAAAGACCATTCTTTCCACAATAAACACCTGTTATATATTATGTGAGACAATTAGGGCTAATTAGCCCCTACCATAACCCCAGGTAAAACAATAAACATTTTCCATTTTTCACACAAACCCAATAACATCTAAAAGTCCATAAATAATCCCCACTTATTTACAAAATACATATAAATAGTACAGAGTAAATAATACTATAAATAATTCGTTAAATAATTTAATCCCCTATTTACATATTTTTAAATCACCCCTCAACTTGCCATCACCTGCTCCCTTCCTGCTGGTGTCCTTTAAAAAGACGTTCAACCCCCAAAGAGTCTTTTGCCCGGACACCCTCAGGCACCATGTTGGCAAAGGTATGTGTATTAAATAATCACCAAATATTTACCCAAATGATTAACCAAACAATTATCTCACAAAAGGCATTTCAATTAGTCAAAGACAGATCCTAGAAATAATGTGTGCACTTTTACAAATAATCATAACATTTACAATATTACAAATATAACATAATCACACATACACTAAATCATAACAGTGGGACACTTCGTCACATTTCCTCCCCCCTTTTCCCAAGAGTACAGTACTCTAAGAGTCATGTACTCTTGAGAGGCTATCTGCCACAAGGTTGGTCTTCCCTGCCACATACCGAACAGTAAAATTATATGGTTGAAGGGACACATACCACCCTGTGAGACGACTGTTTACATCCTTCATCCTGTCCAGCCACTGTAGGGCCCGATGATCTGTCTCCAACACAAAATGACACCCCAGTAAATAGTATTTGAGAGACCCTATTGTCCATTTCATGGCAAGACATTCCTTTTCTACCGTAGAGTATCTTGTCTCCCGGTCCAACAACTTACGGCTCAAGAACAGCACTGGCTGTCTCTCTCCCCTCTGCTCCTGGAGAAGTACTGCTCCAATGCCAACTCCTGAAGCATCTGTCTGTAAAATGAACGGGCGAGCAAAGTCTGGACTGTAGAGAACCTTCTCACCAGAAATAGCCCTCTTCAGATCTTCAAAAGCTCTATTACACTCCTCTGTCCATTTTACCCTATTCGGTGCTGAAGCCTTAGTGAGGTCAGTCAAAATTGCTGCTCTTTCAGCAAAATGGGGAATGAACTTATTATACCATCCTACCATTCCCATAAATGATCGTACCTTCTTCTTAGTAGTGGGCACAGGATAGGTCCGGATGGCATCCACTTTACCTACTCGGGGTCTAATAACCCCCTGACCAACCACATGTCCCAAGTACTCCACCTGCTGCTGTCCAAACGCACATTTACGTGGATTGATCGTCAATCCTGCCCTCTTAATCAACTGAAGGACCTGCCTAAAGTGTACCAAATGTTCTTCCCTGGTCTTGTTATAGATGACTACGTCATCCAGATAGGCAGCCGCAAAATTTGATGCCCTTCTTAACACTTGGTCCATAAGCCGCTGAAAAGTTGCAGGTGCCCCCTGAAGGCCAAATGGCATGACCCTAAACTGGAAACTGCCATAAGGTGTTTTAAAGGCTGTAAATTCTTTTGTTTCCGGTGCCAATGCCACCTGCCAATACCCCTTGCATAGGTCCAGTGTAGAAATAAACCTAGCCCTGCCCACTTTCTCTAACAGTTCATCAATCCGGGGCATGGGGTATGACTCAAACTTGGACACTGAATTGAGATATCTGAAGTCAATACAGAATCTCAAAGAGCCATCCTTTTTGGGTACCAGCACAATCGGGCTACACCACTCACTGACTGACTCCTCAATCACTCTCAGCTGCAACATCAAATCGATCTCTTGCTTCATTTTTGGGACCAATCGCTCCGGGATCCTATAAGATTTCCTGGAACAGCTTCCTCTTTCAAATGAACCTTATGACGCACCAGCGTGGTGAAACCAGGTCTCTCCTGAAACAATTCTGGATCTAACAGTGCCTCTAATTCTCTCTGCTGATTCACCTGCAAATGAGGCACTTGGAATAAACACGGATCTGACACATTTGTGGGAAAAGACTGTTCTTTCTCCTCATCCACTTCCGTCGCACAAATGGAGAGCTGATGTGTCTCCTGAAAAACAGGTTGCTGCTGCTGATGACCAGGCTGCTGAAACTCTTTCAACAAGTTAATATGGAAGGTCTGATGTTTTACCTTCTTGTCAGGCATATATAGTTCGTATGTCACTGAACTTAGTTTCTTAGAGATTTCATATGGCCCCTGCCATTGAGCCAACAGCTTACTGTCACACGAGGGCAGCAATAACAAAACCTGCTGTCCCGGGTGAAAAACCCTTTTTCTGGCCTTCTTGTCATACCAAGTTTTTTGCTTGGCCCGCGCCGTCCTCATGTGCTCCTGAGCCAAAGCAGTCATTCGATCCAGTTTCTCTCTCATCTTAATGACATAAGAGACCACATTGTCCTGATCACTCGGTGGACTCTCCCAGTGCTCCTTTAATAAGTCCAGTGGGCCCCTCACCTGACGACCATACAGCAGTTCAAAAGGTGAGAACCCTGTTGAAGCCTGGGGCACCTCCCGATAAGCAAACAATAAATATGGTACTCATTGGTCCCAATCCGAGCCCGTTTCAGAAACAAATTTCCGCAGCATGTTTTTGAGAGTCTGATTAAGTCGCTCCACTAATCCATCAGTCTGAGGGTGATATGGGGTGGTCTTAATACCCTTAATACCCAACAGCTTATATACACTTGCTGCAACAGTTTGGACAAGAAATTTGTTCCACAGTCTGTCAGGATTTCTCTGGGTATGCCTACCCTTGAAAATAACTGGATAAGGCAGTTGGCAACCTGCCTAGCCTTGATAGATTTCAGGGGAAAGGCTTCTGGGTACCGAGTAGCATAGTGACAAATTACCAAAATGTATCTATTACCAGAGGAACTTCTCTCTAGGGGGCCAACTACATCCATCCCTATTCTGTCAAAAGGTGTTCCAATGATTGGTAATGGTTGCAGTTGGGCACGGGCTACTCCCCTAGGTGATGTAACCTGACATATTGGACATGTTGTGCAGAAGTCCTTTATCTGGGTATACATTCCCGGCCACACAAACCTTCTAGCAATTCTCTGTAAAGTTTTATGAAATGCTAAATGACCTGCCCAAGGGATAACATGTCCCAGTTTCATAATCTTTGGTGTGAGGTCCTGTGGCAAAGCTATGGCCATAACTTCACCTTGTTGCTGGTATAAAATGCCCTTTTTAATGACATACATGGCCTCAGCCAAACAATCAGTTCTACCCTGTTTCACACCCTCAATCTCCGAGACTTTATTAAACCATGGTCTAAGTGTTGGGTCAGCTTTCTGTAATTCAGCTATGTCAGGAGGGATGTCAAACTCTACTGACTGACTTAGTTGTGGTGTTTCTTCACCCAAGTTCTTTACAGAAGCTAACACCTTATCTCTTCTCCTCTGAACCTTGGATTTAGGTTGTTTACTAGGGCCTGCCTCTATCTCAGAATCATAAAATGGAAGCTCCTGAAGAACATTGGCAGCCCTCTGCACCCTCTGCGCCCTGGTTGTCACCATATTACAAATTTTTTTCAACAGGTGCATCAAGCCTCTGCTCAATAGCGCCACCTGCCTGTCCCTCAGTTTGTTCATCTCTAACCTGTTGTATGATGCCCAACAAAGTTGGAACATCATTGCCAAGAATAATTGGAAAAGGCAAATCAGGCACAAGAGCTACAGGAAGGAGATAAGTTTGACCTCCCACTGTTAAATAAACCTCAGCGGTTGGGTACAGTTTTTTATCCCCATGGACACAACTGATATTTATTTCAAACTCATTCCACAAATCCCTAGGGACCAAGCTGGGCAAAATAACAGTCTGAAAACAACCGGAGTCTAACAAGGCCTCTTCACACTGACCATTAAGCAAAACGGTAGTTTTATATATTTCATTATGAATTGGTGCGGACAGAGTGGGTCTTGGAACTGAACATAATAATGACAGTTTCTCATTCTTTATGGCAGGACATGAATATTGGGTGTGACCGATTTTATTACACTGATAGCAGCGTATATCTTTATTTGCAACAACACGTGACTTTTTGCTACTGTCATATCTGCTATTTGTGATCTGACTGGACCTGGAATACAGCCTATTTTGAGCTGGACCACCCCTTTCACCCTCATTAAACTTACTCCGTGTGGTGAAAGAGCTGTCACGGCCTAGAGTAGGTCTCCTGCTCCCAGACCTGGCTGACAGAAAAACCTCCGCCAGACGAGCAGCGTCCTTTGCAGTCTTCGGGTCCCGCTCTTGTATCCAGACTCCCAGTTCCGGGTTCACCATCCGCAGAAACTGTTCCAAAACTAATAGTTCCATAATGTCTTTTATAGTTGAGGTCTCTGGTTTAATCCATCTACAAAACAGGTCTTTCAAACATACATACAATTCACGAGGGGTTTTGTCCCGATAAACGTCCAGGGACCGAAACCTCCTAATATATGTGTCGGACATTATTTCATATTTGTTTAAAATTGCTTCCTTCACTTTTCCATAATCAGTCGTGTCTGCAATGTCCATCAGTACATATGCACTTCGTGCTTTACCTGTAAGCAGAGGAGCTAGCTGGATAGCCCACTCTTCTTCACGCCAGCGGCAGACTGTAGCGATCCTCTCGAACGTCGCCAGGTAGTGCTCGATGTCATCCTCGGGAGAGACAGGATTCAGCCTGGGCTTGTGGTGCGTTCGTGTCCTGCTCGGCTGCACCTGCAGCGGCAAATCATCCTCCTGCGGGCCGACCCAACTGGCCGTCACCCCGGGGTCCTCCCCCGAAGCGCCGTCGTCACCACTACGTTCAGCCCGGCTCCCATACTCCTCTCTCAGCTCCGTAACCCGCGACTCCATCCGACGAATTTGATCATCCACAGTCCGCCACCTTTGGTCCTGAAGAGCGGCTTCTTCCTCCATCCGACGATCCCTGACAGTCAGCGAATGAACCAAAGACTTCACTAAGCTCGTTAGCTCCTCGAGCTCGCCCAGTCCGCTGACTCCCGGCTCCTCGGCTGCCATACCTGCATCCAGGTCAGACTGCTCCTCTTGTCTCGTCACTTTCCTTCTCGCCATCGGTCCTTCTGTCCCCTGGTCTTTCACCACTTCCACCAAACGTTACGTCTTGCCTGGGAACGGACCACCGCTGCCACCAAATGTAACAATGTGGCGAGGAAGCAAAGCAAAATCTCCAATTTTCCAATTTTTATTTTATTTCACAAAACTTACTGGTAAACAATCCAAATATTGTCCGACATCTTCACACCGACACGACTCTTCATCAACAATAATGAAAGACCATTCTTTCCACAATAAACACCTGTTATATATTATGTGAGACAATTAGGGCTAATTAGCCCCTACCATAACCCCAGGTAAAACAATAAACATTTTCCATTTTTCACACAAACCCAATAACATCTAAAAGTCCATAAATAATCCCCTTATTTACAAAATACATATAAATAGTACAGAATAAATAATACTATAAATAATTCGTTGAATAATTTAATCCCCTATTTACATATTTTTAAATCACCCCTCAACTTGCCATCACCTGCTCCCTTCCTGCTGGTGTCCTTTAAAAAGGTGTTCAACCCCCAAAGAGTCTTTTGCCCGGACACCCTCAGGCAGCATGTTGGCAAAGGTATGTGTATTAAATAATCACCAAATGTTTACCCAAATGATTAACCAAACAATTATCTCACAAAAGGCATTTCAGTTAGTCAAAGACAGATCCTAGAAATAATGTGTGCACTTTTACAAATAATCATAATAACATTTACAATATTACAAATATAACATAATCACACATACACTAAATCATAACAGTGGGGACACTTCGTCGTCACAATCTCTATATAGCTTTTGGTCTGAAGTTTTTACAACAATATCAGAAGTATTAAAAATTCAATGTAAACTAAAGGCAATTACAGCTTTGTTTGGAATTCCTTCCACTACACCGCCATTTGCAGTTCAATTTTCTAACTTTATAGCATTCCTTACATTATTGGCGAGACGGTTAATATTATTGAAATGGAAGTCACCCATAGCTCCAACGCACTCCCTGTGGATTAAGGAAGTTTTCCTTAATGCTCCACTTGAACATATCAGGTCTACTTTGTACAGTTCCACCTTGAAATTTTATAATACTTGGCAACCCTTTTTTGAGCTTTCCAACTTTAATGTGCCTGAATAATATTGTAATTAACTACTGCTACATGGTGAAATATTTGGCTGTATGATACTATTTTTAAATCAAACAGTGACCATATTTATTTTTTTCACTATTGTTTTATATGTTAAACCATGATATACTGGAATTTGCTTTTGTTTTATTTAATATCCGTTTTCAGATATTTTTTTTGCAGATATATTTATCGATTTAATGTTAATTTAATGTCTGTTCTATGTTTTATGTTTGTATGTTTTTGCTTTCTTTGTGGGGAAAATAATAAAGAAATAATTGAAAAAAAAAGAATAAATAAGGTTTAAAAATTCATTCACCAGTAGCTTATCTAGACAGCACACATGGATATTAAAATATCTAACAATAAGAACTCAGTCATACTTTGGCATAATTTCCGTCAGAAAATCAGCGAAGTCATTCACAAATTCCTTGTTATATGTGGAGGGTCGATAGATGACAGTGCACAGCACCGGGTCAGAGTGACCCATCTCAAATAAAGTCACTTCAAAACTGGTGAAGGAAGAGGATAAAAAGCAATGCTTACATTTAAAATCATTTTTATAAATAGTCGCCGTTCCTCTACCTCAACCTGATGTCCGTGGGGAGTTAAAATAAAAGCAACCAGCCAGTAAAAGTTCAGAAAAATGCTACAGTCACCAACATTCAGCCAAGTCTCACATATACAGAGGAAATCCAGACCACAGGCGGTGAAGAATGAATGAAAATTTTATTTACCAGTGATCTGGCATTTACAAGGCCAATCCTGGCAGGAGCTGGGGCCTGTGGTGGAGCAGACTGGGGAGCCCGACACAGCAGCCTCAGGTTCCCGAGATTCACCCTACGCTGCCGGAACTGAGGAGAGCAGGGGCGCTAGGGACGGAGCACCTGGTTGAAGCCGGCTACATGTACCAGAAAGGCATCGATGGGATCCAGGAAGCTCTGAGACACCAACAGATGAAACAATAATCCATACTGTGTTCGAGAAGCAGCAGAACATGCCAGGGAGCATTTTAGCTTCACCAACCGACTGCTGCATTTATCACGGCAACGGTGACACTTCCTCTGGGAGGGTGGAGTAGCCAAGCTCCAGTAAAGGTGAGAGGGATTTCCAGATAAGAGCAGGTCCAAGGCTTTCTGTCCACCTTACTCAAAAGAAAAAAAATCTGTGACAGAGCTTCGAAGATCCAGTTGAGTCTGGCGATCATAAACCAGTAGAGACTTAATTTGTTGAGTGCAGAAGGTTAAAAACAATAAAAACAGAAACAGAAGTGTCAGTGACAGATGGTCAGCCACACACACCGGCGCCATCTTGCCACCACAAAACAGACAATAGACAAAGGAACTACCCAGGAAAGTAAAACTGCCTAGATAACTTTATATACATCGTAGATGATGACCTGTATAGATAGATACATCATACCAGCTGTACAATACAGGATTATCAGGCGCAGGGTGCAATGTGAGGTACCAATTAGACTGTAAGGTGCAGTATGGCAGCATAGTTATGACCAGAATTCAACATTGGAGTGAGTTATTGTACAATGAAGTAGCATGTGGCGGGAAGTGAGTCTTCTTCCGGCTTTCAGAGAGAGCAGACGCATTTCTTCTCCTCTCCTCTCCTCCCTTCACTGATCCCAGCTTGCTGTGTCCTGTCTGTGTCTCGCTCTTCTTCTCGCTGCATCTCGATCCAAACGGAAAATTATGGAATTGGTGAGCTGGGCTTTAAATGCAATTGACACCACTTTTTCAAACAGAAAATCGGGCCCGGGGGAGCCCAAATGTCCTGCAGGCACTTCGACTGCGGGTTATGTGAGAGACTCATGGGACAATTGGAAACTCATGTGTCTGTGTGATCTTTCGATTGAAGATGTGGAAGACATCTACCTGTTTGGCTTCATGATCACAGGATTTCTGCTGTTTGGCTTTGGAGTTTTCCTGGTGTATCGGAAACTAAAAAAGTTGGAAAGAGCTAGTCAAAATGCGGACCCGGCGAAGCTCCTTCAACAATTCGACCAGCTGGGGAGGGCACTAATAGCGGCTAATGGCGAACTGAATCGGAAGGTGGGAAACATCTCGGAGTTGCTGGGTGCTCTCCAGGGAATGATTTTAAAGCCTGGGAATGTAAATGCAAATTGCGATGCACAGATTTGCATGTGAGGTGAAAATTCTATGCTCTAAGTGAACTGTGCTTCTCAGGCTCTGATTCGGCGTCCTTGGGAGAACTCATTCCTCCAGGAGAAAAGATAAGGCTGAAGGGAGTTTTGGCTTTTCTCTAACCCAAACACTCTGATGTGCAGCAATCTGAACTCTCTATAGACAGCGTCATCATGTGACTAACATGGAATTTTACCATCTGACATGCACTGAAGAGAGATGAACTCTTGTGGACATGTTATCTATGTTTAGGATACCATGGACATAACATCTAGTCGTTGCTTAGGGGAGGAATTTTGTTGTTCACCAGTAACTGACACTTCACACTGCACTTCACACTGCATCCATGAATATCACATGACTGACGCACACACACTGGTCTCTCTCTTGCTCTGTTAATGTGTAACTTTAAGAACTGTAACTTGTCTGCTAAGTGTGCAATTAGGGTTTTTTTTCTATGTGATCATAATCTTGCTCACTCGAGCTCTATTTTGATAACTATGCTTTTTTCTCTCTGCCCAATGTGTCTCCCCCTCCCCCTCCCCCTCTTTACCCCCACTGTATGAGGCGCCTGTCGGCTGCTGCATCATTAGGGAGCGCTTATCATGAGCGCACCTTAATGTCAAGTAAAATTCCTCGTATGTGTAAGCATGCTTGGCAATAAAGTTCATTCTGATTCTGATTCTGATTCTGAAAGATTTCCTGTACCTGACCATTCAGGAGCAAAGCTGTAGTAGTCTACTGGAGAAAGTGCTCCGCTGTCTGTCCAGTGTGTGGTGGAGGGGGTGATCAGGGTTGTCCATGATGGATAACAGTTTGTTCAGTGTCCTCCTCTCCACCACATTCTCAAAGGTCTCCAGCCTGAGACCAATTACAGACCCAGCCTTCTTTATAATCTTGTCAAGTCTGTTGGTGTCGCTGGCTCTGATGCTGCTATCCCAACAGACAGCAGTAAAGAAGATGCTGCTTGCAATGATGGCCTTATAGAAAAGCTCCAGAATCTTGCTTCACAGGTTGACATCTCATCTTCCTCAGAAAGTAGAGTCTGCTCATCCCCTTCTTGTATGCAGCATCAGTGTTAGATTTCCAGTCCAGTCCGTTGCTGGTCATGATACCCATGCATTTGTAGTCTTCCACTACCTCCACATCCTCCCCCCTAATCCGCAGTGGCTGTGAAAGTATCCTTTTCTTCCTGAAGTCAACAACCTTGTCTCTGGTCTTGGTGACGTTCAGCCTCAGGTGATTCTGCTCGGTCCACTCCACAAATCTGTCTACCAGTGCCCTGTACTCCCCCTCTTCTCCCCCTCTTATACACCCAACAACAGCTGAGTCATCAGAGAATTTCTGCAGATGGCATGACTCAATGTTGTACTGAAAGTTGGTGGTGTATAAGGTGAAGAGAGAAGGAGAAAACACAGTTCCCTGTGGAGTTCTCGTATCAATAACCACCACATCAGACAAGACACTGCCCAGCCGGACAAACTGTGGCCTACCTGTCAGGTAGTCAGTAATCTAGGAGATCACAGAGCTGTCGACCCCCATTATCCACAGCTTCTCACCCAACAGCATTGGCTGGATGGTGTTAAACCCATTGGAGAAATCAAAGAACATGATTCTCACAGTGTCTCCTCTGCTATCCAGGTGCAGATGGGCTCGTTGCAGCAGGTAGATGACAGCATCTTCAACTCTTAAATGGGTCTGCTATGCAAACTGCAAAGAGTCCAGCCATGTCTTCACCTGCGGCCTCAAGTGGGCTAAGACCAGTCTCTCCAGGACATTCATTACAATCCGATGTGAGGACAACTGATTGGTAGTCATTCAGGTCTGATGGAGACGACTTCTTTGGGACAGGGACCAGGCAAAACATCTTCCACAGCACTGGTACTCTCTCCAGACTCAGGATCAGGTTGTACAGATGTCTCAGTACCAGAGCTAGATGGTTGGCGCAGGTCCTCAGGATCCTGGTGGAGATGTCATCAGGGCCTGCAGCCTCCTACTGATGGAGTCTCTCCAGCTGTTTTTTAACCTGGTCTGTAGTCACAGTGATGTGGGGGTTGGAACTGATGTCCTCAGAGAAGGGGGAAGGGGTGAGGGGGGAGAGAGAGGTGTTGCATAGGAGGGTGAGGGATGAGGGGTGTGTGGGGGTCTAGCTGTGTTGTGGGGGTGACAGATGGTGAGTTGAACCTATTAAAAAACAGATTCAGCTCATCAGCTCTCTCAAGGCTCCCCAATGTCTGTTTGTCTCTCCCTTTACACCCAGTGATGTGTTTCATTCCCATCCAGACATTCTTCACATTGCTTAGCTGGAGTTTATCCTCCAACTTCCTCCTGTAATTGTCCTTACACATCCTCAGCATCTCTCTCAGTTCATGCTGCACTCTCCTCAGTTCCTTCTTGTCTCCACACCTAAAAGCCCTCTTCTTCTTGTTAAGAAGTGCTTTCAGGTCACTGGTGATCCATGGTTTGTTGTTGGGGAAACGGCACACAATCTGAACTGGCATGGTTGTGTTTTCACAGAATCTGATGTATTCTATGATGCAGTCGGTCATATTGTCTATGTCCATCCCATGTGGTTCACAGAGTACATCTGTCACATGACCGACCGGTGGAGGCACCAGAGAAAGAGTGGAGGCTTCCAACAGTTTGCAATCAGCAATTTTTTGTTTATTCCAAATAATCTTTACAGGCAATAATTCCCATGCACATCCAACACCCCACAGTAACCAAATGAAAACACCTGTTAATATACCATCCATCCATCCATCCATCCATCTTCTACCGCTTTTCCGGAGGTCCAGGTCGCGGAGGCAGCAGTTCAAGCAGAGAAGCCCAGACTTCCCTCTCCCCAGCCCCCTGCTCCAGCTCTTCAGAGGGGATACCAAGGCGTTCCCAGGCCAGCTGGGAGACATAGTCTCTCCACCGAGTCCTGGGTCTGCCCCGGGGTCTCCTCCCAGTGGGACGTGCCCGAAACACCTCAAGTGGGAGGCATCCAGGAGGCATCCTAATCAGATGCCCATACCACCTCAACTGACTCCTTTCAATGTGGAGGAGCAGCGGTTCTACTCTGAGTCTCTCCTGGATGACTGAGCTCCTCACCCTATCTCTGAGGGTGAGTCCAGCAATCCTACGGAGAAAGCTCATTTCAGCCGCTTGCATCCGCGATCTCGTTCTTTCGGTCATTACCCAAAGCTCGTGACCATAGGTGAGAGTAGGAACGTAGATTGACTGGTAAATCGACAGCCTTGCCTTAGAACTAAGCTCCCTCTTCACCACAACAGACCGGTACAACGTCCGCATCACTGCAGATGCTGCTCCAATCCGTCTGTTGATCTCTCGCTCCATTTTCCCCTCACTCGTGAACAAGACCCCAAGATACTTAAACTCCTCCACTTGGGCCAGGAGCCTGTCCCCAACCCGGAGAGGACAACCCACCTTTTTTTCACCACCTGTTAATCCACCTGTTAATATACACAGTGAGATAATTCGCCTAATTGGCGCATACCAAAACCCTAGGTAAGACAATAAGCATTTACATATTTTTCCATATACCCAATAATATCTAAAAAGTCATAAATACATAAATACTTTCCCCAGAATATTTACAGAATAAATAGAGCCATAAATACACCATAAATAATACAATACATCAATTCCTATTTACATATTAAATTCCCCTCTACTCAACCATCATATAATTTCTTCCTGCTGGCATCATTTAAAAGGCCCTCAAACTCCTGAGGAGTCTTTTGTCCGGATACCTCCAGGAAGCATGCTGGCAAAGGTACGTGGTTTTAAGATTAATTAATTGCCTCACCCAGTTAACATAATTAATCCACAATTACCTCACAAAAGGGATTCAATTTAGTCAGAACACATTATACAATTATATGTGCATTTTTCCCATCAAATACAAGCTGGCGTTTACAAATATAAATCCTTTACACATATAATATAACAGTCAATACACAGACCATACAGTGGCGACACTCCGTCGTCACATTCCCCCCCCCTCCTGAGAGTACAGTACTCTATGAGTCATGTACTCTGGAGAGGCTGTCTGCTACAAGGTTGGTCTTCCCTGCCACATACTGAACTGTAAAGTTATAGGGCTGTAGGGACAGATACCACCCTGTCAGACGATTATTAGTGTCTTTCATTCTATTAAGCCATTGTAAGGCCCGATGATCTATCTCTAATGTGAAGTGACGTCCAAGTAGATAATATCTAAGAGACCCTATAGCCCATTTCATGGCCAGACATTCTTTTTCCACCGTAGAGTATCTGGTCTCTCGGTCCAACAATTTACGGCTCAGAAACAGTACTAGGTGTCTCTCTCCCCTCACCTCCTGGAGAAATACTGCTCCAATGCCAACTCCTGAAGCATCTGTCTGCAAGATAAATGGACGGGTGAAATCCGGACTGTAGAGAACCTTGTCCCCAGAAATTGCACCCTTCAAATCTTCAAAAGCTCTCTCACACTCCTCTGTCCATTTTACCCTATTTGGTGCTGACGCCTTCGTAAGGTCAGTCAGAATTGCTGCTTTTTCAGCAAAATGGGGAATGAATTTACTATACCACCTTACGAGACCCAAAAACGATTGCACCTTCTTTTTGGTGGTAGGGACAGGATAGTCCTGAATAGCGTCTACTTCCCCCACTCATGGTCTAATAACCCCCTGACCAACTACATGACCCAGGTATTCCACCTGCTGCTGGCCAAATGCACACTTGCATGGATTAATAGTCAGACCTGCCTTCTTAATTAAATGCAGGACCTGCCGAAGATGGAATATGTGATCCTTACAGGTCTGACTATAGATGACTACGTCATCTAGATAGGCAGCTGCAAAATCTGACACTCCCCCAATACCTGGTCCATGAGTCGCTGAAATGTTGCCGGTGCCCCCTGGAGACCAAATGGCATGACCTTGACCTGGAAAGTGCCATAAGGTGTTTTAAAGGCTGTCAGTTCCTTTGTCTCCGGTGCAAAGGCCACCTGCCAATTCCCCTTGCTTAGGTCTAATGTGGAAATAAACCTAGCCCTGCCCAATTTCTCTAACAACTCGTCTATTCGGGGCAATGGTGTATGACTCAAACTTGGAGACTGCATTCAAGTACCTGAAGTCAATGCAGAACCTCAAAGAACCATCCTTGTTGGGGACCAACACAATCGGGCTGCACCATTCACTACTCGACTCCTCGAACACTCCCAGCTACAACATCAAATTAATCTCCTGCCTCAGTTTTGGGACCAATCGTTCAGGAATCCTATAGGACTTCCTTCGGGGAACAGCCTCTTTCTTTAAATGTACCTTATGGTGAACAAATGTGGTGAAACCAGGTCTCTCCTGAAACAATCTGGATCTACTAGTGCCTCTAATTGTCTCTGCTGATCATCCTGTAAATGAGACACATGAAAAGAACAAAGCTCTGACACATTCGTGGGAAAAGATTGTTCTCTCTCCTCATCCACTTCCGTAGCACAAATCAGGAGCTGATGACATGTCTGCTGATGACCAGGCTGCTGCTGCTGATGCACAGGCTGCTGAAACTCCTTTAACAAGTTAATATGAAAGCACTGATATTTTGTCTTTCTATCAGGCATATATAGTTCATATGTCACAGAGCTCAACTTCCTAGAAATTTCGTAAGGCCCCTGCCATCGAGCCAAAAGCTTACTATCACAAGAGGGCAGCAGTAACACCTGCTGACCTGTGGAAAACCCTCTTCCTGGCCTTCTTGTCATAGCATGTCTTTTGTTTATTCTGCGCCATCCTCATGTGCTCCTGAGCCAAAGCAGTCATTTGATCCAGTTTTTGTCTCATTTTAACAACATAAGAGACCACATTGTCCTGATCACTCAGAGGCCTCTCCCAGTGCTCCTTTAATAAATCCAGTGGGCCCCTCACCTGACGAAAGTAGTTCAAAAGATGAGAACCCTGTTGAAGCCTGGGGCACCTCCCGATAAGCAAACAGCAAATACGGTACCCATTGGTCCCAATCCGAGCCCGTACTAGAAACAAATTTCCGCAGCATGTTCTTTAAAGTCTGGTTAAACCATTCCACCAGTCCATAAGTCTGAGGGTGATATGGGGTGGTCTTAATTCCCTTGATACCCAACAGTTTATAAACCTGCTGCAAAAGTTTTGACAGAAAATTTGTCCCACAGTCTGTCAGGACCTCTCTGGGTATGTCTACCCTCAAAAGTAATTGAATAAGGCAGTTATCCACCTGACTAGCCTTAATTAATTTCACCGGGAAGGCTTCTGGGTACCGAGTAGCATAGTCACATATGACAAGAATGTATTTATTACCTGAGGAGCTTCTTTCTAGGGGTCCAACTATATCCATCCCTATCCTATCAAATGGTGTTCCAATGATTGGTAATGGATGAAGATGGGCCCGGGCTACTCCCCTAGATGATGTAATTTGACATATTTCACATGTTGCACAAAACTCCTTGACCTGGGTATACATTCCTGGCCACACAAACCTTCTAGCAATTCTCTGTAATGTTTTCTGCAACGCTAGATGACCTGACCAAGGGATCACATGTCCCAGTTCCATCACTTTCTGTATAAGGCCTTGTGGCAAAGCTATGGCTCTAACTTCACCCTGCTGTTGGTACTGAATGCCATCTCTTATGACATACTCAGCCTCAGCCAAATAGTCCACTCTGCCCTGCTTCACACCATCAATCTCAGAGACCTTTTTAAACCAAGGTTTTAGCAATGGGTCAGCTTCCTGCAGTGCAGCTATGTCAGAAGGAATGTTAAAATCTACTGACTGGCTTAGCTGTGACGCTTCCTCCCCCAAGTTCTTAACTGTAGCTAAAACCTTCTCCCTTCTCCTCTGAGCCTTGGATTTTGGTTGCTTAACTGGACCTGCCTCTATCCCAGAATCATAAAAAGGCAGCTCCTGAAGAACATTGGCAGCCCTCTGTGCCCTGGTTGTCACCATATTGCAATTTTTCACCACAGGTGCCTTTATTCTCTGCTCAACAGCGCCACCTGCCTGTCTCTCCTCACAGTTTGAAAACAACCTGAGTCTAACAGGGCCTCTTCACACTGACCATTAAGCAACACAGTTGCTCACAGTGAAATACATTTCACTGTGAACTGGGGCTGAAAGAGTGGGTCTAGGAACTGAGCATAACAATGATGGTTTACTGTTCTTTGTGGCAGGACATGAGTATTGTGTGTGGCCAATTTTGTTACACTGGTAACAGCGTATATCCTAACTGGAAACAAAGCGTGACTTTTTACTACCATTATTGTTTGCTATCCTATCTTCCATCGCCACATGAGTAGGCTGCCTTTTTGCAACAGCTGATCAATTTCTTCCTATTTCTACTTACTATCTGGCTTCTCTTGCTAATCTTTCTGTTCCGGCGACACCTTACCCATCACGGACGGACGGACACACGGATCGCCCAAATGTCTCCTGAGCCGGCAGACGGAACCATTGTTTTTAGCAGGATACATTACAGCAGAGGCCAGCTGTTAGCACTTAACCGGACCAAGATGCTAGCGCAAGACTTCAACATACCGGGTGAAATAAGACAGAAACGACGTGGATGCCGTGCTGGAGCAAGACGGCAGGCGAGAAATATAAGGTACAGACCCGTCCTTCCATCCATTATTATGGGGAATGTACGATCGCTACTCAATAAGACAGATGAGCTAGCGGCTATGGCTCGTTACCAGAGCGTCTTCAGAGAGATTAGCATGATGTTGTTTACTGAGATGTGGCTAACAGAACTAGCAACAGATGCTAACATCGAACTGAAGGATTTCCACGCAATACGGGCAGACCGGACACCAGACAGTGGGAAGGCAAGGGACGGAGGAGTGATAATGTATGTCAATAACAGCTGGTGCAGACCGGAACATATCACAGTTAAACAACAACACTGCAGCAAAGACATCCAGTTGCTAGCTGTTAGCATGCGGCCTAACTATCTCCCGAGGGAATACTCACACGTGATCTGCATTGTTATTTATGCAAATCCGACGGCAAACATGGGGACAGCGCATGACGCCATTCACTCAGTAACTGGCAGGCTGCTGACAGAACACCCAGATGCTCTTCTTCTCATCTCAGGTGATTTCAACCATATTTCACTGTCCCCCATTCTGCCCACGTTCACCCAGTATGTCACATGCCACACTAGAGACAATAAAACACTGGACTTATTCTATGCAAACACTAAGGAGGCATACACCTCATCACCACTACCCCCACTCGGGAGATCGGATCACAACTTGGTTCACCTCCTGCTGGTGTACAAACCCCTAGTACACAGACAACCTCCGGTCATGCGCACAGTGAAGTTATGGGCTGAGGAGGCAATGGACGCTCTAAAGGACTGTTTTGAAACCACTGCCTGGGAGCAGCTCTTCGATCCACATGGTGAGGACATCGATTGTCTCACTCACACCATCACGGACTACATCAACTTCTGTGTGGACAACACCGTACCCACCAAGACCATACGGTGTTGCTCAAACAACAAACCCTGGATCAACCCTGAGATAAAAACACTTCTGAGAGAGAAGAAGAGGATCTTCAGGTCGGGGAACAAGGAGATGCTGAAGTCCGTACAGAGGGAGCTGAGGAGGAAGATCAGAGAAGGCAAGGACAGCTTCAGGAAGAAGATGGAGGACAAGCTGCAATAGAGTGACATTGGCGGGGTCTGGAGAAACCTTAAAACCATCTCTGGGCTCCAGAATACCTCCTCCCAGGCCATGGGGGGCAGGGAGTGGGAGAACAATCTGAACCTGTTTTTTAATAGGTTTGACTAACCGCCCCCCCCCCCCCCGACTGCACACCAACCACTGCTGCCTCTAAAGTCATCGAGACCTGCTGTCCACACCCCACTCCACCAACAACCCCCCACTCCCAGCACACAGCCCCCCAACCTGACCCTCACTAAGACCAAGGTGAGGATGGAGCTGAGGAAGATCAAGGCGAGGAAGGCCTCGGGACCGGATGGCATCAGTGTGAAGCTCCTCAAGTCCTGCACAGACCAGCTGTGTGGGATTGTGGAGCACATCTTTAACCTGAGCCTGAAGCTGGGGAAGGTACCACAGTTGTGGAAAACATCTTGTGTGGTACCTGTACCAAAGACTTCCCACCCCAAAGACCTGAACAGCTACAGACCAGTGGCCCTGACGTCTCACATGATGAAGACCCTGGAGAGAATGCTCCTTGCTCACCTCCACTCCCTGGTGGGACCAGCAATCGATCCACTCCAGTTCGCTTACCAGCATGGCATTGGGGTGGAGGATGCAGTAATCTTCCTCCTTCACCTTTCCCTGTCCCACCTGGAGAAGCCCGGGAACATGGTGAGGATCATGTTCTTTGACTTCTCCAGTGCTTTCAACACCATCCAACCGATGATCCTGAAGGACAAGCTGCTGTGCACAGGGGTGGGCCAGCACCTGTCATCATGGATCCTGGACTACCTCACTAACCAGCCACAGTTTGTGAGAACCCGGGATTGTGTGTCCAACACGATCATTGGCAGCAAGGGGGCCCCCCAGGGAACGGTTTTGGCTCCCTTCCTGTTCACACTTTATACTGCGGACTTCTCACACAACACAACACACTGCCATCTACAGAAGTTCTCTGACAACTCTGCGATTGTCGGCCTCATCTCCAACGGAGATGAAGCTGAGTACAGAGGACTTATCCAGGACTTCGTGGACTGGTGCCATCGGAACTACCTCCAGATTAATGCGAGGAAAACTAAGGAGCTGGTGGTGGACTGCCGCAGGCAAGGACAACCCCTCACAGCACCAGTAAACATACAGGGAACAGACATTGAGACGGTGACATCCTACAAGTACCTGGGTGTTCATCTGAACAATAAACTAGACTGGTCACACAATACCGACGCACTCTACAAGAAGGGACAGTGCAGGCTGTTCCTACTGAGGAGGCTCAGGTCTTTTGGTGTACAAGGGGTGCTCTTGAAGACATTCTACTACACGATGGTTCAGGTTCAGGTTATTTTATTTGTACCCGTAGGTAGATTTGTAGATTTGTGGTGGCATCAGCCATCACTTTTGGAGTGGTCTGCTGGGGCAACGGCATTACAGCAGCCAATAGGAAGAGACTGAACAAACTGATCAAGAAAGCTAGCTCTGTCCTGGGGCAATGCCTTGACCCAGTGGAGGAGATAGGAGAGAGAAGGATGGTGGCTAAACTGTCATCTCTGCTGGAGTCTGAGTCCCACCCTATGCAGGACATACTGAACGCACTGAGGAGCTCATTTAGCAGTAGACTACATTATCCTAGGTGCGTGACCGAGAGGTTTCGCAGGTCCTTCCTACCTACGGCTGTCAGACTGTATAACCGAAGCAGGGCTGCTCGCAGAGATAGCAAAAAAACATGACAACCTAATAGTATTGTATGCAAAAGACGCAACAGACTTACACAAATGGTCCCCTCCACTATACAACTAGGACAATATCAGGCATAAGTGTGTCCATATGTGCACCTGGCACCAGGACACCCTAGGTCACAGGTCGATGATCGATTTTGTTATCGTATCATCAGACCTGCGACCGTATGTCTTGGACACCCGAGTAAAGAGAGGTGCAAAGCTGTCAACTGATCACCACCTGGTGGTGAGTTGGATCCGATAGCAGGGGAGGAAGCCATTCACACCTGGTAGACCCAAACGTTTAGTGAGGGTGTGCTGGGAGCGTCTGGCTGAGGCCCCTGTCCGGGAGGTCTTAAACTCCCACCTTCGGAAGAACTTCAACCACATTCCGAGGGAGTCTGGAGACATGGAGTCTGAATGGGCCATGTTCTCCACCTCTGTTGTTGAAGCGGCGGCCCAGAGCTGCGGCCGCAAGGTGGTCGGTGCATCTCGTGGTGGCAACCCCCGGACCAAGTGGTGGACACCAGTGGTGAGGGGGGCCATTAAGCTGAAGAAGGAGTCCTATCAAGCTTGGTTGGCTTGTGGGACTCCAGAAGCAGCTGAGGTGTACCGGCAGGCCAAGCGGAGTGCAGCTCGGGTGGTTGCTGAAGCAAAAACCCGGGTATGGGAGGAGTTCGGTGAGGCCATGGAACAAGACTTTCGGTCGGCCTCAAAGAGATTCTGGCAAACTGTCCGGCGGCTCAGGAGGGGAAAGCAGCTCCCCGTCCACACTGTGTATGGTGCGGATGGGACACTGTTGACTTTGACTGGGGATATCGTCGGGCGGTGGAAGGAATACTTTGAGGATCTCCTCAATCCCACTGATACGCCTTCCACAGAGGAAGCAGGGTTTGGGGATGAGGGGGATGACTCACCTATCACAGGGGCTGAGGTCGCCAAGGTGGTTAAAAATCTCCTTGGTGGCCAGGCCCCGGGGGTGGACGAGATTTGCCCTGAGTACCTCAAGGCCCTGGATGTTGTTGGGTTGTCATGGTTGTATCATGGGGTATCGGGCTTGTTGTTACGAGCTATTCAGTCTCTGTACAACCGTTGTGAGAGTTTGGTTCGTATTGCCAACACTCGGTTGGAGTCATTCCCAGTGAGAGTTGGACTCCGCCAGGGCTGCCCTTTGTCACCGATCCTGTTCATAATTTTTATGGACAGGATTTCTAGGTGCAGCCAGGGAATGGAGGGTGTCATGCTTGGTGACCACAGGATCTCATCTCTGTTGTTTGCAGATGATGTTGTCCTGTTGGCTTCATCCAGCAGTGACCTACAGCTCTTGCTGGGACGGTTTGCCGCTGAGTGTGAAGCGGCTGGGATGAGAATCAGCACCTCCAAGTCCGAGTCCATGGTCCTCAGCCGGAAAAAGGTGGATTGCCCTCTCCGGGTTGGGGACAGGCTCCTGCCCCAATTGGAGGAGTTTAAGTATCTTGGGGTCTTGTTCACGAGTGAGGGGAAAATGGAGCGAGGGATCGGCAGACGGATTGGAGCAGCATCTGCAGTGATGCGGACGTTGTACCGGTCTGTTGTGGTGAAGAGGGAGCTTAGTTCTAAGGCAAAGCTGTCGATTTACCAGTCAATCTACGTTCCTACTCTCACCTATGGTCACGAGCTTTGGGTAATGACCGAAAGAACGAGATCGCGGATACAAGCGGCTGAAATGAGCTTTCTCCGTAGGATTGCTGGACTCACCCTCAGAGAATGGGTGAGGAGCTCAGTCATCCGGGAGAGGCTCAGAGTTGAACCGCTGCTCCTCCACATTGAAAGGAGTCAGTTGAGGTGGTATGGGCATCTGATTAGGATGCCTCCTGGACGCCTCCCACTTGAGGTGTTTCAGGCACGTCCCACTGGGAGGAGACCCCAGGGCAGACCCAGGACTCGGTGGAGAGACTATGTCTCCCAGCTGGTCTGGGAACGCCTTGGTATCCCCTCTGAAGAGCTGGAGCAGGTGGCTGGGGAGAGGGAAGTCTGGGCTTCTCTGCTTGAACTGCTGCCTCCGCGACCCGGACCTCCGGAAAAGCGGTAGAAGATGGATGGATGGATGGATGGATGGATGATGAGGGGTGCAACCAAGCCCTACTCAGCCTGACTGTGTGACCCTGATAATTTCCTTGAAACGTAGGCTGGACTCTGCATCTTTAATGACCTCTGCCGCAGTCCACTTGGTGCCTGATCCTATTTGTGGGTTCACTTCTCTGATAACCTGGTCAGGTGAATCCCTCAACATCAGCTGGAGTCTTGCCTTGCTAGCTTTGAACTCCTCCACCAAAGATGACAATGATAGCTGAAGTTTTGCAGTTGAACTGTAGAGTCCCACAGTTGAAAAGCATGTAGGCACCCCAAGACATCTACGGAGGTACTTGCTAATCTGCTGTTGGATAGTTTGTACCCTGGATAACAATATTTTGTACACCTGAAGTGGCCACAAAAGCCTTGGGAGGAGGCCATGTTGGACACACCATGGTTTAAGTTTGCCAGGAAGGTCACTGTTCTCAATTGCTATAAGTCCCTCGCGTGCTTCCTTCTGCACCTGTGTGCCGATCTGTTGTTGGGGTTGCGTATAAATGTCCCAGACTTTTGACTAGCTGCTCCTTGACCATGTGGATCTTTTCACCGCCAATAAAGAAGCAGACAGCCTTGATCTTCCCCTTCACTATGGAAAGTCTACAGCTTTTTGTTTGCTTGGCCTTCATCCTCGCACACGAAAACAGATCGTGAAATTGCCTGAGCAGCCTATCTGTGTCACCTTTGGTTTGGACAAGGGTGGTGACGTCATCTATGAAGGCTCTTGGTGGTGGCAGGATAACTCCCTGGTCAGTCACCTCACCTTTCACTGTATTCACAGCACCACGGAGTATCATCTCCATGGTCATCACGAGAAGTAATGGTGAAATTACACAACCCATCATAATGCCAGCCTCAAGGGCTTGCCACTCGGTGATGTAATCCTTCATTGTTCATTCCTCATTCAAAGTAGATAAAGAGAACCCAGTTAAAAAAAGAAGACAAAAATATTTTAAGTTGTCATTTATTCATTGAGAAAGATGAATCTTTGATTTCAGTATCTGGTGTGACTCCATTTTGCAGAAGTAATTGCGAAACATTTCCGGGAACTGTTGATCAGTCCTGCGTGGAGGAATTTTAGCCCATTCATCCATACGGAACAGCTTCAAGTCTGGGATTTTGGGGGGTTTTCTCACAAGAACTGCTCACTTCAGGTCCTTCTACATCTCAGTTTGATTAAGGTCAGGACTTGGCCACTGCAAAACATCAACTAATAATAAATAATAATTATTCTTTTTTAACCAATTCAATTCAATTCAACTTTATTTATATAGCGCCATTTCACAACAACAGTCATCTCATAGCACTTTCAACTGTAGGGGGAACCCCCACAGTTGCAGAAAGACCCCAGCAATCAGGCGATCCCCTGTGAGCAAGTGCTTGGCAACGGTGGAGAGGAAAAACTCCCTTTTAACAGGAAGAAGCCTCCAGCAGAACCAGGCTCAGGGAGGGGCAGTCATCTGCTGTGACTGGCTGGGGGTGAGGGGATAGAGACATGTAGAGAGCAAACAGCACGATGGGGACTCAATCTATGGGAGAGAACAAACAGATGTTAATGACCAGCAAAAAAAAAAAATATTTCATTGAGAGTGAAGAAAGGAGTGAGGCCCAGTGCATTATTGGAGGTCCCCCGGCTGACTAAACCTAATTAGCAGCATATCTAAGGGAGGGTTCAGAAACACATGATCCCTCCCTAATAGTAGGCTATATCAAAAAGGAAGGTTTTAACCCTATTCTTAAAAACAGAGATAGAGTCTGACTCCTGAATCCAGATTGGCAGCTGGTTCCACAGGAGAGGAGCTTGATAACTGAAGGCTCTGCCTCCCATTGTACTTTTGGAGATTCTAGGTAGTAGGTAGTTTTACTAGGATTTTTAACCGGTCCCTGTCACAGTCCACTGTCCCACACTGTTTAAAATCCTCCACCATAATTCCTATACCCAAAAAACACAATGTTACCAGTCTTAATGACTACCGTCCAGTGGCTCTGACTCCAGTGGTGATGAAGTTAGTCAGAGCCCACATCATATCACTTCTCCCACAGTGTTTGGACCCCCACCAGTTCGCTTATAGAACCAACAGATCCACTGAGGATGCTGTAGCCACGGCCCTCCATGCTGCCCTGTTTCACCTGGAGCAGCCGGAGAGCTATGTGCGGATGCTATTTGTGGACTATAGCTCCGCCTTTAACACCATCCTCCCTGGCAGACTGGTGTCCAAACTCAGGGTATTAGGACTTCCATATTCCATTTGTACTTGGATCCAAAGTTTCCTCTCAGATCGCAGCCAGAGGGTTAAAGTGGGACCTCACATGTTCACCACCATTAGTCTCAGTACCAGCTCCCCACAAGGCTGTGTGCTGAGCCCCCTACTGTACAGCCTTTACACCTATGATTGCACCCCCATACACCACAGCAACAGCATCAAGTTTGCCGACGACACCACAGTGGTGGGGCTCATCTCCGGGGGAGATGAGACCGGTTTTAGGGGTGAGGTGCAGCAGTTGACAGAGTGGTGTGGGGACAACAACCTTCTTTTAAATGTCACAAAAACAAAGGAGGTCATCATAGACTTCAGAAGAAATAAAACAGACATTCAACCTCTGACTATTAGTGGTACGGGTGTGGAGAGGGTCGAGGTTTTCCGCTTCCTGGGGGTCCATATTCAGGAGGACATGACATGGGGGGTGAACACAACTGAGCTGCTGAAAAAAGCCCAGCAGAGACTACATTTCCTCAGGGTGTTGAGAGGAAACAACATCTGCCAGAGACTGCTGTTGTCTTTTTATTGTTGCTCTATTGAGAGCATTCTAACTTATTGTATTTGTATTTGGTTCAGCAGCTGCACAGTAGCTCAGAAGAAAGCTCTTCAGACTGTCATCAACACAGCCCAAAAAATTGTTGGTTGCCCTCTCCTCAGCCTTAAAGATCTGCACCACGCCCGCTGCCTAAAAAAGGCACAAAAAATCTCGAAGGACCCCTTTCATCCCAGTCACGCTCTCTTCCAACTACTACCATCAGGAAGGCGGTTTAGAGCAATTAAAACAAGGACAAACAGATTCAAAAACAGTTTTTATCCGACCGCAATTAACTCCCTGAACTCTAGCAGAACATGAGGTTTGAAACTGTTATATTTAAAATTAGTAATGCATATAATCTTTTAAAGCTTCTTTTTACTTTTAATTCACTGACTGGTTTGCATTTTAATTTCGTTGTACTTGTTATAATGACAAAGTCTATTCTGTTCTATTCTATTCTATTCTATTCTAGTACAAGTAATCCTGCATTTTGGGAGCATAGTGCTCTGTTAGGATAATACGGTAGTATCAGATCTTTTAAATAAAAAGGGGCTTGATTGTTTAGAGCTTTGTAAGTAAGAAGAAGGATTTTAAACTTAATTCTAAACTCTATGGGAAGCCAGTGAAGGGAGGCCAGAACCGGAGAGATATGATCTCTCTTTTTAGTACCTGTTAAAACTCTTGCTGCAGCATTTTGGACCAGTTGAAGACTTTTTAAAGATGTTTTACGACAACCTGATAATAAAGAATTACAATAATCTAATCTAGAGCTAACAAAAGCGTGGCTCAGTTTCTCAGCATCACTCTGAGACAAGATGCTCCTAATCTTGGCAATATTACGCAAATGATAGAAGGCAGTCTTAGAAACAAATTTAATATGTGAATTGAAAGACAGATCTTGATCAAAAATAATTCCAAGGTTGAATGAATGAATGAATCTTTATTTCAGATAGATTAAAAGTACAGGTTAAAAGAAACTGAATAATATAACAAAGGGGGAAAGAAAATCCAACAAGGTCAAATTAGACAATAACTCCTCTGATTATACAGTTCAACATAAGTTATCCGAAATGGGTGATGGCTGAAGCCACAGCTTATATTGCCCACCCATATTCCATCCAAGAATTCAAAAGAAAACAAAACAAGAGCGATTACAATTCAGAACAAAGCTAAGACAAAATGTGACAAAAAAAAACTAAGCTACAAAACAACACAGGCTGGATATGACAATCCTTATGTGATTTTACATGTCATCTTGTATATATGTTTGGAGTATTTCTTCCTTTAGTTTTTGTTTAAATTGTCCAAGCGTTGTACATGATTTTAATTCAGGTCCAAAATCGTTCCATAATCTGACTCCTTGCACTGAAACACAATGTCGCTTGGTGGTAGTTCTCACTGAAAGTTTTTGAAATATACATGTTCCTCTGAAATGATATTGTTTCTCCCTTATTTGGAACAACTTTTGGATATTTGCGGGCAGTGATAAATTCTTCACTTTAAACATTATTACTGCAGTTTTAAAGTCAACCAGATCTTTCAACTTGAGAGCTTTTAATTTAAGAAAAAGTGGGTTTGTTGGTTCCCTGTAAGCAGCTTTGTTTATTATTCTAATAGCTCTCTTCTGAAGCATAAAGACTGGATATATGTTTGTTTTATATATATTTCCCCATGCTTCAGTACAATATGTCATGTATGGGAGTATTAATGAATGATACAAGGTATATAGTGTGGGTTTATTCAGCAAATATTTCACTCTGTATAGTATTGCAATTGATTTGGATATTTTACCTTTAATATAATTAATATGTGACTTCCAACACAGTTTATTATCAATTATTACTCCAAGAAATTTAGTTTTGGATACCCTTTCAATCTCTACACCATTTACACTGAGCTTAGATACTAAGTTGTTGTGATGGTTGTTAAATTTTGTCTTACTTAAATTGAGCGTTAATTTGTTTGAATCAAACCACAGTTTAAGCTTTCCTAATTCCTTTCCGAGTGTATCCAAAAGTTGTTCCAAATTGCTTCCACTGCATAATAGATTAGTGTCATCGGCAAACAATATTAAGTCCATTTTTTCTGAAACTTTACATATATCATTTATATACATATTGAATAACAATGGCCCCAAAACTAAACCCTGTGGGACTCCACAAGTAACCTTCAGTAACTCTGAGTTTTTGTTACCAACACATACATACTGATATCTATTCTTTAAGTAACTACATAACCAGGACAGTGCTACCCCTCTAATACCACAATTTTGTAGTTTCTTTAATAATAAATTATGATCCACTGTATCAAATGTTTTTTTAAGATCCAGGAATACCCCAACTGAATACTCTTTATTTTCAATGGCAGTTGATATTTTTTCTATAAATTCCATTAGAGCAAATGCAGTTGTCCTCTTGTGTCTGAACCCATATTGCTGCTCACACAATAAATTATTCTTCAGTATGAAGTTGTCAGTTCTCTCATAGAATATTTTTTCAAGTATCTTGGAAAATTGCGGCAATAGTGAAATTGGTCTATAGTTTGAGAATTCCCCTCTGTCACCCGTCTTGTTTATTGGCCGCTGTATACATCCCACCCGACGCGGACGCGCGCGAGGCTCAGCGCGTGCTCGCGGATCACATTCAACAAACAGAGCAGACTTTCCCGGTCTCTCTGGTTATTGTGGTTGGCGACTTTAACCAGAGCAACCTGAGCCATGATCTCCCCCGTTATAAACAGTTTATTAAATGCCCCACCAGAGGAAAGAACACGCTGGATCACTGTTACACTATAGTGAAGGATGCGTATCGCGCTGTTCCCCGCGCTGCGCTCGGACTATCTGATCACGTGATGGTCCACCTGATTCCCACATACAGACAGAGACTGAAGCTCACTAAGCCTGTTGTGAGCACTACGAGGAAATGGACCAGTGAAGCTGGGGAGAAGCTGAGCACGTGCATGGAAATAACTGACTGGGGCATGTTTAAAGGAGCCACGCATGATTTGGATGAATACACGGACACTGTGAACTCATATATCCACTTTTGTGAGGAGAGCATTCTTCCTTCGCGCACCAGGGTGAGGTACTCCAATGACAAGCCCTGGTTCACTGCTAAGCTCAGACAGATCAGGAAGGAGAAGGAAGCAGCGTTGAAAAGTGGAGACAGGGACTGCTACAGGGAGGTCAAATATCAGTTTAGCAGAGAACTGAGGAGAGCTAAGTCTGTGTATTCTGAGAGACTCCAGCAGCAGTTCACTGCTAACGACTCTGCTTCTGTGTGGAGAGGACTGAGGCAAATCACCAACTATCGGCCTCAGGCTTCTAAAGGTCAGGATGACAAAGCCCTTTGTCAAAGACTGTCCCATCACTATGCCCGTTTTGACACCTCGTCAGCTGTGTCCATCTCCTCCCCTCCCCCCAGCGCCATTGCCTCCAACGTCCCCACTTCATCAAAGGCGCCCCCCCTCCTCCCCCCTTGCCCTTGTCATCAGTGAGCAGGACGTGCACAGACAGTTCTCCAGACTGAACCCGCGCAATGCCCCCGGCCCGGACGGCGTGTCTCCCTCCACCCTGAGACATTGTGCGGAAGAGCTGACTCCTGTCTTCACAGACCTTTTTAACACCTCCCTGAAGTTATGCCATGTGCCAACCTGCCTCAAAACCTCCACCATTATCCCTGTCCCCAAGAAGCCACGGATCACTGGACTTAATGACTACAGACCTGTAGCACTCACCTCTGTAGTCATGAAGTCCTTTGAGCGCCTGGTCCTGCCCCACCTCAAGACCATCACCACTCCCCTCCTGGACCCGCTGCAGTTTGCCTACCGAGCCAATAGGTCTGTGGACGACGCAGTCAACCTGACCCTCCACTCCATCCTGCAGCACCTGGACTCCCCGGGAACCTATGCCAGGATCCTGTTTGTGGACTTCAGCTCTGCATTCAACACCATCCGCCCCACTCTGCTCCAGGACAAGCTGTCCCTGCTCAACGTGCCTGACTCCCTCTGCAGGTGGATCACCGACTTCCTGATGGACCGGAGGCAGCATGTGCGGCTGGGAAAGACTGTCTCAGACTCCGTCAGCATCAGCACCGGATCACCCCAGGGCTGTGTACTTTCCCCCCTACTCTTCTCCCTGTATACCAACTCCTGCACCTCCAGCCACCAGTCTGTCAAGCTGATCAAGTTTGCGGATGACACCACCCTCATCGGGCTCATCTTCAACGGCGACAAGTCCGTCTACAGGAGAGAGGTGGCCCAGCTGGCGTCCTGGTGCAGCTACAACAACCTGCAGCTGAACGCTCTGAAGACAGTGGAGATGATCGTGGACTTCAGGAAAGTCACAACCCCTCTGCCCCCCCTTACCCTCACAGGCTCTGGAGCCGACCATCAGCTCCCTCATCAAAAAGGCCCAGCAGAGGATGTTCTTCCTGCAGCAGCTGAGGAAGCTCAAGCTACCCACCAAGATGTTGGTGCAGTTCTATACGGCCATCATCGAGTCCATCCTCACCACCTCCATAACCGTGTGGTACGCAGGAGCCACTGCCAGGGACAGACTAAAGCTGCAGCGCGTCGTGCGCACTGCTGAGAAGGTGATCGGCTGCAAGCTCCCATCCCTCCAGGACCTGTACATCTCCAGGACCCCGAGGCGTGCAGGCCGGATCATAGCCGATCCTTCACACCCTGGTCACGTACTGTTTGCCCCCCTCCCCTCAGGTAGAAGACTTCGGTCCATTCAGACTAAAACCTCCCGTCACATGAACAGCTTCTTCCCCTCTGCCATCAGACTGCTGAACACTAAGTGACTTATTAGACTCTCGTGCACTATGTACAGCAGCTCAACCAGACTCATGTCAATTCACTGTTTTCTTTTTGCATTACCGACTGCACTATGTGGTACTCCACAATATCTGCTACTCGCTAATATATTTAAAATTGCTTTGACTAGTATTACTCATTCATATTCTACATTTTATTGCATGTATAGTTTTTATTTCTATCTTTTATTTTTTCATGTTTAATGTTGCAGCATCGCACCGAGACAGATTCCTAGTTTGTGTACTACATGAACAATGGCAATAAATCTGATTCTGATTCTGATTCTGATTCTGGAATTACTTTAGCTATTTTCATTGCATTGGGAAATATACCTGTTTGGAGAGACAGGTTACAGATATACGTCAGTGGTTTCACTAAGCATTCAATAATAGTTTTGACTAAGAGCATGTCAATACCATCACAGTCCGTAGATGTTTTACTTTTAAACGATTTAACAATTTCAATGACCTCTCTCTCGTCTGTGTTCTTTATGAAAATGGAGTCTTTTATAGCAGTGTTTTTGCTTATTGTATCACCTGTAGGCGCCGTAATGGGTATTTCTCAAGCCAAATTAGGACCAGTGTTAACAAAAAAGTTATTAAATTCATCTGCAGGTGAAGCTGCATTCACACTCTGAGTCGTTTTATTATTTTTTTGAAAAATCGGTTGGGTAGCTTGTATTTCTGCTTTTATTTCCAAGAATACTGTTAAGTATTGTCCATGTATTTTTAATATTGTCTCTGTTTTTCTCCAGTTCTTTACTGTAATAGTCTCTCTTACTACATCTTATTATATATGTTAACTTATTTTTGTATGTTTTATACCGCTGCTCTGCTTCTTTTGTCCTTTTCTTTAGGAAAGCTTTATATAACAAATTTTTCTTTTTCACGCCTTTTGTAATCCTTTGGTTAACCATGGCTTATCGGCAAATTTATGTTTAAGCTTTTTCTTTACTAATGGACAATTTTTTTCATAAAGAGTGGTTACAATGTTTATAAATGTGTCATAGGCTTCATTTACATCTGATACATAGACTTTTGTCCAGTCCTACTTCAGCAAGTCTTCTTTAAAAGAACTGATTGCATTTTGTGATTTGTATCTGAATGATTTTAAAATTTTTCCTGTATTGGCCCCCGTGTGGCCATGGATAAGTGCAAAGGTTGGCAAGTGGTCACTTATATCATTTATCAATAATCCACTTTCTATTTTCTTATCAATAATATTAACAAACAGGTTGTCAATAAGTGTAGCAGTGTGAACTGTGATTCTACTGGGATGTGTTATTGTGGGATATAGACTCATGCTGTACATAGAGTTCATGAACTCTGTAATTACATTTTGTTGATATGGATTTAGTAGATCAATATTGAAATCTCCACAAATTACTACCATTTTCTTACTAGTAATATTATTGTACAGCTCAACTAATTTATCTCTGAATGTCTCAATGCAAGGTTCCTCACAGAGCTATTAAGAGAAAGAGTAACCGCATCCAAACTGAAAGTTTGATTTGGAAAGGTATTTCTAAGGTTTTTTTGGACCAACAAGAATGACTTCAATCTTATCTGAATTTAATAGCAGGAAATTACAAGTCATCCAAGCTTTGATTTCCTTAAGACAGGCTTCTAACTTGGCTAATTGATTACTATCATCTGGCTTCATTGACAGGTATAATTGTGTGTCATCTGCATAACAATGAAAATGTATACAGTGCTTTCTAATAATGTTGCCTAACGGAAGCATATATAAACTAAAAAGAGTAGGGCCTAGCACAGATCCCTGTGGAACTCCATGACTGAGCTTTGAGTTGAAAGAAGACTCATTATTGACATGAACAAACTGGAACCTATCAGATAAATAAGATCTAAACCACTGCAATGAAATTCAATTAAGTCCAACGTAGTGTTCTAATCTATCAAGTAGAATATTATGATCAGTAGTATCAAAAGCTGCACTAAGGTCTAAAAGGACAAGTACATAAACAAGTCCATTATTAGATGCAATGAGGAGGTCATTAGTGACCTTCGCTAAGGCTGTTTCAGTACTGTGATGGATTCTAAACCCAGATTGAAACTCTTCAAGTAAACCATTTCCCTGCAGGTGGACAAATAATTGCGTAGCAACAACTCTTTCTAAGATTTTTGAAATGAAAGGGAGATTAAAGATTGGTCTATAGTTAACTAAAGCTCCTGGATCCAGCGTTGGCTTTTTGAGTAAGGATTTAATTACAGCCGTTTTAAAAGCCTGCGGTACATGGCCTAAAGTTAATGAAGAATTGATTATATGAAGAATAAAGCTACCAATAAGTGGGAAGACTTCTTTAAATAACCTGGTAGGAATAGGGTCTAAAAGACAAGTTGAAGGCTTGGATGAGGAAACTATTTTGTCTAACTTTAAAAGGTCAATTGGAGTAAACTCATCAAGACAGATATCAATTGAAGGAGTTGTAGTAGTTACTGTATTTAAGTTAACGGTGGGAAGAATCTGATTGATTTTATCTCTGATGGATGAAATTTTATTATTGAAAAAGTTCATAAAGTCCTGACTAGTAAGCTCTAAGGGAATGCTAGGATTGACAGAGTCCTGACTCTTTGTCAACCTGGCTACAGTACTGAAAAGAAACCTGTAATTATTCTTGTTCTCTTCTATTAATGCAGAATAATAACTCGTTCTAGCTTTTCTAAGAGATTTTTTATAAATTAAAAGATGATTTCTCCAAGCTAAATAGATTTCATCTAAATTAGTGGAGCGCCATTTTCTTTCTAATTGACAAGGCTTCTGTTTTAAGCTACGAGTTACTGTGTTGAACCAAGGGGTTAGAAATCTCTGATTAGACTTTTTCTTTTTTAAGGGGGCCACCATGTCTAGAGTCTGATGCAGAGAAGCTGTAACACTATCTACCATGCTATCAATTACAGAAGGAGCAAGCTCTCCATAGTTTATTTCCGTTGTGTTGACACATGGCATAGAGGAAACAATCTGCATAAATTTGGTAACAACATCATCTGAGAGGCATCTATTGTAGTAATATTTTTCTATAGGAGCCAAATAGTCAGAAATAGTAAAATCAAAGGTTAACAGACAATGGTCTGACAGTACAGGGTTATGAGGAGACACTACCAGATTTTCTGTTTCTATACCATATGTCAGAACAAGGTCCAACGTATGGTGGAGATAATGGGTAGAATTTCCTACTTTCTGAGAAAACCCCATCGAGTCTAATATTGAATTAAATGCCACATTAAGGCAATCACTATCTACATCTACATGTATATTAAAGTCCCCTACTATAATTATTCTATCTGATTTCAGCACTAAATCAGCTAAGAATTCGGCAAATTTGGATAAAAATTCTGAGTAGGTTGATGGAGGACGATAAACTATGGCAAATAAAATTGAGTTTAGCCTAAAATTGCTAAAGTGCCCAATAACGAGGACCAGGCCCTCAAAGGAATTATAACATATTTTTTGCTTTACATTAACTAGTAATTTGGAATGGTAAATTGTTGCTACTCCTCCTCCACAACCAGAACTTCTGGGATTTTGACAGTTTAAATAACCAGAGGGAGTTGATTCATTCAAACCAACATAATCCTCTTGTCCTAACCAAGTCTCTATAAGGGATATTAAATCAGTCTGATGATCAAGTAACAGATCATGGACTCGCAGAGACTTGGGAGTTAGAGACCTAATATTTAATAAACCACATTTAATTTTTAAAATATGAAGAGGAAGAGAGGCCAAATCATTCAATTTAGAGGCGTCATGTTTAATTTGAGTTTTACCAACTTTTTGTTTAATCACTTTGGGATGCTTATACATTATATTTTTATTTA
This sequence comes from Pholidichthys leucotaenia, assembly GCA_020510985.1. Lineage (NCBI taxonomy): Eukaryota > Metazoa > Chordata > Actinopteri > Cichliformes > Pholidichthyidae > Pholidichthys > Pholidichthys leucotaenia. The sequence continues at coordinate 275,639,272 of CM035836.1, read as the reverse complement.
CTTTGGAGGGAGCAGTCAATGATTCTCTGATGGGGAAGACAGGGGCTAAGTTGAGGGGTGGCAGATGAAGAGGAGCTGCAGAGAGGCGTGTAAGACTGCGACTCTGCTTCCTGGTCCCAACTCTGAGTTGTCAAGGTTTTGGAAATTTGGATAAAAAAAGATGCCAGATTGTTAGATAAATGAGACGCACCATTCAAAGTGGGATGGACGCTGTCTCGTCTCATAAGACCAGGTTTTCCTCAAAATGAGCTCCAATTGTCAATGTAGCCCACGTTGTTTGCAGGACACCACACAGACAGCCAGCGGTTGAAGGATGACAAGCGGCTAAACATGTCATCACTGATCAGATTGGGGAGGGGCCCATAGAACACTACAGAGGCAGACATTGTTTTGGCAAAGTCACACACCGATTCTACATTAAGTTTCGTGACTTCCGACTGCCGGAGTCGAATGTCATTAATGCCAGCGTGAATAACAATTGTAGAGTATTTACAGTTACTTTTAGCCAGCATTTTCAAATTTGACTCAATGTCGCCTGCTCTGGCCCAAGGAATGCATTTGACTATGGCCGCTGGAGTCTCTAGGTTCACGTTTCTGACTACAGAGCCGCCAATGATCAGAGTTTTTTCCTCAGCGGGTGTGTTGCTGAGCGGGGAAAAACGATTAGAAACGTGAACAGGTTGGTGATTAACTGGGGCTTTGCGGCTAGGCTTCCTTCTCACCACCACCCACCCAGTCTCCTCACTGCTGAGGAGGACCGGAGGACCGCTAATGGGTCGCCCTATGGTAGGGAGCTCAACTGCAGCTAGGGGACGTCCGTCAAGATTAATTGGCGCAGACGGTGTTTCAATGCAGTGGAACCGGGATTCCAAATCAGACAACCTTGTCTCGAGTGCCTCAAAAAGACAACATTTATTACATTTACCATTATCACTAAAAGAGGCAGAGGTGTAGCTAAACATCTGACAGAGAGAACACACCAGAGGAGGAGAGGAAGGAGAGCTAGTAGCCATAGCTAGTGGCTAACTCGAAGCTAACAAAAACACCAATTAAAGGTGAACAGAAGGCTAAAGAGGGTGATTAGGTGACACTGAGTGCGCACACAGGTGCAAGAGGCTTGATAAACAGAAATGAGAACTAACGGTAGATGGAAAAAAGTGGTTAAAATACAATTAAATGCAAAATCCTCAGGAGAGTGAAGAGACCATTCTTCGGAAGAACGACTCATGTTCTTAGGATCGTTGTCTTGCTGCATGACCCACTTTCTCTTGAGATACAGATCATGGGCAGATGCCCTGACATTGTCCTTGAGTATCTGCTGGTATAATTCAGAATTACATTGTTCTATCAATGATGGCAAGCCGTCCTTGCCCAGATGCAGCAAAACAGGCCCAAACCATGACACTACCACCACCATGTTTCACAGATGGGATAAGGTTTGTATTTATTTTTTTTTTGTATACTTTATTAATCCCAGAGGGAAATTACAGGGCATCCACCAAGATGGATGAGGTAGCCATGGTGCGATACCAATCTCTTCACAGTTCACACACACATTCTCATCTAGGGCCACTTTAGAGTCTCCAATGTACCTGGGTTTTTTTTGTTTTGTTTTGTTTTGTTTTTTTGTACTTATTTTGTACCCGTAGGTAGATTTGTTTTGCAGTCTGGTGACAAGCCACCAGCTGCCGGTCGCTGCGTGCTCAAGCGCCCCGTTTCCCTAACCTGCATGTTTTTAGCATGTGGGAGGAAACCGGAGAAATCCCGGAGTAAACCCACGCAACACAGGGAGAACATGCAAACTCCACACAGATCACTGTTGGCCAGGGGCAGGGATCGATCTCATGATCTCCGCAATCCCCCGGCCGAGGGTAAAACTGTGCTGCCTCAGTGCTAACCACTGCGTACCTAGCATGTTTTAGGCCTGTGGAAGGAAACCGAAGAACCTGAAGTAAACCCACGCAGACACAGAGAGAACGTGCAAACTCCACACAGAAGAGTCACCGATGGTCAGGGAGTTCGATTAAACCCATCATGGTAAAGGGTGGAATCAATCCCACGACCTTCTTACTGTGCTGCCACAGTGCTAACCACTGCACCACCGGGCAACATAGAAGCTTCATCTTGGGCTCTAATGAAAGGTGACACTCAGGGCTATCTTGTTAGATATCCAGAAACACTGTCAGTAGTAATGACACAGAGAAAATGAAGTTTCAACTATAAACACGCTTTACTGAACAAAAATGTCAATATACAAAACATACTATTTCATCATCATCATCGGCGGTCACTCGGAGCGAGTATGACAGTCATTCCTCATGGGAGCGTCTACTTGTGGGTCTTCAGGTGGGCGTAGAGGCCGATCCGTGACCCGCATATTTTGATGCAGTGTTGACACGGGAAAATGGTGGTGGGTTGTGGTCGTGCTGGAGCCTTTTTCTGTCTTTCCTTACGGAGCTGTCGTTTCGTTTCTGCGACACGGTGGATTTCCTACTCATAGTGTGCAGCACCTTCTTGCACCGCTTCCTTCCATCGGTGCCTGTTTAGAGCCATGTGCTCCCAGTCAGGAAATAAGATATTGAATTTTTTAAGGTTTGTTTTAATATTGTCCTTGAACCATTTCTTTTGCCCTCCTGGAGCCCGCAAACCTCTCTCCAGTTCAGAATAAAGAATTTGTTTTGGGAGACGGGTGTCAGACATGCGAATGAGATGGCCAGTCCATCGTAATTGGTGTTTTATTATTGTGGTGGAAATGCTGGGCATTTTGGCCTCTTCCAGAACGCTGATGTTTGTGCGTTGGCCCTCCCATTTAATCCTCAGAATCTTTCTCAAAGTTCTTTGGTGGAGCTGCTCCAGAGCTCTCAGGTGCCTGCTGTAGATGTCCATGATTCTGCCCCATACAGCAAGGTGGGGAGAACCACAGCCTTGTAGACCAAGAGCTTGGTATCGATCCTGAGATCTCGATCTTCAAAGACCTTCATCCTGAGTCTGGCATATGCTCCATTGGCACAGCTCAGACGATGGTTGATCTCAGAGTCAATGTCCACTTTGGAGGAGAGAAGACTGCCAAGGTAGGGGAAGTGGTCAACATTTTCGAGAGGGGTGTTGTCCACTTTTATAATAAGTGAAATAAATGGCTGATTGGGTGGAGGATGATGTAGCACCTGGGTCTTCTTGATGTTTAAGGTTAGACCCAGGGCTCTATATGCCTTGGCAAAGGCATTCAGGATACCCTGTAGGTCTTCTGTGGAGTGTGCTACTATAGCGTTATCATCTGTATACTGGAGCTCCATAATGGTGGTGTTTCTAACCCTGCTTTTGGCTTTGAACCTAGCAAGGTTAAAGAGCCTACCGTCGATTCTGTATCGGATTGGAATTCCCTGTGGTAGGTCTTTGCCAATGAGGTGAAGTATGGCCGCAATAAAGATAGAAAACAGGGTGGGTGCAATGATGCATCCCTGTTTGACCCCTGTCTCCACGGTGAAAGGCTCAGACATGCAGCCACTGTTACTTAGCACCGTGGCTGTCATTCCATCATGCAGTAGCCTCAGAATCCTGATGTATTTCTCTGGGCAGCCATATCTCAACAGTATGCTCCACAGAGCCTGGCGATCTACTGAGTCAAAGGCCTTTGTCAGGTCTATAAAAGCCATGTACAATGGCAACTTGTGCTCACGGCATTTCTCCTGAAGTTGGCGGGCAGTGAAGATCATATCTGCTGTGCCTCTAGATGGACGAAAGCCGCACTGTGATTCTGGGAGTATTTCCTCAGAAAGTGGCAGTAAACGGTTAGCGAGAACACGAGCAAGTACCTTGCCAGTTGTTGACAGGAGTGAGATGCCTCTGTAATTTCCACAATCAGCTTTGTCTCCCTTCTTAAATATGGTCACGATCAGAGCATCCCTGAGCTCTGAGGGGAGTTCTTCCTTTTCCCAGACCTTCAGAAGGAGGGCATGGAGACGGCACAGGAGTTCTGGACCGCCTTCCTTTAGGACCTCAGCTGGGATCCCATCTGGACCGGTGGCCTTGTTGTTCTTCATGCTCCTGATGGCATCTTGGACCTCGGATAAGGTGGGAGGTGCCCCTATGTCTTCCCTGATGGGACTCTGAGGAATGTAACAGATGAAATTTGATTGGGTTGCAGTGGTACGGTTGAGGAGTTCCTGAAAGTACTCTTTCAGGAACTCCTCACCGTTCCTCACTGTGCTGCCGCAGTGCTAACCACTCCTCACCGTGCAGCCCGTGGGGCTGCACGGTGGCGCAGTGGTTAGCACTGCGGCAGCACAGTTTACCCTTGGCCGGGGGATTGTGGGGATCGGGGGATCGTGGGTTCGATCCCAGCCCCCGACCAACAGTGATCTGTGTGGAGTTTGCATGTTCTCCCCGTGTTGCGTGGGTTTACTCCGGGATTTCTCCGGTTTCCTCCCACATGCCAAAAACATGCATGTTAGGTTAATTGGCTGTTCTAAATTGTCCCTAGATATTTGTTTCCTATAGGCCCTTAGAATAGAGGGTTAGTATTAATGAAAGCGCTTTGAGTGGTCTTTGTGACTAGAAAAGCGCTATATAAGTGCAGGTTAGTTAGTTAGTTAGTTTCCATCGCTTATTAATAGACTCATTGTCCTTCAGCAGCTCCTGTCCATCCTTTGAGCGTAATGGGCTCAAGCCACGATGGCTTGGGCCGTAGACAACCTTAATGGCACTGAAAAAGCCTCTGGTATCTCCAGAGTCTGCCAGACGCTGGATTTCCATTGCCCTTTCTGTTCACCAGGAGTTCTTAATATATCTCACCCGGCTCTGGACGTCAGCCTTGGCTCTAGAGTGAGCCAGTCTCTTGGCCTTACAGGTAATGTCGTTTTGCCAGGCATGAAAGGCTTCCATTTTTTTGAAGATGAGCAGTTCTATCTCTGCATCATTTTCATCAAACCAGTCCTGATGTTTTCTGGACTTGTACCCAAGTGTGGTTTGGCAGGTGTTGAGGATAGTGGACTTAAGCAGGTTCGAGTGCTCTTTGATGTTCTCTGGATATTCCTGTTTGAGATTTTCTCCAAGAGAAGCCTGAAGCTGCTGCTGGATGGTAGTTTCATTAAGGCTTTCAAGGTTTAGTGTCAGCCGGTTCTGCTTCTTCTGCAATCTCCTCTTCCTCTTAAGTTTGATGGACATCATGGATCGTATAAGACGGCGGTCTGTCCAGCAATCATCGGAGTTGATCATGCCCTTAGTGATGTTTACATCGCGCAGATCTCTGGTTCTGACAATGACATAATCAATAAGATGCCACTGTTTAGAACGAGGGTGTCTCCATGAAGCCTTAAATTTGTTCTTCTGACGAAAGATGGTATTAGTGATGGTAAGATCATACTGAGCACATTTGCTGAGAAGCAGAACTCCATTGGAGTTGATGTTTCCAATGCCTTCCTTGCAAATGATACCCTTCCAGAGGTGGTGGTCTCGGCCAACTCTGGCATTAAAATCTCCCAGAAGAATGATCTTGGGGATTTTTGACAGTGTCTCATCCAGACAGGCATAGAAGGTCTCTTTCACTTCCTCCTCTGAGACAAGGGTAGGTGCGTAGGCACTCACGACTGTTGCCATCTGGTTGTTGGCAAGCACCAGACGATGGGTCATCAGATGTTCACTGATTCCTACAGGGAGTTCAGAGAGATGACTGATCATTTGGTTCCTGATGGCAAATCCAACCCCATGAATTCTGGGCTCATCTGCTGCTTTTCCTTTCCAGAAGAAAGTGTAGCCACCTTTCTCCTCCTTCAGATGGCCTTCCTCTGCCCGTCGTGTTTCTGAGAGAGCAGCTATGTCAATCCGGCATCTCCTCAGTTCTCTGGCAATGATGGCGGTTCTCCTCTCCGGCCTGTCACTGGTTGCACTGTCCATCAGTGTGCACACATTCCAGGCTCCAAAATTCATAGTTCTGTGTTTCTGACCGCAAATTGGTGATCCCTCTGAACACGGTAATCCAGACAGGAGGTTTGAGGCAGGCTATTTTTAGGGCGCCTTTTCTAGCCCCTTCCCTATCAAGGGTGAGCAGAGTGGATCCTAAAAAGGACTGCTCAGTCGTGGATGTAGCTACCGAAGGGCTCTTTCTGCCTCGGTCCAAGAGCCCAGCGATCATCTGACATCCACCGCCTGATGTGCCAGCTTGTGACTAGGGGCTTTCAGACTTCACAATCCTGCCCCCGTCGCCACTTACTGGTCGCCACAGGACTTAACCCGGGATGTTAGGTGGATTCCCATGAAGAAGACGCCTGTGCGTGAATTTGTTTAGTGTAGGGAGGCTGGTGCACATACAGCCACCACACAGACCTTGACAGATTGGGGTCAGGATCCAGTGGCATGGACTCCAAGATGACTGGTGACCCATTTCTGCTGCAGCCTTCATCCACCTTCCCAGCCGTTGTGATGTTTCCCAAAGGTCAACCATCATCCTCCGCCCGGTCCACCGTTGAGGTCTTTGCTATTTACCCATAACTGGGGCTGTTTACCCACAACCGGGACAGTGGTTGACAGGCAGCAGGACGTATCCACATACCAGTGGGCCTGCATGCCGCGACTCTGGGGCCCACTGCTGCTCCAAGATCCCGTACAACTTGGCCTGGAAACCGCAAGGTACCAGTTACCGTGTGTGGCCACGAGGAGGCGTGTACGAGTCTTGGCAGAGGAGAGGCTATGTACCGGCTGAGGAGACTTACGCACTCGGCTCCTCTTTTCACCCCCGAAAACAGAGGGCTAGCCGGCGGTGGTAGCTGAAAGCAGAAAGTAGCAAGCAGAGGCAGCATGCAGCATGCACTAACTACAAGCACTACTACTCCAACACTACTGCACTAACGCATCACACGCCCTGTGCAAAACACACACACACACTGCAAAACACACACACACACACACACACACACACACTATTTACAAACAACAAATGGGAACAAATGTGAAAAGGAAGTCCTTTATAGGTTATTGCCAATATGCCAGTTATTGTAACAGTCCCGGTTTGGGATCAAACAGAGAGGCACATCACAGGTGGAGCACTTGAGTGGTGTCTTTTTACCGCAGTGCCTGCATAGTGCCCGTCCATTTGTGCGGTGCCCTGAGATAAAAACAATCCTGTGATGGGCAGTGGGTGTAGGATGAGGTGGTGTGGGTGTGGCTGATGGAGAGCGCACCTGTGCCAATTGCGTAGCAAGGGTCTCCCGAAATGCCTTCTGTCTCAATGGTTTCTCTCCTCTTCCAGAGGCGAGTGCCTTGTGGAGGATGTAGGCATTTACGATGGCAATGTCCATGAAGTGGTAAAAAAAAAAGCTCTTATACCACTTCATGGTCTTGTGGAGAACACTGTAGTAGCCTATCAGGGCATCTGATAGGTCCACTCCACCCATGCACCTGAATGGACAAAAAAACATACTTTTTAGAATAAAAGGAAAAAAAAAACACTTCAATATATTACTCCAGCCAATTGTTACATTTTCAAATCATTACATACCTGTTGTAGTCCTTTACGCAAGGCGGCATGTCCTTTCTTGACCACTGTCCCTGTGCATCTTTCACCCTCCGGGACACAGTCTCTCCTGAATGGTCAGTGTGCACTGTGGAACACATGAACACATCCCTTGTGTCTCGCCACTGGAGGAAAAGAAGGGAGTCCTTCCTTATCCAGCGGATGCTTCCCCGTGGAGAGCTGGAAACCAGGCTGTTGTCCTTGGTCTTGGGAAAGCCGACCCTGTTGGTGCGGATGGTTCCACAGGCATAGATCCTCTTTTTCAGGAGATCCTGAAAAAGAGCAGGGCTTGTGTAGAAGTTGTCCACAAAGAGTTTGTACCCAGTGCCCAGCAACTGTGTCAAGTAGCTGCATCACTGACTCATAACTGAGTCCCATGCCACTACTTGACTTTGCTTTGCCCTTATACACAAAAAAGTCCCAGGTGTAGCCAGTACTGGAGTCGGCCAACACAAACAGCTTGTAGCCCCACTTCACTGGTTTGTTTTTCATATACTGTTTGAAGCCAATGCGGGCTTTTGATGCAACCATCCTCTCATCAATGGAGATGTCCTGACCAGGGTGAAAGTTTCTCCTGCATGCTTCTCTCATCTCTTCATAGAGAGGCTTGATTTTGCTGAGGCGGTCATGCATACCCGTGCCTCTCTTCTGCTCATTGGCCTCTTCTGCTGCTGGGCTGCTGAGGTGAAGGGCCCAGCTGATCAGGAGAAACTTTGTCCTGGTCATTACACTCTTGGGGAAAGGAAGGCTGTACAGGTCTCCCCCTCGCCAGTAATCACTGAAGGATTTGCACTTGACTATACCCATGTAAATAATCAGGCCAAAAAATGAGAGCAGGTCGGAGCGTGTGAGGTCAATCCAGGGGCTGGTGGGTGTGTTGTAGTGTGCAGAGCCATGTAGGTTGGTGTTCTCAACAATGTGGTCTAGCACAGATGGAGTGAAAAATAACTCAAACAACTGAACGGGGGTGTATGAAGCTGTTGTAATTAGATGAGGTCCAGGTGGATTTTTGGGACGAAAAATGGGCTGTGGTGGAATGATGTCAGGGGTGTCGGAATCATGCCACCTCTCCTCAGCTGATGAAGGGCCGGCCAATGTTCCAGGCTGAGGGCTGCCATCACCACTGTCGCCTGCTTTACTCTCCTGCTACCTCCTCTTCCTCTTCCTCTTCCTCTTCCTCTTCCTCTTCCCCTCCCTCTTCCTCTCCTTCTTCCTCTCCCTCTTCCTCTCCTTCCTCTTCCTATCCCCAGTGGTCTCCCTCTTTTTGGGGTCGGGGTTTCCTCTTGTGACGAGCTCTCCTGCAGCTCCCTTCTTTTGCGCTTGCTAAAGAAGGTACTCGTCTGGCACCCACTCCTCACCAGAGTCTTCATCTGAAGTTTGTCTATTATGTGAAAATAAAAAGTCATTTACAAAGTTCAATTTTTATTTTTCACTATTCTCATATTTTCCCAGAGTTCACATACACAGCACAGTTCCTGTTTTTTTTAACAAGAAAAAATAGCCTAAAGTGCAATAAAAATTATACTAAAATATTATTACATTTCTAGAGGGTAACAAACACCCCCCCACACACACACACACACAGAAACATGCCACGTAAAAAATGTGTGGCCTTTTTTACAAGAAAAAATAGCCTACAGTGCAATAAAAATTATAGCAATGTAGAGGATAACACCCCCCCCCCCCCCCGCTACAGAGGAACTCTGCACACAAAAAAACTTGTGGCCATTTTTTTTTTTATTACTTATTTTGTACCTGTAGGTAGATTTGTTTTGCAGTCTGGTGACAAGCCACCAGCTGCCGGTCGCTGCGTGCGCAAGCGCCCCGTATCTCTAACCTGCATGTTTTTGGTATGTGGGAGGAAACCAGAGAAATCCCGGAGTAAACCCATGCAACACGGCGAGAACATGCAAACTCCACACAGATCACTGTTGGTCAGGCGCAGGGATCGAACCCACGATCTCATGATCCCCGCGATCCCCCTGCCGAGGGTAAACTGTGCTGCCACAGTGCTAACCACTGCGCCACCGTGCAGTCCATGAGGGACTGTTGTAATTACCAATCAGTCAAAAGTGATTTTTATTACTATTTTTAGCGATAAAGAATAATTTAGCTTATAACACTTACCTGTCCACAACAGCAGTAAGTTCCTCATTGTCAGACGAACATGAAGCTGGTCCGTTTGTTACTGACTCACGCTTCTGGTCACCCGACCTGGTCAAACCATCTCCGCTTCGATGCTTGCGGTTTTGGCGAACCAATTTTCCAAACAAATAACAATAGTAATCCAAAAAAGACTGGCTAATGCTACCGTTCCGCACAGGTCTCAATGTCAGTCACCCAGTGGCTTAGGCAAAAGAGATTTTATGCAGGGAGACGCACGTCAATCCTCAAACTTTTCTGCTTCATTTGGCTCGTTGTATTCATGGTGGTTGGTAGGCAGGTCCTTCTTGCTAGGTTTTCAGTCATTGGTTTTTCAAGGTTTCAGAAACCCAATTCAAGGCTCTTATTAGAGGTCAATCAAATCTAAACCAATCAAACACTCCTTTGGCTTTCTGTTCACGGCTGTGTCTGTACTGGAAGAACGGAAAGGCAGCTTTTTTTGTTCAGTGCGCACTGAGACGCACAGTGCGCACTGAGACGCACTGGGACGCAGAGACGTGACCGCCCGCGGTATCCCGGAGTGCAACAGGTTAATTGGTTGTTCTAAATTGTCCCTAGATATCTGTCTCCTATAGGCCCTTAGAGTAGAGGGTTAGTGCTACTGAAGCACTTTGAGTGGTAATGAGACTAGAAAAGCGCTATATAAGTACAGCTCCCCCCCCCCCCACACACACACACACAAGTTGTTCTGCCAAACAATGGTTAAAGAAGAATAAAGTTAATGTTTTGGAATGGCCAAGTCAAAGTCAAAGTCCTGACCTTAATCCAAATGGGATGTTGTAGAAGGACCTGAAGTGAGCAGTTCATGCAAGAAAACCCACCAACATCCCAGAGTTGAAGCTTTTCTGTATAGAAGAATGGGCTAAAATACCACCAAGTCAATGTGCAGGACTGATCAACAGTTACTGGAAACATTTACAGAATCTCACAAAAGTGAGTACACCCCTCACATTTTTGTAAATATTTTATTATATCTTTTCATGGGACAACACTGACGATATGACACAATGTAATCAGTGTACAGCTTGTAACAGTGTAAATTTGCTGTCCCCTCAAAATAAGTTAACACACAGTCATTAATGTCTAAACCGCTGGCAACAGAAGTGAGTACACCCTTAAGTGAAAATGTCCCAACTGTGCCCAGAGTGTCAACATTTTGTGTGGCCACCATTATTTTCCAACACTTTCTTAACTCTCTTGGGCATGGACTTCACTAGAGCTTCACAGGTTGCCACTGGAATCCTCTTCCACTCCTCCATGACAACATCATGGAGCTGGTGGATGTTAGAGACTTTGCGCTCCTCCGCTTTCTGTTTGAGGATGCCCCACAGATGCTCAATAGGGTTTAGGTCTGGAGACATGCTTGGCCAGTCCATCACCTTTACCCTCAGTTTCTTTAGCAAAGCAGTGGTCATCTCGGAGGTGTGTTTGAGGTCGTTATCATGTTGGAATACTGCCCTGCGGCCCAGTTTCCAAAGGGAAGGGATCATGCTTTGCTTCAGTATGTCACAGTACATGTTGGCATTCATGGTTCCCTCAATGAACTATAGCTTCCCAGAGCCGCCAGCATTCATGCAGCTCCAAACCATGACACTCCCACCACCATGCTTGACTGTAGGCAAGACACACTTATCTTAATACTCCTCACCTGGTTGCCGCACACACACTTGACACCATCTGAACCAACTAAGCTTATCTTGGTTTCATCAGACCACAGGACATGGTTCGAGTAATCCATGTCCTTAGTCTGCTTGTCTTCAGCAAACTGTTTCCGGGCTTTCTTGTGCATCATCTTTAAAAGGGGCTTCCTTCTGGGACAACAACCATGCAGACCAATTTGATGCAATGTGTGGCATATGGTCTGAGCACTGACAGGCTGACACCCCCACCCCCACCCCTTCAACCTCTGCAGCAATGCTGGCAGCACTCATACATCTATCTTCAAAAGAAAACCTCTGGATATGATGCTGAGCATGTGCACTCAGCTTCTTTGGTCGACCATGGTGAGGCCTGTTCTGAGTGGAACCTGTCCTGTTAAACCACTGTATGGTCTTAGCCACTGTGCTCCAGCTCAGTTTCATGGTGTTGGCAATCTTCTTATAGCCTAGGCCATCTTTATCTAGAGAAACAATTCTTTTTTTCAGATCCTCAGAGAGTTCTTTGCCATGAAGTGCCATGTTGAATTTCCAGTGACCAGTATGATATTGTGTGAGAGCAATAACACCAACTTTAACACACCTGCTCCCCATTCACACCTGAGACCTTGTAACACTAATGAGTCACATGACACCGGGGAGGGAAAATGGCTAATTGGGCACAATTTGGACATTTTCAGTTAGGGATGTACTCACTTTTGTTGCCAGCAGTTATTATTATATACATTAATGGGTGAGTGTTGAGTTATTTTGAGGGGACAACAAATTTACACTGTTACACAAGCTGTACACTGACTACTTTACATTGTATCAAAGTGCCATATCTTCAGTGTTGTCCAGTGAAAAGATATAATAAAATATTTACAAAAATGTGAAGGGTGTATTCACTTTTGTGAGATGCTGTAGTTGTGGTTATTGCTGCAAAAGGGGGTCACACCAGATACTGAAATCAAAGGTTCACAAACTTTTGCCACTCACATACAGTATATGTAATATTGGATCATTTTCCTCAATACATACAGTGGGGTAAAAAAGTATTTAGTCAGCCACCAATTGTGCAAGTTCTCCCACTTAAAAGATGAGAGAGGTCTCCAATTTTCATCATGGGTATACCTCAACTATGAGAGACAAAATGAGAAAAAATAATCCAGAAAATCACATTGTCTGATTTTTAAAGAATTTATTTGCAAATTATGGTGGAAAATAAGTATTTGGCCAATAACAAAAGTTCATCTCAATACTTTGTTATATACGGTACCATTTGTTGGCAATGACAGAGGTCAAACGTTTTCTGTAAGTCTTCACAAGGTTTTCACACACTGTTGCTGGTATTTTGGCCCATTCCTCCATGCAGATCTCCTCTAGAGCAGTGATGTTTTGGGGTTGTCGCTGGGCAACACGGACTTTCAACTCCCTTCAAAGATTTTCTATGGGGTTGAGATCTGGAGACTGGCTAGGCCACTCCAGGACCTTGAAATGCTTCTTACGAAGCCACTCCTTCGTTGCCCGGGCGGTGTGTTTGGGATCATTGCCATGCTGAAAGACCCAGCCACATTTCATCTTCAATGCCCTTGCTGATGGAAGGAGGTTTTCACTCAAAATCTCACAATACATGGCCCCATTCATTCTTTCCTTTACATGGATCAGTCGTCCTGGTCCCTTTGCAGAAAAACAGCCCCAAAGCATGATGTTTCCACCCCCATGCTTCACAGTAGGTATGGTGTTCTTTGGATGCAACTCAGCATTCTTTCTCCTCCAAACACGACAAGTTGAGTTTTTACCAAAAAGTTCTATTTTGGTTTCATCTGACCATACGACATTCTCCCAGTTCTCTTCTGGATCATCCAAATGCCCTCTAGCAAACTTCAGACGGGCCTGGACATGTACTGGCTTAAATAGGGGGACACATCTGGCACTGCAGGATTTGAGTCCCTGGCGGCGTAGTGTGTTACTGATGGTAGCCTTTGTTACTTTGGTCCCAGCTCTCTGCAGGTCATTCACTAGGTTCCCCCGTGTGGTTCTGGGATTTTTGCTCACCGTTCTCGTGATCATTTTGACCCCATGGGGTGAGATCTTGCGTGGAACCCCAGATCGAGGGAGATTATCAGTGGTCTTGTATGTCTTTCATTTTCTAATAATTGCTCCCACAGTTGATTTCTTCACACCAAGCTGCTTACTTATTGCAGATTCAGTCTTCCCAGCCTGGTGCAGGTCTACAATTTTGTTTCTGGTGTCCTTTGACAGCTCTTTGGTCTTGGCCATAGTGGAGTTTGGAGTCTGACTGTTTAAGGTTGTGGACAGGTGTCTTTTATACTGATAATGAGTTCAAACAGGTGCCATTAATACAGGTAATGAGTGGAGGACAGAGGAGCCTCTTAAAGAAGAAGTTACAGGTCTGTGAGAGCCAGAAATCTTGCTTGTTTGTAGATGACCAAATACTTATTTTCCACCATAATTTGCAAATAAATTCTTTAAAAATCAGACAATGTGATTTTCTGGATTTTTTTTTCTCATTTTGTTTCTCATAGTTGAGGTATACCTATGATAAAAATTGGAGACCTCTCTCATCTTTTAAGTGGGAGAACTTGCACAATTGGTGGCTGACTAAATACTTTTTTTACCCCACTGTAAATGACAAAATAAAACATTTTTTGTCTCATTTTTTTTTAACTAGGTTCTCTTTATCTACTTTTTGGGCTTGTGTGAAAATCTGATGATGTTTTAGGTCATATTCCTGCAGAAATGTAGGGAAAAAAAACTTTCAAGCACCACTTTAAAGCACAAACAAAAATGTCAAGTGCAAATACTTGTACAAACAATGCACAAATGACTGAGACTATTTTCCTAGTCTAGCAGTAGGTGGACACCCAGCCTCACATCAGTGTGGTGTGATGCCATTTGGAGAGTTCAGCTGTAGCAGATATGAGCCAGTTTGAACTTTAATTCCCTTTCTCCATGCATTTTTATTTAGACTGCTTTTAACTCTGTACAAAATTCATCACTCCATCAAAGGATCCAGAGACCTCCACTGGGAAGAACGGGACTGAGGGCAATTTTCTGGTGACACCCTTCCCTCAGCAACACTGATGTCCCTCCTCGGTATGAAAAGGAGCAGAGAAGGATCTCACACATTGGGGGTTTTGTTATTGCATCTACCAAAAGAGAAGCTTCTCAGACCCATGCCATTGTCTGTCATAAAATAGCTCTGCCTGTTTACTCACTGTGCATTCTTATAGATTAGAAAAAGTTATTCAGAGAAATTAGGGATGTATTGCAGACAAACCTGTCAGTCACTTATATTTATTTCAGTGTGCCTAGCTTTGCGATAATTAAGTATTTCTGAGCATTCATTCTGAACCCCTTCCCATTCATGCTTCCCCTTCTGACTCATGAATATTTCGCAGTGAGCCATGTGACTAAAGAAAGAGAGAGCCATCCTCTGATTCACTGAAACCTCCTGAAAATGCCACCCATGAGGAAAAATAAAGGCCTAACTGGCCCCCCACACTATAGCCCTCTCTCGTCCTTGAGCCACGCACACAGCTCAGTTCCCACATTTTCTAAGGTAACTTTTTCTTTTTTCCTCAGAATTTCCTCTTACCAGAACTCTTCATGTCTATTTTATTCTCTAAAGTTTATTCTCACACTTTGTATATATATTTTTATATATTTATGGGTATGTATGTATATCCACTGCTCTTATTTATATCTGCCGTATCTTCTTAATTATTGCTCTGAGTGTTGCTATCCCTGTGCTGTTGTAATCCTGGAATTTCCCCATTGTGGGACTAATAAAGGCTTATCTTATCTTATCTTATCTTATCTTAAAGTGTACCTTTTTCTGTCGAAAAAACAGTTAAACCAGTTTAAGTTTGATCTTTAATTTTCTCCTTTTTCCTCTAAAGTAACCAAGCTTTGATTGTTCAACCTTCATTTTTTTCTAAACTCAAGTGTACTTTACAGCATACCTAGTTTAATCTAGCTTTAAGGCTTCCTTTTTGGCTGCTGTCCAACAGCAAAACTCCATCCGAGAGAGAACAACCCATTGTTCGAAGATGAAAGCAGACCCAAGCTACTGGCATCAAACCAGCTCCCGTATCTGAGAAGGTTCTCAGGTCAAGACTCTGATTGTAGAACCACAAGGAGGGCCCCTGCTGTCACAGCCCTCTCTACAACCCAGGTTGGGCTAGCCGCCCTGTCAGGAGCTCTAACCATCCAGCTTCTGCGACCCAGTGAGACTTGACTATTTCATTCTGGTTTCAGTCTTAGTCTCTTCACAGCTTACAAGAAAATAAAGCAGCCCACAGCACAATTTCCAAGAACACGTTTCTGTAGCTGCCATTCCTTTTTGAGCCTGGTGTAAAGTTAATCTGTTTTTTTTTTTTTTTTTTCAGAGCATTTTTCCAGAATTCCCATTTCATTAATTATCGTTATCCTCAACTTTACTCCGGTGATTTCATTAATTCTCCAGCCAGATAAACAGTAACATTCCAACCTCATTTCCCACATGCATGACCTGTAAATAAGTAAATATTGTGCTTTCCTCATATATGCAAAGTTACCACTCTTATCATAACATCTAGTTATCTCTTCATTTTACAAAGCTCCACATACTGTATGTCTATTGTCAGTTTGGTTCTTTTGTTAAAATGCTAAACTGAACTAAAGGTGTGGTTTTGTGTATCCAGCTTTCAGAATCACTCAGTGTCAACAGCTAGAGTATAGATTGAGAGACTGATGCCATAATTGTTTAGCTTTGCACGGTAATGACCAAATTCTTAAACTCAGTTATTTGTTTACAACATTCTCATCTCTCTGTAAATGTTGAGTGGTGCTCACTAATATTAGAATGAGGCAATTCAATAATTATTAATTTTAAATATTAATTATTAATAACCATATTCATATGATTAGTTAACACTACACAGCACATGTTTGGTTCTGCTGTTTACAGAAATGTAGTGTTCATCAGTGTGGGATGTTCATACTGTATCTTTATAGTTATAGTTGTAAATTAATATTATTTTTATCATTTGTGTGGTAGGGAATTAATTCTCAGACATGAGTATAATGAATGAGATTGCTATTCACTTTGTCTCCATAAGGTGCCATAAAACCCAAGTCTCTAATTTATCCATTCCATATCTTAGGTAGTACAGTATAATACATTAAAATTTCATAAATCTGATGTTAGCTTTATGTCATGTTGGAAAAATCTGAAAAAATCAACATTCCAACAATCAAGACACACTGTAAATATCAACAAATACAGCGGCAGTAATTAATCTAGTATTATACAATTTGGTGACTGGAGAATGTAGAGTAGGAAATTCTAGACCATTCCTCTCTTCACCTGTTATTTTTTTTTAAATAATTATTTCCTTCTGAGTACTTTGTTTTGTTACAGTGGAGAACATAAAACTATCCTCCCACTTACACCTATTTTTAAACAATTTTGTCAAATCATTAATAAGGTTTTCCAATCATGTGTTCCCCCACCTGCCCAGGTTCGTACTCGTGACACAGCTGCACCCATCGGTGCCTTCATGTGGCCTCTTCACTGGTCCATGTGGCTCGGCATCTTTGTCTCCCTCCATGTCACCGCCATCTTTCTCACCCTGTATGAGTGGCACAGCCCCTTTGGAATGACACCACGGGGACGGAACCGTGACAGAGTGTTTTCATTCTCCTCAGCCCTGAATGTGTGCTACGCAATTCTCTTTGGGAGAACAGTTGCTATCAAGCCTCCAAAGTGCTGGACTGGTCGTCTGCTGATGAACCTTTGGGCTATCTTCTGCCTATTCTGTCTGTCTACCTACACTGCTAACCTGGCTGCCGTCATGGTCGGAGAAAAAACCTACGAGCAACTGTCAGGGATACATGACCCGAAGGTAAAACAGGCAGAAAGACAGCACAGAACATACCACCAATTCACAAAGTTAAGTTTTATAAAAAGAGCTGTCTGAAAAAGCATGTTCATGATGATTCCCCTCATTTACTACCACTGATCAAGATAGAGGACTATACTGTAGTGAACATCAGAAAACCAAACTAAAGCCATCAGATACTACTCTGCGTATATTCTTCAGTTACTGTTGAATAGTTAAAATGACAGACATTTTGTAATTATTCTATAAAGGATAATCTTGAGATGATGTAGTGACAATCAGTTGAACGTTACTTTTGAAGTGGCATTGTGGGATATCTTGAGTGCATATCAGTGGCTTGTTACACGGACAGGTCTTAACTAAGGCTAATCTTAAGTTCTAAGTCAATCTTGATTAAGATCAGTCTTTAGAATGAACCTTAAGCTGCTTGCACCAACCAGATTTACGACCAGTCTTAAATATGACCAGAGACACACCTACTGCAACTGAACAAGAGCTGCCCATTGTCTTGCAAACCAATCACTGAGTATCAGCCATTCACCCTGAGGAAATGGTATACAGCCAATGACTGAACACACTAGTACACAGTGAATGTGAGCTCTGAGTAATAGTCAGTAGTGTAAACTGATAGGATTAGGCATAGAAAAGTCTAAGACCAAATCTGACCTATAGATCAGTTACAAAAGACATAAATATTTAAAACCTGTGATCATGTCCAATATTCATCAAGGATACTTCTGAAATATCAAGTTTTTTAAGAGCTGTCTCATGTGTCAGCCAGTCACAGCAGATAACTTCCCCTCCCTGAGCCTGTTTCTGTTGGAGGTTTCTTCCTGCTAAAAGGGAGTTTTTCCTCTCCACGGTCACGGTCACTAAGTGCTTGCTCACAGGGGATCGCCTGGTTGTTGGAGTCTTTCTGCAATTTGTGGGGTATTCCCTGACAGTTTGAAAGTGCTGAGACGACTATTGTGAATATGTGCTATATAAATAAAGTTGAATTGAATAAAGTGCAATTGAACTGAAGTGTCTAAACACAGCACTTCTGAAAGCTGGGGGTTGATGGTTTGTTTTAAAGACATCAGATAAATTTTACTGACAATCCGCCATGTTATCCGGAAGCTGAAATCCACAGAAGACCACCCACAGCTGGATGCCAGTCAGGTGCAGCATTTGTGTTCTCAGCAGCAGGACCAGTGAGAGTATTTCCCCCAGACAGAACTCTTTGATTATTGGTTTTCCACAATGTCAGTTATTTTCCACCTGGTTACGTGTCATCCCAACTTACAATGCACCCCTCAATGCAATTCCTTTTGTCAAAAATGGATCAGCCGACACATACCATAACAGTCTGTAAAGGTAAAATGCTAAATGGCTGTAAGTTTATTATTAACTGCACATAACCTAGCTTTGTTTGAATCATGACTAAGCATAATATTTAAGACTGGTCTTATGGATAGAAGCTTTACACCCTGATTTACACCCTGAAGTTTATTTACATTCTGCCCAATAAAAACATGAAATCCCCAAGAATGTCAGATATGCTGCTATATGCTCATTATTGTGGCTACTTTTAGTGCCTTTTTGAACCAACATGAAATATTTCCAAGCAAACATCAGTGACATACCACCATTGCAACACAGCTTCTTGCTGATCTCAAGCCACATGTCATTGAATAATGGCATCAAGGTCCACGAGAATTCAATTCAATTCAATTCAACTTTATTTGTATAGCACCTTGTCACAACAAATGTCATCTTGAGGCACTAGATACATAAGCACAAATCATAAATAATTCAGAGAAAAGCCCCAACAATCAAATGATCCCCTATGAGCAGCACTAGGTGACAGTGGGAAGAAAAAAACTCCCCTATAGGAAGAAACCTCCAGCAGAACCAGGCTCAGGGAGAGGGCAGTCTTCTGCTACGACTGGTTTTTTTTTTTTTGGGGGGGGGGGGTGAGGAAGAAAGAAGAGACATACTATTCATAACATAACAACAACATACAAGTAGAACAACGTTGGTACAAATATGACGTGCAATGTTGTATCACAGCTAATGTGACCTAAGATTACAGCATTTTCATAGGCTTTTTCCAGGCTTATTAAGCTAACTAAAAAAATCTCTTAGGTAGCACTACAAGCAGACACATCCGTAGCTAGATCTAGTGGTGTAATGCCCAAACACTATGCACAGTGAGCATAAATAGCAGTTTTGTTTTATTTTTTACATAAGTGGACATACAGTAGTAGATACTAATAGTAAATATAATAGTAATTTCCCCATTGTGGGACTAATAAAGGCTTATCTTATCTTATCTTAAAATTCAAAACTATGATATGCAAAATCAAATCTACACTTGTGAATGATGTCCAGTTAAAATATGATATCATATCTAGCTAGCCAGCTGTTACATAGCTCATACACACAATCAAACGCATGTGCAGCAGGCCCTATTGATGCGGACTACAACACTACACACATGTCTAGCAGTGGAACAGTATGCATAGTACCGTTACACTACTAGTTACATAACATATAACATGTGGGAAGTCTATTCAAAAGCTTTGTCAAATAGGAAAGTTTTCAGCTTTGTCTTAAAGGCAGAGAGGCTCCAGGCTGGTAATTGGTTCCATAGAAGAGGGGCCTGATAACTGAAAGCCATACCCCCATGGTACTTTTAGAGACCTTAGGGATTACTAGGAGTCCTGCATGCTGAGAGTGCAATAATCTGTTAGGATAATAGGGTACAATCAATTCTTTAAAATGACCAGAGGATAGATTATACAGTGATCCCTCACTTATCGCGGTTAATGGGTTCCAGAACCGACCGCGAAAAGTGAAAAACCGCGAAGTAGCGTCACCCCTAATGACGTCACTCATAAATAATATGTACGTTCATTCTCTCACTCTCTCTCTCATATGATACGTGTGTGTGTATGTAAGTGTACATACATACGTAGATGTAAATAAAGTGTACATAAATATGTTTTTAGAACTATTTTATTCTTATAACAAGATATGTAACTCAAGATGATGATTTACTGCACAGGTTAATGAGAGCTTTACTGCTCCTCAGGTGACGCCTCATCGTCAGGTGCTAGAGGCGCAGGATTGTCGAGGGCAGCTTCCGATAGAGCTGGAGAAGCTGCAGGAGGCGGCGCAGTGGCTCGACGGGAAGACTATTTTGCACAAAAAGGCACAAGAGAACAGCGAAAAGTTCCACGCGGCGAGACTAAGCAACACGAGCGATAAAGAACAATGAATGCGGTCTTCCTTCGCTGCATGGGCGCTCGGCAGGGAGAGAAGCTGGGTGAAACGTCTCGGCCAATCAGCTTGCAGGGTGAAACGTCTCGGCCAATCAGCTTGCGAGATTCCCGAGCTGAGCCAACACGAGAACAGCGAACAGAGAGGTGCTCTCTGTCAGGTATCAACACGGGCTCTCCGTGTTGATACCTGATGTTCTAATGTAGTCTCCCTGCCTTCTGCTAGCGCCCGCCCATTATTTCTCAATTTTGAATTTTTGATGAATATTTTTGAAAAATCCGCAATGCACTGAGGGCGCGAAAGGTGAAGCGCGAAGTAGCGAGGGATCACTGTATATGGTTTTATATGTCAAGAGAAGAACTTTGAATTTGTTTCTGGATTCAACAGGGAGCTAGTGTGAATATATTTTCAGTCCCACAAAATGGGTGTAACAGGTGTAACAGTAAAGATGCAAGAAGTAGAGGTAGTGAAGGTAGATGAGTTTAAATACCTGGGGTCAACCATCCAATGCAATGCAGCCCCTCCAGGATTTTGCGATGTTGTGATTGCACTAATTCATGCGACATCACTGATTGGCCACGTCTTTTGTGTGACTGTGCAACTTTGTCCAATTACTGCAACTTTCCTGCAATTTTGGCCAATCGTCAACTTCCGCCAATTTTGCTAATCAAATTTGCCACTGAGTAGTGCTCAGAAACTCAGTCTGACCAATCAAATACATCACTGTGCCATGCTCATTTCCGTGTTTACAGTATTAACGGAACACATCAGCAAAAAACAGTGTGTGATTTAAAAAAAAAAACACCCGCAAGTTTTCTCACACCGTCCCTTCCTCCGCCTCCCCCATCTCACCAGTGGACGTCTCCTCAAGTCTCTGTGCTGACCACGTGTATGAAGTGCTGGGTTTGTGTTGAAAAAAGTCCACCTGCCTGAAAGTACCCTGTCGTGGGAGTGGGTGAGAGGACAGATGCCATAAAACCACAAACAAATGAGCAAATCCAATACTACAGTCAGTGTTATAACATTTTATACATCTTTGGAGGTAAAGTCATTACTACAGCTTGTCAATGAGCTTTAAAGCTGTGAATCTCTGGTCTGGACATGGACAACTGCACGCTCCCATCCTGACAAACCCCCAAGGAGAGCCCTTCCCCCCGGTACAACTCACGGCCGGTAAAGGAAAGATGAGTATCTGATGAGATAGGTGTGTGTCAAGATGTGCAAATAGATGGACAGGTAGGAGTCAGGCATGGAAAGAGAGAGAATAATCAGTAATTTATTTATTTATTTATTTATTTCAGAAAAACACAGACTTCGATAGACAATACAGAGTAATTGAATAAATTATTTCTTTTTTCTCTGTCCTCGGTACCAAGTGGTTGGGGACCGCTGCGGTTAGGAAGCTTTCAAATCAAGGTCCAGCCATGATTTCCAAATCTATACTCTTTAACATGCATTCAATGCAATTTAGCTGTTGCAATGGATACCGTATTGTGTTAAAGTCTGTATTTGCTGTTGCACAAAAAAGTTTTTCTGTGTAGCAAAAGTTTCTGCTTAATTTACAAATCACTGTTTAATAGGAAATTTTTGACAGTCCTGTGCTTTTCGTGTGGTTTTATATACATGTAGAATATCATTGCAGTAAACTATGAAAAATAAAACATCTACTTTAAAATTTGGAATTCTTCCCACAACTTTTAGTGCAAAAAAACCTCTCAAAACATTGCAACTTTTCTCACAACTTTTTAAAAAAGCTCCCATGAATTCAGGCTTTTTGGGCTGCAGCAATCATAAAAACATCCTGTAAAATCCTGGAGGGACTGGGAATGGAAAATACACAAGAGACATAAAGAAAAGCATGCAGGCAGAGTGGAGAGGTGGAGACAAGTGTCACGGCTGGTCTGTGGTAGAAGGATAGCAGCTAGAGTGAAAAGGAAGATGTACAAGACAGCAGTGAGACCTGCTATGATGTATGGTTTGGAGACTGTGGAACTGACAAAAAGACAGGAGGCGGAGCTGGAGGTGGCAGAATTCAAGATATTAGATCCTCAATGGGAGTGACTAGGAGGGACAGGATTAGAAAAGAGTACATCAGAGGAATGTCAGCTCAGGTTGAGCAGTTTGGAGACAAAATAAGAAAGGCAAGGCTGAGATGGTTTGGTCTTGTGCAGAGGAGGGGTAGTGAACATACTGGACAAAGGATGTTGAATATGCAGCTGTTAGGCAGGAAGAAAAGAAGACCACAAAGAATGAGGACATGGAGAGGGTTGGTGTTACAGAGAAAGATGCAAGGAATGAGTTGAGATGGAGACAGATGACCCACTGTGGAGACCCCTAAAGAAAGAAACCAAAAGGAGAAGACATTATGTTCTTTAAGCAGTTGGCACATCATTATTACTGTTCAAGTTAAGGGGATGGGAATCAATCAGTGTAACGGAACACCCTCAAGAGAATTAGGTAAACATAGCCCTGTTTTCACTGGAGGAACCAAGAACCAATTTTACACTAACTTCCCCCACAGTGTGTATCTCCACTACAGGAACTGCCCCAAAAGGGGAAGTTGTCAGGAACTCGGAGTGGCTAAAAGATGGCCCTGGTCAGGGGTTAGGTGCTTCAGAGCAGTCTTAAAAACTCTTGGGCAGGGATGGGGATTGATTCCATGCTGATTGGATAAAAGTCTGTGGACAAACAAAACACAAGAAAATAAAAAGCACCAAATTTACGCAGAGAAGATAATAGTGAGGATCTAATACTTAAAAAAATTACAAAATGTGGCATATGTGTCCATGCAGTGTGAATTTCAGAGGACAAGAGTGTTACAGCAAAGCGGCATGATGCATATTACTGGCTGCTACTGCTGCTGTGAATCCACACAGCCGACTAATGGGAGATGGAGTCCCGGCTGGTGCTTCTGTGCTTGTGCAGTTATACCATATAAGCCTATATGAATAAATGTTTAATAATAATGGATTTATATACCGCTTTTCATGACACCCAAAGTGCTTTACAGTGGATCCACTATTCATTCACTCCACAGACAGACTCTGAATATGGTGGCTACTGCCCTGGGGCAGAGTGTCAGGAATGTGGCTGTCAATCCATGTCAATGTGGCTGTCAATCAGGCCTGTCCAACCACCACCAAACATTTATTCACATTCATACACCTGTGTCATGGACCTTACAGCTTAAAGAATTGAGATTACTGGTGGTGTGCACTAGTGCTATATATAGTTTCAAAAAAACTGAAGAGAAATAAATAAGACTTGCTCATTCACGTAACAAAATTACCTGGATTCCCTGTGATTTCTCCTCCAAGTAAATCAGATAATCAAAATATTCAGGAAAGTCCCTTGAATTATGATAAATATTTTTCCCAGCAGTATTTTTACTTTAGGGATTTTAGAATGTTTAACTTTTTTCTCTTAAAAGACTTTGTGTATTTGTTGTATATTGTTCTTTCACTGCACTGCCCAAAGGCTTAGTCACCAAATGCATTCGTTAGTTCACCCTCCTTGTCAGGATAATTGGGATGAAGGTAATTCTTTTTTGCCTCCTCATAACTCAATAATGTAGGCAAATTGCACGATAATTGAGAATGAGGTACCAAAAACCAAAGAAATTTAAACAACAGACTATAATTAAAAATATAAATAAGAATGTGTGTTGTAGACATTGTAATGGTTTTTCTTCTCTTTTTCTTTCCTGCAGTTGCACCATCCCTCTCAGGGATTCCGATTTGCTACAGTGAGAGAAAGTAGCGCGGAGGATTATGTCAAGAAGAGTTTCCCGGAGATGCACGAGTACATGAGGAGATACAATGTTCCTGCAACACCAGATGGCATAGATCATCTGAAGTAAGAGCACAAGATACATACAAGCCACACATAACCTTACAGGAACATCTATAGGCAGAGGTGGGGAGAAACTAGTTACATTCACTCAAGTAACTTTTTCACAGAATTGCATGTTTACGGGTTGTTTTGTTGCAGGATGCGGTTCCCCTTATTGTGTACATCTTTGAACAAAACCTGTACTTTTACTCTAAATATTAAAATATTAAAAGATATCAATGGGGTGGAGGGAATCGGACCCCGGTACCAGCAAAAACTTAACCCGGGCATCTGCACTTCTTATTGGACTTGAAGACACAAAAATCCCACCAAATCCTCCTTTTGGAGTCGGGCCAGCAAACTACTGTTTGAGCAAACAACATGGAACCTAAGAAGATTCAGACGGCTGAGGAAGTCAAGGACATTAAAAAGTTGCTCAACTTCCTTGCTGCGGAAATCTTTACTGGAGCTGGTGGGGTTGGTGAAAACTCTTCCTTATCTAGAATGCTGAAAATGATAAGTGGCTCGCCTACCTGGAGCACAGGGCTGCAGATCTGGAGCAGTACAAAAGAAGGAATGACGTGATCATTGCAGGGCTCCAAGTTAAACCCATACATACGCTCAGGCAGGGAGTGACACCAGTGAAGGGGAGCCAGACATTAGATCAACAGAGGAACAAGTGGCTGCTTTCCTGGAGTCCAATGGAATCCAATTGGATTACAGCTGTGACCAAGGGGATGGGCCAAGCCCAACTGGTGGCATCCAAATGGAGGTTTGAACTCACAACATCCCACTCCAGAGTCTGGTACTCTACCTGTGTCACCAAGAGGGTTGACCCACTTGGCAAGCCAAATAGGAATGCTTTTATTGACTCTGTTACATATTCCCTCTCAGATTTTGACATCGTCCCGATGTCAGAGGTGCGTTTAAGCTTTAAGGGTGTCCACCTTCTGACTATGTCAACACCAGTGAGTGCTACCAGTAACGCCTCTTGTGGTGGGGACCAAGCACCTGTAGGAACAATTAGTTATAAGGTACAAATATTATTTAGTTTATACCTAGAGGTGTATGTGTGGAAACAGAGGTTTACTTTGTGACCACAAACACTCATAAACAAGAGGGAAGCACTCGTTTTTGGGTCACCAGTCCAAAACTTGGACAATTTATTAATAACTAATCTTTACACCTTCAATCAATCAGTCTCAAATATTCGTGAATTCTACTGGGTGACTTCATAAACAGACACAGGAAAAAGAAATCACAGAAACTTCCATATGCCGTTTACAGTTTTAATGCTCAGACTCGGATTAAATGACATTACATTCAACGGACTTGTTGCTAAGGTGAAATGATCAAGTATCAAGCATCATATTCAACTTGTAACTGATTATTGAGCAAAAGAGTGTAATCACATTTGTGGAACCAAGGAAACCTTAGTATGAATTTGTAACTGTGGTGAAAATGGAGACTGAAATAACTGTAACCAAAATATTTTATGAAGAAAATTATAAAAGCTGATTATATGAAAAGGAAAATTCAGAGTTACTCTAAAAAGTAAAAACGGAGTTTAATGAAAAGAGGAATATTATTTCTCTTTAATTCTCTTCCTGTGTTGCTTTAATTATCATCCTGTGTTGCTGGCTTTCGGTGTTGTTTGTTCTGTGGTTAGCTCCCCTCACTCTCCTGAGGATTATTGCCTTTAATTGTATCTAAATCTTTTTTTTTTCCATCTTGCACCTGTGTGCGCACTCAGTGTCACCTAATCACCCTCTTTAGCCTTCTGTTCACCTTTCATCGGTGTTTGTGTTAGCTTCGGGTTAGCCTCTAGCTATGGCTACAAGCTCTCCTTCCCCTTCTCTGGTGTGCTCTCTGTGTCAGATGTTTAGCTACACCTCTACCTCTTTTAGTGTTAATGGTAAATGTAATAAATATTGTCTTTTTCAGGCTCTGAAGGCGAGGTTGTGTGATTTGGAATCCCAGCTCCACTGCACTGAAACACCATCAGCACCAGTTAATAATGACGTACACCCCTTAGCTGCAGCAGAGCACCCTAGCATAGGGCCTGCTAGCCGTCCCCCGGCTTCCACCTCTCCTGAGCAGCCAGGAGAGAATGGGTGGGTGACGGTGAGAAGGAAGCATAGTCACAAGCCCCTGGTTCACCACCAACTTATTCATGTTTCTAATCACTTTTCCCCGCTCAGCGACATACCTGCTGAGGAAAAAACTCTGATCATTGGCGACTCTGTAGTCAGAAACAAACCTGAACCTAGAGACTCCAGGGGCCATAGTCAAATGCATTCCCAGGGCCAGAGCAGGTGACATCAAGTCAAATTTGAAAATGCTGGCTAAAAGTAACTCTAAATACTCCACAATTGTTATCCACGCCGACATTAACGACATCTGACTCCGACAGTTGGAAGTCACAAAACTTAGCGTGGAATCGGTATGTAACTTTGCCAAAACAATGTCTGTCTCTGTAGTATTCTCTGGGCCCCTCCCCAATCTGACCAGTGATGACATGTTTAGCTGCTTTTCATCCTTCAACCGCTGGCTGTCTGTGTGGTGTCCTGCAAACGATGTGGGCTACACAGACAATTGGAACTCATTTTGGGGAAAACCTGGTCTTATTAGACGAGACGGCGTCCATCCAACTTTGGATGGTGCATGTCTTTTATCTAACAATCTGGCATCATTTTTATCCAAATTTCCAAAACCTTGACAACTCAGAGTTGGGACCAGGAAGCAGAGTCGCAATTTTACACGCCTCTCTGCAGCTCCTCTTCATCTGTCACCCCTCAACGTAGCCCCCATCAGAGAATCATTGTCTGCTCAATCCAAAGTAAATAAAAATATAATGTATAAGCATCCCAAAGTGATTAAACAAAAAGTTGGTAAAACTAAAATTAAACATGAAGCCTCTAAATTTAATTACTTGGCCTCCCTTCCTCCTCATAATTTAAAAATTAAATGTGGTTTGTTAAATATTAGATCTCTAACTCCCAAGTCTCTGATAGTCCATGATCTGTTAATTGATCATCAGATTAAGTTAATATCCCTTACAGAGACTTGGTTAGGGCAAGAGGATTATGTTGGTTTAAATGACTCAACTCCCTCTGGTTATTTAAATTGTAAAAATCCCAAAAGTTCTGGTCATGGAGGAGGAGTAGCAACAATTTACCATTCCAAATTACTAGTTCATGTAAAGCAAAAAGCATGTTATAATTCCTTTGAGGGCCTGGTCCTCAGTATTGGGCATTTTAGCAATTTTAGGCTAAACCCAATTTTATTTGCCTTACTTTATTGTCCTCCTTCAGCCTACTCAGAGTTTTTATCCAAATTTGCCGAATTCTTAGCTGATTTAGTGCTGAAATCAGATAGAATAATTATAGTAGGGAACTTTAAAAAAAAATAAATATATATATATATATATATATATATATATATATATATATATAGTTATTGCCTTAATATGGCATTTAATTCAATATTAGACTCGACGGGGTTTTCTCAGAAAGTAGGAAATTCTACCTATTATCTCCACCACATGTTGGACCTTGTGCTGGCATATGGCATAGAAATAGAAAATCTGGTAGTGTCTCCTCATAACCCCGTACTGTCAGAACATTGTCTGTTCACCTTTGATTTTACTATTTCTGACAATTTGGCTCCTAAAGAAAAATATTACAACAGTAGATGCCTCTCAGATGATGCTGTTACCAAATTTATGCAGATTGTTTCCTCTATGCCATGTGTCAACACAACGGAGATAAGCTATGGAGAGCTTGCTCCTTCTGTAATTGATAGCATGGTATATAGTGTTACAGGTTCTCTGCATCGGACTCGAGACATGGTGGCCCCTTTAAAAAAGAAAAAGTCTAACCAGAGATTTCTAACTCTTTGGTTCAACACAGAAACTCGTAGCTTAAAATAGAAGATTTGTCAATTAGAAAGAAAATGGCTCTCCACTAAATTAGATTAAATCTATTTAGCTTGGAGAAATCATCTTCTAATTTATAAAAAATTTCTTGGGAAAGCTAGAACAAGTTATTATTCTACATTAATAGAAGAGAACAAGAATAATCCCAGGTTTCTTTTAAGCACTGTAGCCAGGCTGACAAAGAGTCAGGACTCTGTCAATCCTAGCATTCCCTTAGAGCTTACTAGTCAGGACTTTATGAACTTTTTCAACAATAAGATTTAGCTCTATTTTTCAAATAATCAATTCTTCATTAACATTAGGCCATGTACCGCAGGCTTTAAAAATTGCTGTAACTAAACCCTTACTCAAAAAGTCAACTCTGGATCCAGGAGCTTTAGCTAACTATAGACCAATCTCTAATCTGCCTTTCATTTCAAAAATCTTAGAAAGAGTTGTTGCTATGCAATTATTTGGCCACTTGCAGGGAATTTTTTTTTTTTTTTTGGAAGAGTTTCATTCTGGGTTTGGAATCCATTATAGTACTGAAATAGCCTTAGTGAAGGTCCTTATTGCATCTGATAATGGACTTGTTTCTGTACTTGTCCTTTTAGACCAGGGGTCACCAACCTTTTTGAAACCAAGAGCTACTTCATGGGTATCGAGTCATGTGAAGGGCACCAGCTTAACACACTCCTCTAAAATAACAAATTGTGTGTGTGTGTGTGTGTGTGTGTATATATACATACATACACATAAATAAATAATTATCAATAACTTAGAGTGGGTAACAGACAAGATCAATATTCAACACTTTATTTTTATTAATCTCAGCAATTGTTCAGATGATCCCTTCTACATTTCATAAAAAATGTCCAGTTTTCACCAGTCCCTTTTAACCATAAAAAACTAAACCCTTTTAATTCATGAACTATGTTGAGCCATGTTTGAAAAAGTTATGCAACATTTAAGAAAAATCAACTTTCATATTAAATAAATCTTATCACATTTTTAACTGAACAAATCTGCTGCAAATCTGCTGTAAATCTGCTGTAAATCTATCTGCTGCAATTCTACTAGTTATGCAACATTTAAGAAAAATCAACTTTCATATTAAATAAATCTTATCACATTTTTAACTGAACAAATCTGCTGCAAATCTGCTGTAAATCTGCTGTAAATCTATCTGCTGCAATTCTACTTTTCTCAGAAAGTAGGAAATTCTACCTATTATCTCCACCACATGTTGGACCTTGTGCTGGCATATGGCATAGAAATAGAAAATCTGGTAGTGTCTCCTCATAACCCCGTACTGTCAGAACATTGTCTGTTCACCTTTGAAAATCTGCTGCAATTCTAAACAGGGGTCACCAACGCACCGCGTTGGTGACCCCTGTTTTAGACCTTTGCACAGCTTTTGATACTATCAATCATAATATTCTACTTGATAGATTAGAACACCATGTTGGACTTAATGGAACGTCGTTGCAGTAGTTTAGATCTTATTTATCTGATAGGTTCCAGTTTGTTCATGTCAAGAATGAGTTTTCTTCCAACTCAAAGCTCAGTCACAGAGTTCCACATCTGTGCTAGGCACTATTCTTTTAAGTTTATATATGCGTCTGCTCGGCAACATCATTAGAAAGCACTGTATACATTTTCATTGTTATGCAGATGACACACAATTATACCTGTCAATGAAGCCAGATGACAGTAATCAATTAGCCAAATTAGAGGCCTGTCTGAAGGAAATCAAAGCTTGGATGACTTGTAAGTTCCTGTTATTAAATTCAGATAAGACTGAAATCATTCTAGTTGGTCCAAAAAAAACCTAGAAATACCTTTCCAAATAAAACTCTTTGTTTGGATGTGGTTACTCTTTCTCTTAATATTTCTGTGAGGAACCTTGGAGTTATTTTTGATCAAGATCTGCTTTTTAATTCACATATTAAACTTGTTTCTAAGACTGCCTTCTATCATTTGCATAATACTGTCAAGATGAGGAGCATCTTGTCTTAGAGTGATGCTGAGAAACTAATCTTTGTTTTTGTTAACTCTAGATTAGATTATTGTAATTCTTTATTATCAGGTTGTCCTAAAACATCTTTAAAAAGTCCAGCTGATCCAAAATGCTGCAGCAAGAGTTTTAACAGGTACTAGAAAGAGAGATCATATCTCTCCGGTTCTGGCCTCCCTTCATTGGCTTCCCATAGAGTTTAGAATAAAGTTTAAAATTTGTCCTCTCACTTACAAAGCTCTAAATAATCAGGCCTCTTTTTATTTAAAAGATCTGATACTACCCTATTATCCTAACAGAGCACTATGCTCCCAAAATGCAGGATTACTTTTAATACCTAGAATCTCTAAAAGTGCAATGGGAGGCACAGCCTTCAGTTATCAAGCTCCTCTCCTGTGGAACCAGCTGCCAATCTTGATTTGGAAGTCAGACTCTATCTCTGTTTTTAAGAATAGGGTTAAAACCTTCCTTTTTGATATAGGCTATAATTAGGGAGGGATCATGTGTCTCTGAACCCTCCCTTAGTTATGCTGCTAATAGGTTTAGACAGCCAGGGGCCCTCCAACAATGCACTGGGCTTCACTCCTTTCTTCACTCTCAATGAATTATTTTTGCTGGTCATTAACATCTGTTTGTTCTCTCCCATAGATTGAGTCCCCGTCATGCTGTTTGAGCTCTACATGTCTGTTCTTTTCTTCTTCTTCTCTATCCCCTCACCCCCCAGCCAGTCACAGCAGATGACTGCCCCTCCCTGAGTCTGGTTCTGCTGGAGGTTTCTTCCTGTTAAAAGGGAGTTTTTCCTCTCCACGATCGCCAAGTGCTTGCTCACAGGGGATCGCCTGATTGCTGGGGTCTTTCTGCAATTGTGGGGGTTTCCCCTACAGTTGAAAGTGCTATGAGATGACTGTTGTTGTGAAATGGCACTATATAAATAAAGTTGAATTGAATTGAATTCTATTCCTCCAATCACAGTTCTTCAATTCAATTCAAATTCAAACGTTTATTTCAAACTCAGGGTTCATATTACAAATAGATGAATAAATAAAGTATATACAGATCAGCAGACACTCGGCGCTCTTGTAGCAACAAAAAACATAATGGGCTCAGTGTAAAATGGAACGCCACCACTTCCAAATGCTGGAATGAAGTGTGAGTGACGAGTTGACAATTGCTGATATAAGATGATTGTTACATGCCAGCAGTCTTCTCAAAAAACTGTAAACATTCTTACGTATCAATTCTCCAAAAGACAGAATGTTCACAGACACAAACAGCTTGCTTGCACTCGACCTTCGTGGTACATCTAACAACCTTCTTAGGGAGTTATTATATGCAATGCGGATTTTGTTCCGAACAGCAACATTGCTATTAAACCATAACGGCGAGCAGTACATTGAGGTACAGAAGGTCTTGAACAACATACATTTGACTTCAGGAGAACATCTATGGAAATTACGCAACAGTAAATTGGTTTGAGCGTACAGTTTCCTGAGATGCCTGTTACAATCAGCATTGGTCTTATCAGATCCAATCCACACACCTAGGTATTTGACTTTTTCGACAAAGTTCAAGCTATTACCACAAAGTGACATAACAGGATTCGACGTATTGACGCCCTTTGGTTTGAAAGCCATACACATAGATTTAGTACAGTTGAACAGGATGTCATTTTTTTTACCAAATTTTTCACATACAGAAAGGAGATGTTGCATCGCTGCGGTAGATAAACTTAACAAACAGAGGTCATCAGCGTAGAAAATGTGATTTAACAGTGCACCGTTAAAGGAGCCGCCCACATTAGTATTGTTCAACAGTATACTGAGATCATCAACATAGACATTAAACAACAAGGGTGACAGTATACCACCTTGTTTAACACCGTTGGTCACATGAAATTTGGATGAGGTGACATTGCCCCATCTAACAACCATAGACTGCCTTCTGTACCAGTATAGCAGGATGCTAACAATGTAAATAGGGATTCCTCGATCGATCAATTTTCTGAACAAACCCCAGTGGTTAATCCTGTCAAAAGCTTTGCTAGCATCTAGGAACGTAGCATAAACACTAGTGGAGTGGCTTCTGAAGTAGTCAACAAATTCATGGAGTAGGTAAACAGCCTTGTCAGTTGAAAGAGCTGATTTGAAACCAAACTGATTGTCGTTTGTCCACAGATAATCCTCAATTCTCAATCCTCAATCGTTTTTCCCCGCTCAGCGACACACCCGCTGAGGAAAAAACTCTGATCATTGGCGACTCTGTAGTCAGAAACGTGAACCTAGAGACTCCATCGGCCATAGTCACATGCATTCCTGGGGCCAGAGCAGGCGACATCGAGTCAAATTTGAAAATGCTGGCTAAAAGTAACTGTAAATATTCCACAATTGTTATTCACGCCGGCATTAATGACATCCGTCTCCGGCAGTCGGAAGTCACGAAACTTAATATAGAATCGGTGTGTGACTTTGCAAAAACGATGTCTGCCACTGTAGTATTCTCTGGGCCCCTCCCCAATCTGACCAGTGATGACATGTTTAGTCGCTCGTCATCCTTGAACCGCTGGCTGTCTGTGTGGTGTCCTAAAAATGACGTGGGCTACATTGACAATTGGAGCTCTTTTTGGGGAAAACCTGGTCTTATGAGACGAGACAGCATTCATTCCACTTTGGATGGTGCTTCTCATTTATCTAACAATCTGGCATCTTTTTTATCCAAATTTCCAAAACCATGACTACTCAGAGTTGGGACCAGGAAGCAGAGTCTCAGTCTTACACGCCTCTCTGCAGCTCCTCTTCATCCGCCACCCCTCAGCTTAGCCCCTGTCTTCCCCATCAGAGAATCGTTGTCTGCTCCCTCCAAAGTAAATAAAAATATAATGTATAAGCATCCCAAAGTGATAAAGCAAAATATTGGTAAAACTCAAATTAAACATAAAGCCTCTAAATTGAATGATTTGGCCTCTGTTCCTCCTCATAATTTAAAAATTAAATGTGGTTTATTAAATATTAGGTCTCTAACTCCCAAGTCTCTGTTAGTCCATGAGCTGTTAATTGATCATCAGATTGATTTAATTTCCCTTACAGAGACTTGGTTAGGACAAGAGGATTATGTTGGTTTAAATGAATCAACTCCCTCTGGTTATTTAAACTGTCAAAATCCCAGAAGTTCTGGTCGTGGAGGAGGAGTAGCAACAATTTACCATTCCAAATTACTAGTTAATGTAAAGCAAAAAACATGTTATAATTCCTTTGAGGGCCTGGTCCTCAGTGTTGGGCACTTTAGCAATTCCAGGTTAAACCCAATTTTATTTGCCATAGTTTATCGTCCCCCATCAACCTATTCAGAATTTTTATCCGAATTTCCTGATTTCTTAGCTGATTTAGTGCTGAAATCTGATAGAATAATTATAGTAGGGGACTTTAATATACATGTGGATGTAGATAGTGACTGCCTTAATGTGGCTTTTAATTCAATATTAGACTCGATTGGGTTTTCTCAGAAAGTAGGAAATTCTACTCATTACCTCCACCATACATTGGACCTTGTTCTGACATATGGCATAGAAATAGAAAATCTTGTAGTGTCTCCTCATAACCCTGTACTGTCACACCATTGTCTGTTAACCTTTGATTTTACTATTTCTGACTATTTGGCTCCTAAAGAAAAATATTATCACAGTAGATGCCTCTCAGATGATGCTGTTTCCAAATTTATGCAGATTGTTTCCTCTATGCCATGTGTCAACACAACGGAAATAAGCTATAGACAGCTTGCTCCTTCTGTAATTGATAACATGGTGGATAGTGTTTCAACTTCTCTGCATCAGGCTCTAGACTTGGTGGCCCCCTTAAAAAAGAAAAAGGCTAATCAGAGATTTTTAACTCCTTGGTTCAACACAGAAACTCGTAGCTTAAAACAGAAGACTCGTCAATTAGAAAGAAAATGGCGCTCTACTAATTTAGATGAAATCTATTTAGCTTGGAGAAATCATCTTTTAATTTATAAAAAATCTCTTAGAAAAGCTAGAACGAGTTATTACTCTGCATTAATAGAAGAGAACAAGAATAATCCCAGGTTTCTTTTCAGTACTGTAGCCAGGTTGACAAAGAGTCAGGACTCTGTCAATCCTAGCATCCCCTTAGAGCTTACTAGTCAGGACTTTATGAACTTTTTCAATAATAAAATTTCATCCATCAGAGATAAAATCAATCAGATTCTTCCCACAGTTAACTTAAATACTGTAACTACTACAACTCCTTCTATTGATGTCTGTCTTGATGAGTTTACTCCAATCGACCTTTGTGAGTTAGACAAAATAGTTTCCTCATCCAAACCTTCAACTTGTCTTTTAGACCCTATTCCTACCAGGTTATTTAAAGAAGTCTTCCCACTTATTGGTAGCTTTATTCTTCATATAATCAATTCTTCATTAACTTTAGGCCATGTACCGCAGGCTTTTAAAACGGCTGTAATTAAACCCTTACTCAAAAAGCCAACGCTAGATCCAGGAGATTTAGCTAACTATAGACCAATCTCTAATCTCCCTTTCATTTCAAAAATCTTAGAAAGAGTTGTTGCTACGCAATTATTTGACCACCTGCAGGGAAATGGTTTATTTGAGGAGTTTCAATCTGGGTTTAGAATCCATCATAGCACTGAAACAGCCTTAGCGAAGGTCACTAATGACCTCCTCATTGCATCTGATAATGGACTAGTTTCTGTACTTGTCCTTTTAGATCTTAGTGCAGCTTTTGATACTATTGATCATAATATTCTACTTGATAGATTAGAACACTATGTTGGACTTAATGGAACTTCGTTGCAGTGGTTTAGATCTTATTTATCTGATAGGTTCCAGTTTGTTCATGTAAATGATGAGTTTTCTCTCAGCTCAAAGCTTAGTCATGGAGTTCCACAGGGATCTGTGCTTGGCCCTACTCTTTTTAGTTTATATATGCTTCCGTTAGGCAACATTATTAGAAAGCACTGTATACATTTTCACTGTTATGCAGATGACACACAATTATACCTGTCAATGAAGCCAGATGATACTAATCAATTAGCCAAGTTAGAAGCCTGTCTTAAGGAAATCAAAGTTTGGATGACTTGTAATTTCCTGCTATTAAATTCAGATAAGACTGAAGTCATTCTTGTTGGTCCAAAAAACCTTAGAAATTCCTTTCCAAATCAAACTTTCAGTTTGGATGCAGTTACTCTTTCTCTTAATAGCTCTGTGAGGAACCTTGGAGTTATTTTTGATCAGGATTTGTCCTTCAATTCACATATTAAATTTGTTTCTAAGACTGCCTTCTATCATTTGCGTAATATTGCCAAGATTAGGAGCATCTTGTCTCAGAGTGATGCTGAGAAGCTGATCCACGCTTTTGTTAGCTCGAGATTAGATTATTGTAATTCTTTATTATCAGGCTGTCCTAAAACATCTTTAAAAAGTCTTCAGCTGATCCAAAATGCTGCAGCAAGAGTTTTAACAGGTACTAGAAAGAGAGATCATATGTCTCCGGTTCTGGCCTCCCTTCATTGGCTTCCCATAGAGTTTAGAATTAAGTTTAAAATCCTTCTTCTTACTTACAAAGCTCTAAACAATCAGGCTTCTTTTTATTTAAAAGATCTGATACTACCGTATCATCCTAACAGAGCACTACGCTCCCAAAATGCAGGTTTACTTGTAATACCTAGAATCTCCAAAAGTACAATGGGAGGCAGAGCCTTTAGTTATCAAGCTCCTCTCCTGTGGAATCAGCTGCCAATCTGGATTCGGGAGTCAGACTTGATCTCTGTTTTTAAGAATAGGGCTAAAACCTACCTTTTTGATATAGCCTACAATTAGGGAGGGATCATGTGTTTCTGAACCCTCCCTTAGTTATGCTGCTAATAGGTTTAGTCAGCCGGGGGACCTTTAGTAATGCACTGGGCCTCACTCCTTTCCTCACTCTCTATGAAATATTTTTTTTTTGCTGGTCATTAACATTTGTTTGTTCTCTCCCATAGATTGAGTCCCCATCGTGCTGTTTGCTCTCTACATGTCTGTTCTTTTCTTCTTCTCTGTCCCCTCACCCCCCAGCCAGTCGCAGCAGATGACTGCCCCTCCCTGAGCCTGGTTCTGCTGGAGGTTTCTTCCTGTTAAAAGGGAGTTTTTCCTCTCCACCGTCGCCAAGTGCTTGCTCACAGGGGATCGCCTGATTGCTGGGGTCTTTCTGCAACTGTGGGGGTCCTCCCTACAGTTGATAGTGCTATGAGATGACTGTTGTTGTGAAATGGCGCTATATAAATAAAGTTGAATTGAATTGAATTGAATTGAATTCTGTTCAGAAATAAACCCTCTAACAGTTTAGATATAACATTAGCAATAGCTATAGGTCTGTAGTTGTTCATGTCAGAAAGACTGGCACACTTGTTTTTCACCAAAGGAATAATAACAGAGTCCATCAACATGTCTGGCATGTAACCATGAACAAACATACAGTTAAAACACAATGACAGCAAAATACACAAGTTGAAATCGGCGTTGATGAGGCATTCACTGGTGAGACAGTCAGGGCCAGCTGATTTGCCTTTCTTAAGAACTTTGATCAGTGAATCAACTTCAACAGGAGTAACAGCAGAAATATCAGAGGCATCAAACATATCGTTGTACAGACGAATATCATGCATAACAGAATCCTTCATTGAAACATTCTTGACTGAGTTGAAAATAGCTTCATAATGACATTTACACTTTTCAGCAATATTAACGTCACCAGTCACACCATCAATAGTGTTTGATCTGACAGACCGGTGGGAGCTCATAGCCTTCATTTGTTTCCAGAATTTTACCATGTTCAGTTCACTCATGTGATTAGCTAGCTGGTCACATTTGATAATTTCTTCATTGCGCCTGCATGCTCGTAGAGCATATTTGAACCAAGCCCTGCAATTTTTCATGTTTTCAAATATTGGACCAGAACATGGTTTGCTATTACTCCTCCACCACAAAAAGCATCCCGGGCAGCTGTGTGAGCCTCGCTAACTACATCATTCCAGCCTGTGACGTTATATTGGGTGGCCACACTGTGACTAGGAATGCATTCACTCACACAGTAATTTAGGGCATCAACAATATCACTGTAGAACCTGTCAATATCGTCCCTGTGTGCCGCACAATTACGGTCGTGACACCTGATAGCGTCCATAGGAGCACGGATGTTACAGAGTTTCCTACGAGTAAGTTTCTTATATCTGGACAGGTCTGACGCTGTGGCATCACGCCATTTGTATGTTCTACTGCTCGTTGTGGCTGAGGGAGCTTCCCGGGGGCCATTTACAGCACTAGATACCTCAATATCTATGGATAAGGGTACATGATCAGAACTCACATAGTCAAGCAGAACTTTGATATTGGATACGTTATCATGGCCTGAGGATGTAGTCACACAGTGATCAAGCCATGATGTAGAGCCGTGGGCCAAGCTAACATGAGTAAAGGTATCACTTGGTAGGATAATCCTGTCCGAGATGTGTAGGGAGTAACTCTCACAAAAAGACACCAGTTTGTTTCCAAAACAACTAGAACGTGCTGTATTAGCGTTGAAGTCACCAATTGTGAACACATATGGAGTTGGAAAGTCCTCGGTGATACGTTTAACAAGACTCAGGCAGTGCAAGTATTCATCCAAGTTTTCAACATTGTCATAGGGGAAATATACACATAATATAAGACAGTGAAAGTCACCCAGGTTGACTTCAATACCTATAACTCTTAAGCAATCGCAAGTTTTCACAACACAACTGTTCGCAAGTGACTTCCGCCATAGGATACTGACGCCGCCATAGGGGCGACCTAAAATAACACGTTCTTCCGTATCCATAAAGGAGACACCTTGTCCTATAAAGTCACCATGTAATCTGCTCAGAATAGACAATTCGTTTTAGAATAACCAGTGTTCCTGCAACAACACAATGTCATGGTTATCACATAAACTGGAGATCTCATTAGATGAAGTTTTTACATTCTTGCAGTTAAATGAACATATTCTAAGGTTGGTCCTACTATTGAATGCGTATAATGACAAACACAATAATGACAGTCACATGTTGATCATTTCCTCTCAAAAAACTGTCGGAGGTATAAACCAGATGGCCACACATTTTTGTCAAGCAACTTCTTGCTGCAACTGGCAGGACATGTAATCTTAAAAGAGGCATAACCATCATACTTGGTTTCTAGTTGCTCAATCTTGATATTGTCATTTAATTTAACATGGGTTTTGATGTAGGACCATACATGATGGGGTCTGGTGGTGGGGTCAAGTCGACTGATGAAGACTTGGTGCATCTTATGACCTTGACCTTGACTCTGATGTCCGCCAGACCTCCTGACATACTTTAAAGCGATGGCCATCGCATTACTCAGCAGATGAAACAAAGGAATCTTGCTCACGTGACCGTTGTTTGCGTGGACTTCTAGCTGGATCCTTAGCTGAAGCTTTATTTGAAGATTTTTCCGGAGAATATCTGCCAGCAGATATTTCTTCCCAGAGCAACAGTCAGGAGCTGAGGTCCGGTGACGCTGATGAGGCTGCTGGCCGGGAAGTATGCCATGTGGACAACATGAGAAATTTTCAGCAGTATTCTTGGGTCCAAATAAATTGGAGATAGTTCGAAGTCTGATCAAAGTCACAGAATTGGAGATACAAGATTAATTAAAAAAAATTCAAGCCACGAAATCCAAATTCTTCAGATGTCGTGGTGACTGGCAAAAACAGCTTCCAGTGTGAGAAAAATGATCAGTCCACTTTAAAATACGGTGAGTTAAGAAAAATCAATAGGAAAAAGTTTAACAGAATAAAATAGAAAAATGTCTGTGAACACGGAGTTCCACTCCATATAAAAGAGAAGTTTGAGCTCGAGACAGAAGAAAAAGTATTTTTCTCAGACATTTAAAGGAAAGAGAGTTCAAGGCAGGACACACAGACAGCTTTCAGAAAGAACAACTCAGAACTGTACTAGGGCATTCCTTCCTTAAACTGAGTAAGTTTTTCAGGGGAAAACTTGACTGATATGAAAGGGAACCAATTGTCTCCCATTGAGGGAGAATCGAATGAATTCTGGTCCAATAAGAAAACAGTCCTTTGTCTGTAACCGACCAATAGAATGAAAGGGGGTGTTGTCCAACACAGACTGTCTGGTGATTGGCTGAGCCAGTCAGATGACTTGAGTCAGCTTTCCCAATAGGATGAAACACATCTTGAATACAATGAAAATTCTCTTATATATAAAATGTAAGCTAACTTCAGTGATTCATGACTAACTTTCATTGAGCATGCACTTTCATAAACTTGTCTTTCTATAATGAACATGCATAAGAATAAGGTTCATTTGAGCATTTTCAAACATGCAACACATTTAAAATCAATGATTAATGAAACATTTCAAACCCATCATTGTCCAACACAAAGGCGGTCATCGTCAACAGTGTTCTGAGCAGTATTTCCTGGAAAAATATCAAAGTCTTGAGGCGAGAGGACTATTTCAGGCAGATTAAACAAAAATCCCAATGTTGATTAGATCCAACATGTTCCTGAGTTGAACAGAAGGGGGCAATGTTGAACTCTGGATAATTCCTAGAGACTTTTGGAATTCATTCAATGTACCTGGAATGTCTCAAATGGTACCTGAAGCATAAAACTGCCTGATTGGGGAGGAAATCCCGGGATTTATGATTGCAGACGAAATCTGTTCCTGGCACGAAATTGGATCCTTATCGCCCCTTTAACCATGGGATGTGTTTTCAAACTGTGGTTCTTAGGTGAAGGAAACAATTCTTGACCAGACTTTTGGGTGAAACAATTTCTTTAAGGTAAAAGGGGTTGATGCTACACACCACTTGCGGGACCGACACACTGGTGGTACCTAGGGAATAGGACTAATGTGTCAGCCCCCTGGCGGTGCATCGGGGGGTGGTGCCTACGTCCCGGGGGAAGAGGGGATAGTCCCCCCATCCTTCGGGGCCTAAGGGTGTGCGTGTGCGTGTGTATACGTGTGTGTGTGTGTGTGTGTGTGTGTGTGTGTGTGTGTGTGTGTGCGCGCGTGCATGTGTGTGAGTGTGTGTGTGCGTGTGTATGTGCAGGTGTGTGTGAGTATGGGTGTGTGTGGGTTCGTGTGTATATGTGTGGCTATGGATATGGGTGTGTGCCTGTGTGTGTGAACGTGTGGGTATGTTTGTTGTGTGTAAACATGCAAGGTTGTGTGTGGGTGTAGATGGACATATGTGATGTGAGTATGTGTGTGTACACACGAGGGTGGGCATGTGTGTGTGTGTGTGTGTGTGTGTGCGCGTGTGTGTGTACACACGAGGGTGTGTGTGTGTGTGTGTGTGTGTGTGTGTGTGTGGGTGC
Organism: Pholidichthys leucotaenia; assembly: GCA_020510985.1. Lineage (NCBI taxonomy): Eukaryota > Metazoa > Chordata > Actinopteri > Cichliformes > Pholidichthyidae > Pholidichthys > Pholidichthys leucotaenia. The sequence continues at coordinate 275,598,637 of CM035836.1, read as the reverse complement.
AAGTACTTGTGGGTGGACATGCAGGGGTCGAGGGTGTGTATGTGGAGGGGAAGACCTTGTTGGGTGGCGAGGGGTAGGGTGGGCCATCTGGTGGCCTGGGGGGTGATGATTTGGGTCCTGCTCTTCCCGGTCATCCTGCCGTTTTGTTCCAGGGCGGGGCGCTTTGCCGCCTTGCTTCTGTGGCGCCGTCTATGGGTGTGTGTGGGGGCTGGGTGGCCGAGGGGGCTGTTGGTGTGGGTTGGAGGCTGCATTTCCATCCGTTTGCCCCCAGGTGGCTGTGGCTGCAGGGTGGCCTGCCGCTGTCGATGTCTGTCTGTGGTGGAGGGTTGGTGGGCTTACGGTGGGTGCTGTAGGATGTCGCATGGCATGTGGAGCGCCGTATGGGTCCGGCCCATTATTATTATTATTATTATTATTATTATTATTATTATTATTATTATTATTATTATTATTATGTTTGTGGATACAAGATGTGTGAGAGTAAATGTGAGTGTGGCTGCCCCATCATGCCTGTGGTGCTGGTGAGTGCCAGGGTGTGACACTGGCGGGTTCTGGGCTGCATGGCCTGGTGGCCCTCACCCTGGGATGGGATCTGGAGGCAGTGGGTGGCCTCCAGAGCCAGTTTGGGAGCTGGCTTCTGGGGGGGAAGGCCTTTCTTTGGAACCGCCTCCCTACCAGTCTTATCTCTTCCCACCCTCCCCCCAATTCTGGGTGGATCATACATCTTATTGGATACACTTAAGGTTTTGGGGTGGGGGGGGGGGTGCCGTACGGTGTCGGTGAAGAGGATCTCTCTGTCTTACTGTGCAGTGGGGCCACCCTCACCTCAATTTTAATTGCACTGTAGACACTGAGGTCTTGGGGGGATGGGAGCCCTATTGCCCATAGCAGTGGCTAGCGGTGCCCTAACACATTATCCCCCCAATTTTAACTGCACTTTGGTAGTTCACATACCTGCACATAATCACACTACACAACTAACACTCTCCCAACACAATTCACGCATGGGGGTTGGGGGTGTGGGGGTCTTCCCCCACCCCTGCTGCCCTCCTTTTGCCAGGGGCCTGGGGCCTGGATGATGTCCTGAGAACTGTCATGTTTACATCATCCCTGGGCACTGCCGAATGAATAAGTGCGAGCAAGGGAGTGAGCAAGTGAGAGAGTGAATGAGCAAGTGAGTAAGTGAGAGTGAGGGAGTGATGAGTGGAGATGGTGATGGTGGTGGTGGGTCGGATTTGTGTGGCTCTTTGCGTGTCAGGTGACATCTCAGACTCAGAGCGCTTGTGGTGGTCCGTTGATCAGTCGATCCGGGAATGGGTAGGAATTGATGTGTGTGCTGGTCAGAGGGTGCTGGACTGAGAGGGTGGCACCTCCTAGTGCCTCCTGGCCACGTGGGCTCCCCAGTGTGTTGGGGGCACTGGGGTGGGCCCAGACCCACTGTGGGGGTGTCTGGGGGCATGGGCTGGTCTCCGGCCCGGGGGGGAAGGGGGGATGTTGGCCTTCCAGCAACTGGGGACCGGGGGCTGGCATTGGCCCCGCTGGTGGGGTGGGGGCTTGCCGGTCTGGGGGTGGAGGTGCACTGTGCCAGTCGCTTAGCGGCCCGGCTTCCCTCAGCCGTCCCTCTTGGGGTGGATGCCTGGTCTTCCTGGAGCTTGTTGGGCTTGGGACATTTGTGCTCTGTGGGGATTGGTGGAGCTGTCTTGCTTGCACTGGGTTTCCAGGGGGAAGGGGGCATCCTCTTTGTATGTTTCCTGGCAAACCACTCACACGCACACACTTACTTTGCATGTGCCCTCATACACACACACACACACACACACACACAAACACACATATGCCTCTCCTTCACAGAGTCCTATCAGAGACTAGTCATACTCACTCAGTGAGTTTTTATTTACTCAGGGACATGTTATAGTCACCCAGTGAATTTTCATTCTTCTTGTTTCCTCTAGTCTTAACTGCTTTAACTGTCCTAATTGCTTTTAACATGTATTTATTAGCATTTATTAGTATTAGTATTAAGGTGTGTTTATTACCGTTAATAGATAGATAGATAGATAGATAGATAGATAGATAGATAGATAGATAGATAGATGTACCTAATAGTGTTAGTGTTGATGTGTATTTATTACCTTTGCATTCATTGTGGACAGCAGATTAAGAATTTCATTGCGCAGGAAATGTTGCATTTCTTAACTGTGCACATGATAATAAAGCCTTTGAATCCCTGAATCCTTCAACAGGTGCAGATACCAGACTCGTGATGAGTCCTTTTCAGTAGAAGAAACAGTTTGTCTTCTGTATGTGTAACAGAGTCAGAATTTAGCCTTTTTGAATTTCTTTAAAATAGATGTGCTTTTCATTTTTACATAGTTTTTGGAGCCTCCTGGTGGTTTTATTTCGCAGCTGCATAGATAGTTTTCTTTGCACACGGCACTTACCCCAGCAGAGAAAAAGATTTTCATTGCTGGAGGTAAGTGCAATGTAATAGAGCTGTTGCTATATTTATACTTTAAATGTTGTTAAGCCATGCATACAAAGGTTTATATCTTGTAGAGTGGTCATGAGCATTACTACCATGTATTTACGAAGTTTCAGATTATTCTAAGTAAAAATAGTAACTTTATCGTCGAGTGAATGTGTGACCACGTTGAATGAACAGCTAGTCAGTTATTGCTAGCGCAGCATTCTTCTGTATGGTTTGCTGTCATTTCATTTTGTTAAGATATTCATTTTCTTTTACTGTCCGTGTGCAGATCGTGACATATGCAGCTGCAGACTGTTTATTGTGTGCTTTTTCTGATACTTGACCAGGTAGGCTTTGTTTTATATGGTTTTTTTATATTTTTTTTTCTAAAGAAAAAAAAGAGAAAAAGATTTTCATTGCTGGAGATCGTGACATATGCAGCTGCAGACTGTTTATTGTGTGCTTTTTCTGATACTTGACCAGAATAAAGACAGTGTGAGCAACAAGTCCCTGCCTGTGTACTTCTGCACCAACACGAGCATGCAGAAAACCACCCACGTTACATATGTTTCAGTTGTGTTAGTCTGTTTGCCTTCAGTGTTCCTCTCTCTTTTCTTTCCCCCTTTCCCCACCCCTCCTTTTCCCATCTCCCCCTGTTGGGTCCTTCAAGGGTAAAACAATTTAATAAAAGTATTAAAAGTTATTACAAGAGGAGTTTATAAATAACATACAGTACATGTTATGGGTGTAACGGTATGCTAAAATCACGGCTCGGTACATACCTTGGTTTTAAGGCCACGGTTTGGTTCATTTTCGGGACGGTTAGGAAACAAAATGCAAAACATAAAACTGCTTATCTTTTGTATAAGCGGGAACAGCTTTGACAAAAAAAAAAAAAATGCAAACTGCCAGCAGTCAGTTCCCAAATAAATAAAATGTATACAATAAAACAAATAATTTGTCTTTTTAGCAAACCCTTTGCACTGCCACTTTCAGCTTCTTCCCTCAAGACGGAGGTTTTTCCATCCAAGATGGCGCCCACAGCGGTCGACATGGTGCTTCGCTGCGCCCTTTGTTTGCTTTTGTTTGTCAATTGTGTGTCTGCTTGCACTTATACCCGTGAAGAACTTCTAAATATCAGGACTTTCACCCCCACGAACCTCCTCCCAGTTTTTTTTAGCCCCTGCGGCCGATCTGGTTCATTGCTTGGCTCGAAAAGTGAGACGGCGGAAGAGAGGTAGACGAGCGGGCGCTCTCGTGCGGCTTCGCAGGAGAGGCTCGCGAACGGCGCTGCCTGGCATATTTCTGTCCAATACCAACTCTCTCTCTAACAAGGTAGATGAACTGAGACTGCTGATGCGTTTTAGGGACCTCGCATCCTCGGCTGCCCTCTGCTTTACTGAGACCTGGCTCCGGGAAAATATACCGGACAGCATGCTGCGCCTCGACGGCTTCCAGCTCTTTCGTGCTGATCGTGACACAGAGCTTTCCGGCAAGACCACAGGAGGCGGAGTCTGCTTCTACATCAACTGCAGCTGGTGCTCTGATGTAACGGTAATTTCCAAACACTGTTCTTCCGCCCTGGAATTTCTTGTTATCAACTGCAAGCCTTTTTATTCCCCGCGGGAGTTTGCTTCTTTTATACTCATCGCTGTGTACGCCCCTCCCGACGCGGACACGCGCGAAGCTCAGCGCGTGCTCGCGGATCACATTCAACACACAGAGCGGAGTGTCCCAGACTCGCTGATTATTGTGGCTGGCGACTTTAATCAGTGCAATCTGAGCCACGATCTCCCCCGCTACAAACAGTTTATTAAATGCCCCACCAGAGGATTAAACACACTGGATCACTGTTACACCACAGTGAAAGACGCATATCGCGCTGTTCCTCGCGCTGCGCTGGGATTATCTGATCACGTGATGGTTCACCTCGTTCCCACATACAGACAGAGATTGAAGCTCACTAAACCTGTCGTGAGCACTACGAAGAAACGGACCAGTGAAGCTGAGGAGAAGCTGGAAACGTGCATGGAAATATCCGACTGGGGCATGTTTAAAGGAGCCACGCATGATCTGGATGAGTACACGGACACTGTGAACTCATATATCCACTTTTGTGAAGAGGTCATTCTTCCATCACGCACCAGGGTGAGTTACTCTAATGACAAACCCTGGTTCACAGCTAAGCTCAGACAGATCAGGAAGGAGAAGGAAGCAGCGCTGAAAAGTGGAGACAGGGACTGCTACAGGGAGGTTAAATACCGGTTTAACAGAGAGCTGAAGAGGGCTAAATCTGTGTACTCAGAGAGACTCCAGCAGCAGTTCACTGCTAATGATTCGGCTTCTGTGTGGAGAGGACTGAGGCAAATCACCAACTATCGGCCTCAGGCTCCTAAAGGTCAGGATGACAAAGCCCTTTGTCAAAGACTGTCCCAACACTATGCCCGTTTTGACACCTCGTCATCTGTGTCCAACTCCCCCCCTCCCTCCAGCTCCACAGCCTCCACAATCCCTACTTCATTAAAGTCACCCCCCCTCCCCCCCCGCCCTTATCATCAGTGAGCAGGACGTGCTCAAACAGTTCTCCAGACTGAACCCGCGCAAGGCCCCCGGCCCGGACGGCGTGTCTCCCTCCACCCTGAGACACTGTGCGAAACAGCTGGCTCCTGTCTTCACAGACATTTTTAACACCTCCCTTAAGTTATGCCACGTGCCGTCCTGCCTCAAATCCTCCACCATCATCCCTGTCCCCAAGAAGCCACGGATCACTGGACTTAATGACTACAGACCTGTAGCGCTCACCTCTGTAGTCATGAAGTCCTTTGAGCGCCTGGTCCTGCCCCACCTCAAGTCCATCACCACCCCTCTCCTGGACCCGCTGCAGTTTGCCTACCGAGCCAACAGGTCTGTAGACGACGCAGTCAACCTGGCCCTCCACTCCATCCTGCAGCACCTGGACTCCCCGGGAACCTACGCCAGGATCCTGTTTGTGGACTTCAGCTCCGCATTCAACACCATCCGCCCCGCTCTGCTCCGGGACAAGCTGTCCCTGCTCAACGTGCCTGACTCCCTCTGCAGGTGGATCACCGACTTCCTGACGGACCGGAGGCAGCATGTGCGGCTGGGAAAGACTGTCTCAGACTCTACTAGCATCAGCACCGGATCACCCCAGGGCTGTGTACTTTCCCCCCTACTCTTCTCCCTTTACACCAACTCCTGCACCTCCAGCCACCAGTCTGTCAAGCTGATCAAGTTTGCGGACGACACCACCCTCATCAGGCTCATCTCCAACGGCGACGAGTCCGCCTACAGGAGAGAGGTGGCCCAGCTGGCGTCCTGGTGCAACAATAACAACCTGCAGCTGAACGCTCTGAAGACAGTGGAGATGATTGTAGACTTCAGGAAAGTCACTACCCCTCTGCCCCCCCTCACCCTCTCAGGCTCTCCCATCACCACTGCTGATTCCTTCCGCTTCCTAGGCACTACCATCACCAGGGACCTCAAATGGGAGCCGACCATCAGCTCACTCATCAAAAAAGCCCAGCAGAGGATGTTCTTCCTGCGGCAGCTGAGGAAGCTCAAGCTACCCACCAAGATGTTAGTGCAGTTCTACACAGCCATCATCGAGTCCATCCTCACCACCTCCATAACCGTATGGTACGCAGGAGCCACTGCCAGGGACAGACTAAGGCTGCAGCGCGTCGTCCGCACTGCTGAGAAGGTGATCGGCTGCAAGCTCCCATCTCTCCAGGATCTGTACATCTCCAGGACCCGGAGGCGTGCTGGCCGGATCATAGCCGATCCCTCACACCCTGGTCACGTACTGTTTGCCCCCCTCCCCTCTGGTAGAAGACTTCGGTCCATCCAGACTAAAACCTCCCGTCACATGAACAGCTTCTTCCCCTCTGCCATCAGACTGCTGAACACTAAGTGACTTATTGACTCTCGTGCACTATGTACAGCAGCTCAACCAGACTCATGTCAATCATCACTGTTTTCTTCCTGCATTACCGACTGCACTATATACGTAGTTCTCCACAGTATCTGCTGCTCGCTAATATATTTTAACTGCTGACCAGTACCACTTACTCTTATTCTACACTTTATTGCATGTATAGTTTATTTCTTTCTTTTATCTTATCATGTTTAATGTTGCAGCATTGCACCGAGACAAATTCCTAGTTTGTGTACTACATGAACAATGGCAATAAACCTGATTCTGATTCTGATTCTGATTCTAATTCTGATTCTGCTGTCCCAAAAAGTAGAACCCAGCGCTACAAAAACAGCTGTGTCCCTGCTGCTGTCAAAGAGTTGAACAAGCTGTAAAAATATATTGTACATAATTTAGGTACCTATTTATTAACTTCATTTTATATTTACTTATTTTTGTAGGATGTCACTTGGGTTCTAAATATTTTATTGGGTTTTAGACCTTTTAGTTTTTTAACCTCTTTGACTAGTTTTTAACTTTTAATATGACCCTTCTCTCTTACCTCTGGTTTTTCTCTCATCTCTGTCTTTTTATACCCTGATTGATGGAGCCTTGAGTATTTTTATCATGTTTATAGTCAGCTTCACGTGTGCCTGTGTTTGTGTCTATGTTGAATGTAATTAGTGGCTTGTAAATGTGGATGTCACCAGACTGCAAAACAAATCTACCTACGGGTACAAATAAAGTAACCTGAACCTGAACCTGAAATGAACAATGCAGACAGGTGCAACAATAGAACTTTGAATAGTCTGAATTATTCTTGTATTTTTAAGAAATTAAAGTTCCTCACTGCCCTAAGCAATGTTTTTAACCAGGGTGCTCTGGTATGTTCAGGTTTCTGTGGGAAATTAATTATCAAATTTCACTTGTTAATAGGTCAAAAAAATTGCAAATAATTTGTCATTGTATATAGGTTCTGAAGGCACCCATGTACAACAACAGCAAATTATTGGCAATTTTTTTGGACAATTATAAATTTTGAATTAAATAATGTCCCAGAAAAAACCTGAACATACCAAAGCACCCTCGAAAAAACACTGGCCTAAAGTGCAGCATTAACAGATTTAGCTTTTTCTTAAAAGGATGGTATTATTTTCTGGCTGAAGTGGGCACAACAAGGAACTTCATACCAGGGCTCATTTACCTTCAGCATGTGTTTAAACCCGGTGTTCTCAACGACTGAATATGGCCTTTGATCTGCTGCTATATAAACAGCAGTAGCATTTGTTATTGCTTTGGCTCGATCTGAAAAGCCCTGGAGAGGCTGTCTAAATGCCGCTGGAAGCTGCGGGTGTACCGTGTTAGTCTTTTTTTTTCGTGCTACACGTTCGTGTGGTGCCATTTCAAATGAGTTAACAAGTTCAACATACTGCCAAAAGCATATCTGATGCTGTCTTCATCTTATTCACTTGCCTTGGTCTGTCTTCAAGTTCTGGCTTCTCTTTACAGCAAGCCACGATGTTCCCCGGGCTGAACTGTTTGTTTACATGTCCGGCGCGAGGCAGTTACACTTCATGACCATCACTCAACATGGTCCGTGTGGAACCTCAGTACGCCTCTGCACCGAACCGAAGGTGCAGTACCGAAAAATCCAAATATGAATACATATACCGTTACACTCCTAGTACATGTATATGTACTGTATAGCTGTACTGTACTATATAGCTCCTTTTGGTAAAGTAAATCTGTTTGGCACAATTAAGGGAAGCTGATTTCTGTTCTGCTTATCTAGTTGCTTGACAGGACAAGGGGGAGGAAAAAAATTGTTAATTGGCCCAAATTAATTGCAAAAGTAAATATGTTAATTATCCCATCCCTGTTTTTAAATTTTGAGACAAGAGTCACAAATTTATGAGAAAAACACCACTTAAATTATTACTCACTACTCAAGTAACGTTTTTGGTGATTACTCTTACTTGTACTTGAGTAATTAATTAAATTAATATCATAAGGTAATTTTTACTTAAGTACAATTTCTGGATACTCTATACCCACCTCTGACTAAAGTACATTTAATTTAGGTGGAGCCTCTCACCTCCTCTACACCATTACTGATCAGGATACTACTGCCAGCATATGCAACAGGCATCAGGCTCTGTCATTATCCCAGCAAATTAGTTTCTGTTTGGTTACAAAAGTGGAAAAAAGAACCCAACACCCTTGACGTACGTATGCACACCGAAGCAGTCATGGAAAGTCTGAAAAAAAGGGGGAAAAGGTGCATGGTGCTGCTGTCAGACCCCACCACAAGCCTGTCTGTTCACATTCAGAGCTCACTCTCTTCTTTACTCTGCCACTGCTGTCATCCTAAGCTGCTTCAGCATTCAGCCAGCATCTCCAAGAAGTAAAGCAGAATATAGTGGGGGAAAAAGGCAACTGGAATACACTCCAGGACTGGGTAGGATGTTCTGACATTTTGAATGGATGAAATGATATTCTTTTTTTGTACTGAGGTTGTAAAATGCTGATTAGAGAAGTGAAGGCAAAATGTCATCCTTTGAAAATGTCAACTTAGCAACAACTTTATAAGTATAAAATATAGCACCCCATGTCAGAGTTTAAACCACCCAGAAACAGGCTTTAAGTGTTTGTACTGTATAATCTTACAGTATATGAAGTGTAAGTCTGACGTTTACCCAGTTGAATGGTTATAATGTAGCACGGAGGTACACACTGTATCTCACCAACGGGCAAGCTTTGTGTGGAGACGTCATCATTGAACACTGGTTTGGGGGTTGCTGAAGTTACTAACTTCTTCGCAGGGAAACCTCTGTTTATATTTAGCAACCCATGTGGTCATTAAAGATGCACTCCGGCGGCTCTAAAACCACCTCAAAAACAAATGTGTATTGCCCAAATAGTATATTGTGGCTTTTTACTCACAAAAAATTTTCAGTGCTTGGAAAGAGCTTTTACACCTTCTACCTATTAAATACAGTATGCACAGATCTATAAATATTTTAATTAGCCCCACCCATACCCCTGCCCACCAGTAGCGTATGTTGCAAGACCAGACCTCCCCTCTGACCTGAGAACACCGAGGACTGCTTGGCTAAACAATAGCCAACTCACCATCCTCCTCCGGAGGGAGCCCGGCATTTCATGTCTCCTCCTCCGTCCTCCCTGGCGGGGACAGAATGGAGCACCCAGAGGGTTCTGTGTCCCCACAAAAACCGAGTCAAACGAATGCAAAACGGACGGGTGGCAGTCTTGGCACCTTCATCCCCTAAGAGCAGACATCTCTCTCTGGTTTGGCCTTCCAACCGTGTGACTCCAATTCCTCTGTGGGCACTTCCAGGACCCTGCATGTGTGGCGCGGCAGTCGGTGGACTCCGGTCTCTGAGCTGAACCTGCCCCACGTGCGCTACAGAGTTCCAGAATACGGTAGCCCCAGCGGTGGAAAACTACGGGCAGCTGCGCTCCGTCCCCGGGAAGGGACGCTACTGTCAGCGTGGTCAGTGGTAGGTCGACCGTGAGCCTCCATCCACGGAGCTACGTCAGCTCCTCCCTCTTCCCCTGGGGGAATGAACCCAGGTCTGTAGCCATGCCCAGTGCTTAGCCTTATTGGTTAATGTTATAACCAATCAGGCTAAGCAGGAATGCTTACATAGCTAGAAATGCTCTGTCCAAAGCTGCCTGTTTGGGGGGGTGGGGGGGAGCTTAACTGGAAATTCACAGGGAAAAAAACACAGACTTTGGACTGATTTTGCTCTAGATATGTCTTGTAAGGCACAAAAAAAAATGTTACAGTTGTGGGAATCATGAAATGATGAGACTGGATGATTTCTCAGTATTGGTTTATTCCATCTCACGTCCCACAGCTCTCTCTCTCAGTCAGGAAATAAGAGGAAGAGCTGCAGTCAACCACATACCTTTATACCCACACATCAAACACAGAATCACATTTACATTTAATCCCTCTATTTACATTTAATCACTCCGGAGTCCTCTTGTCTCTTCTGTCTGACCCCAGGAGGTCAGACCGTCCTTTCAGGCTCCCGCTCCAGATCCTCCGACTTCCTCCAACGTCTGCAGGTGGTCCAGACTCATTGTCCATCTGAGGCGTGATGTTAATACACACCGCAAGCTTAAAGTCTTTCCCTGTTTGGGTCTCTGCAGTGTAATATGTGAGCTACATAATGTTATCGTTATGGGCGCCACACAGTCATGTTAACAACAGAAAAATCTTGATTTTTGGCGGAGTGTCACTGCAGACGCAAACTACCTTCTTGCACATGCCTGTACTCCTGCTTTGGTCAAGAGTGAGCAGCCGTGGTCTCCGACCTGGGGGTGAGGGAGTGGGGCTTGCCTTCGGGCGCCTGGTGCCAGGGAGCTGGTTTTGGTCCCACTGGGGGGTGGCGCCGCGCCAGCCGCTTGGCAGCCCAGCCTCCCTCAACCATCCTTCCTGGGGTGCATGCCTGACTGTCCTGGGACTTGTTGGCCTCGGGACATTTGTGCTCTGTGGGGGTTAGTGGCACTGTCTTGCTTGCTCGGGATTTCCGGGAGAAGGTGGTGGTGGGGGGGGGGGGGGTGCTGGTACCCGCCACCCTCTTTGTATGTTTCCTGGCAAACCACTCACATGTACACACTTATTTTGCAAGCGCTCTCATACACATGCACACGCATGCACACACACGTATGTCTCTCTTTTAACAGGTGCAGATACCAGAGTTGTGAAGAGACCTTTTCATTAGAAAAAACAGTTTATCTTCTGTTTGTTTCAGTTGTGTTAGTCTGTCTTCTTTGTCTGTTCCTCTCCCTTTTCTTTCCCCCTCCCCACCTGTCCTTTCCCCCTTACCCCCATCGAGTCCATCATGGGTAAAACAATTTAAATAAAGTAGTAAAAGTTATTACAAGAGGAGTCTATAAATAATATACAGTGCATATATGTGCTGTATAAAGCTCATTTTGGCAAAGTAAATCTGTTTGGCACAATAAGGGAAGACGATTTCTGTTCTGCTTACCTAGCTGCTTGACAGGACAAAGGGAAGAGGAAAAAAAGGAGTGAGGAGCAGTACCCTACATATAAACACACTTTCACATTTATTCTGCATAGTGTTTCTGATGGAATAGCTGGTCAGCCAACACATTCAGACTGTTTCACTACAAATGTAGATTTTGATCTGAGAAAAATGAATTTGAACAGATTTAAGTTACAGTCATGAATGGCTGCGAAGACCGTACGAACGATTTTGGGACCATTTCATACAGCCTTCTTAAGGCGGCCATTGGAGAATCCAGCATTCATAGACCGTTCGTAAGTTCATGGTCAGGTTGATGGTCTTGTCCAAGATTTCTACGAATGCTCCACAAAAACCTCGCATCATATGGCAGTTGTACAAAGGCCATTGGAACAACGTAAGAACTAAGCAAGATGTTAGCCAGAAGTACAGTCGGGAAAAAATTAGGTCACCTCAATTAATATTCAGCTCTTTATTAATCTTGAGTACCTTTACAGGTTGTAGGAAATGCCGTACAAATCCCTTTTCGTACATGCGTAAAGCTGGGTTCACACTATAACATTTGGACCGACGTTTACTGACGTTTTGAAAAATCAGAGAAATCAGTCTTAACGTTGGTGAAATTATGTTTGTGAGCACACACCACCTTTTACAAACTTTTAAGAACTTTTGCTAGCATTTGCCAGCGTTGCATTCAGCATTGTTAAACTTTTGCCAACTTAGGCTAGCGTATGTGAAGCAGTTGTAGCAGTGTGTATGACATGTCTTTTTTTAATGTATGGGATATACAGTATATATATATATACACTACTGTTCAAAAGTTTGGGGTCACTTAGAAATTCTCTTATTTTTGAAAGAAAAGCACTGTTTTTTTCAATGAAGATAACGTTAAACTAATCAGAAATACACTCTAATATCTAATATACATTGCTAATGTGGTAAATGACTATTCTAGCTGCAAATGTCTGGTTTTTGGTGTAATATCTACATAGGTGTATAGAGGCCCATTTCCAGCAACTATCACTCCAGTGTTCTAATGGTACAATGTGTTTGCTCATTGCGTCAGAAGGCTAATGGATGATTAGAAAACCCTTGTGCAATCATGTTAGCACAGCTGAAAACAGTTTAGCTGGTTAGAAAAGCTATAAAACTGACCTTCCTTTGAGCAGGTTGAGTATCTGGAAAAAATTATTATTTCAAATACAAATCATTATTTCTAACCTTGTCAATGTCTTGACTATATTTTCTATTCATTTTACAACTCATGGTGGTAAATAAGTGTGACTTTTCATGGAAAACACAAAATAATTGTCTGGGTGACCCCAAACTTTTGAACGGTAGTGTGTATATATATATATATATATATATATATATATATATACATTACTGACATTTGTGGGGTTTGTTTGCAGGTGATGGGTGTGGTTTGGTGGGTGGTTTGGTGTCTTTGCAGTGTTATTTTTCTACCACCAGACTGTGCTGTTGCGCAAATGTGTCTTTTGCCAGTATGGATTCCTGGTTGCCTTGGAAACAACAGCCGTTTTTTTTTTTGTGTGTGTGTTTGGTTTTTTTTCTGTCTGAAAAAACATTTTCTTGGTCCATGGAATAAAGGTTTTTCATGAAATTTTCAGTGAGAGTCTTTCTACTCTCACTCATATATACTGTATATATATATCTCCATCCATCCTCTTCCGCTTAATCCTTTTTCAGGTCGCGTGGCAGAGTGGTTTGCACTGTGGCAGCACAACAACTCACCCTTGGCCGGGGGATCCTGGGTTCGATCCTAGCCCCTGACCAACAGTGATCTGTGTGGAGTTTGCATGCTCTCCCCATGTCTGTGTGGGTTTACTCCGGGATTTCTCCGGTTTCCTCCCACGTGCCAAAAACATGCAAGTTAGGTTAATTGGCATCAAACTGGGGATTCTAAATTGTCCTTAGGTATGACTGTGAGAGTGAATGGTTGTCTGTCTCTCTGTGTTGGCCCTGTGATGGACTGGTGATCTGTCCAGGGTGTACCCTGCTTCTCGCCCAAAAGATGCTGGGATAGGCTCCACCCCGCCCCGCGACCCGAAAAAAAAGTATATACATACATATATATATATATGACCCCATATATATACATATACTGTATATATACATATATGACCCCATATATATATACATAGGTGACCCCACGGTAGTGTGTGTGTGTGTGTATATATATATATATATACAGTGGGGCAAAAAAGTATTTAGTCAGCCACCAATTGTGCAAGTTCTCCCACTTAAGAGATGAGAGGGGTCTCCAATTTTCATCATAGGTATACCTCAACTATGAGAGACAAAATGAGAAAAAAAAAATCCAGAAAATCACATTGAAGGATTTTTAATGAATTAATTGGTAAATTCCTCGGTAAAATAAGTATTTGGTCACCTACAAACAAGCAAGATTTCTGGCTCTCACAGACCTGTAACTTCTTCTTTAAGAGGCTCCTCTGTCCTCCACTCGTTACCTGTATTAATGGCACCTGTTTGAACTCGTTATCAGTATAAAAGACATCTGTCCACAACCACAAACAGTCAGACTCCAAACTCCACTATGGCCAAGACCAAAGAGCTGTCAAAGGACACCAGAAACAAAATTGTAGACCTGCACCAGGCTGGGAAGACTGAATCTGCAATAGGTAAGCAGCTTGATGTGAAGAAATCAACTGTGGGAGCAATTATTAGAAAATGGAAGACATACAAGACCACTGATAATCTCCCTCGATCTGGGGCTCCACGCAAGATTTCACCCCGTGGGGTCAAAATTATCACAAGAACAGTGAGCAAAAATCCCAGAACCACATGGGGGGACCTAGTGAATGACCTGCAGAGAGCTGGGACCAAAGTAACAAAGGCTACATCAGTAACACACTACGCCGCCAGGGACTCAATTCCTGCAGTGCCAGACGTGTCCCCCTGCTTAAGCCAGTACATGTCCAGGCCCGTCTAAAGTTTGCTAGAGAGCATTTGGATGATCCAGAAGAGGATTGGGAGAATGTCATATGGTCAGATGAAACCAAAATAGAACTTTTTGGTAAAAACTCAACTTGTCGTGTTTGGAGGAGAAAGAACACCATACCTACTGTGAAGCAAGGGAGTGGAAACATCATACTTTGGGGCTGTTTTTCTGCAAAGGGACCAGGACGACTGATCCGTGTAAAGGAAAGAATGAATGGGGCCATGTATCGTGAAATTCTGAGTGAAAACCTCCTTCCATCAGCAAGGGCATTGAAGATGAAACGTGGCTGGGTCTTTCAGCATGACAATGATCCCAAACACACCGCCCGGGCAATGAAGGAGTGGCTTCGTAAGAAGCATTTCAAGGTCCTGGAGTGGCCTAGCCAGTCTCCAGATCTCAACCCCATAGAAAATCTTTGGAGGGAGTTGAAAGTCTGTGTTGACCAGCAACAGCCCCAAAACATCACTGCTCTAGAGGAGGTCTGCATGGAGGAATGGGCCAAAATACCAGCAACAGTGTGTGAAAACCTTGTGAAGACTTACAGAAAATGTTTGACCTCTGTCATTGCCAGCAAAGGGTATATAACAAAGTATTGAGATGAACTTTTGTTATTGACCAAATACTTATTTTACTGAGGAATTTACCAATTAATTCATTAAAAATCCTTCAGTGTGATTTTCTGGATTTTTTTTTTCTTATTTTGTCTCTCATAGTTGAGGTATACCTATGATGAAAATTGGAGACCTCTCTCATCTTTTAAGTGGGAGAACTTGCACAATTGGTGGCTGACTACATACTTTTTTACCCCACTGTATATATATATATATATATATACATACTTTTTTTTCGGGTCGCGGGGCGGCAGTATGTATGCCGTAGGAAGATCCTAAGCCACCCTTACAAAGAACGCAAGAACTCTCCAGCCATCAAACGACAGAAAAGCACCTCATTTCTCAAGAATGCCTCAAGTTGCTCTTGCGAATTGAACAGCAGCCATAAGAAACTGTGCACCCCTCCATGAATGTCTGCAAACTCCAGAATTCAGAGGAAATGGGAGATTCTTATGAGTCCATCATTCATAAGAATCTTTGTGACTGTAGCTTTAATGAGTTCTTATAGGCCTTGGTAACTGTGTGGTGTCACTAAGGCTTATGGGTGGGCGTTGCCATATTGCTTGGCACCGGAGTCACAGCTGCTGTTTTTTTTTTTTGTTGTTCTTTTTAGCGTAGGATAATTATGCTAAAATTACCTTTCAGAGACAATGGATCCTACAGAATAGCTTTTGCGCGAGACTAAGTAGCCATACATTGAGAAAACCAGCATGACTGGAGGTCTGGATCCCTATGAAATACAAAATGATCAGTGGCGAAGTGACCCAGATGCCTCACACCTGCTGTCACTTTCCTGATAATTTCAGCTGCCTGATGTGCGGTGTAAGTGGAAATACTGCTGCACAAATTCATAATTCTAAATCTCTGGAGGCCTATGCTTAGATTACTAATAGTTACGTATGGGCATGGAATCTGTGGAATTGTGGAAAACTCAGTTCATATGTGCAATATTTAAAAGCATAGGGCTGAACAGTTAATTGATTTCAAATCAAAATCACAATTTGACACTGCAGGTAACAAATCCTAAAAACTCTAAATGATCACCAGGTAATAAGGTGTCTGACCCAGGCTTTATACAGGCATCGACTGTGGTTTAGCTGGTCAACGATGGAAATGAGTAAGATTCTTCATTTTATGTTGTTTTCATATCATAACTATTGTTTTGTATTTTCACTTGATATTTAGAACTTATGAGAAAATAAGTTTAAAAATTTTACAAAAAATGGAGCTTCCTAGAAATAATTTTATTTGTCTACATACTAATATCAAATCAAATCAAATCAAATCAAACTTTATTGTCATATTGCTGTACATACAACTGTAGTGCAGGCAAGATGAAATTGCGTTTCTCTCGGCATCCATATAAGAAGCAGCATGATTTAAGACACACTCCCACAGCTCCACCCCCCACCCCCACCCCCCCATCCATTCACACATCCCTGAGACATACTTGGGGAAAAAGAATAACTAACTATAATATACAAAATGTCCGTAGGTGCAGTAGTGTGTATGAGAGATTCCGGGTCAGCTGTTCAGCATCCTGACAGCTTGTGGAAGGAAGCTGTTGATCAGTCTGGTGGTTCTGCCTCTGATGCTCCGGAATCGTTTACCAGATGGAAGAAGTTCAAAGTGTTTATGCAGAGGGTGAGAACGGTCCTTGACAATGTTCAGTGCCCTGCTCCTACAACGGTTCTGAAAAAGTTCTTGGACAGAGGGGAGGGAGACTCCAATTACCCTCTCCGCCCCCTTGACTATCCTCTGCAGGGCTTTTTTGTCTGACATACTGCAGCTGGAGTACCATGCAGCAATGCAGTACGTCAGAACACTCTCCACCACACCTCTGTAGAAGGTCCTGAGGATGCAGATGGGGAGAGAGGCCTGTTTGAGTTTCCTCAAGAAGTGCAGTCTCTGCTGAGCCCACTTCCTGATCTCCAAGGAATTCTTGCTCCAGGTCAGGTCCTGCGAGATCTGCACTCCGAGGAACTTGATGTTCTCTACTCTCTCCACTAAACGGCCGCCAATGCTGAGGGGGACGTGCTCAGGCTGTGACCGCCGGAAGTCGATAATCATCTCCTTCGTTTTGTCCACGTTGAGCACCAGATTGTTCTCCCTGCACCAGCCCTCCAGGTCTCTCACTTCTTCCCTGTACATTGATTCCTCATCCCTCTGAATAAGTCCCACCACCGTGGTGTCATCTGCAAACTTAATAATCTGGTTCCCCTCGTGTCTGGATACACAGTCATGTGTTAGAAGTGTAAACAACAGTGGACTGAGTACACAGCCTTTAGGGGATCCGGTGCTCAGCGTGACAGAGTTGAAGATGTTATTTCCAACCCGGACAGACTGAGGTCTCTCAGTCAGGAAATCCAGGATCCAGAGACATGTGGCGGTGTTCAGACCGAGAAGGAGTAATTTCTCCATCAGTCTCTGGGGAATAATGGTGTTGAATGTTGAACTGAAATCAATGTACAGGAGTCTGGCGTAGGTGTCTTTCTGGTCCAGGTGGGTGATGACAGAGTGTAGGGTGGTGACTATAGCATCCTCCGTGGAGCGGTTTGAACAATATGCAAACTGGAGCGGGTCGTGTGATGCAGGGAGGCAGGCTGTGATGTGTGGTTTGACAAGCCGTTCAAAACACTTCATCACAATTGGTGTCAGTGCAACAGGACGATAGTCATTCAAACAGGACACCACTGGTTTCTTTGCCACCGGTACAATGATAGAGGTCTTGAAGCATCTGGGAACGATGGCCTGACTCAGGGAGATGTTATAAATGTCAGTCAGGACATCCGCCAACTCGCTCGCGCAGTCTCGGAGCACACGTCCCAGAATGTTGTCTGGACCTGCAGCTTTGCGTGGGTTGACTCTGGTTAGGGTCCTCCGTGTGTCCGCTGTGTTGATGGTAAAAGCTGGTCCGACCGATGGTGGGGGTGGGCCAGCCATCCCTCTGACTGTCGAGTTTGATGCTTCAAAACATGCAAAGAAGTCGTTAAGCCTGTCTGGAAGCGAAGCGTCGTCATCATCGACCCCCTGCCTAGACTTAAAGCCCGTCAGTGTCCGAACTCCCTGCCACATCTGCTTGGTGTTCCTAGTGTCACAGAGGTGTCCCTGGATTTTCTCCGCATAGGCGCGCTTTGCCGCCTTAATTCCCTTTGAAAGCGCAGACCTGGCTGAGCGGAGGGCGATCCTGTCCTTCGCTCTGAAGGCTGCATCTCTGGCTGTAAGCAGCGAGCGCACCTCTGCAGTCATCCAGGGCTTATGCTTACCCCCCATAGTGATGGTCTTCACTGTAGTGAAATCCTCTGTGCACTTCGCGATGTAGCTGGTGACCGTATCAGCATACTCCTCCACATCTGTCTTGTCTTCCTGGGAGGCTGCTATTTTGAAGACCTTCCAGTCTGTGTGCAGAAAACAGTCCTTCAGTGCAGAGGTTGCACTCTCTGGCCAAATCCTGATTTGTTTCACTGCTGGCCTGCTGTGCTTCAATAAAGGTTTGTAGGCAGGCAGCAGCATCACGGACATGTGATCCGAACGGCCGAGATGGGGGTGGGGTATCGCTTTATATGCATCTGTGTTTGTGTACACTAAGTCCAACATATTCTCTCCTCTGGTCTTAAATAATACAGTTATAATAAAAAAAATTACATCCATTATGAGATAATTTCTCCAAATGGTTCAGCCCGATGTCATTAGTGTCTGTTTCTTTCATCTGTAGTCCTACACTGTTGTTCTGCAGGGATACATACACTCCCACAGACCCAGGGAGTTTGATCCAGGCTAATGCTGAGATGGGACACAAATGGACAAGATGTCTTCAGGAGTTACATGAAACCTCACTTACCCCAGCCATTAGGAGATGTGCCATCAACAGAAAAACTGCACCAGCAAATAGCAATGCAACACTTTGTAATGTCATTGGAATAACACTGTGCAATAGGTGAGAACATTGTTGCTGTATCATTGGTCTGCAGTTCGGAGTGATGCAGGTGCTGAGTAGAAGTGTAGAGGCACAGTCACCTCCGTTTGCTCCATCCACCAGGTGACGCTCACCTGCTTACATACACATGGGCGTCGCACCCATGGAGGATGTGGATGCTTTAACACCCACAGTTTTTCCAGGTTTCCACAAACGCCACTCAGTTTCTCTGGCCTCTCTGCACACTGCAGGAGTATCTGTCTGCAGCTTGCAGGCTCAGCCGGTTACACCCCCTCAGAAAATTATGCCCCCTCAGTAAGTTTCGCCCCCTTCATTAAGCAGCTTCAATATGGCAGTAATCCGAAGTGGCGCAAAGGAGTAAAGAAAATGTTAAAAGTTAGTTCTGTGCTTGAATTTTGCAGTGGTTTAAATGACCCTTAAAACGGCAACATTTGGTTATTAAAGCTTATGTTACATGACATTTGTTTTTCCGATGTGCTGTTGTTCAGTTTACCATCCATCCATCCATCCATCCATCCACCCATTGACTACTGCTTTTCCGGAGGTCCGGGTCGTGGAGGCAGCAGTTCAAGCAGAGAAGCCCAGACTTCCCTCTCCCCGGCCACCTGCTCCAGCTCTTCAAAGAGGATACCAAGACGTTCCCAGGCCAGCTGGGAGACATAGTCTCTCCAGCGTGTCCTGGGTCTGCCCTGGGGTCTCCTTCCAGTGGGATGTGCCCAAAACACCTCAAGCGGGAGGCATCCAGGAGGCATCCTGATCACATGCCCAAACCGCCTGAACTAGCTCCTTTCAACGTGGAGGAGCAGCAGTTCTACTCTGAGCCTCTCCCAGAGGACTGAGCTCCTCACCCTATCTCTGAGGCTGAGTCCAGTAATCCTATGAAGAAAGCTCATTTCAGCCACTTGTATCTGCAATCTCATTCTTTTGGTCATTACCCAAAGCTCATGACCATAGGTGAGGGTAGGAACATAAATTGACCAGTAAATCGACAGCTTTGCCTTAGAGCTTAGCTCCCTCTTCACCATAATAGATGGATGGATGAACTTTGCAAGCTATAGCAAGCAAATAGGAATATTGCATGTTTACTGTTAATAGAAAAATTACTTGCATGTCAATAAAGTAGTTTTTTTTGAAGAAGAAGTTCCTTTTGCAAGTTATTTTAATAAGCTAACTTGGTTTGATTTAATATCAGTGATTACTGTTTTTAAAATTAAATTACAAATCATGATATTGTATTTCACTGACTAGTATATCTTACAGGAGAACATCAGATCTGTTCTACTGATGATGATAATCATTGAGGGTCATAATCCTACAGTACAGGACTGGGGTTTGGTTTACAAAATGGAAAACTGTCTTAACTGTCAAGACCTAATACAAGGTAGGCTACAAACTCGAATTGTTTAGCTGTATAAGGATCATAAATGCTGATATAAACTATCATATTTTCCGCTGGTCTTGTAAGTAAGAATGTAGTTTAGTCATACTGAAATATTAAAAATAGAAGTTATTTTGTCATTTTATTTTGCCATAATTTAACTGTTGTTTACTTGCTGATTTTAGCATGAGTTTTATCTGGTCGTGGCCCTCTGTCTGCTAAAGCTTGTCCAGTAAAAGATAAAGCAAATGCAATAATTAAAAAAAAGATAAAAAATAAACTTAAATACAGTGTTAATTTTGTCAACTAAAACTATATCTTTTTTTATCAATTAAAGCTAGAAATTAAACTAAACTTAGCCTACCATTTACATGTTACTTTTGACACCAAATTTGAGTCCAGATTTAGTCTTGTGATGATTTTATTTTTAGTTGTAGTTTAATTTTACTCTGTTCATTATCGGTAGTTTTTGTCTACTTTTAGTCAACAACCTGATTTGGTTTTAGTCAATGAAATAAACACTGCTTCCATCTGTTAAAAATGTGAGAAAAAAATCTCTTTGTAGTCATACAAACAACCGTCATCCAAAGGCTAGACCATAAACTGTTTTTTGTTTGTTTGTTTGTTTGTTTTTTATCGTCTATGGACTAAACTCTCATTTTTAGATTCTTAGATCCTTTTAAATGTGTCCTTCTAAATATGTGGCTGCTGTCTATAAGGCTGTAATCCCTTAATTTGTGTCTGATCAGCCTGGTGCTGGGTCGGCCATATTTGTACAGTTAGCTCTAGGCAGTCATTTTGTGGAGTGATGTAACTTGGGGGCGTAATTTGCTGAAGGGGCATAACTTGCTGAAGGGGCGTAACTTGCTGAAGGGGCATAACTTGCTGAAGGGGCGTAACTTGCCGGAGTCTGGGAGCTGCAGACAGACTTGTCTCGCATGCTGCTCTGCCCCTCCTTCTCCTGCTCCTTGAAACACGACACCGGGTTTCAGCGTGACCAGCTGAGATGCATTTCTGCCAGGAGCTGTTCTAGTATCACAGCTATAGCACTCAATGAGCTCCGCCACATGCACACGCACACAACACACACACACACACACACATACACATATTATTTTGTCAAAGTTATCATCTTTCATACATCTCCTCCCTGGCTTCTAGTTAGTGAACATGGTACGTGATGATACATAAAAACAGTGACAGCTTGGATTTAATATTTTGCTTATACCAAAATGACAACAGCCTCTTTCTCTCAAATTCAAGCAGCGCACAGTGGTTGACTGATAATGCAACCATTAAAAAAAAAAAAACGTCTGCTACGAGCTGTCTTAGCCATGGCTGGACTGGGACAAAAAAAAAAAAATCAGCCCTGGCATTTTTGGTCCAATTTATTAAGTAGCAACATTCAGCCATCACACTTAATGGTCCAACACAAGGGTGTCCAATCATGCGCCATTGAGGGCGAAGACCCTGCAGGTTTTCTCTTCTGCCTAGTCTCTTCAGCAGGTGTTTTCACTGATCAGCAATCAGTGGGAAGAAATTCAGTAAAATCTGCTGTGTAAGATACTGGTTGGAGGTAAAGCCTGCAGGGTCTTGGCCCTCCATGGCACATGAATGGACACCACTGGGCTAACAAAGGTCAGAATTATCCCAGTTTTGCCCTGAACAAGTGAATCCCTGTGGTTTCAAATGAAAGAAGGAAGGAAGGAAGTCTCAAAATTTTCCAAAGTTGCAAAATTTTGATAAAAACCTACACAATTTCAAGCAAAAAACCATCACAAACATATGTAGCAGGAAAAATAAGTATTGAACACGTCAACATTTTCCTCATTAAACATATTTCTGATGGAACCATTGACCTGTGATTTTCACCAGATATCAGTAACAACCCAAGTAATCCATACATACAAAGAAATCAAGGCAACTGTGTTCATGAAACAAGTTATATTATATATACATGCTTGGTGAAATTCTTTTAATATTTAGAAAAGCATTTGTTGGTAATAACAGCTTCCAGACCCTCTTGTATGGAGAAACTAGGCATAGGCATTGCTCAGGAGATTGATTTTAGCCCATTCTTCCACACAAACTGTCTTCAAATCGTGAAGGATCCGTGGGTGTCTTCTATGAACTCTGATCTTCATTTCGTTCCATATATTTTCAGTTGGATTCAGGTCAGGTGACTGACTGGGCCATTCTAGCAGCTTTATTTTCCTTCTCTGGAGCCAGTTGAGAGTTTCCTTGGCTGTGTGTTTGAAATCATTGTCGAGCTGAAATTTCCACCCTCGTTTCATCTTCAGCATTTTGGCAGATGGCAACAGGCTGTTATCAAGGATGTCTCTGTGCATTTGTCCATTCATCTTTCCTGCCTTTACCATGTGTTGAAAGACACCCCCACACCATGATGGGATGTGCAATGCCATTTCTCCTCCAAACATGCTGTGTGCTGTGACATCCAAAAAGTTCAATTTTGGTCTCAACTGACCAGACTATTACAACTATTACTAGTTTGCCCAAATGTTGTACAGCAAACTTTAAACGACCTTAAACATGCTTTTCTTCAGCAATAGAGTCTTGCAAGGTGAGTGGGAATAGAGCCCATGTCAGATGAGTGCATTACTTATTGTTTTCTTTGAAACAACAGTACCTGCTAACTCCAGGTCTTTCTAGAGCTCTCCACGACGGGTCTGTTGCTCTTGGATAACTCTTCTGATAATTCTTTTGACTCCTCTGTCAGAAATCTTGCAAGGAGCTCCTGTTGGTGGCCGGTTTATGGTAAAATGATGTTCTTTCCACTTCCAAATGATGGCTCCAACAGTGTTCACTGCAACATTCAGCAGTGTAGAAATGCACCTGTAACCAGTGTCATCATTAGGTTTTGCAACAATAAGGTTGCGAAGGTCTAGAGAGCGCTCTTTGCTTGTACCCATCATGAGTTCTTTGTGGTGTGACAATCTGATATTCACAGACCTTTTTAAAGGCTATCAGTCAGGACTTATCCAGCTAAAATTCATTTGCCCTGATGAGGGATGGGATGGCTTCCTAAATGCTGATGGATTTCAGCTGGTTTCATGGCTTTCTATGTCTTTTTGCACCGCTTTTTCGTCATGTGTTCAATAACTATTCCCTGTGCCATTCCACTTTATTAAATGAAACTTGTTTTGTGACCACAGTTGCCTTGATTTCTTTGTATGTATGGATTACTTGGGTTGTTACTGATATCTGGTGAAAATCTCAGGTCAATGGCTCCATCAGAAATATGTTTAATGAGAATGCAGTTTAAAAACTTTCCTATTTACCACGGCCATTCAGTAGAACAACTGTTAATTGTTGTGGTTCGAGCGCCGATCTCGTCCGCGCTCGGGCCGTGCAGTATTTTCCTCCCAGCTGATGTGTGTTTCCTTATGGCTCTCCGAGCTTTTATTATGACAGCGCTCGGAGGGGCTTCCAGCTGTCAGAGCTGAGGCCCTGACAGCTGAGCTGCATTTCGCCTCATCAGCTGTTCCCTACTTAAGAGGGCAGCTGAGAGCGAAATGTGCAGCAGTCTCGTCAGACCTTCCTCATCTGACACCGTCAGATTTCTCGTTGGACAAACCCTTCATCTGTTATTGTAAGTTTATTCCATTGTGATTTTGTTCCTCCTTGTCATGGACTGTGTATCGTTGCAGTGTGTTTAAGCCCCTCGTGGCTCATTGCTTTATCGTTATCCTTTTCCTTTAATAAACTGTGCAAACTCACCAGTGAAATGTGGCATCTTATTGATGGCTCGTGAGGGCCATCCATGACAGTAGACTGCCGCCAGACTGAGACGACTGTCGCCGTGAGTTTTGCCTGAATTGGACTTGTTTTTCCCTGTCTGGGTACCTGTATGCTGGGAGGTCATGTCGTCATTCAGGGGATGCGCTCGGAGCCTGGGCTACGAGCTGGCGGAGGCCCTGGACTACGTTGATGGAACTCTCATCTCCGCTAGCTTCTACGACTCTCCTAACAATGTACACCGGCACCTGGACCTCGCTGAGGACATCATTAATCACGTTCCCCGCTACTCCAACCACCCTGAAGTCATTGCAAGGAAGGCAGACATCGCTGCGCAATGGGAGATACTCCGTGGGCTGGAGGGAAACTCCGGCAGGAAGCCGAAGAGGAAGCATCCTCTCTCCTCGCTTTGGGATCCCATTCCTGTCCCCGCTCCAGGCCAGGAGGTCGCACCGCCCAGGGGTGAACCCCGAAGGAGTGACACATCAGTCGGAATTCCCCCGGAGAGACTGCAACAGTCAGCTGTTTCCATCCGGGACCGAGTGGCGGCAGCGCGCTCCACTGTCCACCGCATGCAGGTTATTAAGCATGTGACGGCGGCAGTCAGGCTGGTGGAGAGGAATCCGGCGTTAAGTGATTATCCAGAGTACGCCGGCCTGCTTGCCTCTGTTTCCACACAGGAGCGGCGCTTCCCGAACGTCTCCTTCGCCTAGCCCTAACTAACTAACTAACTAACCTGCACTTATATAGCGCTTTTCTAGTCACAAAGACCACTCAAAGCGCTTTCATTAATACTAACCCTCTATTCTAAGGGCCTATGCCGATAACCGTCGTCACACAGCCTACACTAAGACTCAGCGAGAACCCTGTCCGGATCCTTTTCCGGGTCGTCGGAGGAACTCTACTTCCCAGTCAGCTGCCTCTTCGGCGTTTCGTCAGGAGGGAATTCCTGCAGCCTCTCCCCCCGGGTCATCTTTCCCTGCTGTCCCGTCAGCTCCTCGTGCCCGGATCGCCTCGGCTGTCACCCCCTCCTCCTCGACGTCTTCCCTGGCTGCTGTGAGTGCCACGAGTCCTGCTTCGGCGAAGCCCGTTATCGGACCATCGCGAATGGCAACTCCCCGTCCTCCCAGCGGGCCCTTCGTCACCATCCAGCGGGGAAAGGGAGGAACAACGTTCACTACAGCAGGCACCATCGGTCCTCCGGGAAACAGACAAGTGCAAGTTCATTCTTCTCCTCGTTGTTGTGATTTGCCTTATCTGACTTCTTGGGGGTGGAGTTCAGGGTTCGCAGTCCCCCGAGCTCCCACCACCTGCTGTAGCCTCTGACATTGAACCTGCTGCCTCTGTGTCTCCCTCGGCTGAGCAGTCCACGACGCCAGGCCTACGTCGCCGGACAAGGAGGTGGCCTGCGGTCCTGGAGAGCCTGGTTCCAGCCCCGCAGCTGTGTCATGGGCAGAGGAGGAGAGTGGACTGCAGCGTGGAGCCTGCGCCGACGACGAAACGTCCCCGAGTGTCCACCGATGAGCAGTTCGATCCAGCGGGTCGAGGATCCCCTGCCACCACGCCGTGCGGGTCGTCAGCATGGACGTCAGTGCTGGAGGGTCCTCAGACTGCGGAGAACATCATGCCAGCTGCGGAGCCCGCTGTAGCCAAGTGGGAGCCAGAAGACGTCCTTCTTCTTCCTGAGCCCAGATCATCGAAGTCCTGGACGGCAACAGAACTCGAGTGCAGGCAAGTGCTCTACTTGGTTTTCCTTCTTTCTATTTTGGAGCATTTTTGCCTGTCTCTCAGGGAGACGAGCCAAGGGCAGCCATCCGCAGCACCCGAGCTCGTCTCGCTGGGCTCTGTCGCTACCAGTGATCCTGATCCCGGTTCTTCTTCTTCTCCTGAGCCTTCTCCCAGGGTCACCGGTGCGGAGTCAACTCCGGTCGCTGTTCTGGAGGTTCCGGGTTTGGGGGTGAAGGCCGTCTATGGAGCTGTCCGACCCAATCGGGGTCCAACGTGGGTGCAGCCGAGAGCCAATCGGGGTCCGACGTGGGTGCAGCACGGGCTCACCCTGGGTCCAACAGGAGGACAGCGCCTATGCTGGTAACGTTCGGAGGTGGAGCTGCAGATCCTCAGCCGAGCAGCGCCAGACTGGTCCCTCATCTTTCCCCTAAACCTTCTCCACCGGGTGCCGTTGGGGTTCATCATATTCGGCCTGGCTCTCCCGTACTATTCCCCTCTACAGGGAAGCCGTTGTCGTTCTCTCCCCTGCGGTCCTGGTGGCTGAGCGATGCGGGTCGGCCGCCTGAAAGACTGCCTCGCCTGTTTGGCGTTCTGGATCGGCCGCCCGACCAACTGGACTGTTTGCTTGGCGACCTGGTCCGGCCGCCAGAGATCCTGTTTTCCCGGGCCTGGGACTGGGGTAGGCCGCCCGAACGCTCCTTTTTTCCCCCCATCCTCTATTTGGGCGTTGGACGCAGGGAGACCACCGGAACTGTGTGTATTATGGGACTCTGCCTGCCGTCATCCCCGTATGTTTCCCTTTTCTCTTGATGTTAAGGTCATCTTTGGTGCGTGTCATGTGTCTTAGGTTGATCTGTGTATTACCGCTGTTTAGCGTGTTTTTTTTTTCTCCTCTCCCCTGTCTGAGGGATGACTTGTATTCTCCACATTATGTCTTATAGGCCTGTGTGTTTAGTTTTAGGTATCCTACAATTGTTGCATTTTTTGGGTTCTGTCTATGTTTCATCTGCATTTTATGGAGTATTGTGTTTTTTTCCCCCTCCCGTACTCTGTAATTGTGCTTCGTTTGTTCCCTGTCATCGTCTTAGTGTTTTTCGTCTTTTCTGGTTCTCACCCTCCAGGCCTTTCCCCCATCCTCCCACACTGGGTGGGGTGGGGGTGGGGGTGGCTTGGGTGTCATACGGCGCCCGGAGTTCGCAGCTTCGGGGGGAGGTACTGTCGTGGTTCGAGCGCCGATCTCGTCCGCGCTCGGGCCGTGCAGTATTTTCCTCCCAGCTGATGTGTGTTTCCTTATGGCTCTCTGAGCTTTTATTATGACAGCGCTCGGAGGGGCTTCCGGCTGTCAGAGCTGAGGCCCTGACAGCTGAGCTGCATTTCGCCTCATCAGCTGTTCCCTACTTAAGAGGGCAGCTGAGGGCGAAATGTGCGGCAGTCTCATCAGAACTTCCTCATTTGACACCGTCAGATTTCTCGTCGGACAAACCCTTCATCTGTTATTGTAAGTTTATTCCATTGTGATTTTGTTCCTCCTTGTCATGGACTGTGTATCGTTGTAGCGTGTTTTAGCCCCTCGTGGCTCATTGCTTTATCGTTATTCTTTTCCTTTAATAAACTGTGCAAACTCACCGGTTGAATGTGGCGTCTTATTGATGGCTCGTGAGGGCCATCCATGACATTAATCTCCCACAATGTACTGTAACTTTTATTTCTTACATGTTTCTGTCTTATTCGATTTTAACTTGTTTTTGTCTCTCTTTAATTTATTTTTATTTTGCTTTTAAATTCTTATGTATTCATTTTGCAACTTCCTGTAATGCTTTAATGTTTTTATGGTAAAGCACTTTGTATACAAAATGTGCTATACAAATAAACTTGCCTTCCCTTACCTTCCCACTAATACTAAATGACTCTAAGCCTCTACTTTCAAAACACAGGGAAAACAAGTTTTAGATCTGATGACCCCCCCTACCCCCCAAAAAAAAACAAAAAACTCCAGGGACAGCAGAGATTCATCACATAAAATTTCAATGGAGGCCTGGTTCTTTTTCCTTGCAAAATGCATGGCAATAAAAAAGCTGAACACCATGAAAATGGTCTTGGTGTGTTGGGATTGATTGTGACTGTGGCTGAAAATGAGAAGGAGGAGGAGGAGGAGGCAATGGAGGATGCCACCACTCCATGGAGATCAAGAAATGGGGAAATCCTGTGGTCTCCCACACATGAAGAGGTCCTGCCATTCTTTCCCCCTCCTGTCTTGACCCCAGGTCTGGCTAATGTTGCACTTGCGAGGATCAGCAGCCTTGAGACTGTAGTGATCCGCTCTGCATACCGGCTGCCCTAATTTCCTCCACAGCTGCACGCACACCTGCTCACCTCATTAAGACTGCCTACTTAAGCCGCGCTGCCTTCTGGTCTGCATGGAGATGTCACGCTCCTTGGTCTGGCAAGACCTCTTCGTCAACTCATCTTCTCAGAACCAGGAGTTCCTTCTCCAGCGATCCTTCCTGCATCGTCGAACCGCCTGGGAGTCCTAGCTCCCCAGCTACAGGTAAGCCTACACCATTCCTTCATCTCCTCACTCCTCTCCAGCTCCCCTGTGCACAGGTGGAAGCCTTCTGATGGCGGACCTCCTCCTCCTGGCAGCGGATTGGGCACAACCTGCACTCCACCAGTTCACTGCAAGCTTCTTCACCCTTCACCTCTTCAGCAGTCAGAGCCAAAGCCACAACTCAGCTGGCCGGAGCCTTCGGGAGTCTTCTGTGCTTCCCACCAACAAGTCAAACGTAAGACTGAACCTTCTCTGAGTCACTCCTCCAAACCCCAGTCACTAATCCTCCTGTCTATGCTCTTCCCTAGGGTTGCCAGTCTGAACGCTGCTTTGCTCGCCTGGCTGCTATATTCCTGCACACACGCGCACATCCACATTCACACTACAATAAAAGATAATTGATTTTATTCTGGAGTCTGTGTCTGCCTCTGGCTCACCAATCATGTCAGTACGTCTCCGTCAGAATGACCCAGCAGATGGTGCGTTAGCGCACAAGCTTAACATCATAGAGGCTCGGGTAGACCAATTACATGCATCCCATCAGCAACAGGTCATACTCACACAACTCATACAGAATAACTCACGTCTGGATCACCTTACAGCTCCTCCGTCTTTCCCACCTGCTCTCGGGAACATGGCCGGCCCAGCCAGTTCCATCCCTTCTCCTTCTCCTCCATCTCGCCTGACTTCAGTTCCTATGCCCACATGCTTCAGTGGTAAGCTAAGGGAGGCTAGGGGATTTTTATTGCAGTGCGGGATAGTGTTTCAGCGGGTGCCAGGGGGATTTTCCCACCAGTCACAGCCGTATAGGCTACGTTGTCAGTCTCCTAGAGGGGCTGGCTTTAGCCTGGGCTTGATTATGCTAGTTTAACCTACGACCAATTTGTGAGTGAATTTAATGAGGTATTCAATCACTCGGCTCGAGATAGCATGGTCACCACCCAGTTACTTCATGTAAAGCAGGGAAATAAATCTGTTGCCGATTACTCCATAGACTTCCGGGTGGTGGCAGAGGAAGTGGGGTGGGAGGATGCATAGACCTTCCGGTCGCTCGGGCTCACTGTTCCGCTGCTCCTCGCAGCTCCCCCTGCCGGCCTTCCCTCCTTCTGATTCTCTAGACTCCACAGAACCTATGATAATGGGCCAGTCCAAATTGCCTCCAGCCAAGAAACAGCACCGCCAGGAGCTAGAGTTGTGTTTATATTGTGGTAGTGAGGAACATGAGGTGGTTTCCTGCCCCATTTGACCAAAAGAGGGGGTCCGTGCATTGCAGTAGGGGGACTCACGGATTCACGCCAGGGAAATCCCCTCACCAAGTTTCTACTGCCCATTCGCTTCTCACATAATCACCATGAAATTTCCACTCACGCACTCATCAACTCTGGGGCCGAGCAGAGTTTTATTTCTGAAGACCTGGCAACCCGGCTGGGGCTCGCTCGCCACCAGTTGAAGACCCTCTGAAGCTAATCGCCCTGTCCAAGGCTTCCCTCGATATAGTAACCAAACAGACTGCCCCGGTATCAGTCCTGGTTTCTGGTAATCACCGGGAGCAGCTCAGACTGTTTGTGCTGCCCGTTTCAGCCTCCCTGGTCATTTTGGGGTACCTCTGGCTCCGGCTGTACAACCCTTCCATTGTTTGGCGCTCAGGAAACATCATCTCGTGGAGCTCCTTCTGCCTAAGTGCCTATCTCCAGTCCACTGCATGCTCGCCCTCCATGCCTCTCTGTGCTCCTGACACCCCCCCCCCCCGCCTGATCTGTCCCGGGTTCCCTCCGAATACCACAATTTGGGCGCTGTCTTCAGCAAATCCCAAGCGCTGTCCCCCCCCCCCCACCGCCCATACGACTGCACCATTAACCTCCAGCCCGGCCCAGCTCCATTGCCATCCAGTCGGCTTTATAGCCTGTCGATCCCGGAGCAGGAGGCCATGGAGGCTTATATCAAGGAGTCCCTGAACTCTGGGATAATTCGCCCATCTTCCTTGGCGATGGGGGTGGGGTTTTTCTTTGTGGGTAAGAAGGATGGCTCCCTGAGGCCCTGCATAGACTTTCGGGAACTGAATAATATCACCATTAAGGACAAATGCACTCTTCCCCTGATCAACACGGCCTTCGATTCCCTTCAGGGGGCCTCCTGGTTCACGAAACTAGACCTCCGCAACGCTTACCACCTGGTGCGGATTCGAGAGGGAGATGAGTGGAAGACGGGGTTCCGTACCCCTAGTGGCCACTTTGAGTACCTCGTCATGCCATTCGGGCTGACTAACGCCCCCGCTGTGTTTCAGCGCCTTATTAACGATGTGTTGAGGGATTTCTTGGGCTCCTTTGTATTTGTGTACCTGGATGATATCCTCATTTTTTTCCCAGTCCCTCGACGAACATCGAGTGCATGTCAGGCGAGTGCTGCAGCGGCTGCTGGAGAACAAATTGCTCATCAAAGCGGAAAAATGCGAGTTTCACACCTCAACCACTTCATTTTTGGGTTTCGTCATCTCGCGCAACGAGGTCACCGCTGACCCGGCTAAAGTGAAGGCGGTGGTAGAGTGGCTGGTCCCATCATCCCAGAAACAGTTACAGCAGTTTCTGGGGTTCACCAACTTCTACCGCCGCTTCATCAAGAATTACAGTCTTATTGCACTTCCTCTCACTCGCCTCACCTCCACCAAGGTGCCCTTCCGGTGGACGGAGAGGTCTGAGGCCGCCTTTGTGGAATTAAAATCGTCACACACACCCCATCTTGGCTCAGGTGGACCCCACTCTGCAGTGTCTGGTGGAGGTGGACGCCTTGAACTCCGGAGTCTGAGCAGTTTTGTCCTAACACTCCCCTGTAGATGGCAAGATTCGCCCCTGTGTGTTCTTCTCCCGCCGTCTCTCCTCAGTGAGAAAGAAACTATGACATTGGGGACAGGGAGCTGCTGGCGGTGAAACTAGCCTTGGAGGAGTGGCGCCACTGGCTCAAGGGGGCCTCCCAGCCGTTCGTCATGTGGACTGACCATAAGAACCTTGAATACCTCAGGACGGCCAAGCATCTTAATGTGCGCCATGCCCACTGGTCCTTGTTCTTTGGCAGGTTTGACTTTACCATCATCTACCGCCTGTGGTCCAAGAATACCAAGCCTGACACTCTATCCAGACAATTTACTTTGGATGCTGCGAAGACGCCATCACACCCCATTGTACCTCCTTCATGCATTGTGGGCGCCCTCTCGTGGGGTATAAAGGAGAGGGTTCGTAGACCGCAGGAGACTGAGGCCAACCCGGGTGGGGGGCTAGCGGGGAAGATGTATGTGCCTTCTGCCGTCCGGGGCGAAGTCATAAACTGGGTCCACTCCTCCAAGCTCCTATGCCACCCGGGGATGGCACACACCGTGGCTCTTCTGCAAAGGATCTTTTGGTGGCCATCTCTCCGGAGGGACGTCGGGGAGTACATTCGAGCCTGTCCCCAGTGTCCCACCAGTAAGACGTCTTCCTCTTCTCCGGCAGCTCTGCTTCATCCTCTGCCCATCTCCGGCAGGCCCTGGTCCCATGTGGCACTGGACTTCATCACCAGCCTCCCATTCTCTGCCAACAACACTGTCATTCTCACCATTGTGGATAGATTCTCCAAGGCAGCCCATTTCATTCCCCTACAGGGCGGCCAATTTCATTCCCCTACAGGGTCTCCCCACGGCCATGGAGACTGTGGACCTGCTCATCCTCCATGTGGTGGGGCTCCACGGCATCCCCCTGGACATTGTGTCCGACCGTGGACCCCAGTTCGTCTTGCAGGTGTGGCGGGCTTTCTGCAAGGCCATTGGGGCTACGGTGAACCTGTCTTCAGGGTACCATCCCCTGAGCAATGGTCAGTGTGAGCGCGCCAATCAGGAATTGGAGGCAGCGCTATGGTGCATCACCACCTCCAACCTGGCATCCTGGAGCTCCTATCTGCGGTGGGTCGAATACGCCCATAACACCGCGGTCTCTTCTGCCACAGGTCTGTCTCCTTTCAAGGCCTCCTTAGGTAACAACCCCCCGCTGTTTCCCGAGGAGGAGGAAGTCATCGCGGTGCCCTCCATGCAGGCCCATATGAGGCGCTGTCGCCGGTTGTGGAAGGCTACCCGGGCCGTTCTTCGACGCACAGTGGACCGCAACTCCACCATTGCCAACCGCCGCAGGACCTCGGCTCCGCCCTACCGGGTCAGGCAGCAGGTATGGATCTCCACCAAACACATCAATCTCAAGGCCGAATCCAGGATACTTTCACAGCGTTTTATTGGTCCCTTTGCTATTACACACATTGTGAATCCTGTGGCTGTGCGCCTGCCCCCCCCCCACACACATTTGTCCCACCTTTCACGTCTCCAAGGTGAAGCCGTTCTGCTCCAGCCCTCTGTGCCCTCCTCCCAAGACCCCACCTCCACCGGTAGCGATCGATGGCGACCCCGCTGGAAGGTCAAGTCCATCCTGGACGTCTGGCACCAGGGTCGTGGCCTCCAGTACCTGGTGGACTGGGAGGGTTATGGTCCTGAATGGAGGTCCTGGGGGTGTTCCTCCTTCGTGCTGGATCCTCAGCTCATCAGGGACTTCCACTGGACGCACCTGGGTAAGATGGATCGGCCGCCGAGAGGTGTCCCGTAGGGGGGGAGTACTGTAGTGATCCGCTCTGCATACCGGCTGCCCTAATTTCCGCCACAGCTGCATGCACACCTGCTCACCTCATTAACTCTGCCTACTTAAGCCGCGCTGCCTTCTGGTCTGCATGGAGACGTCACGCTCCTTGGTCTGGCAAGACCTCTTCGTCAATTCATCTCCTCAGAACCAAGAGTTCCTTCTCCAGCGATCCTTCCTGCATTGTCAAACCTCCTGGGAGTCCTAGCTCCACAACTACAAGTAAGCCTACACCATTCCTTCATTTCCTCGCTCCGCTCTAACTCCCCTGTGCACAGCCTTCTGGCGGCGGACCTCCTCCTCCTGGCGGCAGATTGGGCACAACCTGCACTCCACCAGTTCAATGCACGCTTCTTCACCCTTCACCTCTTCAGTAGTTGGAGCCGAAGCCACAACTCAGCTGGCCGGAGCCTTCGGGAGTCTTCTGTGCTTCCCACCAACAAGCCAAACGTAAGACTGAACCTTCTCTGAGTCACTCCTCCAAACCTCAGTCGCTAATCCTCCTGTCTATGCTCTTCCCTAGGGTTGCCAGTCTGAACGCTGCTCTGCTTGCTCGGCTGCTATATTCCTGCACACATCCACACTCACACTCTACAATAAAAGATAATTGAGTTTATTCTGGGGTCTGTGTCTGCCTCTGGCTCACCAATCATGCCAGAGACTGCATTCAACATTTTTTTTCTCTTTTTATTGCCTTACTTACAAGGCAGTAGTGAGACCTGCTATGATGCATGGCTTGGAGATGGTGGCACTGACAAAAAGTTGGGATGCGAAAGCAGAGGTGGCAGAGTTGAAGATGCTAAGATTCATGGATGTAGTGAAGGAGGACATGGAGAGGGTTGATGTTTCAGAGGAATATGAAGGGATAGGGTGAGATGGAGGTAGATGATCCACTGTGGAGACCTGTGGAGGTATCTAAAGAAACCTAAAGGGAGCAGCCAAAAGGAGAAAAAGAAGAAGAAGATCTGATCATTTCTTTTGCAGGTTTGTGGCACCTAATCCTGCTATCGACAGACACGTAGGTGGCCCATGTGCCTGCTCTACCACGATAGACAGATCTTACTATAATGCCTATGACCTCTGTGGACTACAGCTGGAACAGTGCCAAATGCTCCAGGCAGCGTCTCTTCTTGGAGCAGTCTGCACCTAGACTGGTCCTTAAAGCCTGGGGCCAGTTTCATGGTCAGGAGGAGGAAAGGAGGAGAAACAGCCAGGGCCCTCAAGAACGCGGAGGCATTGTGTCTTGTGCCCACAACGCAGAAAGGTGTGGAACCAATGCACTAAATGTGGTGGACAGGCATGTAAAATGGAGGTCACAGCAATCTGTGGTTTATATCGTTAACACACACACA
The DNA here is from genome assembly GCA_020510985.1 of Pholidichthys leucotaenia. Lineage (NCBI taxonomy): Eukaryota > Metazoa > Chordata > Actinopteri > Cichliformes > Pholidichthyidae > Pholidichthys > Pholidichthys leucotaenia. The sequence continues at coordinate 275,564,276 of CM035836.1, read as the reverse complement.
TGACTAAACACATGGCATCTTTTGACAAAAAAGGAATCAAAACATTTTTTGAAAATATTGCATATTTTGTGTTTTTCCCATTGAAAAATAATAGGAATTTTTCTGACAAAAATGTCATAAAACATTAAAAAAAATCATAAAACATTTTATATCTATGGTAAGGTCAGATCTGGTGCAGTGAAGGTGAAAAAAAAACTTTTATATGAAATGTTTATTATACTTTTATGAGCGGGATCGTTTTAGGACCTAAGGGTAAAAAGTTTTCTGAATAAACACTCTGCTCCAAACCTAACAATGCATCAGATTCAATCTTGTTATCAGTTATTAACTTAGTCAAGGCTATAATAACCTCATCCCAAGTCTTCCACTTCCACTTCAAATATTCCACAAATGCTCCTTTTCAGATGCAGAGTAATTCCATTCAGCATAATTTAGACTTCTGCTACCATAAGCCAAGGCCTCCTCTGTGCCTAATCCGGATTTCTGGGTGAGCACAGTCCCAAATTCAACATCACTGGCAATCGTTATAGACTAGAGTTAGAGTTGCCCAAGATAGGTGGGATGGTCAAACGGGCTTCGAGTGTTTTAAAGGAGTGATAACATGCAGTTGTCCACTGGAATTTGCCTCTTTTACATTTTAATGCATTTAGTGGTTAAGCCCAAAGTACTGGAGTACTTTGTAGTAGGCACTTCACTAAATGGTCCTCACAGACAGACTTCACCACTTCAGTTGGCTCCTGGGTGACCATTTTGTGTTCTGCTTATAGGGGTGGTTCAAATTAGTTGCAAGGAGGTTGGGTCTAACTGTGTAGGAACTTTTCTTAAAGGGGCAGCACTTTCGGAGCTTGCCACAATGTCAGAAACGTTCCATTAGCACCTCAGAACTACGTATATCAAAAAATGTATACAATGTTCGCTTTAAAATTGTTTTTTCCTCATCACCATTTAAAGGAGCTGCTTATGGGGACCCCTTTGTTGTCCCCTGTCAGATAGTGTTAAATCTTTACCTTAACAATTTCTTGAAACTGTTGATATTGTGGCCTGGCAATATAAATAAAGTTTAATTCCATGATGTACTTATCGTACATGCTTTAATTCACAGGGCGAACCCTCAGAAACTGGATGCCTTCATCATGGACAAAGCTCTACTGGACTATGAGGTTTCCATAGATGCAGACTGCAAAACGCTAACGGTTGGAAAACCATTCGCCATTGAAGGTAAAACATGCAACTTTATCATATGACAATTTAGGTGCTTAATTTGGTGAAAAAATACCCTAAATACTTTATGCATTACAAGATTCTCCATCTACAGTTACAATCAAAATTATTCAACCCCCATTATATTTTAGGTTTATTGGGAAAGTTTACAAATTTTCAGGTGTTTGCAATAAACAAATTACACAGAAACAGTTGAATTAAACTATGACAAGGATTTTATCCATATTCAACACTAAATCCTGCTTTCAATGACCAAAATTATTCAACCCCGTGAATAGAATTCCGCATAAGAGCACACATTTGCACATTAGATGTGGTCTCAGGTACACCTGATGCAACCAGTCATGGGCTTCATTAGTTGCATAAGGTGTGCTTGAGATAAAACACCTCAAATACCTGGACTGTTAAGGGTGACAGGTTTGAAAGATTGCATGTTTGAAATATGGCTAAGTCAAGAGAATTGTCCAAAAAGGTCAGAGAACAGATCATTGCCTTGCACAAAAAAGGAAAAGGATACAAAAAGATAGCAAAGGCTATGTGTGGAGAAGGGGTGGGACTGTATAAGCGTTGGCTTCTTCCCACTCCTTTTGAACATTTTATTTTTGGTTTGTTTTTTTGTTGTGTTTTGAACTCTCTTCTTTCTTTTTTTAAGAATGTTCAAATAAAAATCAATGTCAATGTCAATGTCAAAAAGGCACTAAATATGCCTAAAAATACAGTTGGAAGCATAGTTCGCAAGTTTAAAGTTAAAGGAACAGTGGCTACACTATCTGGAAATGGCAGAAAGAGGAAGCTATAAGTGGCTGGCTCAGAGTCCTGAGGAAGCAGGTGGTCCAAAATCCTCCATGGATTGCAAAAGACCTGCAGTAAGACTTGGTGGCAGCAGGCACTGAAGTTTCAGTTTCCACAGTAAGTGCATGTACTTCTGCTTTCCGATCTCCCCACATTTTATATTTGTCCACTGCTTAGTGCTTTCTTGTCAATAAATCAATTTTATCACTTTACTTATTGTACATATTGGAAATGGTGTTACTGACATATCATTTTATTTATTTGTTTTTGTTTACAAAGTTCTTGCTTCATATTTTGTTCATTTTGTAATCATAAGATAAGTGTAATGGATTTAGATTAATAGGTTTATAGGTGTTTTATTGTTGGTACAAGTAGTAATGAAAATATGAATATGAGTAGGAATGAATATTTCCTTTCATTACACTCATATCCTCGTAGGGCACCAGTCCAGATAATGGACAATTTTATGAACAATTCTTTATTTGTACCAATGATGAATCAGTCTCAAAAAAAAAAAAAAACCCTTGTGAATTCTTGTCTGCTCATAATCAAGAAGATGGACATGAAATCAAACAATAACTCCCATGTCTTTCAATAGTTTAATAAGAAATGTCAGAATAGGTTAATATATTTGGATAACTTTAAAACAGAGAATTCAACATGTATCATTCACATCATAAACTGTTATTGAGTTACTGGGCTTAACCTGTGAATCAAACATTTATGAAACCAAATCAACCATAGTTTAACTTGGCAATATACTGGAAACTGGAAAACCATAAAATAGCATTGGTTAAGAAAAGTGGATGCAATTTTATGAAGAAAATGATAAGTAAACTATTTATAAAAATGGAAAATTAATGTTACTCTGAAAAGGAATGTACATTAATGAAAAGACAAAATGCATTTTGAAATTCTGATAGGAGTTTGCATTAAATTAAGTTCAAAGAACTTACACCAGGAATATTCCGAAGAATTAAGTTAAATTAAACAACAGACCGTCAGCCACAGAGTCATATTAAGATAAGATAAGATAAGCCTTTATTAGTCCCACAATGGGGAAATTCCAGGATTGCAACAGCACAGGGATAGCAACACTCAGAGCAACAATCAGAAGGCAAGAAAAAAAAAACAAGCAAGCAAGTCCCGTGGCAGCAGGCGATCCATATGGATCTTGTTCCATCTGGACAGGTGTGGATTTTGATGGAAGAACTGGCAAACAGATTCTTTATCACTGTTATGGCCTGCTCCCAAGATCACATCGGCTGATTCTTCAGCACAGCTGGGCAAGGTCTCTCTTATGCACTGAAGAAGGAATTTGTTTATTGTACAAGGTCCGATCAGAAAGTCAAATTGCGACAAAAACACGCCACAGATCCGTTTCTTGCGATGTATGTGCTTGAATGAGTTGGTTTAAGCTTAAAAAAACAAACAAACAAAATCTACTTGCACAGTGATTTAAAGAAAAGGATTAAAATAAGGAAAAGTGGAATTTAAAGAAAAGGAAAAGAACTTTCACAGAGCATGGGAACTCTGGGCCTACTTGAAAATAGAAAAAGAAAGGGAAAAGCAAAAAATGCTCCTTACAGCTTGACTAATGCCCTAAAACTGAAAAGGAAAGTTTTTTTCAGGGGTGGTAGAATTTCACTGGGTTTCATGAAAACTGACCTGAACCAATTACATGGAGTTTTGTTTGTTCAGCAGAAGCCTAAAATGGCCTAAAACGGAGATGCAGTGGAGCCTGGAGGCCAGTTGGTCATTTCAAAGTTCAGGTTTGTGTGGGTCTCCCAGCAGAAAGAGGAGGGGGAAATCTGTGATGAGAGAAACTTGATATGGAAAGTGAAATCTTCCTAAAACACATATATGCTGAATACTAAAGCATCAATTCTTTAAACTTTAGTGACTAAGATATTCTACTCAATAAGGGAACAAACAATGTGTCTACATTGTAACTGTGATTAATTTGTGATAGTAAGCATGCAAAAATAAATTTCTTCCTTAAAATAAAGCAACACATATCAAATCATATCAATAAAAACATTTCAAACCACAATTGTCCATTCCAGATTTCAGCCATGTCTTCAGTAGCAGTAGACTAAGTCCTGGAGAAGGGATTAACTTCCACTTCATGGCCAGTGGGTCATGTTACAACTCTGGTCCTTGGGTGAGAGAAGCAGTTCATGACCAGACTTTTGAGTTGAAACGATTTGCTTCAGCAAAGAATGATTTTATAGATTGGCACCAAAGGGATTGAGGCTACATAAGATAAGATAAGATAGATAAGATAAGCCTTTATTAGTCCCACAAAATGGGGAAATTCCAGGATTACAGCAGCAAAGGGATAGCAGCACTCAGAGCAATAGTAAACAAGATAATAAGAACTGGTTAGCCAAAACAGTAAATAAATATACATACTGTATGTACACAGATATATACACAGTGCAGGAGCATTGGAGCTAGATGGTATCAACAACATTACGGTTTGTAAAATTACCCTGCAGAATATGAATATGTTCCCAGACAGTATATTTCACATTTGAATCAACAGTGTTTTTGCCACCCTCAGTAATGATTGCTATTGTTCTAGTTGTGTATTGGAGGGGACGATTTCTATTGTGCAAAGTTGTTACGTTTAGTACATTTAACACTACCTCAACGAGCAGCCCTGGTTAGGTTATAAAGTCTGACAGCCGTAGGTAGGAAGGACCTGTGGAACCTCTCTGTCATGCACTTAGGATTACACAGCCTACTGCTAAATGAGCTCCTCAGTGTGTTCAGCATGTCATGCATGAAGTGGGACTCGGACTCCAGCAGAGATGACAGCTTAGCCACCATCCTCCTCTCACCTAACTCTGCCACTGGGTCAAGGCATTGCCACAGTACTAGCTTTCTTGATCAGCCTATTGAGTCTCTTCCCGTCGGCTGCCGTGATGCCACTGCCCCAGCAGACCACTCCAAATGTGATGGCTGATGCCACCACAGAATCATAGAATGTCTTCAAGAGGTCCCCTTGCCCTCCAAAAGACCTGAGTCTTCTCAGGAGGAACAGCCTGTGCTGCCCCTTCTTGTAGAGCATGTTGGTGTTGTGTGACAAGTCCAGTTCATTGTTCAAGTGAACACCCAGGTACTTGTAAGATATCACCATCTCAATGTCTGTTCCCTGGATGTTTACCAGTGCTGTGGGGGGTTGTCCTCACCTGTGGCAGTCCACCACCAGTTCCTTAGTTTTCCTGGCACTGGTCTGGAGGCAGTTCCGTAGGCACCAGATCACAAAGTCCTGGATAAGTCGTCTGTACTCCGCATCATCCCCATCAGAGATGAGGCCAATGATTGCAGAGTCAGAGAACTTCTGTAGATGGCAGTGTGGTGCGTTATGTAAAAAGTCAGCAGTGTAGAGGGTGAATAGGAAAGGAGCAAGAACTGTCCCCTGGGGGGTGGGTGGCGTACTGTAGATGATGGTGTCAGACACACAGTCTTGGGTTCTCACAAACTGTGGTCAGTTTGTGAGATAGTCCAGCATCCATGATGGCAGGTGCTGGTCCACCACTGTGCTCAGCAGCTTGTCCCTCAGGATCACTGGTTGCAAAAAAGCCACTGGAGAAATCAAAGAACTGGATCAAAAGCACTGGAGAAATCAAACAACATGATCCTCACAGTGCTCCTAGGCTTCTCCAGGTGGAACAGGGAATGATGTAGGAGAAAGATCACTGCATCCCCCACCCCAATGCCATGCTGGTAGGTAAACTCATACTGTGCTGTTTAGTTGTTAGCCCAGTTAGCTTAGCATAGTGTAGCATCATCTTGCTTTTGCTCTCATCAATAAAATTATCCTTCACCTTAAAGACTTTGTTTCACCCAGGAAAAGGCCAGTCAAGAATTGCTTTTTCGTCCAGCACCAATGTGGAGAACACATTTCTTTGTAAAGAGGTACAAGAGATAAGGATTTCATCTCTGCAAGGAACGAATTAACTTGCATCATAAATAAACTGGAAACTTCCTCAACTAAGACAGGTTTATGTTCAACAGGCATCCCATAAACTTTAAATACATTTCCTAAGACCCTAGGCTGATCCACAGCTCAACACTACCCCTGGTGGATGTCTCTGGAGCAGAAGCTCACTTTTGACTGCACACTGATGAAGTGAAATTAACTCTCTTTCTTCAAGTTTCATTTCTCAGCATAATTTCCAGGACACCATGGAAAAGCAAATGGACTCTGATGTTCAGTGTGGAGAATCATCTGGGTTTGAAATGCTTATTAATCCTTGATTTTAAATATGTGCATATTAAAATGTTTAAATGAATGTTTATTCTTGCATGTTAATTTAAAAGCACTAGTTATGAAGTTGCATGAATCACTGAAGTAGGTTAGATTTTATACATAACTATATTGATGAATCTTCAGTATTAAAATGGGTGTCATCCTGTGAAAAGTACAAAGTCATATACTTGTTCCACCAATCACAGGTCATCTTCTGCGGGACAAAACTTCTTTCAATATCATTGGTTGTTACAGAGAAAAGACTGTTTGTTCATTGGACTAAAGTTCATAAAACCCGCCACAAAGGAAGGCCATTGGTTTAGGCTTATGTCAATCACCCTAACGGCGCAAAAGCTGTCTGAAGTTATAAAGAGGGGAGACAACCTCCTTCAGATCAGAGCCGTTTAGAGTATCACAGAGTTTTTGTCCATACAGTTTTGCTATTGTCTTGAGAAAGTCTCCGTGTTTTAATGTTTTCTCTAAACGTCTGGGAATTAACTCTTTCTTTCCTAAGCTCAAATCCTGATTCGAAGTTAAAAACTCCTGTTCCTAGGCATTCTCTATTTTTCTCCTTTTAAATGTTTTTAAATGTTTTAAATCCACCGTGTGTTTTGTGTTTTTTCAAGAGACTGACCGATCGCACATTTTCACACTGAAAGCTGTTTTCAACTCCACGAAGTCAGAAGAAGAATATCTTTTAATTTTGCCATTGGGGTCAGATTTTGAATTATTATTGAATTCCCCTGGATGAAGCCGCTGACCACCGAAAATCCCCAATGCAACTCGCCATTACAGCTGTCCCTGAAGGAGCTCGGACACCAACGGAGTGAAGACGATGGAGCCTTATTATCACAGTCAAAATCCAGCCTTGTGACTGCTTGACTTTGAAAGTTGTTGGACTGTGAACTTTGAAATATCTGCAGGCAGATACTTCCCTTAAAATCCACGAAATCTTCAGCTGAGGAAGCAGCTGAAAGGACCACAATGCAAGGAGTCATGTGAGCTGTATTCCCTGTTCCATTTGCTGAAGTGAACAAACGTCTGAGATTTGAGAATAATTCAGCATCTGATCAGATACAAAATTAAAAGAGAAATAATAATTTTTGTTATTAAAATTCAGTTTTTCCTTTCGTAAGAGTAGTCCAGAATTTTCCATATAATTAGTTAATTTTCTCCATAAATTTGCATCCAATTTTATTCTCAGTCTTCCATTTCAACTCTTCCAAATTCATGCTAAAATTCCATGGTTACAGAGGGGTCCATATTCTGTTACGCTATCCCAGTTACAAGTAATGTAATGGTTGATATTGATCATTTCACCTGTTCACAAGTTATTTGAATGTGAGATCATTTAATCAGAGCTTCATTTAAATAAATATGTAAAATGAGAGAAGTTGTTGGGAATTTATTCCATTCTGAATCTGTCTTCGAAGCCCCAGTATCGAATTCACTAATTTGAGACTGATTGATTGATTGATTGATTGATTTATATAACTGATGATTAAATGGGTATAAAGTTGAATTAATTAAAAAATTGTTCACAAGAGAGTGAGCTGGTGCCCTAACGAGTGATAGATATTGTTTTCTGGTGTGTATGGGTGAACTGGAAGGTAAATTCCCATTCCCGCATACCCTTCCAAGTTTAAATTAAATAATCTTTATACCTGATCGTAATTATAAATTAAATATCACTACAATAGCCATTGCTATCCTGTTGTTTATGTCTCTCTCATTCTAGATACCATCGTATGGGCTGTTGTTATTAACTTAGTTAGCTTCCAGTTGCTAGTGTGTTGTTGATTCTATTAAACTTTGACTCCTAACAACACTTTACTGACTTAAATGAACTCAGGGAACAAGTTGCTAATAGTTGGTATGGTAAAGACTCTAATTTTACTTAATAAGAGAATCAGTGACACACTAGCAACTGGAAGCTAACTAGGCTAATGACAATAACTGCAAACTGTATGGTTGCCACCCATCCTGTAAAATACAGTATTGTCCTGTTTTTTTATACTAAAATAATGCATCCTGTATTGAATCACTACAGGACAAGGTTTGTCCTGTAATTACTAGGTGCCTTTAATGCATCTCACCTCATCTGCATTCTGCGCATTGCTCTGCGACTCAGTAGCTATTGGCTGATTTGTTTACTTTCACGCACCGCACGTGAAGTCATCACTTGGCAGTGATTGGATGGGAGATAGCCGGGCAGGCTCAACAGCAGCAGCAGCACCTTTTCGGCTTTTCACAGACCTACATGTCTACAGCTGCACTGTGTTCCGATAGTCCACCCTGGGCATCAGTTAAATGTAAACATTTGCAAAAGTACCATAGTGAGTAGGAAGAACTCAATGATAAGCTTGACAGCATAAAAGACAATGAGTACAAGGCAAACTGCAAAGAATGACATTGTTTTTTTTCCATAGCGTATGGTGGCTTGGGACATGTGCAGCAGCTTGATACAGGAGAACAGCATTCTTGTAATACCAGGAACAGAAAAAAACAAATTGCAGTCTTTCAATTCTTCATCCCCTAACCATCTCCTGAGGTTGATGTGGTTACAGCAGCTGAGTTAACCCAGGTATACAGTGGTGTGAAAAAGTGTTTGCCCCCTTCCTAATTTCTCATTTTTTGTATGTTTGACACACTTAATTGTTTCAGATCATCAAACAAATTGAAATATTAGACAAAGATAAAACAAGTTAACACAAAATGCAGTTTTTAAATGAAGGTGTTAAGGGTAAAAAAAAAAAAATCCAAACCTACATGGCCCTGTGTGAAGAAGTGATTGCCCCCGAAACCTAATAACTGCTTGGGCCACCCTGAGCAGCAACAACTGCAATCAAGCATTTGCAATAACTGGCAGTGAGTCTTTTACAGCTCTGTGGAGGAATTTTGACCCACTCATCTTTGCAGAATTGTTGTAATTCAGCCACATTGGAGGGTTTTCGAGCATGAACCGCCTTTTTTAAGGTCATGCCACAGCATCTCAATCAGATTCAGGTCAGGACTTTGACTAAGCCACTCCAAAGTCTTCATTTTGTTTTTCTTAAGCCATTCAGAGGTGGATTTGCTGGTGTGTTTTGGATCACTGTCCTGCTGCAGAACCCAAGTGCACTTCAGCTTGAGGTCACGAACAGATGGCCGGACATTCAACTTCGGGATTTTTTGGTAGACCGCAGAATTCATGGTTCCATTTACCACAACGAGTCTTCCAGGTCCTGAAGCAGCAAAACAGCCCCAGACCATAAGACTACCACCATATTGTACTGTTGGTATGACATTCCTTTTCTGAAATGCTGTGTTACTTTTACGCCAGATGTAATGGGACACACCCCTTCCAAAAAGTTCAACTTTTGTCTTGTCAGTCCACAGAGTATTTTTCCAAAAGTCTTGGGGATCATCAAGATGTTATGGCAAAACTGAGATGAACCTTTATGTTCTTTTTGCTCAGCAGTTGTTTTTGTCTGGGAACTCTGTCATGCGGGACATTTTTGCCCAATCTCTTTCTTATGATGGGGTCATGAACACTGACCTTAACTGAGGTAAGTGAGGCCTGCAGTTCTTTGGATGTTGTTGTGGGGTCTTTTGTGACCTCTTGGATTAGTGGTTGTTGTGCTCTTGGGGTAATTTTGGTCGGCCGGCCACTTCTGGGAAGGTTCACCACTGTTCCATATTTTCACCATTTGTGGATAATGGCTCTCACTGTGGATCACTGGAGTCCCAAAGCTTTAGAAATGGCTTTATAACCTTTTCCAGATTGATAGATCTCAATTACTTTGTTTCTTATTTGTTCCTGAATTTATTTGGTTCGCAGCATGATGTCTAGCTTTTGAGGATCTTTTGGTCTACTTCACTTTGTCAGGCAGGTCATATTTAAGTGACTTCTTGATTGAGAAAAAGTGTGGCAGTAATCAGGCCTGGGTGTGGCTACACAAATTGAACTCAGCGTTCCAAAGATGTGATAAACCACAGTTAATTTTTGTTTTAACATGGGGGGGTGGGGGTTATTTTTTCATACACGACCATGTAGGTTTCGATTTTTTTTTTTACCCTTAAAAATAAACACCTTCATTTAAAAATTGCATTTTGTGTTTACTTGTGTTATCTTTGTCTAGTATTTAAATTTGTTTGATGATCTGAAACATTTAAGTATGACAAGCATATAAAAAATGAGAAATCAGGAAGGGGCAAACACCACTTTTTTCACACCACTGTAGATCTTTTGCCTGAGGATACTCCAAAGGTTCTCAACAGGGTTAAGGTCAGGGGAGGATGGGGGCCACACCATGATTTTCTCTCCTTTTATGCCCGTAGCAGCCAATGACACAGAGGTATTCTTTGCAGCATGAGATGGTGCATTGTCATGCATGAAGATAATTTTGCTACGGAAGGCACAGTTCTTCTTTTTGTGCCATGGAAGAAAGTGGTCAGTCAGAAACTCTATATACTTTGCCAAGGTCATTTTCACACCTTCAGGGACTGTAAAGGGGCCTACCAGCTCGCTCCCCATGATTCCAGCCCAAAACATGACTCCGCCACCTCCTTGCTGACGTTACAGCCTTGTTGGGACATGGTGGCTATCCACCAACCATCCACTACTTCATCCATCTGGACCATCCCCGGGTTGCATGGCACTCATCAGTAACAAGACTGTTTAACAATTCGTCTTCATGTATTTCTGTGCTCACTGCAACCATTTCTGCACGTGAGCATTGGTTAGGGGTGGATGAATAGTAGGTTTATGCACAACTGCAAGCCTCTAGAAGATCCTACACCTTGAGGTTCATGGGACTCCAGAGGCACCAGCAGATTCAAATATCTGTTTGCTGCTTTGTAATGGCATTTTAGCAGCTGCTCTGTTAATCCAATGAATTTGTCTGGCAGAAACCTTCCTCATTATGCCTTTATCTAAACAAACCCATCTGTGCTCTGAATCAGCTACAAATTTCTTCACAGTACGATGATGTTTAAGTTTTGGTGAAATATCTAATGTTTTCATACCTTGTCCAAGGCATTGCACTATTTGACGCTTTGTGGCAGCAGAGATCCTTTTTCTTTCCCAGACTGCTTGAAACCTGTGGCATACTTAAAGATGTGGAACATCCTTCTGTTTTCCTTTAATTGGGCTCACTTGGCAAACTAATAATGACACGTGTCTGAGATTGATATCAGTGATCCAAAGAGCTCTGAGACACAATACCCTCCATGAGTTTAATTGAAAAACAAAAAAAATTAATGGTTATGACACTAAACTCCTATTTGCATAATAATTAGGAGTGCGGTGTAATTTTGATTGTAACAGTATATGAAAAGGGTTTCAGACACGTTTTAATCACTCATCTGGCATCACAGTAGTGTAGTTTTGGAGGTCTTTCTTGCATGACTGATTTGAAAAGGTCTAAATTCAACAATATCACAGTTAATCTTTTAGCTTTCAAGTGCTTCCATTCTCCAATGGCTACTGTTAATCTCTGGTCCATTTAGCAAGCCTCTTCCTGCCATAGTGAAAATGCTCCCACAGCGATTGCTTCCATTACAAGCCGCTGCAGTCCCAGATTCCAGTACTGTTGTTAATTACTTAATGCACCCTTAAGCCTTCAGGACACAATACACATCAATCAGTTGCCTTCCTACCATAGCGAGGTACTTTTGTAATTGACGATTGCTGAATTTGTTACATTTTCCTGTCAAGACTTTCAGAGATATACTGAGTCTACATTTTTTGCTGTAGATAAAAAATGTATTTAAAATTGAGAGCTAAATTGTCTAGACCAGATATTTCTGCTCAGAAGCTTTTTTCTTACAACAGCAAAAAGCATAATATCTGACTGAAGGTGAAAATTTTTCAAGAAAGAAGGAAGAGTACTTTTGTTGTTATGCCACACGGATAATGACAGAGTCTTCTTTGTGTGTCTGTGTATCTGTGTGGCTCTGCTGACAGGCTATGGCATTGGCCTCCCTCAGAACTCTCCACTCACCTCCAACATTTCAGAACTCGTTAGTCAGTACAAGTCAGATGGCTTCATGGACATGCTGCACGACAAATGGTACAAGGTTGTGCCCTGCGGGAAGCGCAGTTTCGCTGTGACTGAGGTAAGAGTGGAGCAGAGCTAGACGACTGCATTTGAATGTATAATAATACAGTGATTTTAATAGGAAAAAAAAAATCACCACCTGAATTTAACCAAGCAACTAGGTAAGACCCTTTCACTGGCTAGTTGCTTCAGTGATTAACATGTTTTGACTGGCCCTTCACCCGAGACCAATTTGTCTTGGGGGACCCTACCAGGGGCAGGTTGCCCCAACAACATAGCTCCTGGGTTCATTAAGGCATGCAACCCCTTCCACCACAATAAGGTGGTGATATAGACAGAGGTCAATACAAGATCTTGGTGAAAAATTAATACAACTCTGGATGGAAATAAATATTATGGTACTGCATAAGCTTATCAAAGCAATGCCATGACAAATGTGTGCTGTAGTCAAAGCTAAAGTCCAAGGTACTATTAGAGTGTGTAACTTTTTGACCAACATTGTTTAGTTACAGACTAATGCTTTAACAGGCTTTTGCTTTACAGGAAAAAAAAACATTCTCCTCTTTGGTGATAAGCGAACACTGGATATGATATCAAGAGGATTGGACACTTAGCAATGATGATATAGAGTGAAGTACGTGGCGGTAAAGCACCTGTAAGCTGGTTGCCAACCACCAGTCAAATCTAAAAGAAGAAGAAGAACCTGCTTCACTTGTACCTCTAAATATGTTGAAGAGATGATAATAGGATACTATCTGCCTAGTAAACAACAACCAATAACTAGTTACATTTACTCCACTAACTTTTTTTCCTCAAATTTTTATTTTGTGAGTAATTTATTGTATTATGCTTTTAACTCTTAAATGAGTAGTTTTGTTAAGGAAAAACCTGTACTTTTACTCAAGTACATGTAACTGCAGTCTGAGTAACTTTTGATTTCACTAATTTAAAATGAATAATAGTTTTTTAATTATTTTTGTATTCAAACTCAGTAAATATTTTCGCAATTACCATTTATAGAAATGACATATTAGAGGGCACATTTGGCTAACTTATATTTTACTGAAAAACATCTTATAGAAAAATACCCAAGGACTGCAAAGTTGTAAATTTACAAGAAAACACTTGTAACTTTTAACACTTGTAAGGTCACCAACAGTTTTTCTTGTCACCAAAAAACTTTGAACATGTTCACTGTATTTTTTCACAAATGGTTGAAAAATTATTGTGTTTGCAAACAGCTGTAAACATTTGCAAATGTTTGTAACGTGTGTTACTAGGGGCAGTATCTCACGGTGTGGCGAATGTTGACAAATCTGGGGATTTTTGGATTTCCCCAACTTTTCTGACGAATGTTGGCAAAAATCTAGCTAGTATCTCAGAACAAGGAATATTGTGCTTTTTGGGTTTCATCAGGGTTCGTCAAAGGTTACTTAAACAGTTGCTAGTGTTCACTACTGGGTGAACCAAAAAGAACTTCAGCGTCAAAATTTTTTGGCGACAAGAAAATTGTTTAGAACCTTAAAAACTGCTTGCAAACTGTTTGGCAACCTTTTACAGTGGATATAAAAACATAAATCATTTCAAAACTTTTTCCACCATTAAATGTGACATATATCCTGTATAACCCAATTGAAAAACAAGCTGAAATCTTTTAAGGGGAAAAATAAAACTTAAAAAAAACTTACAATAACCTGGTTGCATAAATATTCACACCCTTAAACTAATACTTCGTTGCAGCACCTTTGGCTTTTATTATAGCACTCAGTCTTTTTGGGTAGTAGTCTATCAGCATGGCACATCTTGATGTGGCAATATTTGCCCACTCTTCCCCACAGATGTTCGATCAGATTCAGGTCTGGACTTGGGCTGGGCCATTCCAAAACCTTAATCTTCTGGTGAATCCATTCTTTTGTTAATTTGGATGTGTGCTTTGGGTCATTGTCATGCTGAAAGATGAAGCTCCTCTTCATCTTCAGCTTTCTAGCAGAAGCCTGAAGGTTTTGTGCCAGCACTGACTGGTATTTGGAACTGTTCATAATTCCCTCCACCTTGACTAAGGCCCCAGTTCCAGCTTAAGAAAATCAGCCCCAAAATATGATGCTGCCAACACCATGCTTCACTGTAGGTATGTTGCTGTTTTGGTGATGAGCAGTGTTGTGTTTGGGCCAAATATACCTTTTGGAATTATGGCCAAAAAGTTCAACCTTGGTTTCACTGGATCATAACACATTTTCCCACATGCATTTGGGAGATTTTAAATGTGTTTTTGCAAAATGTAGCTGGGCTTGGATGTTTTTCTTTATAAAATGCGGCTTCCGTCTTGCCACCCTAGCCCATAGCCCAGACATATGAAGAAGATGGGAGATTGTTGTCACATGTACTAAACAGCCAGTACTTGCCAGAAATTCCTGCAGCTCCTTCAATGTTGCTGCCGGCATCTTGGCAGCCTCCTTGACCAGTTTTCTTCTCATCTTTTCATCAATTTTGGAGGAATGTTCAGTTCTTGGTAATGTCACTGTTGTGCCATATTTTCTCCACTTAATGATGACTGTCTTCACTATGTTCCATGGTATATTTAATTCCTTCGAAATTCTTTTGTACCCTTCTTCTGACTGATACCTTTGAACAATGAGATCCCTCTGATGCTTTGGAAGCTCTCTGCGGAGTATGGCCTGTGCTGTAAGATGTGACTACAAAAATGTCAGGAAAAGCCTACTAGAGCAGCTGAACTTTATTTGGGGTTAATCAGAGGCACTTTAAATGGTGCCAGGTGTGTGCTGACTCCCATTTAACATGCATTTGAATGTGATTGTTTAATTCTGAACACAGCCACATCCCCAGTTATAACAGGGTGTGCATATTTATGCAACCAGGTTATTGTAAGTTTGTTTTTTTTTTTCCCCTTAAAAGATTTCAGTTTGTTTTTCATTTGGGTTGTACAGGTTATAGGTCACATTAATGGTGGGAAAAGTTTTGAAATGATCTATCTTGGTCTCATTATTTTGTTACATCACAAAAAAATGGCATTTGAACAGGGGTGTGTAGACTTTTTATATCCACTGTACAAACTCTGATGAAACCCAAAAATCTCTACATTCACCAGTATTCGCAGCTCTGTGACATTCGAGGATAAAGTTGTTTTTGGTTCACCTAGTAGTGAACACTAGCAACTGTTTTAAACCCTTGATGACAAAACTGTTGGCGACCTTAAAAACTGTGGGCATACTGTTTTCCAACCTTTTATAAATCTTGACAAAACCCAAAAAGCACAGCCTTTGTGAACATTCTGTCCTGGAACGCCTTGGTGTCCTCTCTGAAGCACTGGAGCAGGTGGCTGGCTTCTGCCTGTGTAACACAGAGCCCTGGATAAGCAGTAAAGGATGGATGGATGGATGGATGGAGACCATGTCAAGACCAAGACCTACATTTACTGGTCTCAGCTCCTTAACTTGGTCTTTGTACACTCTGGTCTTGATCTGGCCTTGACTTTAGCACTATGTATCTTTACTTTTCTATTTTTTTATTTATATAGTGCCATTTCACAGCAACAGTCATCTCATAACACTTTCAAACTGTAGGGGAAAACCCCACAATTAGCAGAAAGACCCCAGCAATCAGGTGGTCCCCTGTGAGCAGCACTTGGCAGCAGTAGAGAGGAAAAACTCCCTTTTAGCAGGAAGAAACCTCCAGCAGAACCAAGCTTAGGGAGGGGCAGTCAATTGTTGCGACTGGTGGGGGGGTGAGTGGATAGAGAAGAAGAAGAAAAGAACAGACATGTAGAGAGCCAACAGCATGGCGGGACTCAAACAGAACAAACAGATGTTAATGACCAGCAAAAATATTTCATTGAGAGTGAAGAAAGGAATGAAGCCCAGTGCATTGTTGGAGGTCCCCTGGCTGCCTAAACCTATTAACATCATAACTAAGAGAGGGTTCAGGGTCACCTGGTCTCTGGTTTTAACCCTGTTCTTAAAAACAGAGCTCGAGTCTGACTCCTGACTCCAGATTGGCAGCTGGTTCCAAATGAGAGGAGCCTGATAACTGAAAGTTCTGTCTCCTCTTGTACTTTTAGAGATTCTATGTATTACAAGTAATTCTGCATTTTGGGAGTGCAGTGCTCTGTTAAGATGATAATGTACCATCAGATCTTTTAAATAAGACGCCTGATCAGTTAGAGCTTTGTAAGTGAGAAGAAGGATTTTAAACTTAATTCTAAATTCTATGGGAAGCCAATGAGGGAAGGCCAGAGCAGGAGGGATATGATTGCTCTTTCTAGTACCTGTTAAAACCCTAGCTGCAGCACAGCTATTTTATGAATGGAGAAAGTCCCAGATTTATAAGAAAACAATTTTAAATTTATGCCAAAACTCCCAAATTTAAGAAAAAGCCCTCACTGTCACGAGACGAGCCAGGTTGGCTTTCCCCGGCTTGGACTTGATCTCTCTGTGGGTTTTGTTTCACTGTTTATGTGCATTTTTTGTGTGTTTCTGTACCTGTTCTACTGCCATGGTCACACCCTGACCGGCAGCTGTTAGTCAGCTTCTGTGATCTTTTTCCCACGCTGCTGACAGTCTGTCGGTCCAACCACGCCCCCTTGCTCTCCTTAATTCCACCAGCTGCTCCCAGCCCCGGTAATTACCGTTCCTGCGCCTCACTCAGGTGTCCCCAATTTGTGTGGCCAGCGGCGTTTGTATTTAAGCAGCTCTTCACTAGACAAATGCCGCTGGGTCATTATACAAGTCACACTCTCATTCTCCATTGTGTGACCGTCAGTCCCGAAGAATTCGTGACTTGTGCTCGATGGGAGAGCTGGACTACTTGGACGGTACCTACTCGTGAGTAAATTGTCTAGCAATTCCCTGTGCAGTATTTTTGCTACGCTGAGCTGTTGCCCAGTTTGCTTTTCCCTGAGTCAGTTGAACCGCCACGAGTCCTCCTCGCTCTCCCGAGCGCAGTTGTATACTAGAAAAGCACTCGGAGAGCGCAGACCTCCGCCAAGCGCCACAGTTCCCCCCCATACAGTGTTTGTGTGTACGTTTTCAGATTGCTTGACCATGAAAACATATGACTAGCAATTGGATTCACAATGATAGGATTAGTGGTTCAGTAGTAAAAGCATTACCTCCTTGGTGGAGGTAATAAACTGAAGTGTTGGTGTTGTGTCCATGTCCTTCATGTGCAAAGTCCCAGGCTGCAGGCGTTTTCATAGATCACTGAAAGCAGCACTGAGGGCTTCACTGACGGATGCAAATTGCGTAGACAGGTTGCCGTGGGTTTTATTGGGTTTGCGCTCCGCAGAAAAAGAGAGGATTTTGAATCTTCCCCGGCAGAGACCTGGTTTTTGCGCAGCCCCTATGGCTGGCCGGGGAATTTCTGCCAAATAATCCGGCGGCAGACAGCTGCCCGTCTCAGTTTTTGCAGCATAGCGCAAACACAGGCACGCTGGCGGGCCCGGGCCACCACTGTTTTGACGGATGCAAATTGGGTAGAGAGGTTGGCATGGGTTTCTTTGGGTTTGCGCTCCGCGGAAAAAAAGAGGATTTGAAGCTTCCCCGGCAGAGAGCTGGTTTTTGCGCAGCCCCTATGGCTGGCCGGGGAATTTGTGCCAAATAATCCGGCGGCGGACAGCTGCCCGTCTCAGCTTTTGCAGCGTGGCGCAAACACAGGCACACTGGCGGGCCCTGCCCACCACAGTTTTCCACGTGCTTTTGTGCCTAAAACTTTGAAGAAGGCGGAGTTTGTGTTCGTCAGACACGACGACCAGCGCCCTCTATTGGCCCTGCACACATGTTGAAAATGGCCGTATGTCACAATGTTAAAAGAATCCTTTTAAAAATTCCTGTATCAAGACGGTGATCCGTATCATCCCCAAAATTTAATCAGTTCTTCCTTGTACCATTTCCAACAACGCCTGAAAGTTTCATCGAAATCCGTCCAAAACTTTTTGAGTTATCTTGCTAACCAACAGACAGACAAACAAACAGACAGACAGACAAACAGACAGACAGACAAACCCCGGCAAAAACATAACCTCCTCCTGGCCTTCGGCCTGGCGGAGGTAAATATTATTTTCCTGTGGCCACGGTACACAGTGGTCTGCCCGCTGGCCATTTTGTGTCAGCCATTTTGTGTACAAAACTCCCTTCTTGTAAGTCTTTAGTTTGAACTGTTTGTCAATAAATGTGTGTTTGGTGAAACCCGGTGCGTAAATCCATCCTTCCTTCTCCTTCCCTGTGCGCTATGGCAGAACGCATGGAGAGAACATGACACTCACAAACTGACAAAAATAAAGTCATTACTTCCTTCCCAAGTATACGTTTCAGTAAATACTTTCTTACTCTTAATCAAGTAATCTGTTGGTGACTACTCTTGCATATAATTGAGTAATTATTATCATAAGGTAACACTACTTAAACTTGAGTAAGATTTCTTGCTACTCTTCATACTTCTGCCTATAGCTGAATCAGACTGGTACTCTTAAGAACCACAGAGTGATGCCCATGTGCATACTTCTAGTTTGAGATAAAACAGTTGATATGAAAAGCCTAAATTTTAATCACATGCACATACTCATCTCAGAATACTGCAGGCCAGAGTCAGCAGGAAATTCAAATATGCAGTGAGTTACTGACCAGGCTGGCCTGTTTCATTCCTTTTCACATTTTTAAAAGCAATCTGTTATTCCAATGAGTGACTGCTACCCCCACCAGCAGAAAGCTTAGGGATACTGAAAAGATTAAAAATTTGATGGATTGGCTTCAGTAAGGTAGTCAGTGTCTCTGGACTCTGTCCAGCTCGCTGTCACCCCCAAACAAGTTGATCCCCAGTTAGAATACTAAAATCAATACCAATAAATTACATGTTATCCAATTACTAAACATTAAGAGAGCTTACTGATGAAATGATGAACTGATGAAGTGAAGATTTTTAGTTTGGCATGCATTGTTGGTGGATTTTCTTTTTTTAATAGATTTTTGCTGCAATTGTAAGTAGTGAAAAGCAGGGGTGAAATTAGTTTTAAATTCTTGCAGGCACCCACATCAATATGAAGATATTGTTCACCTCACTCTTCAGCTTCATGAATCCCTCAACAATATCTTTCAATATTTAAATGCTTGTGTGTGTCACATTCCCATGCACTTTTACGCAGCGCACGGAGGATAAAGATTAAACCCAGACGCAGAGGAAGGTTAGTGCGTTTATTAAACAATCAGTGTAAACAGTCCAACAAACTAATAGGTTAATGGCACCAGGAGTACAAGGAAAAACTTTGAGGAAGCTCATCAGCACTCTAATGAGTAAAACAGGAAAACTGTCCTATGGCAAACAGGGCTGCGGCTAAAGCACGGAGAAGTGCCAAGGAAAAGAACTGCCAGGCGAGACTGGACAGTAGGGGCAAAACAGTTTGCACTCACGGGGGCTGGAGCAGTCCGAATTTGTCCAGGTACAGTCCACGTGAAGAGCAGAACAAAAAACAGAAAAAAAGACTAGTGACGTGCTGAGCTATGCAGTACCAAAGAATCGGGCAGGGCATCTAGTCAAGCAGCCACCGTCTGAATAATCCCAACGACTGACGCTGAATGTTCAATAATTCGGCAATCACTACTGGCTGGGCAGAGTCTAAGTAGCCAGATTCTAATGGTCAGAGTGACTGCCGGTGTGAAGGTGCATGGGAGTAACTCTGAGCAGGGAGAAGGCAGATAATGACAGATTGGGATCACCTGTCAGCCGCAGGCAAGAGAGGGAGGCATGGCCACTAGAAATAAATAACACAAACCCAATATGGAACTCAAAAGGATACATGAAACACCATTAACCAAGAACAGAAATATGCCATGAAACCGGGCCAGCCCGATTCGTGAAAGTGTGAAGGAAAGAAACTGAAATGACATACATTGTGTATAGCAAGACTTGTTTTAATGGTTAAGCTGCAACATTTCATATGCATATGTGTATGTCATCATCATAGCAGTCTGTCGTGGGCGACAATGACTGTTTCATTTAGGTCTGATCAGAATCCTCCACACAGCTCTGTCCTTAGCCTTCCACTGCCAGGAACTCCTGTCTATATCCAACTTCTTCAAGTTTCTTTTTACAGTATCTGAGCCTTGGTCTACCCTGATTGCGTTTGCCCTCACATAACTGTGAGTAGAGTAACTGCAGAGGGAGACACTGGTGGTCCATCCTCTCAACATGTCCAAGCCATCTCAGGTTCATCTGTATTAGCATGTCCTCCATTGATGGTAGACCAGCTCGTTTCAACACTTCTATGTTGGTTATCTTGTCTTTCCATGAGATGTTCATTATGGCTCGAAGGT